>JADLZK010005080.1:0-1200000 GCA_015847255.1 Hyparrhenia diplandra | reverse complement strand
TGCAAATATTATCAATAAATTCAATTCGTTTTTCTGGAGCATGGGTTACCTGGAAACAAAACGGACGCCCGTAGTGTAGTTGTTTTCAAGTAGCCTTGCCAGACCAAAATCTGTAATTTTTGGCACCATATCTTCCGTATCTACCATTATATTTGTTGGCTTGAGATCCATATGAATAATACCTACTTCGTTGTGAAGATATTGCAAACCCTCACATATTCCCTTGATTATTTGATAACGTATATTCCACTCAAGTCCTCTTAACTCATCTGTAGAAAAAAGGTTAAAACAAAATAGAAAGCATGAACTCTGGTAGAACATTTGCAACTGAAGTTTGTTCATAATAATTTGTCAACGGTGATTTCAAGTTTGTGAGTGAAGTAACAGGCACAACATATGTGTACTACTGGAATAAAGATTTACAGAGAATGGCAAAAACATATCCTCATGGGTGGCGTCACACCTATAGAAATGATTTTGAAAAATGTAAACTGGCAAAATACACCAAAAGATATCCTGGGAGATGGCAACTATATTTTTCACGCGAAAGAGGCATGTGTGTGTTTCCTGTTCAGGTTCAAAAGAACTCCAACCTGCTGGTTACACTAGGAGAAACTTGTCTTACATTGCTTTGGTATGAACTTTTGAGAATTGGGTTTCCGTTCTTAAATAGTTATGGAAGTATTTTTGAATATTTCGTCCACTAAATGATTTGAAATCAGAAAATTGTGCACTGTAAACCTGTATATTTCATAGAGAACGTTTGAAAACTGGTATCCAAATGCTGTTTCTTAAGAGACTAGCCTCTGAAAATAAATTTCAAGAACTCTAGAAGGGAGCCATGGCCCTTGGAGCTTTGGACAATTTCCAAACAAGGTGCACCATTCAAACCGTCCTAAAATAAAACCAGTGTCTTTTCAAATCAAGGTTAGTAGCGGTTGGATGAACTTCAACATAGTCGTACCTGTGATATATTTGTCAAGGCTTCCCCTGCTGATATACTTGAAACAGAGTAATCTTTCTGTTATCTCAACAAGACGCCTTTTTTCTGCTCCTGTGTTCTCTTCCACGTCAAGATGTGTATTGGAATAGAAGCCAAGAAACCGTACTACATTTGGATGCTCAATAATCTTCAACAGGCTTTGAACCTCACTAATAAATAGTTTGTCGTCCATTGTATGGAGTCCCACTCTTATCCTCTTCACGGCAACACTCCAGGGATCAAGAACACCCTGTTAATTTCACTCGAATTTCTCGGTCAGCATGTAGAGTAAAAAATTTTCAAAGTATGTATATATAATAATGAAATACAGAATTAACGAAATTAGGCATAAAACAGTAAATCTCCCAAAAGAATATGACTCAGAAACAGAAAGCAGAGTAAGATCTTGAGAAGCTCTGTATCGTCATTTGATGAGTATCATCTTCAGGTACCTTTTTAAATTCTCTGCTATAGAAAACATTTTTACCTTGTAAACATCACTGAATCCGCCGCTACCGATTTTTCTGTCTTCAGAGAAATTATCTGTGATGCTTGTAAAATTTCCAACGGGAGGCGCCTGGGCCCTTGCTTTCCGTCAAGTATATGCACCAGGGCACTATAATCTACATTTCTAGCCCCCATATTCGTATCCCACAGCGCCCTTGAAAAATAGAGAAAGGAAACATTAACTTGCCTAATTTTGCAGTGTTTTTGCATAAATCCAAATGAACTCGTGAGCTAGGGAAGCATCTTACCAGGGAAGTTCGTACCAGCTTTAGCCTAAGTCCAGTACGTGCTCTATGGAAAACGATTAGGATCTTCTGCAGATGTCTCAAGATGTGCTCAAGCCCTGCATTAAGATGGTTCCCGAAAAATTAGTTGCTAAGGTTTACAAAATGGTATAAAGGGCAATAACTTTGTTATATATAAGTAAATTCACACCTAGATCCGGGCATGTTTACTAGAGATTCAAAACTGAACAGATCTAGTACAGTAATCTAATACTGATTCCGAAAAAACAAAGTAACATTATCAATAATTTGTAAAGCAGCAAATTCATGAAACGCTTAGCAGCAGGAATCCTTTGAGCTGCACCAACCTGCAGGAGAAGTCCTTCCTCAAGACTTCATCGACACTGGGACTACCGGGAAGAACTGAAGAAGGCAGCTGGGGAAGGAAGTGTCCTTGTGCAGGAAATTGCACAGAATCCCTCACGTTTACCAATATTGAATAAGTACCTGAATGGATTATTTTGCTCCCACGTTGGCCGAGGACAGAGGCCCGTGATTGCTGGATCTGGTCGAACTCCCTTTTTTACCTTTTCATGTTCGGTGGGCTATAAATCAGCTTTTGGTGCCCAACCATGTTTATCACTTTCTCTATATGCGGCCACAATTTCGTTTGTTTTGCTCTATTCCGCGATTATCGTTTGTGTCACCTTTTCCAAGGCATATAAAGCAGCACTGCACACTGACTAGTACTTCTCAGGGGCAGGCATGTGAGCTGTTGACGCGCAAAAAAGTGGATGCATGTGATAACACGTGAACAACTATCATGCTTTCGTGATAATGAGCGACAAAGGTTCCTCGTTTTCGAGAAGTGGGGCTGATTGTTTTTCAAAGCAAAACAACAAAGATCAACAGAACGGCATAGGGCTCAGCAACAATTATGAAATACTGTGCTGGAAAATAAAACCCAAATGAAAATAGATGTATTTTTTATGTGTCGATTGATTGGAGATCACACTTATATATATGGGTCTACCTGGCCTTAAAACCGCAGTTGGTTACATGTACGAGAGTATTTCTTTCGTATGGAACGGAATAGAATAGAATATTCCCGTTAATCCTGTGGTTACTTGAATTTGCTCCTGAGACGTGCGTACCGAATACTCCCTCCGTCTAGCCAATCCAAGTACAACTTGCACCTTCCTGCCAAATATTTAGTTTGTGCAAAAACCATTTCTGATCTGTTGCTGGAGTCATGACACGAGATTGGTGGAGATGTCGAGTACACAAGTACCACCGAAACTTAAAATCTTCTTATGGCACTACTACACAATGCTTCAATAGGGGCGGCTGAAAAGCCACATTAGAGGCGGTTTTAAGTAATCGCCCCTAATCTCCCGTTCCTACAGCGAACTGCAGTAGGGGCGGTTGGTGATGCAACCGCCCCTTGTATGAGCCGTCTCTACAATAAACCTGTATGAAATCGCGATTTCAAAATTCAAAAAAAAAAATACCAAAACAATTTTATTTTTTCGGGGTCGCAAGTCGCGCATTTTTTCGCTTAAAATCGCGCGCTACGCGGCCAGTGGGATTCAAACCCGCGCCCTCGTGCTTGCGCGTGACCCCTCCCTACCACTGCACTACACACTCATATGTGTCCATATCTCATTCCGCGTCCCCACACATATTATACAAATCCGAGTGTAAATTGACTATTTGAGGCCATAAATGGATTCAAACTAAAAAGTGGTCAACTGCAAAGTTTCATAACTTTTCGAGATCTACATTTCATATGTAGAAAGTTTTTTCATCCGAGGTCATTTACGAAATTTGAATTTCAAATTTGAGACATTTCAACACAACTTTTGCATGCCTAGATGATTTCAAAGTAAAAAGTCGTCAACTACAAAGTTTCATAACTTTTTCGAGATCTACATTTCATATGTAGAAAGTTTTTCCATACAAGGTCGATTACGAAATTCAAATTTCAAATTTAAGACATTTCAACACAACTTTTGCATGCCTAGATGATTTTAAAGTAAAAAGTCTTCAACTACAAAGTTTCATAACTTTTCGAGATCTACATTTTATATGTAGGAAGTTTTCCATCCGAGGTTGTTTACGAATTTTTAATTTTTTTAGTGCCTCGTTTTAAAATTCGGGGATCCCACTATAGGGCGCTCAATATAGAGCGCCCCACTGCGGACCGCATTAGGGCGGTGATGATTGAACCGCCCTAATAATAGTAGGGGGCAGTAACACCAGCCGCCCTAATGCGGTCACTATAGGGACGGCTCGTTTGGTGTCTCACCGTAGGGGCGGCTCGAAAAAAAGAACCGTCCCTAATGAAAAAGGGGGGCGTTCTCTTAGTAACGTTTTTGTAGTAGTGTGGATGGCTTGCATGGTTCTTTGTTAGGCGGCCTCAATGGAGTTTCATAAGAGTTTCGGGAGCATTAATTAGGTTGATGTGGCACTGTATTAATGATGAGAGAAGTGGTAAGAGTTTCATGGGAGTAGAGAGAGTTTTATGGGGATGAAAATCTGAATGTGTTGGAAACTGTGATATGAAACCTCATTGAGACTAGCAAGGATAAGGAATTGGGACAAAGTGGGGGCCAAATTCTATGGTTAAAAGGACTAAATTAATCAAGTGATGTTCTAGTGCCCTATAGCTGTGTTGCTACTTGGTACTTTGGGTCAAAAATAGATTAGGGTGGCCCAAAATTCCAATCTCTATCTCTTCTTTCCAAGATAGGTTAGACAATAGCGGGGGGGGATAGCATGTAATGTCTTTGGTGGGTCATGGTGGTGTGGGTTAGGGCACTCACAGTGCAGATTCTACCATAGAGCCTAAATTTATTTATTGTCTTCATATTTATTGTACTTTGCTAATGTGGCGATAATGTTTTAATGAAGAGAGAGGGAGAAAAACTAAGACTCCAAGTCTTATTTAGACTCCAAGTCTCCGGCAACTTCGAGGTAATAAATACTCTTAGACTTTTACGTAGAGTCTGTATTGTGAGTGCCCTTAGGCGCCGTGGAAGACAAGAAACGATTAGTTTTTTCTACACCATGATAAAATCTCCTAAACAGGTTGTTGACAAAACTATTGCTTCCTAAATAAGAATTGTAGATCTCAAAAAGTTATGAAACTTTGTAGTTGACCACTTTTTTATTTGAAATCTTGCCATGAAAAAAACTACGTTCAAATGTCTCAAATTTGAAATTCAAATTTCATAAATATCCTCGGATGGAGAAACATCCTAAATGAAAATTATAGATCTTGAAAAGTTATGAAAATTTGTAGTTGACCACGTTTTGATTTGAATCCGTTTAGGTCCTTAAATAATCAATTCTTACTCGCATTTGTGTAATATCGCGGGATCCGAACGATATATACACACATGTGAGTGTGTAGCGCAGCGAGACGTAGAGGCTTCACACGAGGGAGAGGTCGGGGTTCAAACCCCCCACGGCACGTAGCGCGTGACTTTGCGCAAAGAAATGCATGATGGAGGTGGCGGGTGGCTGATCGGTGGGGGCTCCTCGAATAAATAAAAATGTTTTCTATTTCTTTTGAATTTTGAAAACAAAATTTGGTGATTGAGTCGCCCTATGAATCGAACACCAGGGGCGGTTCGACTAGTAGCCGGGCTGATTTGTAAAAACCCCGGCGCAGGGGCGGCTGGCCCAACCGCCCGTTCTGAAGGGTGTGGAGCTGCCCCAAAAAACGGGTGATGGCGTAGTGAAACCTATTACCTCTCATCTTTCAATAGAAGTTGCGCATGGTGCCTTTGGTCTAAAAAGTTTTCTTCACACGTGACTTTCATCATATGGCCATGTGCTATTTAAATTGGGCAATGACTACAGGCACTCCTCCCCATAAACAACAGTTACACTGGCATCAGTAGATCCTGCTGCCTTGCCGCCACCCAAACCAGCTGCCAAGTCGTCTCATGTTTACAACAGGAGCCCACAACATACCTAGACATTGGCATAACTCACACGAAAAAAACTAGCCCGATAGGTGAGGACTGCCCCCACCTTATATGTATGTTGTGCTCCTCCACCATCAATTACCGATGTGGGACTAAACCTAACAATCTCCGCCATCACACATCATACCCATCTCTTCACATCACACTACACCGTGCGATCTCTATAAGATGTTATCTAGGTTCCGAGTCCAACGCTCCAAATTGCACACACAACCCTATGTCTATTTGTGACCTCCGAGACATTAACGGACTTCCCCGTCACATGTGACCCTTGACATCTAAAACTCCTATAAGAGAGCCCCCACTAGGGGAGTTCTCTGGGTTCTGCTTGGCTAGCTTAATTGGTAACTACAATCCAGGTTAATCATAGCTGCACGAGTTAGCGGCGTGGATGGCTCCTAGTCAGCAGCCCCTTCCCCCCGCCTCGAATTTGTATCGTTATGCTGTCCTGCAAGTGCAAAGCCGCGGCGACCGCCCACTCATTCCTTTCCTACGCGGGAGAGAAAAACATCATCAAATCAATTAAGTGAAACGTATCCACCTCCATGCCGTCCTCCACCGATTGCATGCTGCTTAGGTGAGGCACCCCGCCGCCCATCCCCGACCTTCCAGGGTCCGCTACTGCGCCCCTATAAATGGAAATCGACCAAGAGGAGTGAATCGGAGGAGGCGGCCGACGGGCGTACCAGCGAAGAGCTCCACGACGGGACAGCGACGGCAAGATGCCGAGACCACTCTCGGTCTCGGGCGGCGCAAACTCCGGCCTCCCACGTCGGGCTGCGACGCTCTAGGGTTGAGCAACAAGACCTCTTCATGATGGACGGTGGCGACGAGCTCTCCTCATCGAGACGGCGGCGCCTCTTGGATCGAGCGGGCAGGTTTGGATTGGTGGCGGCACTTGCCTGGGTGCGGTTCTTTGAGCGAGCGGCGGGCGGGCGGCGCCGGGAACGACCGAACATAGAACGGAATGATGAATGGAGCACGCTACCCATAAATGGGCCTGCTACACATAAATGGGCCTGCAGGTGTGAAGTAATTGGCATCCTGGGATTTTCCCAAGGATTTACCGGCGTTATGCATTAAGTGGTAGCGGCGTTCCGTCGGCGACGCGGCGCCTATGGTGACTTGAGAATCTCCAGATCTGCCGGCGCCCCAGTCCTTGGAGGTGCTCATAGGGGTAGGGTTTGCGTCGCGTGTGTTCATAGGGGTGAGTGTGCGTGCGTGTTGTGAGCGTCTGCGTTATCTTGTGTAATTCTCAAAAAAAAAATTCCTAGCATATACTTTTTCTATAACTAGCATTACCATATGCGTTGTGCAGATTACATTCAGTTTTTTTTTTCGCGATTATGCAGTTTACATTCAGCTGAACTTTCCCTTGTGTGAGGAAGTTGATTTCATTGCTGAGAATTTGTGTATTATATATTTAATATTATGTTTTTATATCATAATAATATATTTGTATAAACATATATATCTTATAATTCTTAGTGATTAGTAATTTAATTCTTTTTATATTACTCTTTTTCATACCCACGGCAACACGCTGGGAATTCTCGTAGTTTTCAGTTTTTCAACCATGGGTCCCAATACCACTTTTTTTGAGTGCGCAGCTGAATCCAGCCCAGCTCGCTATACCATGTCCCGATAGCCCTTTTGTATCACAATTAAAAGACGTTTAGGACTGCGACACCATCTTCAAAGCACAACTTTTACTTCTCTTTTTTATAAAAATATTTATTAATAAATTGTATATGTATTTTTTATGAAACTCATTTTCAAAACAAATTTATGGATATAATTTTCACATTTTAAAACTCAACGATTTAAAATGCTACAAAAGATTTCTTTTCCGTGGTGGGTGTTTTTGGGTTTCCAAGGCATGCATTAAAGCAAAGTCATGGTTAATCCCGAATTAACCGTGGTAGTTCCCAAGTGCCCGCCACGGTTAATCGGTTAACCGTGGCGGGCGTTCTAAGCGTACCCGCCACGGAAAAAGAATTTTGGAATTCAAATAAAAAGCCCACCCAGGCCTAGAAGGCCGAGAAGCCCACCAACCCCAGGTAGAGAGCACCTCCACTGCATCGGGGCCGCCACCATCGGATCTGCCACAAGCAAGCTCGTTCCCACCGATCCTCCACGGATCGAGGCCAACGCGGCCTGATTTGCCACAAGCGAGCCGCCGCCAGGCCCTCCACCGGATCGATGCCACCACCGCTAGAGGAGCCGCAGCACGTGTAGCCGACGTCGTAGATGGAGAAGGGGAAGAAGGTTGCTGGCGGGAGGGAGGGGAGGCGGAGCGCGCGCCGCTCCATCGAGCACTGCCGCGCTGCCAGCCGGATCCACGCAGAGGAGATCCACGCCCGCACCATGAAGTCCCTGCGTCCGAGCTCCTGCGTGACCGAGGGAGAAAATAGGATGTTCCCGGTGTCGGCCGGAGTATCTGGTCGCTGTCGGAGCCACTGCCACGTGGAGCTGAGGAGATGGCGGCAGCCGCTGGGAGAGGGAGTTCGTGTAAGGGAGCCAGAGAGAGGGAGTGGGAGATAGCCACAAAGAGGGAGTGGGGCTCGTGCGTGTTGAGGGTGGTGTCATAGATATTCAAGAGAGGGAGTCGCAGCGCTGGGGATTGGGCAATGAAGGGAACGAGGGTTTGCTCGTTTATATACCGTGGAGATCGGCCATGGTGGTAGTTAGTGAGCTCGGCTGGCAAAAAAAAAAAAAAACACCTGCCACGATTAATATTTAATTGTGTCTTCTAAAATCAATTATATAGTAGTGAAAGTTATTCATGATTAATATTCTCAAAGTTTGACCAAACCTTATCTAAAAGGTCTTCTAAATGTGATGGGGAGGGAGTATATATATTTGTGGACAGATGGAGAGGATAAGTTAGAACATATTTATGAAGCTATACCGTGTAGCGTCTGAATCGGATTTCAAGGTCTGGAAACAAAGCAGACATCAGAACGCGAGCCGGAAAAACGAACATTGAACGCGAGCAGTTCAATGAATCCGTCCGTTCACATGCTACTTAAATAAACTGATATGCAATCTTATTGGGCTTGGGCAGCGACAAACTCATGCGCCCCTATTTCCTCAAAACTGATGTTAATTAGAGTAAATGGGCTCCACAATCCACCCTATCAGCAGCAGTCTTTGGTTAGGCATTTGTTTAGTTATTTTTAATTTATTTTATTTTCTCAACCACGTTCGTACCTCCATATTTCAAAATCCTGAGATCTGCATCTCGCTGTAATTCCACATTTCCCCAGGTTAGTGGTGCAATTGTTGGACTCCTGCTAATGTCCTCTTGTGCTGGATAGTCGTGACCTGAGAGGAAGATAAATTGTATGGTTGTAGATGGGAAGAAGAGCGAGGAGGGTCACAGCGAATGATTAACCTGTGATTTTCTTTCTACCATTACTGCCCCTCACGCCTCGGCCTCAGCACCAGCACCAGCATCCACTGCACCGTGCTCCAGCTCCGCGGCTGCTCGGCTAGGTGCGCCGCGCTGCGTCTGGCCAAGGACGTCACGGAGAAACAACCATGGTGTGTGCGTCCTGGTGATCTGCGTCGAGCTCACTCTCACCGCCTTGTGCGGGCCCAAGCACGGGAACAGCTTGGAAACCCTAGCTAGTGTACAATCTTATTGCTGGTTACTGGGTAAGTCTTTGCTTCTTTTTATCATTGTTTTAAAAATAATTGTGTATACGTCCATGTAGTAGCAAAACAATAGCTCCTTCTGATCCAGTCGACGACCTTTCCCCTAGTTAATGGAAGAGTAGCAAGATCAAGTGAAAACATGTCATATTTACTCGTTCTTGCTACTCTTCCCATCTTCCGTTCGACATTTCCCCACGGTTCCCTAAGGCAGGAGAGCCTCATGTCCATGCCGACGTGAATCTTAGACATATTCGTTCGTTTACTTATTATATGTGAATATGTATTTTTTATTTGCTGTCTCATCAGGAACCAGGATGAGCCTTGGGGGACAGGACATGGTTGTTAAACTCGAGTTGCCTCGAACTATTACAAACAACTTTTCAGATGTGCAAAAAGTTGGCAGTGGTGGATATGGAGATGTTTACCGGGTATATATATATATCTATCCTCTATTTGAACTTTTTTCTCGAATACGCAAAAAATCTTGTGCATCATTGTTTAAGGTAGAAGAAATTTGAGTATGCAACGATGACATGTTTTTTTGGGTTTCCAAGAGCCCTAGGGGATCTAAAGATTAAACAAGACATCACTGAGACACCCTAGTCACTCGTTTTAGTTATATGAATGAATACATGATTACTCAGGAATTTAGCAACCAAGCTTGGTGGCTCCAACGCGCACCCATTTCTCAACCTCCTTATCATTTAGCATCGGCTGTTCTACGCCTTCCAGCTTCTGCATTCCACCAATCCGATGCAAATTGAACTGTGACCAGCGGAATATCCTTTCTTTGTTCTTTTTATGTCCCCTAATTAGGATCTCCTAGAACCTCACCCCCTTTTCTTTGTGTTGTTTTTTTTCTTTGGTTCAGTAATTTGTTTCTATCAACAAAATGCCTGCAGGGGCTTCGGCCCCTGCAGTTTCATAAAAAAAAAAAAAATCTTTCTTTGACCTCTGAGCACATTCCACCTGAGTTGAAAAGAGGTAGAACACAAGGATTTGGCCATGGACTCCGTTTCTTCATCTAGAGGAAGGAGTATTCATTTGCCTCCAGGCCATGCGCTGGCGATTCCTCTATCTGCACTGATGTCACTATGTTTTTAATGCTAAAGTATATATACTCCCTCCATACCACTACTAGAAACCCCACCCCCACCCCCTATAGCTACGGTGTATTTGTAGCACCATCAAAAGCGTATCTATGTTGGCACATAGAGACGTTCTTTGGCACAATTTTAAGAACGTATCTATGTGCAACGATACTTAACACGCTTTCAACGTCAAGAGATATCTACACACATTTTTAATACGCTATTGAAATTGTATTAAAATGACACAAAAATTAGGAACGCTTTCAACCGTCAGTAACCTCTACACACGTTGTAAAGTGCATCTCAAAATCGTCAATATGCACATAGAAATGCTTTTTGACAAGCAACTAGAAACGTATAAAGTTGACACATAATTAGACATGCTTTCAACCGTGAGTACCAAGAAAACACTTAGAGATGTTTTTTATGCGATGTCGAAATATCTCTAATTGGCATGAAACTAGATACACTTTTAACATTACTAAGTTGAAATGGCATATCTTCCAATAGAGCTGACATGTCATATATTATTCAAGGCTAAAATAGTATCAACACTAATTGTGTTTCAATTTATTTTAATTAAAAATACTAGTAGCACAGAGAAATAAACTAATGTGTGTCGTACATGTCTAATAGAGCACATATGTGCCATATATTATTCCACCTAACGTGAACTGTGGAGCTCTGGGTGATGTGGATGTTGACTGTAGCAAATAGCAAGAAAAAAATGTGTATAGAAAAAAACACTAATAGGGATATACTACAATAAAATTAAATAGGAAATAAAAAGAAGAAGAAATTATAAAACACGCCACCTAAACCCACGCATGCACACAAGACTATCTCCCTTCCGCATGCATGTGTGCATAAGTGACGTGGATGTTCGACTGTAGCACATAGAAAGAAAAGAAAGTGTAGAGAGAAAAACTATAAAGGGATATACATTGTGTCGGTGGTTACGGTATCGCGGTGACCACCGTCACAAGAATCGGCAAAGCTAGTGCGTTCTCGAATGGCCTAGCTCTAGAGACAATGACACAAGATTTATCTTTGGTTCGGGGCAAGATCGGGCTCCCTAGTCCAGTGTGATCACTATCCGAGCTCAAACGCTCATACCGGGGTGCGTACAAGCGGGTCAAGAGAGGGAGCTGGCTCCCAGGTCTCTCGTGATTGAGGCTAGTGCCAATATCGGGTGCGAGTGGAAGTGTTGGTTTTTTCGAGAAGCTTGGATGCGTGCATGCGCTCCCCCCTCCCTCAACCGAGAACCCTACCCCCCCTTTTATAGTGGCAAGGGGGAGTAGAACACATGAGCTCTTCGAGCTGAGGCGAGAACGGATAGAGTGAGGCGCCCTTGGCGGGCAGGTGAAGGAGCTCTCCGAACGAGCTCGTTGATTGGCCAGGAGCTCTCTCCGAGCTCTCGGCAGCCTTGGATGTTGAAGTCGGTCGTCGTCATGCGCGGGAATCCAGGTCCGGACGATGGTCGGCGTCGCCTGTCTTTAATCGTAGTTGAAAGCCGTCTCTTCGGTATGGGATGGGCGGCCATGCCGTTGACGCCGAGATGCGCTCCGTATGTACCTGTCGGGGACTGTAGTAGAGCTGTTGGATGCGACGGGGTGTGACGAGGGAGCTCTCGGGCGAGCTCTTTGGTCGGGCAGGAGTCGTCTCTGAGCTCTCGGCGGCCTCGGATGCTGAAATTGGTCGCCGCTGTACGCGTGAATCGAGGTTTGGGCGGCGGTCTGGCGCCGTGCCGTACCCAATCATGGTAGGAATCGGTCCCGTCGGCATGGGCGCGGCCATGCCATGGATGAGGCGTGCGCACGTCGATCGTACTTGAGGGTACTGTGGCGGCGCTGTTGGAGTCGATGGGGTATGGCGCCGTGATGGAAAAAAAGACCTCCTCCCGTAGCCGTAGCGCTGCGTGGCTACAGTGCTCGTCAGGGAGTGGTTGGCCAACTTTCCGTTGGCCTCGGCGGAAGACAGGAGAGCTCTTCTGCCGTCGCGGGGCTCGCTGAGCTCGAGCTCGAGCGAGGCGGAAAGAGGTCCTTGGAAGAGTGCTCGCCGCGTGGACGGGGGAGCTCACTTCGGGAGAGCTCGGTCGTGGCGGGAGCAGGTCCCTCGGCACGGGGAGCTCGTATACGCGCACTCGGCCATGGGAGGAAGCCCGTCCGCGAGCGCGGAGCTCTTCGGAGGGCAGTGACCTCTTTGCGTTGACCGAGTGGGCTCTTGGAGCTGCATAAGCTTGTTGTCGTTGAGTGGGGGAGCTCATTCCTGAGTGTCCCGAATATCGATCCCCACAGTGGCCCCGAGCGTTTTTGGAGAGACGTGGGTCTCTCCCGCACGCCTTTAGGTTGGGGAAGGTTTTGGCCGTGAGTGCACGCGAGCGCACCCGCGGATGTAGCCCCCGAGGCTCCGTGAGAGCTGTGAGCTCTTGCGGAGGCTTTTTTGAATTGCTGTGGGCGCATCGTCCCGTTGTCTTTCGCCGTATGAAGACGGTGAGCTCGAACACGATCTAGTCTCGTTGGCCGAGATCGGGCGCTCGGTGAGCTTCTGTCGGATGGTCTAGGTGAGGCCCGAGTTCGTTAACTCGTTCGTACGATCGGCTAGTGGATCGACCTCAGATTCTGAGGGCCCGACTCTCGTGGTCCTCCTCGAGGAGGACCGCTCGGAGTCGTTCGTAGCCCTCGCCTACCCGGACGCCGCACAGCGAAGCCCCGAGCCCTTTCGAGAGCTCGGGCGTGGGCCGTCAATGCCGCCTCCGCAAGGTGCTCCCAGCTCCTATTGTTTTTGGGGCGGCCCAAGGAGCTCCCAAGTCGAGCTTGACCTTCGAACCCCCCGGCGGTGGGCTCGTACCCACGAGCTCCGTGCTTCGAGAACTCAACGTTTCGACCGTTGTGTTGAGCTCTCGACGCCCAGCCCGTTGTGTAAAAAAGAGCCGTTGGGATCTTACCGTTGGAACTTTTACCGTTGGCCGTCGGTTACCGCCTTAATGTCGCGGCGGTTCGGATTCCGCCAGGTGTCGCCAGTGTCGTTCACGCGCGGCAATCTCGCGAAGGCGGTTTTCACCCGGAGGGTGTGGCGGGAGGTGGGTCCCCTTGCGGCTTCTTCTCGGCGCCTCCGCCAAGCGGAGCTCCCATAAATAGGCGGGCGTCGAGGGGCAGTTTTACCTTTCCGTTTAGGTGCCCTTTGCTTCCCTTTGCCAAGAAAGTTAGATTCGCCGCCGCTTATCCGTAGATCCAATTCCCCTTCCCCTCCCCTCGCGCCCCAGAGTTTGGCGCAAAAAGGGCGAGATGGGTTCGTGGCAGCGGTCGGCCGGCGACGGAGGCGATGATCTAGAGAGATCGGCACCGTTGGCGGGCTTCGTACCAGCGGACGGCGGCGAGGGAGTGGATCGTTCACCCGGCGTCCCACGCGACCCCGACCCGCCGATGGGTGCGTGGTGTCGTTCATCGGCGTTCCATGAGCGTGGGGCTGGGGATGCCGGCGACGACTTCTTCCGGCGTATCATCTCGCATCGGGGCGTTGAGCTCCAGCACATGACGCCCAACGGGTGCTGCTCATCTCGACGTTCACGATGCTTTGTGCGAGGGTCTGGTTGGGGATCCCCCAAACCGGGAGCTTTCAAGCACCGTGCCGATGCGATTTGCGTGGGGAAGGTCCGTGAGTCCTTCCCGAGAAGACGATTTCCGTCCGCCAACTGGGGGTGGCGGGGCGAGTGGTTCTACCTGAAGAACGACCCGTCCCATCCTCTGCGCCGCGGTACACCGGCCGTACCTTCGCGACGGGGAACTCGGGTGTGGCGTGAAATGCCGCACAAGAGCTATGGCGGAGGTGGTGGGCGACCGTGGGCAAGATCAGGCTGCTCCGGGCGCCCGGATGATCGGTGAATCATATCATCGTGGCCCGGCTTCGTAAGGCGGTGGTGCCCCTCGGCGTCGAGCTCTCCGTATGTGGGAGATGACGGAGGACAAGGCCCCGTTTCTAGGGGCCGAACGCCCGGTCTCACCGTCGATCGGTGGAGTTCTGGATGAAGGCGGTGACCAAGACGGCGAGGTCGCCGGCGCCCCGGCGATCCCGCCAAAACTCGGAGACATCCGCGGCCGGCAAGAGCTCCTCATCCGCCCCGATCCGTGCTTTTCGTTTTGATTCGCCACGAGCTTCTCGACGAGTTCGAGCTCTTCGAGTTGGTGAGGTGCGGCCATTCGGCTCTCGGCCCCTTTCCCCGCGCCCGTTCAAGCCGAGTTTCCACCCCGGCGAAGGGGGAGGGTCGTCGGCGGTGGTGGTGAGCAAGCCGAAGAGGAGGCGAGCCCGTCGTCATGCTTCTCTGAGGAGCTCCGACATCGCCGAACCCGTGGCCGGGAGGTCGGGACCTCGTCCCGTCCCACGGGACCGACGCGCCCGGTGTCGCCCGCTACATGGAAAGCCCGCCCGATCTCGGCCAGCGCCCGTGCCTAAGCCCACGACGCGGAGCCGGTCGCTCTCGGGCGAGGGCGGTCAAAGCCTGCGGGGCGCCGAGAAGTCGAAGAAGAGGAAGACAGCCGCCGGTGAGTCCTGCGGGCCGTGTCACCTCCCGCACTGCATCCTGTTATGAGTGCTCCGACTTGTCCGTGCGTTGTTGGGCGGCGCTCGTATCGAGAAACGCCCTGCGAACCGGTGGCGTCGGGTGGCGGTGTCACCTCGAGGGAGCAGAAGCGGTGAGCACCATGGCGCCGCTGACGATGAGCTCGACGTCGGCGGGCTCGGCCCGCTGATGAGCTGCGTCGGGCGGTGGGCTCAGCGCTGCGGGGACAAGCCCCGCGACGGGCGACGGAGACGACGGCGGCGAGCCTCGGCGGCGGGTTCAGGATGACGGCATTGTTCCCTTTCAAGGGGCGTTGTCGACCACCGCCTCGTGTCCACGGGGAGCTTGCCGCACCGGCCCCCTCATCGGCGTTAGTCGCCCCGTGAGCCGTGCCCCGAGGACGGTTTTGAGCTCGATTGAGGAGCCGCAACCGACGCCCTCGGGGGGCGTCCGGCGCCCAAGCCCACTGTGAGCCCCTCGGCGGCGACGGAGGCGGGGACGGCGGTTCGAGGAGGCCCCAGCCGTCGGGGACTCGCCGAGGGTGGCCAGCGAGAGCTCGAGATCCAAATTCGGACCGGGGAGAGGTCGCCGTGGAGCATCCCATCATCGACGCCTCCGATGATGAAGGGATGGCGCGGTGGCGAGGACCGAGGAGGCGCGGGCCGAAGGCGAGGGGGCCCGTCGGAGCCGATCTTGGGAGACGTTGCTGGTCCCTCCGTGGTACCCTTCCTCGCCACCCGGGAGGTCATGATGAACGGTGTTCCGGTGTCCGCGGCGTTGTCGCACGGCCGCGCCCCACCGCATGCGCGCGCAACGTCGTTCTTCCGCCCGATCCTATGCCTTGACGTACGCCGCAAGAGCAGCCTCGCCCTCCGAGGACCCGGTGTGCGTGCTCGCCTCGCGCGGTGCGAAGCCGACACGACACCGCGCGCCTTTCCTTGTGTTCTCTCCGGAGTTGTTCACGCGTTTGCGCTTTTGGTGTGCGAGGACTCCATTCGGGGTACAACCGGTGCGCGCTTCGGCGGCCGGCGGCCCGGGCTTCGGGAGGTTGGCTGGGCTCTTTTGGCGGAGCTAAGTGAAGAATTTGGCGCGACACAACTCCAGCACCGGTTCCTCGAATGTCGACCGGAGGGGCGTCGTCGGGTTCATCCGTGACGCGGAGGGCCGGCTTCCCGGCGGCACAAGAGGGGGCCGGGCCGCCCGCGGGAGGCGGCTTCGGCGAGGGAGGGAGCTCGAGCGCCCCCAAGCCGCAGCGCTTGAAAATGCAGGGGGAGCTCGACGCCCTCCCGCCGCCTGCTCGAGGACAAGGAGCTCGAGCGTTCGGCAGGCTGAGCAGAGGGCGGAGTCCCTCTACAAGGAGAGAAGACAGGTCACCGAAAGTGCCTCCGTCGGCGACGCCGAGCTCGTGGGTGAGTGTTCTCACTCCGTCTTGAAGTCTTTGAGCCCCTACCGGGAGGATGAAGCAGCCCGAGGAGCTTGCCAAGGAGGAGGCCGCGGAGGACGTTCCGGCCCGAGAGCCGCTAGAGCGGGTCTCCCCACCTGCATAGGAGGAGTTTTGATCGTAATAAGTTTCCAAGTCCTCATAGTTGAGGCATTTTGTAAAAACTTATGGAAGCATGTATCGTTGTTAATGGAAAGCGTCTTTCCCCTTTTGCCGCGCTCAATTTCTACTTTGACTTTTGTGAGCTCGTGACTTCGAGCTGAAAGTGGCGGGCCATTTCTCGCTGGCCGCGGGGGCGCGGGAGGTTATCGAGGGCGCCGCGCCACGCTCTAAGTTCGCCGAGCTCGGGACTTAGTCGTTTCGAAATATCGTTTGGGCCGTAAGGGGAGAGCGTGGGTTCTTTGAGTATGAGCTCGTCGCGAGCTCTAAATCGCGAACTTTGCGAAAAACGGTGGTGTTGAAACGATGGGGTGTGCCCCCATTCCACGTAGCCCCCGAGCAAGGGCAGGCCTTTGCCCGGGCGAAGGCCCGTCGCTGCTTAGTTCCGTTGAGCTTAGGGTGTGAATTCGAGATGCTTGCACAGGCTTTTGCATCGAATTGGTGTTTTATTGAGCTCTTGCGGCCTGGCTGTGGTTTCAGTATATCTTAGGGGTAAAAGCGACGTAGCTGTTCGATGTTCCATGTGTTGATGATGACTCGTCCCCTGGTGGTCCTTGAGCTTGTAATACGTGCCCGCCTCAACACTTGGTCGATGGTGAAGGGACCCTCCGGGGGCGGGAGAGCTTGTGCTTGTTCTTGAGCTCGGACTCGCCGTAGGGCGTGATCGTCGACGGCGAAGGCTCGTCCCCCCGACGTGTCGCTCGTGATAGCGTCGCATGGATTGCGCGTACTTGGCGGAGTGGATGAGCGCGATGTCACGAGCCTCGTCGAGCTGGTCGGGCGGCGTCTTCGACGCGCTTGGTTGTTGTGCTCGTCGAAAGCTCGAGCTCGGGCGAGCCGTACTCGAGCTTCGGTGGGGAGGACCGCCGACCCAAAGACGAGGAAGAATGGGGTCCGCCCCGTGGCCCCGTCACAAGTGTGGTGCGCAGACTCCATATCACCGCGGGGCTCGACGAGCCATCGACGAGCCGTACTTCTCAAGCCTCCCGAAGATGCGGGACTTCACGCCCGCAAGATCATTCCATTAGCGCGTTCAACCTGCCCATTGGTCCGGGGTGGCTGACGGAAGCCGTGGTCGACGCGGATGCCGTGGATCGGGCCGCACCGGTCGATGAAGACCTCCCCACAAAGTTGGTGCCATTGTCGGTGATGATCGAGTTTGGGACCCCGAAACGGTGGATGATGCCGGTGAAGAATTTGATCTCCTCCCCGCTCGACACCGTACGATGGGCATGACCTCGATCCACTTGGGAAACTTGTCAATGGCGGCGAGGAGGTGAGTGTATCCTCCGGCGGTCCTCGGTGGCCCCACCATGTCGAGACTCGGACCGCGAACGCCGCGGTGAGCGGGATCGTCCGGAGGGATTGGGCCGGGAGATGCGTCTCGCTACGGCGAACCAGCCCCTCGCAGCGTCCGGACGACTTGGGTGGCGTCGGCAACGGCGGTCGGCCGATGAAGCCTTGGCGAAAGGCTTTTCCGACAAGAGCTTCCGCGGTCTTGCGCGTGGTGGCCGCTACCGCCCGCGTGGATTTCTCTGACGAGCTCTTCACCTTGTTCGGTGGTGATGCAGCGCTGGAGGATGCCACTCGCCCCGCGCCGGTAGAGCTCTCCTCCCACGAGGGCGAAGGCCTTGGCCCTTCGGGCTAGCCGTCGTGACTCCTCCTGCCCCAGGGGGAGCTTGCCTTCCTTAGCCATCGCAGCAATGGGACGCCCGATCCGGCCCGACGTCCGAGTTTGGGCCAGCCTCCAAGTCGGCCCCCGAGTCCGCACCGAAGAGCTTGTGGCCGACAGGCCTTTGCATCGGGAGAGGCTGATCCCACACGGACATCGATGTCCATGGGGTTCGGCCTTGGGGGCTTGAGCTCGCGCCTCCCGATGCAGCCTCCCCTTTGAGCCGTATCGAGGGCTTGTGTTGCTCGTGCATGAAGACTCCGGGGAACCGGCGGGCGATCCGACGTGAGCTTGGCGAGTACGTCGGCGTCGTTGTTGAGGTTGCGGTGGACGTGGTTGACCTCCAGCCCGTGAAAGTGCTCCTCGAGCTCGCGAACCTTCGATGGTATCTGCGGCCATCTTTGGGTTGACGCGCCGACCTCTTTCATGACTTGGTTCTTGACGAAGCTCGAGTCTCCCCGACCTCGAGGTGCCTGGATGCTGAGCTCGCGCGCGATGCGGAGCCCATTCACCAACGCCAGACTCCCCACGTTGTTGGAGGCGGAAAAGTGCAGGCGTATTGAATACTTCATGCGCACCTTCTAGGAGAAGTGAAGACGAGGCCGACGCCGCTCCGCGTACTTTTCACCGATCCGTCGGGCGCAGGACCCAAGACTCGATATTGTCCGGCCCGGGCGGTCTGCCGATCTCGGTCCACTGCGTGACGAAGTCCGGTCAGGGCTTGAGACTTGATGGCATCCCCAAGTGCGTAGGTAACTTCAGCTCCCATGAGCTTGATTGCCCATTTGGCCATGCGGCCCGTGAACCCTCCTGGGCTCGCGAATGATTTCTCCAAGAGGGTACTTAGAGACGACGCGGTGACCGGGTGGGAGTCGGCGTAGTGTCCGAGCTTGCGCCGGGTGATCGCAAGAACGCCGCGTACACGAGCTTTTCGAGCTGCTCTGAGGCGAGTCTTGGTGTCGGTGAGGACCTCACCGACGAAGTAGACCGGCGTTGCACCTGAGCGTGCCCCTCCCCGTCCTCTCGACGACGAGCGGTGCTCACCACCTTCGAGGTGGCCGAGATGTAAAGGAGGATGGGCTCATCGGGTCGTAGGGAGCAACGAGCACAGGCGGGCGAGATAAGGAGTCGTTTCAGCGAGTCGAGCTTGCCGGGCCTCGTCGGTCCAGGAGAAGCGCTCAGCCTTCTTCTTCAATAACTTGTAGAGCCGGAGGCTTCGCTCCCGAAGTCGAGCTATGAAACGACTTCGCCGCGAGGCCCCCCGTGAGCCGCCCTGCGCATTTGATGTTCTTGATCGGACCCATGTTCGTGATGGCGCGATCTTCTCGGGTTGGCCTCAATCCCATGCTTGAGACGATGAAGCCGAGCAGCTTTCCTCGCGGGACCCCGAAAGACGCATTTTTCGGGTTGAGCTTGACGCCGAACTCGGAGCTTGGCAAAGACCTTTTTGAGATCCGGGATGAGATCTTTTCGAGCGTTTTGTCTTGACAACGATGTCGCCGACATACGCTTCTACGAGCTTTTCAGGAGCTCTTTGAAGACTTTCGCATGCACCTCGGAAGGTGGCGCCGGCGTTCTTCAATCCGAAGGGCATTGTCACGCAACGTAATGCACCAAACGGAGTGATGAAGGAGGTGGCGAGCTGATCGAAGCTCGCTCATCGCTATCCGTGATAGCCGGAGTAAGCGCCGAGAAAACAGAGCGCCTCACACCGGAGGTGGAGTCAACAATTTGGTCGATGCGCCGCAAAGGAAACGGATCCTTTGGGCATGCCTTGTTGAGACCCGTGTAATCAACACACATTCTCCATTTCCCATTCTTCTTCTTGACCAACACGGGGTTGGCTATCCACTCAGGGTGATACACCTCCTTGATAAACCTAGCGGCTAGGAGCTTATCAATCTCCTCAGCGATTGCTTACGCCGATCGTCGTCGAAGGCGTCTAAACCCCCCTCCGCTTCACCGGCCGAGAGTTGGGCTTAATGTACGAGGAGTGCTCGACGACTTCCCTCGGTATGCCAGGCATGTTCGAGGCTCTCCACGCAAACACATCGAGGGTTCGCGTGGAGTAAAGTCGACGAGCTCGCTTTTATATTTAGGAGTGAGCTCGGACCCTACGCGGAGGGTGCGCCCATCCTTGTCGACTTTTATCTCCCCTGGCGTCTTTCGGGCTCGAATGCGCCCGTGGGGGCTTGCTGAGCTCATCGATGAGCTCGTTCCTCCGAGCTCCTGTGGACTCATCGTGCGAGCTCGTGCTCGCTGCCTTTTTGAGCTCGGGGGGCGTCCCTCCGCGCCGGCCCAGGCCGCCATCTTCGGCAGTTGTCTCGCCGATCTCGAACGCCGGCGTCGGCGTCGATCGGGCGGTGGCAGCCTCGCGAAAGCCGGCGTGCTCGAAGGTGGAGTCGACGGTGATGACCCCCCTTGGGCCCGGAATCTTGAGCTTGAGGTAGGTGTAGTTGGGAACGGCCATGAACTTCGCATAGCACGGCCGCCCCAAGAGCGCGTGGTAGGCGTTCCTGAAGGGGAGCACCTCGAACGTGAGGACCTCCTTGCGGAAGTTGTCCCGAGTGCCGAAAGTAACGGGAGGTCGATCCGCCCCGATCGGGATCATCTCGCTTCCCCGGCACTACGCCGTGGATCGGGTCCCGGCGAAGGGCGGAGGCGTGCTTTGGTGATGCCGAGGGCTTGTAGCGCATGGATGTAGAGGAGGTTGAGGCCGCTACCCCCATCCATCAACACCTTGCCGAGGCGCTTGGTGCCGATGATGGGATCGACGACAAGCGGGTATCTCCCCGGGTACGGGACATGCCTGGGTGATCCGCCTTGTCAAAGGAGATCGCCGAGCTCGACCACTTGAGATAGGAGGGCATCGCGGGCTCGGTGAAGAGGACCTGCGGCGGGTGAGCTTCGTCGGCGCTTGGACTCGTAGCCCGGAGCCACGCCAAAGACGATGTTGACGGTGCCGCCCCTCGATGTAGACATCGCGCGCCCTCCCCCCTCGAGCCGCCGTGGTGGCTCCGGCTGTCGCTTCTGCCGCCCCCCGCCATGCCCATTGCGTGCTTCTTCGGGAGCCGGGCAGTCCTTCATCTTGTTGCCTGATGGGACCCTCGTGATGCGGACACGGGGCCTCTAGCATCTTGTCGGCAGTGTTCACTTATGGGCGAAGCCCTTCGCCCCTTGGGAGGTCTTGCGCCTATCCGTGGGCGGCGACAAACTCTTTCGTCGCCGTCGCCGCCGCGGGGACGCTTTGTTCTTCTTGTTCCTCTTCTTGCGGGGCGGGGCCGGATCCGTCCGCGCCCTCATCGCCGCCCTTGGGCTTGCCCCTTGCCCGTGACGGCGAAGACGGGCGCTGCCTCCTGCATGTCCGGTGGCGAGGTCGAGGAGCCCCTTCACGGACCGGGCATCTTGGACGCCGAGCTGGCGGATGAGGTTCTCGCAGTGGTGCCGAAGGTGAAAAGCGGTGATGATCTTGGAGTCGGAGGCCTCGGAGAGGTTGTTGCGAGCTTGAGAAGCGCCCGATGTAGTCACGTAGGCTCTCCCCCCCTTCTTCTCGCTTGCATCCGCGCAAAGTCCCGGTGTGGAGTGCTTTGGCCTCGGGTGTAGGTGCCCTCCCGAAGTTGCCGACGAAAAACGCCGCCAAGCAAATCCTCCCAGTCCGCGGATGGTGCCCTTCGGGCGTGCTCGAGCCGAAACGAGCCGAGTCCGCAAGATAGAGGGGCAGGTTGCGGATGATGAAGTAGTCGCCGTCGGCGCCGCGCCCCGGCACCCGAGGCGGTAGTCCTCCAACCATGTGGCCGGGCCGGTCTCCCCGCTGTACTTCGCACCGAGGCCGGAGCTCGGAAGCGCGAAGGGAACGGGCCTCGCGGGATGCGGAGCCGAACGCCTTGGGTCGCTTTGAGCTTGAGCTCGAGCGGCGGCGGCCTTGTGCCGGGCGATGGGCTCGCGGGCCTTCGTGACGGGCGTCGGCCCGCGACTTTGTCCTCCCGCTGTCGTGTCACCCACCGCGGTGTTTGTTGTACGTGCGAGGGCGTTTCATCGCCGTCGCGCGGTATTTTCGTCATCTCTGGGATGTTCTGTCCGCGCGGGCCTCCGCCGCTTCGTCGGGCGTTGATGGTGTCGCGCCACACGGTTTTGCGCGATCCGTCGGCGCGTGAACCCGGGATGAGAGAGGCCTCGTGCTCTTCCCCGAAGTCGCCGATGAGACGCGAGCTTTGCCGCCCGTTGCACTCGCTGCCCGCGCCACGAGCTTGACCTGCCAGGTCCAGCCGTGCCTTTTGGGATCCCCTCGGGGGCCCGCACTCGCTGCAGGAGCAACGCGGCGGCCGCCCGAGTTCTGGAGGCTCTTCCGAACACCGGCGGGAGCTGCTCGGCATCGCCGTCGCGGTTGATGCGGGTCGTGGACATCCCGGGCTCGAGCTCGTGCGTGGACGGCGCCCTTCCTCCTTGCTCGGCAAGGAGGGCTTCGCTCTGGGCCGCGCCAAGCCGAGCTCTCTTCGAGCTCCTCCAGTCGGGCCTTAACGTGGTCGACGGCGGGCGAGCTGGCCGGGCGCTGGCGGGCGGAGTTTCTGGGCGCGTGCGCGGAGCCGCCGGGAAGGATGGCTATCGAGCACTCCCTCGGGGCGTCGCACATGTAACCCTCGGGCGTGTGGGGGCTCACAGTCCATGAGGCTCATCCCGCCGAGGGCGAGCTCGATCCGTGTACTGCGGTCTCGCCGAGGCTCACCGCCCCAAAAGAGGGGAGACCCGGCTGGCCGTCGGGGTACATCTTGGCGTACGCCGTGAACTCGCCCACCGACGGTCAAGGGTCCTCTCCGGGTGAGCCGGGAGGACAACATTGGCGATAGAGAAGGTGACATCACGCGAACAGGGCCTCGTGTGGGCTCGCGTCCCGGGATGTCGGGGAGGAGGTCCTTGATCGGGGCGAAGAAGCGGTGGAGCCCCGCCCCGGCCGGGCGACGGATGGGGCTGGTGGGCCGGTGGAGCCCCGCCCGCTTTGGGCGGGACGGGCCGGTGGTGCCACGGAGACGCGGAGACGCCCTCATGCCGCATCGAGCGGGCGGAGGCAGCTCCCATGGGGGTCTTCTCCGGGCCGTCTGCGGCGAGGGCGCCGGCGCAGCGGGCGCCCGGTCGGTGGTGACGAGGAAGAAGCCATCGGAGTGGTGGAGTCACACTAGCGCTGCCCCTACCGCGCGCCAACTGTCGTGGTCTGGTATCGCGGTGACCACCGTCACAGTAATCGACTGGCTAGTGCGTTCTCCGAATGGCCTAGCTCTAGAGACAATGACACAAGATTTATACTGGTTCGGGGCAAGATCGGGCTCCCTAGTCCAAGTGTGATCACTATCCGAGCTCAAACGCCATACCGGTGCGCACAAGCGGGTCGAGAGAGGGAGCTGGCCCCCTGTGTCTCTCGTGATTGAGGCTAGTGCCAATATCGGGTGCGAAAGTGGAAGTGTTGGTTTTTCGAGAAGCTTGGATGCGTGCACCTGCTCAACCGAGAACCCTACCCTCCTTTTATAGTGGCAAGGGAGTAGAACACATGAGCTCTTCGAGCTGAGGCGAAACGGATAGAGTGAGGAGCCCTTGGCGGGGCAGTGAAGGAGCTCTCCGAACGAGCTCGTTGATTGGCCAGAGCTCTCTCCCGAGCTCGGCAGCCTTGGATGTTGAAGTCGGGTCGCCGTCATGCGCGGAATCCAGGTCTGACGATGGTCGGCGCCGCCACGTCTTTAATCGTAGTTGAAAGCCGCCTCTTCGGGGTATGGGATGGGCGGCCATGCCGCTGACGCCGAGATACGCCCGTATGTACCGCCGGGACTGTAGTAGAGCCGTTGGATGCGACGGGGTGTGACGAGGGAGCTCTCAGGGCGAGCTCTTTGGTCGGGCGGGAGTCGCCTCTCGGCTCTCGGCGCCTCGGATGCTGAAATTGGTCGTCGCGTACGCGGCGTGAATCGAGGTTTGGGCGGCGGTCCGGCGCCGTCGCCGCACTCCAATCGTGGTAGGAATCGGTCCGTCGGCATGGGCGCGGCCATGCCATGGATGAGGCGTGGCGCACGTTGATCGTATTTCGAGGGTACGTGGCGGCGTTGTTGGGTCGATGGGGGTATGGCGCCGTGATGGAAAAGACCTCCTCCCGTAGGCTGTAGCGCTGCGCGTGGCTACGGTGCTCGTCGAGGAGTGGTTGGCCATCTTCGTACCTTGGCTTCGCGCGGAAGGCAGAGAGCTCTTCCGCCCGTCGCGGGGCTCGCTTCGAGCTCGAGCGAGGCGGAAAGAGGTCCTGGAAGAGTGCTCGCCGGCGTGGACGGAGGGGAGCTCACTTCGGGAGAGCCGGTCGTGGCGAGCAGGTCCCTCGGCACGAGGGGAGCTCGTATCTGCCGCACTCGGCCATGGGAGGAAGCCCGTCCGCGAGCGCGGAGCTCTTCGGAGGGCAAAGCACCTCTTTGGCGTTGACCGAGTGGGCTCTTGGAGCTGCATAAGCTTGTTGTCGTTGAGTGGGGAGCTCATTCCCCGAGTGTCCCGAATATCGATCCCCACACATTGAAACTAAAAAAGGAAACAAAAAAAGAAACACGGTCTCTAAAACATAACTTTGATTTATCCACCTAACCCAAAAAGTTTGACGTTTAGGGCAGCAACACGGTCTCTAAAACATAACTTTGACCTCTTGTTATTATAAAAATATTTATCGAAGAGTGATATAAGTATACTTTTATGAAAATATTTTTCAAGACAAATCTATTCATATAGGTTTCACATTTGCAAACTCAACAAAGTAAAATTTATTGATGATTTGTATTCCCAATGTTTGACCCAAACCTTGTCCTAAACGTCTAGTTTTTGGGTATGGAGGGAGTATATGTTATTCTATCTAACAAGCTATTGGCTATGTGTGGGTGTAGGGGCCGAAACTTTTCCATTATCTAACAAGCTACAATACATTACAACAGGCCATGCATAACGGGAAAGAGATTGCTGTAAAGAAGTTTCATCAGCTTGAGGGGCGACTAGATGATAAGGAGTTTGATAACGAAGTCCTTAACCTTAGGGAGATTGAACATCAAAATATCGTTCAGTTACTAGGCTACTGTTATGTAGCAGAACATAAGTATATTGAGCGCCAAGGCAAGCCGCCAATTCGAGCTGAACATGTTGATCGAGTTCTCTGCTTTGGATACATGCAAGGGAGCCTTGAGAAACATCTTAAAGGTATATTATTTTTGATGGAATACTTATCATGCATGCAAGATTACAAATGGTTTTTCAGTTTTATATAATTTTTTCTGTTTTCCGTTAATCGCAGATGAATCTTGTGAGCTTGACTGGACGACAAGTTACAAAATTATAAGAGGGATATGTGAGGGCTTAAAGCACTTGCATACTGCACAAAGGGAAACCTATTTACCATATGGACTTGAAACCTGCTAATATATTGCTGCATAAGAACATGACACCAAAAATTGGAGATCTTGGTTTGTCCAAACTTGTTGGTTCGATAGAAACCCATAAAATAGAGATTCGCAAAGGAACACAGTAAGTAGATGCATCATTTACGTGGCCAATTATTTTGGTAATGCTCTAAATATAATTAATGGTTTGTTTCTACTTCACTAACCATATATTTATTTTCATGTTTACAATATCTTGAAGAGGTTACATGCCACCCGAATACATAAACCATCAGTATGTATCAAGCAAGTTTGCCGTGTTCAGTTTAGGGGTCATAATTATTAAAATGCTGGCCGAAAAGAAAGCCTACTACTCCCCTGATGAAATGCCTCCCGAACAATTTATTAAGTTTGTAAGGGAAATTATTATACACTGTTTTCATTTTTCTGCACGTTTTTTTTTTTAGATAAAGGAAATGAATCCGGCTTCATCTATCCGTAGATAGAATCAGACCAATTATTACGAGTTTGAAACAAAATAAAAGTTTGCTAGGAACAACTTCCAAACCGCCCTCGGGGCTAACAAACCAAGGAAATCAAAGTTTTTGACTAAACAAATCCAACATGTCTCTATGAAAGCCAACCACGTGATCTGAAGAACTCTAAAGCTGACACTTCTAGGTGACGTGCCGCGGATAGTAATTGATCTTGAAGATCATCATTCCGCTACAAACTTGCCCACTGTCGCAGCTAATGGATTCCTCTGAATAGTACCGCAAAAAGAGATTTTGGTTTGCATTTGTCAAAAACTACTTCATTCCTTGTTAACCAAATTGCTCATATAAGTGCGGAGATCTTTGCTGTTAATAACAATGTATTTTACTTTTTGTTCCCCTTCTTAGACCAAACAACGAATAAATCTCTTATATTTAAAGGGGAGCAATTCCAAAAAGTAAATGTATAGAGCGCCACAAGAATTTGGCATAGAAACAATCAAAAAATAGGTATTGAACAGTCTCAGGAAAATGGCGAAAAGAGCAATGTTTATCTCCATTCCAATTTCTCCTAGCCAGATTATCCTTGGATAGAACAACCCCTTTTTTGATATACCACATAAATTTTTTTATTTTCATTGGTAATTTTGTCTTCCAAATATCCTGTGACACTCTGACCCATTGTTAATTAAAGCATCATACATAGACTTGATCAGAAATAAACCTGAGGCCTTTAAATCCCAAACAAAGACATCTCGTTCCTGTGTTATGTTAATTTGTTGTAATGATGATACAATGCAATGCCAGTTTGATAAGTTTATCCCCACTAAATTCCTTCTAAAAAGAAATATTTAGTACGGAGAACTTAGAATGTTAGCTATTGTATCTTGTTTTCTCCTTACAATATTAAACACCGCGAACTTGTCTTTAAGTGGTTTATTACCTAGCCAAGTATCAATCCAAAACGTCTTTGTGACCCATCTTTAACCTTAAAATGACCCAACTTAAAGAAGCTATCACTATGTAAAAAAAGGCTTTTACGATCGTAGCGTTGAGGGCTTCTGATCGTAGCCTTGCGTCTGCCCATAGGGTCTCTAAATGTCGACTTTACTGAGACTGTGTGCGTAGCGGCGTCTGCCAACAGGCTTTAAATACGGATGGGATTTCGTGCGTCTCAAACTTCTGCGTCTATAGTGACCCTTGTTACACAGGTGGAGGAGTCGGTGTCACGGCATTTTGCGCGATTGTGGGCTGATATCTCTGGGCGGTGTTACCTAAGATGCGATTGTACCTCTGGAAACCTCCGCAGGACCGGCGGCATCGTGTCGGCCTTACCACATCCAAAGTAGTGACGCCTGAAGCCGGTATGCGACTCTAACGGTTTTAATGTAGAGGCACGCGTCCACAAGTAGGCGTCGTGCGTATCGGCGCTCGTATGCATCGCGGCGCCTCTAGCGGTGTCCATTCACGGACACCGGTCACTATAAGGGTACGTAAGCCGTTATTCAAATACGAACCCGTGTAGAAGGGTGCGTGACAGTGATAGTTTAGTACTTACGGCGCTGTGCTACATTATGTCACGTGGCACCTCACTGAGCTACGACGCGGTTAGATTGCTCATCAGAACTACACTCCGGTTCCGCAGGCGCTTGTTTTGTATTACCGGCGGTGAAACTTAATGCACTTTCGGGGCGGCTTACGTGCGTCGTCCGGCCCGTAACTTTTCGTCTGAGAACTACGATCGCATGTTTAAAACGATCGTCGCAATGTGTTCCATGTTACTGACGGTTGTTATAGCGTGTGTCGGGGAAGCAACATAGGAGCTACTGAGGCAGCGTTTTAGTAATGCTTCCATGTGCGTCCCTCCCTCCGTTCTGAGGCGTTCTTACGTAGGCTCGTGCGGTAGGATTTATTTGTTTTTTCTGGCGGCCGTTTTGATTACGCCGCGGCCCATGCTTAGTTTAATATTCTCGGGCGGCTTGTTCCGGTGTTTGAGGGCGTTTCTTCGATTCTGCGACGGACATTTAGTGCGAAACTTACAGGTAGCGCATCGGCGGGTCCGGGTTATACATAATTTGAAAATGGTACACCGGCAAACACAAATAATGAGATACACGATCGATCACAAACAAATGGCGACGCCCGGCAAGCATTGCAAATTCATGTGTATCTCCAGTTGTTCACACATGATGTACCGGTTCTTCTTGGCACGCCACGCATTGTTCACAACACAAATAACACGGTTCACATGCATGTATCCGGCTTTTGATCGTCATGCAAAGCAAGGGAAACAATAACGATTTCACATGCATGTATCCACCGATCGTCATGCGGCAAGGGAAACGAGAATCAACTCACGGTTTACAAAAGCGGAATGCTTCGCCTTCGGGGTTGATGACATGCTCCAAAAGAAACTTGGCCATCTTCTCTCTAATATCCTCCAAATTGATCGAATCTCCCGTCAAATCAAAATCCTAATACAAAGAAAGGTAGGCGTAAGTGTTTGTGTACACATGGTCTATATTGCCAAACAAAGGTAGGCACAAGATGGAGCTACACTTCGAGTTACCTCATGACGATCCAAAAAGCGAACTTGTTGCCACTTATCGGTTTTGCAAACAGGCCTCGCAAACATATGAAACACATGCTAGAATTTATATATGATGAATAGTACCCTAAAATTCAATTGAAGAAATTACGAGAAGGCCCAATAGCCGCAAAACATACGAGTAAGTTTACCTTCTTTTAAGAGATGGGTTTAAGGTAGTGTTAGAGTCCAATAAAGTAGTTATGTCTAAGCATGAACAATTTATTGGTGAAGGCTATGGTTATGAGGAGGTTTGTTTCGCCTAAGTTTGGCGGTCGATGAATCGATTTGTGACACAATTAATGATAATTCGAAAGTGTTTAGCATTCTCGTTTTACGTCATGTGAAGTTTGGTGTCACATCTATCTAGCTTGCGCTAATTCTAGATGTGAATTTTGGTGAGCTTGCAAGCAATTCTAGATTTCACCATTACCAAAGGTTCTAAGTGTTGGAATATAAGTGAATTGCCCACCTCTCCCTATCGGCTTAAGCTTTTGGGTTGAACGGTTTGGTGCATGCAACTCAATATGGTATCAAAGCCGAGGTCTCGAAGTTCGAATCCTGGTTAGCGCAATTAAATAAAATAATTGTTGCTCGCTCTCATTCCACATCCGAGGGCTCGCCTCGCAGCCGAGATCTCTCGCCGGAGCCTCGGCGTGAGGGGGGGGAGTGTTGGAATATAAGTGAATTGCCCACCTCTCCCTATCGGCTTAAGCTTTTGGGTTGAACTGGTTTGGTGCATGCAACACAATACTAAGTGTCATAATTGTGTGCAATCTAAGCAACCTCGAAAAGCCTCACAAGGCAAAGTGGAGAGACTCTTGGCACCTCTAGAACTCATATATTCTGATCTATGTGAGATGAATGGTGTGTGGAAAAGAGATATTTCATGACATTAATTGATGATGCTTCTAGATTTTGCTATATTTACTTACAGGCATTATTAGACTACTTTAAAATCTTTAAGGCTGAAGTTAAAAATTAACTAGAAAGAAAGAAAAATTAACCAACATGTCTTGTTGTCACTTATCGGTTGCAACAAGCACTTTGCAAACATATAAAACACATGTTAGAATTTATATATGATGAATAGTACCCCTAATATTCAATTGAAGAAATTCTGAAGGCCCAATAACTAAGTTTACCTTCTTTTTAAGAGATGGGTTTAAGGTAGTGTTGGAGTCCAATAAAGTAGTTATGTCTAAGCATGGACAATTTATTGGTGAAGGCTATGGTTGCGGAGGTTTGTTTCACCTAAGTTTGGCGAATTGAATCAGATTTGTGACACAAATAATGATAATTTGAGTGTTTGGCATTCTCGTTTTACGTCATGTGAAGTTTGGTGTCACATCTATCTAGCTTGCGCTTAATTCTAGATGTGAATTTTGGTGAGCTTGCAGTTAATTCTAGATTTCACCATTACCAAAGGTTCTAAGTGTCATAATTGTGTGCAATCTAAGCAACCTCGAAAGCCTCACAAGGTAGTGGAGAGACTCTTGACACCTCTAGAACTCATACATTCGATCTATGTGAGATGAATGGTGTGTGGAAAGAGATATTTCATGATATTAATTGATGATGCTTTTAGATTTTGCTATATTTACTTGCTGAAAACTAAAGATGAGGCATTATTAGACTACTTTAAAATCTTTAAGGCTGAAGTTAAAAATTAACTAGAAAGAAAGAAAAATTAACCAACATGTCTTGTTGTCACTTATCAGTTTGCAAATGTAATTGCAAACATATAAAAACATATGCTAGAATTTATATATGATGAATAGTACCCCTAAAATTCAATTGAATAAATTCTGAAGGCCCAATAGCTGCAAACATACAGTAAGTTTACCTTCTTTTAAGAGATGGGTTTAAGGTAGTGTTGGAGTCCAATAAAGTAGTTATGTCTAAGCATGGACAATTTATTGGTGAAGGCTATGGTTGCGGAGGTTTGTTTCGCCTAAGTTTGGCGGTCGATGAATCAGATTTGTGACACAATTAATAATAATTCGAAAGTGTTTGGCATTCTCGTTTCTATCATGTGAAGTTTGGTGTCACATCTATCTAGCTTGCGCTAATTCTAGATGTGAATTTTGGTGAGCTTGCGGTTAATTCTAGATTTCACCATTACCAAAGGTTCTAAGTGTCATAATTGTGTGCAATCTAAGCAACCTCGAAAGCCTCACAAGACAGTGGAGAGACTCTTGACACCTCTAGAACTCATACATTCTGATCTATGTGAGATGAATGGTGTGTGGAAAGAGATATTTCATGACATTAATTGATGATGCTTCTAGATTTTGCTATATTTACTTGCTGAAAAACTAAAGATGAGGCATTATTAGACTACTTTAAAATCTTTAAGGCTGAAGTTGAAAATTAACTCTATGAAGAACAAGAAACTATAATGCATCTGTTTTTTAAATGTGCAAAGAGTTGAGCTAGAAGGTTGTGGCAAGTTTTGGCTAGGATTCTAGATATCCACATTGATGCTTCTTATGAGTCTCTAGGTAGATTTTGGTTGAGCAATAAGAGGAATAAAATTGTTAACATTTGCTTGTGTATTCATCTATGAAGAAAATAAGCATCGAAATTATCACCTTTCCTCACTTCACGGCAACTGAAAAATTACGGCGACACTTGATGACGCGTTGATGCCCTGTTGTTAGATGGAAATCACTGAAGTAGCTTCGTCACCCCGAAGATTTAAAAATTTCAGTCACCGGATATTAGGAATGCCTTAATATACAATTCTGTAATAGGAAGTCTATGAGGACTAAACAATCCACGAGGAACAGATTACAAAAATTGCACTCTCCGGATTAAAGAACACAGTTCACATGCATGTATCCAAATGGTCATCATGCGGAAAGGAAACAGAAAGAAACTCATGGTTTACTAAACAAAATACTTGCATTCGTGGGGCTGATGAGTGTTCCATAAGAAACTTGGCGTCTTCTCTCCAATATCCTCCAAATTGATCTAATTTCCTGACAAGTTAAATTTCTAATACAAAATAAGGTAGGCATAAGTGTTTGTTGTACACATGGTCTTTATTGCCAAACAAAGGTAGGCACAAGATGGAGCTGCACTTCGAAGTTACCTCGGGACAATCCAAATGAACTTGTTTCATCGCAGCCATCATGTAGTGGGCTGTGTAGAACCCACATGTCTTTTCATCGGTTTGCGGCGTGCACCGCAAAACATATGAAACACAAGCTGGTATGCGTTAGGAAACACTCACCGGTCTATTGCACTTTTCACCCGCACCCGAAGATTTGACTTTAAAGCGGCCAGAGTCAACCAAATAAGCCTTCCCGAATTTAGCAAGCAAATAGATGAAGAGGCATCCCGAATGAGTCCGCAATAGAAGAAATTGTACTCCGCGATTGTCATGCAAATGAAGGATGGCCATATCCAATACATCCAAAGTGCCATGAGGTCAAACAAGTCGTCGAAACCCACATTGATCATAGCCTCTTCGCCCCCGTGTCACACCAAATGGCCTCTTTTCCCGCGCGATGCAATAAACGCCACCGATTGCTGTTTGCGGCTGCTTGTATGTACCACTCTTGAAGAGCAGCACAAGAAGGCCCCGCCTTATGAAGCTCTTGGTGATAGTATTGGAGATCCATGCTTTACTTCCGGGTTGGCCTATGCGGGCGAAGGGCATTCGAAGCCATTCTCGGTGAAATGGGGTGAGCCACTCTGCATTCTCACCACCTACGGGGCTAGGGGTGTTGGCGGGCGGTGAACGATGTCCTCATGATTCCATCTCAACTACAGACATCCGGTCCCGCCGCTGCGTCGATTCTATCTCAACCTGCAAACATCCGGGCCGGCTGCATCCGTGGCTAAGAGTATCCGCTATCCGGACCACCTACAAGGCTACGGTGTTGGCGGGCGTTGAACAATGTCCTTGCGATTTTATCGCCTCCAACTCAGCCCCGAGCTCATCTATTGCAGTACAAGCTCTTTTTAAAGTGCTTCCGACCTTCGATCGCCTCTCTCGAGCTTCCTCTTTTCGTACATGTCAGCGCCAGACCGCCTCGTTCTAAGATGCCGGGCGTCTGTGGAGCATATCTCTTTCCCTTACACGGTGCCCTCGGAAGGACGGGCAGCCTTCTCTAAAACCTTCTCTGGCCAAGACCGAGCCCATGTACGTTACGTGGTGCCCGGGGCCTCTGTGAGCTCATACCTTTCCCTTCCCTTCTATGCAACAAAAAAAGCTGCCCAATCGTCGGACCTATACCAAAAAAAAAGTAAGTTACACGAGAAGTCAACAGCTAGCACTCAAAAAATCTAACAATAAGTAGGGTTCATATATCTCGGAGAGGCACGTATATCACAAAAAATGTAGTTCGAGAACGGAGGAACATAAACAAACCGTTGTTTAGCAACGATTCATTTAATATGCATATTTTTAAGACAAGATAGTTATAGTACTCTACAAAGCAGTCATTCATCTTCATCAGCATGTAATTCATCTCAGAAAGAAAATATGAAAACAAAGATGTTGCAGGTTTCCTATGATAAAACACACGGGTATGGTAACAACATTATAGTAGCGGTCGGGTTCAAGTTCAGCAAGTATCCACAACTCAAAATATCCATGTGAGGATAAAATTATACAGATTCGATTACGTAATAGGCGGTTTATGAGGACTATACAAACCCGGAGGAAGAGAACAAAAAAATGTAGTTGAGGAATAGATGAATATAAATAAACCAGCTGTAGTCGAATGCCTCATCTTTATACAAACCACGAAGTGGCGCCATTTTCATTAATTTTTAAATGAGGAAGAAATATAATTGCCTAATATCTTAACAATCCAAAAACTTTAAAGATTTTAAAGTAGTCGAATGCCTCATCTTTATACAGTACAATTCTGTAATAGGCAAAAGCTATGAGGACTAAACAAACCCGTAGGCACGGATCGCAAAAAATATAGTTCATGAATACATGAATATATAAACAAACTGTAGTTGAGTAACAGTCCATTTAATAGGTACATTTTTGTAAGCCAAGATAGTAGTAATCTACTGAGCACTCATGTTTCTTGAGAGTAACAGTCCATTAAACGAGGCACATTTTTTTGTAAGCCAAGATAGTAGTAGTACACTCTGATCTGAAAGCGATCATTGTTCTTGAGCGTGTATATTCATCTATAAAGAAAATATGCAGCAGTAGGCTGCAGCTTCCTATGACTAAAACACAACAACAACAACATTACAAAGAGCGGGGCGGTGTCAAGTTCGGTACCTACAACTCGATATTTCTTTCCGAGGATAAAATTATACGATTCAAATTTCTGTAATAGGCGGAGTCTATGAGGACTAAACAAACCAAAGAGGCACGCAGTCGCAAAAAATATGTAGTTGAGGAATAGAGAGGAATATGAACTATAGTTTAGCAACAGTTCATTTAATAAAAACTTTTTATAAAGAAAATAAGCAGCCAGTAGTTGCAGTTTCCTATGATAAAAACACCTGAGATAACAACATTATAGTTATAGTAGCAAATCAGTGTATTGTTCAAGATCTACAACTCTAGATATCCATCTAGGATAAAGGTACCACCTTCCCTCACTTACATTGTAGCGATCGGTGTCGGGTTCGATATCTAACAACTTCGATATATCCATCTTAGGATAAAGTTATCACCTTCACTTTCGATTCTGCGATTGAAAAAATCGAGCGACAATTGCATGCTCTCTATCTCTTCCCTTTGATGGTCCATGAAGAAAATAAGCGTTAGTAGTTGCGGCTTCCTATGACAAAAACAACACACGATAACAACATTATAGTAGCGGTCAAAGGTCAAGTTCAAGTATCTACAGCTCTATATATCAATCTTAGCACAAAATTATCACCTTTCCTCGAGGCGTGAAAAAATTCAGGCGACACCGTGTGCTCGCTATCTCTTCCTGCCTCGATGATGCATTGATGGTCGTTGTTGGATGGAAATCATCAAGCACCTTCGCCGCTTTGAAAAATGGCGTACCAGTGCCATGAGGCTCCCGCACCGCGGGATGCGGGGTAGGGTATTTTAGCGCTAAGCCTTACTCGCACCATGTGCAATATGCGGAGGCTAGGGCTTGAACCCGGACCTTCCGCTTACAGCGGTAGAGCACTACCACCTTCGTCGCTGAGCAGATTTCAAAATTTCAGTCGCCTGAAAAATAGCGAGGCCTAATACTATACGCTCAATTCTTAGGCGGTTTATGAGGACTACACAAACCGCTTTGTCGAGATGATGATGACGGCACTCAAGGCCGCTCGGGTGGAGGATGAAGCCATCGTAGGTGGTCAAGCCGACTCCGCGGTCTCCCCTACGTAAATGGTGCCTCGTGCCTGGTGGACCGAGTTGGTGACGGGTGAGGAGGGCGGCCTCGCCGTGGCCGTAGCAGTTAACAACCCGTGGCGGATCGCGTCGGGAGATGGATCGGAGATGGGTTGGACGGTGGTCGTGGCGCGGATGCGCCGGCGGCTTGAAAAACCTAGAATGGCGAGGGCGGTAGTTGGTTGCGGCGGTGGTGGTTGTCAACGGGTGGCGGGGCGGCAGCGGCGCCGGCTGATACCCTAGAATGGCCGTGAGGAGGCGGATGAGGGATTTTGCGTTTTGCGAATGCTCGGCGTCGCCGCGCAAATTTATTGAAAATTTTTGGCGTGCACAAGGAAAAAGAGCGCCACTTCACCGGCAGCCTGGACCTGGGAGAAGGCGCGTGGTGGGACCGCTCTGTCGGCATGGAAAACTTCGGGATGAGAGGTTTTATGCTTTTTAATGCTCGGCGCGCAATTTTGGTAAACTTTTCTACGGGAACAAGGAAAGCGCCGCATGGTGGGACCGCCCTGTCATTTTGGAAAACATACAAGCTACCAGACGCGTCTCATAGTAATTATAAAATTGATGGTTTTTCTTTCTAAAACTCTATAAATCATGTCTACGGCTTGTATAACAACATTTTTTGAGCATCTATCGTTTTCAAAGCAGAGCAAGTCATGAACATAAAACTTGTAGTATAACTTCTTAAGATGTACATCTTTTATATTGGTCATTTCTTCATGCGACGATGTTGCCGCGCTAACATTGTTCACAAGATTATTCAGAGGTCTGTTTAGCAACGAGAGAGCGGCGGCTCGGCCGCCGCCGCGGCGAATCGCCGCGCACTGCTCACATGAGCCGGTTTTCTCACTCCCTCCCTCTCTTCTTGCAACCACCACCACCACTTGTTCACGGGGCGAGAAAGCTTATTTTGGCCTCCTCCGGCTCTTGCGTGCTTCTGATGGAGGAGCGAAGAGCAGCCACAGCCCCGCCAAACAGGCCCTTACACAACTCTCGAGTTTATGAAACTACAAAAAGAGATTTATAAGATTTCGAACAATAATGTCACTAGAACTATGTCGTATGGGGAATCAAACCAAAATAAGAATTGTAGATCTTGCTAAGTTATTAAACTCTCAAGTTAAAACTCTTTGATTATTGACTTTGTCTTAATACTGGGAAAAACTAGGTCTCAAATTCAAAAACTCTAAAAACTGAAATTTGAATGTTTTAAGTGGCCTCGGATATACAAAGTTACAAACCACCAAAGATACGGATTGTAGTTCTCAATTATCCATGACACTTTGTAGTTTACAAATTTTTGATTTGAGATCCATCTTGTCATGGAAAAACATGTGTAGTTTGAAACCATTTATGTTTAGGTCGGTCTCAATGGGCACGGGGTTTCATGTCACAGCTTTCCAACACATTCAGATTTTAGAAAAAAGTCGTAAGAGATTAATGGGGATGAAACTCTCTCTACTCCCATTAAACTCTTATATCATCACTCACAATATTAATATGGTGCCACATTAGCCTAATTAATGCCCTTGTAGTCCAATGGTAGGGCGGTCTAGTGGGTTGCTACCCACACCGGGGTTCAAATAATCTCGGTGCTCGCACCTTTTCTTGAATTTTTCCGGGATTTACCGACATTATGCATTAAGTGGTAGCGGCGTTCCTCGCCGACAACGAGGTGCCTATGGCGACTTTTCGAGAATCTCCAGATCTGTCGGCTGCCCAATCCTTCGGTGGTGCTCATAGGGGTAGGGATTGCGTGCGTGCGTTCATAGGGGTGAGTGTGTGCGTGCGTATTGTGAGCGCCTGAGTTGCCTTTGTGTAATTTTTTTAAAAAAAACTCGTATGAAACTCAAATGAGACTAGACTTACGAGGCGCGCTCTAGGATAGGGCGTCTCGCCCATTTCCTTCGCCCAGTGTTCGGCGTCGCGGGAGTTTTATGTCCGCCGCCGACCTCCCCGCCCGAGCACCGGCCGGCCATCAAAAATCCGTCTCCGTGCACCGGGCTACGCCCCGCATTGCTCTTTGTTCACCCATTCCAAAGAAAAACTAAAAACCCCCGCCCGGCGCTCGAGTTTCCAAAGAAAAAAACCCCGCCCGGCTCGAGTTTCCAAAGAAAAAAGCCCCCACCCCGCCCGCGCCACCGCGTCGGCGCCATGGAAAACCTTCCGGGCACTTGCTTGTGGAGCTTGCGATGCGACACGCAGAGCATCCTATGGAGGACCTCTTCAATCTGCGGGCCACCTGTTTGCAGATGAAAACGGGCGTCTTGCGACCCCCGGTGGGACGGAGCATCCGACTGGGCCGGTGCTGTCTCGGCGGGTCTACGGGTGAGGGCGCCGTACTACTGTGGCGAGTCTCATCACCAAGCTTGCCAAGGTCGGCAACCTGGAGGCGTGCCGGAGGCGGCATATGTCTGCCATGTTCGTGGAAGGCCGCGACAATCGCCTCGGCCGCCTCTCGACAAGGCTGAAACAAGCCGCGGACTCGGGGCATCTGCTGGCCCGGACGTTCATGCCCTTACGCTCTGGGCGGACGCCGTCGCCCATGCGATGACGACCTTGCCCGAGAGGTGTTACGGGAGATTGAGCACGACACGGCGGCGATGATGGCTGCACCTGGAGGAAGACCGCGAACAGCCACGCAGTACTTCACCGTAAACACCGAAAAGTGCTTTGCATGACGACTTCGGTGGTGCCCCCTATGGAGAGAGGCGGCATCTTCGTCCTCCTCTTGCCCAACCGGTGCATCGCCCGGGGCGGGCATCGGTGTAGATGGGGAGACAGGTACTACTGCGGTGCCCAGGCCGGAAAACCAGGATCAGTATTGCCGCCGCACTGGGTGTACTGCAGCGAGGACTGTAGGATCCGCGGCGAGTGTAATATGTTCTGCCTTGCTGCAGGGTGGGCATAAGCAGGCTCGATGATGCTCACATGCAATGTATGTTCCAGGCAAATTGGTTGCCAAACTTGTTTTGCCTAAGGCTGTGTTTAAATCCTGAAAATTGGCACTGTACCGATCGACATTTCAAAAGATCCGTCTCGCAATGTACATCTAAACTGTGTAATTATTAGTTATTTTGTTTACCGACATTTCATGATCCATGCATGCGTTGGTACATTTTAACCATTCAATGTGACGGGAATTTTGGGATTTGAAGCCAAATTGGGGTGATCTATAAGCGCCGCTATTTTTTTTTTTGTGGGTTGTGATATATATACTATTCGATGGTGTTTTCCTTTTATTTTCTATTGAATTGAAAAATGAAATATTTTTTTAAAAAACAAAAGGAAAGAGTCCTAACGGGCTAGATTGCCACTATGGCCATGCACGGGAGAATCGAGGACTAGGATCAACGAGCGGAGGGCGCTTGGCGCCTGCGCGGCAGAATTTAACTCTCCCCTGTCCCAGGCGGGCGTATCTGCGTACTATCAGATATACGTATTCGATACCGACAAGGCAAATCAGGCAAGTATTCGGGGTAACGTAAGTATATACGTCTGTACAGGTCCTCGTCCGGCCCAATCGGTGCCGCGCCGATCGAGAGAGACGGGCAGATCTCAACCGAGACAGGCCTAGATACGCGGAGAGGAGACGCCACGCGCAAGGTGCAACGCGCTCTATCTATCAAATGTCGCCGGTAATCGGGCGCCGTCACGCCGTCAAACGCCGTCTGTCGCTCCCTAGAAAAAAGGGAAAATCCCATGTCCCACTGCACGGGGAACGCACCCGGCCACCCGTATTATTGCTACTCTGCAACTGAGCGCCACACAGCTGCTGTTCACCTCCCACCTCCCGCCGCGCTCAGAGCTTCCAACAAAAAGCCCCCATCCGCGCCGCGCGCCGCCATATGGAGAACCTTCCGGAGCACTTGCTTGTGGAGCTTGCGATGCGCGTCGCCATGCACGCAGAGCATCCTATGGAGGACCTCTTCAATCTGCGGACCACCTGTTCGCAGCTGTTGGACGCTGGCCAAGACTCTTGTGCTCGCGGCTCTTGTGGCTGGACTGGCTTACCAAGCCAACCTGATGAGCACGCGGGATGCGTTCTTGTCGGTCAGCCAAGCCGACCACGAGCATCTCCTCGTGGGCCGGGAACCCAAGCTCCGCGGTCTCCTACTGGGGTGCCTCAAGGTGGCATTCCTCTGCTTCAACATTATGCTGTCTCTCAAGCTGCTGATGAGAAGGATCGTGACGTGCCGGGGCCACGGCTTATATTCGTGGGCTCTTCGGGTGTGCACGGGCGTGGCTCTCATCGGGCTCACCGGTGCCTTCTCCATCTGGAGTAGCGGAAGCCTCACGACTTCCATCTGCATCTCTGCTTTGGTTGTCGCAATTCTGCTCTGCGAAGGCCTTCATCAGGTTGTGGCGTTCTTGCGCAAGCCGCTGGAAAAACTGGGACTGCAATAGCTAAAAACACTTCAAAAGTGTCCGAAATATATAGTTGGACAAAGCTGATTCCGAAGATCACATGGATCCTGCTCTATCAGCTCAGCCTCGGGAGTATCTTGCACTATCCGTTGAGCTTCTTCTTCGGACTCTTGTGGCGAGCATCATATATCAAGCAGGACCGAACCCAGCTGCAGGTGGCTTCTGGCAAGAAAATGCTACTGCTGGTCTGCATCACTACCGTGCCCATGGCGGTGACACAGTAATCCCCCACACCACACCAAGATGTGTCACGTCGCTGGTTGTTCTTATGCTGCTCCTCACCAAGATGTGCAGAACCTGAGGCTCAAGTATTGTGATGCATTGCAGGTTGCCAAGCCCCACCTTCTTGGGCTGATTGGTGCGTATGCTGCTGGAAGTTGCAAGGAACTGCCAAGTTCCTGTACACCTCATTTATGTTGTTTTGGTTAATTTATATGCAAATCTGGAGGGTCAGTTTATGCTATGGCATAGAAAGCATAGATGCTTAATTTATATGAAGATTAGAGCTTTATATGCTTATTTGATATGCTTAATCTAGAGTGTGCAAACATAGATGCTTAACTAGGTGGATACTTTGGAAGTTTAGATACATATTACTTCATACAACTGCCTTAATGCAGCGGTGGATAACTATATTAGAAAACAGAATAGATCTGATTGCTATACATCAAGGATGATTTAAGTCTAGAAAATAAATGACTACATGTTTCTAATATAATTTGTGTGAGCATTTTTAGGATTATCTCTTTTTTTTTGTATAAAGGTTTCCCCTGCTTTTATGTATTTCAAAAAGTGAAACAAAGTTTAACCTCCACGCTTCGTCACGCCCGCCCTAGAGAAAGTGCCTTATGGAAGCATCTCGGATACATTTAAAGGTTCCTGATTAGATTCAGTCCTTGATCATGCGGATCCAAAGTCATAGTGCTGGAGTCCAAATGCTGAGCAACCAATAGCCTCAACTTCTTAGCATCTTGACAATCCTCAGCAGCACAGCTTTCACACCCAGCCATTCATGCCCTGAAAACAAATTTCATATCATAACTTCTAAATAGCCCATAGGACTACTACTGAAGAAAAGTGTTAGTCACTCTGTGCATTTTGTAGGCCACCTACAGGCGGGCAACAGGTTCAAAATCCTGTCCCAAACTTGAGCCCAACAGTTTTGACACTATATACTCCAGATAAATCTGGCCACAGAGCAATCAACAAACTGATGTGGAATAGATTTCTCTGAATTATCTCGTTAGTATCGCTTCGCTCGAGCAACAAACTTCTTCACCTCATCATAGTATTCATCATCATCAACCCTCTTCATCTCATACATCCAGTGGGCTCGGTGCCTCTCCATCCTGATCCCTGCTCTTCCAAAAAGCTGAGTGCCGTTACATATTACTCAAACCAAAAAAAAAAAAAAAGAAAGAAGTTCCACCATAGATCTAGATCCGAGAGAAAGACAGTTTTCTCTCCTCCATGGATCTAGATCTAGAGAGGGGGAAAAGAGGGAAAGAAAGATGAAAAGAGGCATTTACCAACCAATTAGTGTCTTCTCCTCCCCAAATTAAAGCCAAAAGACCCAAATCAAAGTTTTTGTCAAAACCTCCCCCCACAAGTTGGAAGAGGAAAACCTATGGAGGAAGAAGAAGGGTCGGGCGCCCAGATTTCATAGGCGTCGGCCTTTTGCGTGGCGGGCGCCAAATATGCCCGCCACACAAAACATGAACTTCAGCGTGGCGGGCGCACGCAACGCCCCCGCCACGCTTAATACATCTTGCGTGGCGGGCGCGTTGCGGCGCCCGCCACGGTTAACATCGCCACGCGAGAGTGCCGCCCCGACCCGGCGGGGGCGGATCATTTCGTGGCGGGTGCAAATTGCGCCCGCCACGGAAAAGATCCGCCCCTGCCGAAAATCAAATCGGTACTAGTATGAGTTAAAGGTACATATAACCTATTAGCATCTATAAATCTGCTAATACAACGGTTCTACTCAAACATTTTTTTGCTAACAGTAAACGCTAGGACGGTCACCTTTTTTTTTTGCGCTAATAGCTATGATTAGCGCTACATCAGTTTTTTTAGCAAGTTAAATCAGCTAAATGAGGCGCAATTTTTTTTTTTTTTTTGACAACAACTCATATATTATATTAAAAGAGAAGCCAGATTACAAAGCAGCGATACAAGAACACCTTTACAAAAGGTGTTTGAAAGATTACAAATCTGCAAAAAACTCGACATTAAGTTCGCCAAGGGCAGGTAGAAGCTCGGTTGGCATCTCAGGTTGCAGAACCTGCAAGAGACGCCGGTGCGGGAGGGCCTCGCTATATTAAGCTGATGAGGTAAGCATGGGCTTCCAACTCCTTCACGAGAAAGAAACTCTGACGACCAGCGATGTTGTAGGAGCATAACGTCAGAGCAGATAAGGGGTTGATGAAGCCCTGTGGAAGGTGGCCGAACTTTACACAGCCCAAGACAGAGCCGTCGGTGAAATAGGACTTGTAGCAAAAAGAAACCAACACGCTGCTGTGTACGTGGACGAGCACCAAGGCTTTAGTAGCTTCGTGTTAAACACATGCAGAGTGAACACGGTAAGCCATGAGTGAAAGGAGGAGGAAGTGCCACGGAGATGGATTTCCCACACCAAAGCAGCAGCCACGTGCAAGAGAGATGGTAAGACAGGACACGGAGCATTGTTGCATGGGCTGCACGTCGCAATGGTGGGCCCCGAACAGCAGATGGCGGGCCCCCTCCAAGCACAGGAACGGCGGATGCGAAAGAGGAAAATGAATCGGCGCTGGAAACGGATCTCACCCGCCGCCGCCGCCGGAGGTGGCATGATCTCGTGAGCCGCATCCTTCGCCGTGTTCGTGGCCTGGTCTTTGTCTTGCTTGGCCTTGTTCGATGCGCTCGTCGCGGCATCAGGCGCCTTCTTCTTGTAGCAGCAGCAAGGCATCCATGGTAGATCGACTCTTGAGCGCTGGAGTGGGATGACGAATCGGAGCTCGCTCCGCTTGATGTCGTCATTCTCGGTGAGCGGGACGCGGTACGTCGGCGGAGGAGGACCGCCGGGCAGCATGGATGGCGGCGCGGGACGCGGAGACCCACCGCCTACTCCATTCGCGATGGCCCCGTTGGCAGTCCGCGTCAGGACCGATTTCGCCGCGGCCAGCGTGTCCTCTGCAGCGGGCCGTCGACCTTGGAATCCACCTGCCTGCACATCCCTCCATGCCCGCGAGCACTCTTCATCGTCACCTCCCTCTCCGGTACCGCGGCAAGCTCCGCCGCTGCAGCACGTAGACTGAAGAGCAACCATGGTTGCTGCTAAGACAACTAGAACTATACCCACACCCGACATGGATGCTTTATTGAACTGGAGAATATACAAGAGGGAAGAGGAGCTAGGCGAGAGGAGAACGGAGAACGGAGAACTGACCCGACCCCCCTGCCCCGTCGCCTGGCGAGCACGCCGGGGAGGAGGGCAGGGGCCGGCGGTGGGGTTGCTATAGGAGAGGTCAGAGGAGGGGGAAAGACGGCATCTGTGTTTTCTCTACCGATATTTTAAAAATCTCGGTGGTCAGCGATAAACGGAATATCGGATATATTGGAAATTTATCGGTGATAGAAATAAAATTTCGGACAAAATTTAGACAAAAAATAACTCATTTTATTCAGGAAAACACATAGATCATTTCTGAACCATTTAACACAAAAAACTAAATAAAACATATTATCCATTGTCTATTCAATAAGCAAGACAACGACACGGCTGGAGCGTGCGAGTGTGTTACGACAGTGGCAACTTGAACATAGATGAGAAGAGGAGAGAAAAATGAAACATGGATTAATTGGGTGGGCTTTGCGGTCTATATGTATGGACAGATTCTAAAGTTTTGAAAAATATCGGGCGATAAATGAAAAATATCGGACCCGACCGGTAAACAGGAAATTTCAGAAATTTCGGATATTCCGGACCGATATTTTTTTCACAGGACGGCATACGCCCAATACTACGGCAAAGCCGAGCTACTACTACTACAGAGAGCGGCATCCCCAATGAGGCGCAATTTAGCGCCATAGAACATAACACGGACTGAAATCAGGATGGGCCCCAGGCGGCGTGCCTTCTCAGAACATCCCCCGTGCGTCGGCCCAGCATGACTACGACGGCCGAGCCATCCTATTCCGTTCCAATCCCTCTGGACCGAGCGGCAGGACGGCGGCGGCTGCAGATTCGCCGGGCCGATGGCGACTAAAGATTCGTCGAGATGGCTTTCCTGGAGGGGCAAGGACGTGGCGGTCCTGGCAGAGCTGGTAAATGCTCTTCGCTCTGCATGCGGCCTACCCACTGTTTCCTGCTTTGTTACTTTTATTTCTACTTGGAGTTATTGAAGGACCGAAAACGGCGGCCAGGGGGGTGAATGGGGCCTCGAATTTCTTCTCAAACTCGGGTCATCGGCTCAACCCCCAACCTCTACGGAGACAAACAAAGGCGAGAATCCCAACTTCTATTGAAAAGAAGTGAGATCCCTAAACTAGATTACCAACGCCAACTTGTGACGAGAGTAACTAGAAAACATTCTCGACGCGATGCAAATTTAGATGCAAAAGTCAAGAACAAAAGTATTTTTGAGTTTTTTCTTTTAGCGAGCAAAATAAAAAACAACTAGAGCAAGAAATTAAAGCTATTGCAAGGAGCTAAAAATCTACACCTAAACAAGCTCTAGAGACATAATTAATCACAAGACTATAGCCTAAAACAATTCTAGCAAGAATTCATGGAAAAACTAGAAGAAACAACTAGTCGGACATTTCGTCGAACACCTAGAGTGCGCAGGAAAATATGAACTAGATGAGTGGACTAAAGCTAGGAATTTCACACTAGAAAACCTCAATCTAGCACCTGCACAAGAGAAAAACAATTGACTCGATGGCCAATTCACTGCTCAAGAAAGATTTGACCTTTGATTTGTTGATGAAGAACGGAAGAACTCGGTACTGCTTCTCTGTCTGGTGGAGAGCGTGGCCGGCCGAGTGCCCCAGCTGCCTGGAAGCTGCCGATGGTTGCTGGTGGCCTTGGCTGCTGCAGCTTGAAGCCAAGACCGGGACGAGCAGATCCCGTTCGTGCTCCAGGAGACAGCCCGACAAGGCTCCTGCCTAGCTGCCTGAAGCCGTCGCTTGAACTGGACCGCTGCCGTGCGGCCGAGTGATGGAAACCACCGGTGCTGGTGCCTTGGATGACGAGCTGCTGCTGCTTGCACAGGACACCGAGGAGAAGCCGACGCCTTGGCCCCCTGCCTGCTGCTGCCGGTGATGCGTAGGTGGCCGATTGGAGGCAGCTGCCCTGGATCCCGTGCTCAGCTTGGTAGAGAGCCGGCCTGGTGCTCGCAGGAGCTCCCTGCCCTGCAGAGCCGCCCAGAGGAGCAGCTGGAGCCCTTGGCCTCACTCGCTCCCAGCAGCTGCCGAGCTGCTTGTCTGCACAGAAACCAGAGAACAGAGAAAACGCAGAGAATACAAGATCTAAAATCTTCAACAAAAATCACAGCAAAGAGAAGGAATTTAATCCAAAACGTCCCCGAGGAGGCAGCGGGGAGGATTGGGGCTCCCCTTCCCAAACGAAAATCACCACAAGATCTCTACAAATTTGTTCTTTGGACCTCTAAACAAGAACCCCTAAAATTTTTGGAAAAATAAAACGAAATTGGAAGAGGCAAAGGGGAGGATGGCTGTCCACTCTCTATTTATAGTCCTTATTTTGCATCCCCATTTTGCCCTTCGATACATAAGAGCCAAACCACTAACCCTAGGGCTATTTTGGTCGACTGGGTATTTTTTCGATCCGACGGCCACCGCGCCTCCTCACCGGTAGCCTTGCATCCACGCAACCTCTCCGATGCCGCCACGTGCCGCCCTTCCGTCCACCGGAACGTCCGCCCGGGTTTGAGGCCCAAACCCGCGAAACCCGCCGCCGATGGTTTTGAGGCCCAAACCACCAAACCCGCCGCCGATGGTTTTGAGGACAAACCACCAAACCTCCTCGACACGTGTCATCGCCGTCTTGACCGCCTCGAAACGCCAAGTCATCCGAGCTCCCGCCGCCTCTGCGCTTTGCACGCTCGCCCGTCTTGACCCGATCGACACGGTCTCGCCCGTCCTCTTGCATCCGTCGATGTCCCGGATGTCGCCACCATGGCTAGCCACCCGGGCCTCGGTCCCTCGGTCCAAGCCTCACACCGTCCGTCCTTCACCTCCGCGGTCCGTCGGCCCGCACGTCCTCCTTGGCCCCTTCACCTCGCCGTCGGCTACCATCTCCGAGCTCCACACCGCACAACACGAACCAAGAGATCGTCTTGACACACACTCCACGTGTGCCGGGTGAACATAGCCGAAGCAAAATAGATAAAAGAAAATAGAAGTAAAGTGTTGAACGTTGACAATCACTCAATCACAAAACTAAACACATGTGACCTAGATCAACCATGTGTTCGCAATCTCCCCCCTTGATGAGTGCATTGTCAACATTCAAACACAAAAACGAAAGAGGGTAGAAAATAGCAAACGCTTGGTTCCCAAAGACATGGGCAAAAGGCTCGACACAACCAAGCTAAAACAACCGCTAGCCCTCAAGAAGAGGTAGAACAGGCTCAACACCACTAGCTAGCTCCAAAGCAATTACTTTCACACACACACGGCTAGACCCTCAAGACAGAGGCAAAAGGCTCAACACATCTAGCTCAAAGTGCTGGTTCTACTCCCCCTGGACAAATGCAGGTCTTTGAAACTTTCTCCCCCTTGTTGGCAAATGCACTAATCAAGCTATGAAATGCAATATGATACAAATGCAAAGCTTCAAGATTATATTCAACCTGAATGAGAGAGTGCTCAAAATGGTACCATAGCAACAAAGTACAAGTGCTAGCAAGAGCTCAAGCTAATCAAGTGATATGAAACATGACACTTAGCATTTGAGCAAATTTTAATCATTTTGCAAAAGAGGAGGTTCACCATTAAACATAGCACCTAGCACAAATAGGTAGGAGATCAACTAAGTGCTTAAACATGTAAACCGAGTAAACTACCCCAAGACAAGTTCACACATCATGCTAGAGATCTTTCCATACACTTGTGATTTTTATTTTTTTATTCGGAGTTGCAGCGGTTCACAAGGTATAAAAGAGCATGCGAGTGGTTATCCACATTTGCCTTGCCTTACTAATCAACCATGTCAAGCCTATGCGTGAGCAATGATTAGCTTAAGACAATGGTCTGGGTCAAACACAATGAAGTCCAAGTTCATTCAAGAGTGCAAGTGAAAGCAGTCTCAAACTTCAAAGTGTGGCAAAATGGACCCACTCGATCTTTTCATCACTTCACTTAGATTTTAAGTTTTAGCAAGGTATTATCAAGAAAATCTAAGCAAGTGAATGAATCAAGGCATGAGACATAGCCATCAAGTATACACATGAAAGCTCAAAAAGGATCTCAACATCCTACTCATGATAGACGCTAGCTCAAAGGTGAACCAAGAATTTGATTCCATCATTCATTAAGCAAGTTCACATGTCGAAAAAAGTTGCTCGACTCATAACATACATCATATGATTAAAAAGAGCTAAAGCTAGAGACACCGACATATTGATACTACTAAGAGCACAACCTCATTCAAGTCAATATAAAAGTGAAGCTCATGATATGCAAGTATGATACAAAAAGGCAAAAACAAAACTAAGAACTACAAACCGTACATCAACTACAAAGCTTCCCCTCAAAAGGGGTAGCAAACACCCAACTCCCCACGGCCGAGTAAAACGGACTTGGTTTAGTGGTTTTGTGAAAATGTCCTTGTCTTTGCTCCGTGTACGTCTTTGAACATCTATGTCCCCTTTCTCCCCGGTGATCTCTCGAGAAAGTGGTACCTCACCTCTATGTGTTTGGTTTGGGAGTGCGGGACGGGTTTTTAGCAACACTCACGGCTCCCATGCTATCACACAACAAAGGTACACGAGAATAGCTCAAGCCAAAGTCTCTCAAAGTGGCAACCATCCACAACAACTGGGGAACAACAAGCGGCGGCAACTACATACTCGCCTCAACCGTCGGCCGAAATGCGACACCGGGCGCTACGAGAGGACCAAGACACAAGAGAAGTACCAAGAAACCGACAAGTACCGGAAGTGGACTTTCTATGCATACGATCACCCGAAGATAATCAGAATCGAATAACCAACCAGGGAGAGGGTGGAGGAAGCCGAAAGTACCATAGGCCAAAGTCGGGGGTAAATCGCGCAAGTACACGAAGATCCTCTTCACGACTGAAAGTGAGAGGTCTTGGCGAAAGATCAAAACCGTCTTGTGAGGCACACAAAGAACCGGATGTCGGGGCGCGTCGCCGTCGTACAGCGGCCGAACCGATCATGCTTCGTACTCCCTTTGGTCCACGGCTTCTCCATCCTTGTCCTCGTCCCGTCCGGCTGTCGCCGTCGACATGGGCGTCGAAAAAGAGGCTTGGCCTCACCCATGCGGAACTTGCGGATCATGTCCTTCGTGTACTTGCCCCGTGTGTGCGAAGATCCCGTCCTTGGTTTGCTTGATTTGGAGTCCAAGAAAGTAGGTCAACTCGCCCATCATGCTCATCTCAAATTCCACTCATCATCATCTCTGCAAAACTAGACACCAAAACATGGGAAGAGCCACCAAAGATGATATCATCCACATATATCGAGCGAGAAGGATGTCATTGCCTTTTCTAAGCGAGAAAGGGGTCTTGTCTACGGTCCCCATCACAAACCCCTTACCTAAGAGAAAAGCTTTCAACCTCTCATACCACGCTCCGGGGGCTTGTTTCAAAACCGTATAGGGCTTTGTGCAACTTGTACACATAGTCGGGTGGTTTTGGGATTCACAAACCCCGGAGGTTGCCTCACATACACCTCCTCCTCCTCAATGAACCCATTTAGGAAGGCACTTTTGACATCCATCCGGTATAGCTTAAAACCCTTTGAGGCTGCAAAAAGCAAGCAAAATCCTAATGGCTTCTATGCGAGCTCACGGGAGCAAAGGTTTCCTCATAGTCTATTCCCTCTTTTCGACAAAACCCCCGGGCAACTAATCGGCTTTGTTTCTCACAACCACCCCATCCTCACTGTTTGTTCTTAAACACCCACTTGGTTCCTATAGGATGACACTCGCCAGGGGTGGCACTAAAAACCCGACTTGGTTTCTCTCAAAGTTCTGCGACTCTTCATGCATGGCATTGACCCAATCCGAATCGAATAAAGCCGTGTCAACATCTTTGGGCTCAAGAGTGGAAACGAAAGCGAATGAGCAAAATGACACATGGCATAGGATTTGGAGCGAGTTACCCTTTGATTGAGTCCTCCAATCATGGTCTCTGAGGGGTGGCGGCGCCCCGAATGTCTTTGGGCGCCGTCTTGCGAAGATGTCGCCTCCCCTCGACCGAGCGGGGAATCTCCTCGAGTACGGTCGTCTGTGTCTTTGAGGAGCTGCTCCACGGGACCCCCTGTGAAGTAGTGGTAGTAGGGTGCAGTCCGTGGCGATCGTCGTCGTCGCGAGGTCGGCCCCAGGGCAAGCGGTGGAGTCGCCGGGATCACCCCAACCAACATCTTCCCTGCTCCTCCTCCACAAAGATGCTCTGCTCCATCTCTTCTTTTCACCCGCACACTCAAACACGAGAAGAGGAACAAGGTGCGGTTTCATCGAAAGTTACCTCACACGCGTCTCTACGCGGTTAGTCTCAAGGTTGAGAACCACTGTAGGGCGTGTGAGTGCAAGGCATAACCAAGAAAGATACCATCAACGGTCGAGACTTCGAATTTGTCAAGGTTACCTTGCTTAAGAATGAAGCACCTGCATCCAAACACACGGAAGTGACTCACCTTGGGCGGTCTCCCAAACCGCAACTCATATGATGTCTTCTTGGTGAAAGCACGGAGGAAAATGCGGTTGGAGACATGGCATGCGGTGTTGATTGCCTCCGCCCAATACTTCCTCGGAGTCTTGTGTTCATCGAGCATGGTCCTTGCCATCTCTACAAGCGTCCGGTTCTTCCGCTCAACAATCCCGTTTTTTTTGCGGAACATAAGGACTAGAGAACGGTGCTCGACACCCAAGTTAGTGCAAAGAGACTTCGAACCGAGAGTTTTTGAATTACGTGCCATTGTCATTGCGAATCGCTCGAATGGTCATATCATCAACTTCAGTCCTTAGTCTCAAAATCAAATCACGAGCAAAACCAAAAGCCTCATCCTTGCCCTCCATGAAAAAAGACCCAAGAGTATCTCGAAAAAAATCATCAACGATCACTAGACAATACCACTTCCCACCAACCCCGACCTCACCCGAGATGGACCAACTGCGTGTCCATGTGAAGGATCTCTCCGGGTCTAGAGGTCATGATCTCGAGTCACTTTGGGTGGTGGGGCGCAGATACCATCTTCCCGTGGCGACAAGGATGGCAAACCAAATCCTTCTCAAATTTGAGCTTAGGCAATCCTCGGATCGGATCCATTGAACTTAACCTCGCAAGGAGATCGAAGCTCAAGTGACCTAGTCTCCTATGCCACTTCCACAAATCAGAGGAGGACCCGGCCAACAAGCAACAAGAGGTGCCAAAGCCACGAGAGAAATCAGCTCGAAAGACTTGCCCAAATGGCACGATCCGGCAAATAAGATCACCACGAGAGTCCAAAACTTCGAGAACATCCAACCTTGAAACGCGTACCTCATACCCGGATGCGCCATGAGCCGAGAAAGCATGACAGAAGGTTGAAGTGCGGGTTGGAGACGAGCCACATCCTTGAGCACAAAGTGGTCATTGATCCCGATTGACCCTCGTGAGAGAATCTTCCCTCTTTCTTTGTCCCCCGAAAGTGATGTACTCCCTTGTCTTCATGGGGGTGAGGCCGAGAACCACCGAGAGTTTCCGTCATGTGTCGAGAACAACCGAGTCAATGAGCCACATGTCCTCCGACCTTCCGGCTGCATCAACAATAGAACATGGGATGAGCATATGGCACAACACTTGGGGTTAGTAAACTTAGAAGAGTACCAGTGTTGACCATCTTGCCCCAAATATGCATTAGGCACAACAAACATCCCACGCCCCATCTTACCAAACTTCTCACCACGCATAGCAAAGCGTGGTGCACTTCTCTTCTCAACCTCAAAACTCCCAAAGCGAGGATCCACATCCACTCGCGGAGTCACGACCACCAAACGGTCTCACAAACGTGGCCCAAACCTCTCGAGGCCTCCTACCTTCGGGCCTAGCAAATCGCCTCTGAACCGGCGCACACCCCTCTCATACATGCCAAGCGGTGGGTGATACATGTCACGGTTCTCAAACTCCACTCGACGCCTAGCATCCCTCTTCCTCCTAAAGCAAAACTCAACCAAGTGACCCTCTCTCTGGCAATACTCACAGTGATACCTCACCTCTCTCTTGGGTGGTGGTTGGTTCACTCTCTTAGGTGGATGGTTCACTCTTGTTGTGGTCTTGGCCTTAGGAAGGGTTTCCTCAGGGATCCTAGGCAAAGTGTCAAGTGGGTTCTTGAGGTGGTTCGGTTTGGGAAGCCACACTTGTTTGGGAGGTGGAGTCTTGGTGGGCTCTTGGAGAATGCCATTTTGCACAATGGGTTCGGTAGGCTTAGGTGGGGTGGTCTTGGTTAGTTTAGGAATGTTGGTTGGTTTCTCACTCGAGCTCAAACCACTACCTTGACCAACCTTACCATAGATGACTTCACCCTTCCCACCTATAGCAAAGCCTAGTCCCGATGTGTCAGTCCCCCTCTTGAACTGACTCATCATCATGCCAAGCTGAGGCTCTCCACTAGACACCCAACTTCGGGGACGGAGCGAAGATATGTGATTTCCTCTTCAACTCTCCCCCTTGTCATGCCTACAAGACATGAGCTCCAACTCCAAAGCTTCACACTTAGCACATTTCAAAGACGGTGCTATCCGAGCTGGCCTTCTCAAGCACGGCAAGCTTGGCGGCCTTCTCGCCAACTCAGTTACAAGCGAGGACATGACTTGCGCGCACTCAACAACATAGGCCTAGCCTTCGGATCCAGCATGCTCATCTAGCAAAGCGAGAATACTTGGGTGCAAAGACATGATATTAGACATATGCATAGCACAAGCATCACACTCCGTCTCATCGAGAGACATCGACCGAGCTTCTAAGCAACTCTATCTCGATCCACGACCATCTCCCACTTCTCCTTGTACTCCTTTCTCTCCCTAGCGGCACGCTTAAGCAACTTCTCTTGACAAACAAGCGCCTCGCCCAAAGATTCAACCTCATCAGAAAGAGATTCGATTGAAGGAGATACCTCGGAGGAAGGGGAAGAAGAGTCGTTCTTGGTGTGGCTTGGCAGCGGGTCACACCGCTCCATCGAGGGCCATGGTGCGAAGCCCCCCTGGCTTGAGTCGGCGAAGAAGCAAAGTCCATTCAGCTTGTCCTCGACCTTGCGCTCGGACTCCTCATCGGCTGAGGAAGATTGCCCGTCCGAAGAGTCGTTGTCGAGGTCGCCGAGGGAAGCAAGGAAGGCGTGCTTTTGCTCCTTGGCACGCTTGAGGTACTTCTTCTTGATCGCCTCCTTGTCGAATCCCTTCTTGGACTTGTACTTGCCGGAGGTGTACTCGCGCTTGTCCTTGCGCTTGTCGGAGTCGTACTTGCTGGAGTAGTACTTCTCGCCGGAGTTCTTGTCCTTGTTCTTCTTGGGGCACGCGGCGATGAAGTGGTCCGGATCGCCGCACTCGAAGCATCCGCCCAGGGAGCACCGCCACGCCCGGCCGGTTCCACGCGTTGTTGTGGAACCGCGAGAATCGGTGATGACGAAACCAACTCGTCGTCCCCCCGGCACTCCATCTGCTCCTCTGTCACAGACACCAAAGAAGACAAGGCAAACGAAGTCTGTGAAGGGTTAGCAAAAGAACTTGAACTACCCTTACGAGGCGAGTGCAACGTTTGGCGCGAGATGGGTTCTTGAGCTTCGCTGGATCGGGCCTCGATCTCGAAGACTTGAGCTTCTTTGTAGAGCTCGTCGGGCGTGAGGGTGTCGTAGTTGGCGAACTCCATGATCGCGGAGACACCTTCACGTCCCCACACCTTCCGATCCGAGGCGTACAAGAGCCTCATCGCCTTCGTGCTCATCAAGCCTCTCCGACGGCTTGTTCGCGCAAGCTTGTTGCGGATCGTCTGAAACCCGGCAAAGAGAGAATCGATGGACTCGCCATCAAGCCGGGATTAGGTTGTTATACTCTCTCTTGTAGGTCTCATATAGGCGGGCCTTGACTTGTGGGGTTCCTCGTGGTAGCTCTCAAGCGTTTTCCACACCTCACGTCGCGGTTTCACAAGTGGCAACTCTCTCGAACTCGTGTCTTTGAGGCTAGAGAACAAAACACTCCTCGCTCGGTTGTTGGCATTATGTTGGGCTATCTTTCCTCACCCACTCGAGCTTTGCTAGCACTTGGTAGTTCTCATCCTCAACAATTTCCCACACTCTCCAATCCATCCCCATAAGATGTGCCTGCATTTTAATCTTCCAATAGGGATAATTGGTGCCATCAAACTCCTGAGGCTTGCCACCATAGTGACCAAACCTCTCCATGTCGCCTTCTGCGGATCACGGACCGATTAAGGTGGATATGATCCTTAACCGGCTCGATACCAATTGAAGGACCGAAGCGGCGACGGGAGGGGGGTGAATGGGAGCCTCGAATTTCTTCTCAAACTCGGGTCATCGGCTCAACCCCCAACCTCTACGGAGAGACAAAGAGGCGAGAATCCCAACTTCTATTGAAAAGAAGTGAGATCCCTAAACTAGATTACCAACGCCAACTTGTGACGAGTAACTAGAAAACATTCTCGACGCGATGCAAATTTAGATGCAAAAGTCAAGAACAAAAGTATTTTTGAGTTTTTCTTTTTAGCGAGCAAAATAAAAACAACTAGAGCAAGAAATTAAAGCTATTGCAAGGAGCTAAAAATCTACACCTAAACAAGCTCTAGAGACATAATTAATCACAAGACTATAGCCTAAAACAATTCTAGCAAGAATTCATGGAAAAACTAGAAGAAACAACTAGTCGGACATTTAAAATCGAACACCTAGAGTGCGCAGGAAAATATGAACTAGATGAGTGGACTAAAGCTAGGAATTTCACACTAGAAAACCTCAATCTAGCACCTGCACAAGAGAAAAACAATTGACTCGATGGCCAATTCACTGCTCAAGAAAGATTTGACCTTTGATTTGTTGATCAAGAACGGAAGAACTCGATACTGCTTCTCTGTCTGGTGGAGGAGCGTGGCCGGCCGAGTGCCCCAGCTGCCTGGAAGCTGCCGATGGTTGCTGGTGGCCTTGGCTGCTGCAGCTTGAAGCCAAGACCGGGACGAGCAGATCCCGTTCGTGCTCCAGGAGACAGCCCGACAAGGCTCCTGCCTAGCTGCCTGAAGCCGTCGCTTGAACTGGACCGCTGCCGTGCGGCCGAGTGATGGAAACCACCGGTGCTGGTGCCTTGGATGACGAGCTGCTGCTGCTTGCACAGGACACCGAGGAGAAGCCGACGCCTTGGCCCCTGCCTGCTGCTGCCGGTGATGCGTAGGTGGCCGATTGGAGGCAGCTGCCCTGGATCCCGTGCTCAGCTTGGTAGAGAGCCGGCCTGGTGCTCGCAGGAGCTCCCTGCCCTGCAGAGCCGCCCAGAGGAGCAGCTGGAGCCCTTGGCCTCACTCGCTCCCAGCAGCTGCCGAGCTGCTTGTCTGCACAGAAACCAGAGAACAGAGAAAACGCAGAGAATACAAGATCTAAAATCTTCAACAAAAATCACAGCAAAGAGAAGGAATTTAATCCAAAACGTCCGGAGGCGGCAGGGGAGGATTGGGGCTCCCCCCTTCCCAAAACGAAAATCACCACAAGATCTCTACAAATTTGTTCTTGGACCTCTAAACAAGAACCCTAAAATTTGGGGGAAAATAAAAACGAAATTGGAAGAGGCAAAGGGGGAGGATGGCTGTCCACTCTCTATTTATAGTCCTTATTTTGCATCCCCATTTTGCCCTTCGATACATAAGAGCCAAACCACTAACCCTAGGGCTATTTTGGTCGACTCTGGGTATTTTTCGATCCGGCGGCCACCGCGCCTCCTCCTCACGAAAGCCTTGCATCCACGCAACCTCCCCCGATGCCCGCGTGCGTCCTTCCGTCCACGAGAACGTCCGCCCGGGTTTTGAGGCCCAAACCCGCGAAACCCGCCGCCGATGGTTTTGAGGCCCAAACCACCAAACCAGCGCCCGATGGTTTTGAGGACAAACCACCAAACCTCCTCGACACGTGTCATCGCCGTCTTGACCGCCCGAGTCGCCAAGTCATCCGAGCTCCCCGCTCTGCTTTTGCTGCGCTTCGCCGTCTTGACCCGATCGACCGCGGTCTGCCACGTCCTCTTGCATCCGTCGATGTCCCGGATGTCGACCACCATGGCTAGCCACCCGGCTCGGTCCCTCGGTCCAAGCCTCACGTCCGTCCTTCACCTCCAGCGGTCCGTCGGCCCGGCGTCCTCCTTGGCCCCTTCACCTGCCGCCGTCGGCTACCATCTCCGAGCTCCACACCTGTACAACACGAACCAAGAGATCGTCTTCGACACACTCCACGTGTGCCGGTGAACATAGCCGAAGCAAAATAGATAAAAGAAAATAGAAGTAAAGTGTTGAACGTTGACAATCACTCAATCACAAAACTAAACACATGTGACCTAGATCAACCATGTGTTCGCAGTTATGCATGTTTGGCTGTGTGGGAGAAATTATGGATCAGCCGCTGAAGTCATTTCGTGGTTGCGTGCTATTGCAATGTAGGAGACTGAAAGACCTCCATATAATTGATTCGTGTGCACCAGTTGGTAATTCCAATTCCCAGTCTGCAGCTTACGATTTACTGATTTGTGGGTATAGTGGTATTTTGCGAAACGGCTGAATGAGGCCAAACAACATGCTTCGCAGATTTACGACTCCAGATATCAACTTCGCAAAAATAACCCCCCACACATTGTCATCCTGATTTCCATGTCCTTGTGGATTAGGAATGATTTAGGAATATCTATCCGTTCTACCTATTATACATGCTAGTATTGCCTTATGGAACACTATGAGTGAATATTGTTATCTGTGACTTCACATTTATCATATAAACATTTATCTTATCACCACTATACAATTGATTTTGGAAGACACATCCCAAAATTTAACCGTGGTGGGCGCTCCATATTTGCCCGCCATGGTTGGCAACGCCCCTCTTCCCCCTGCCCTACACAGCTACGCCCTCTCCCTCCCTCATGGACCCGCTCACCCTCTTTTGATCCATGCCCCTCTCCCTCCCGGCGGCGGTAGTGGCGCATGGCCCCGCGTCTTTGCGGCTTCGCATGCGAGAGACCCAGCGGCGACCCCACGTGAGGCCAAGCGGCGGCCCGGACACGCGTGCGTGCCTAGGCGTGTGGAGTGGGTGGGTTCTCCAAGCGAGCTGGGCCCTCGCAGACTGCGTCTCCCGATGACACGGACTGCCTCAATCCGACCCTCCGTGCAGCGGATTCCTCGATCTAGCGACCGACTTCCCGATCCGGCCCTCCAACGCCCACGAGTCGTTCCTCTAGTGGCGCCGCGAGGTCCGTTCGGTGGCGCGGCGCCCTCGATCCGGTGGTGCGTCGGCGCTCCCACTCCTATTTGTGGCGGATCTGGTGGTGTAGTGGCTCTTTCCCGGTGGCAGCGCTCCTTAGGGTTTTTCTTCACTTTGGATCCAACGGTGGCGATGCACAGTCCTCGAGGGCACGCCAGGGGTTTTTCTTTTTTTTTTTGTTTTTTTGAAATCATTAACTATGACATCACATGTAAGGCGCTTGTGTTGGTTAATCATTGACCATGTCGGGCAAAGGGCACAGCCAGAAGACTGATAGGACAATCAAAAGTGTCTGCCACACAAAAGATTTTTGTAGTAGTGTACTCCCTCCATATCACAACAAGAGGGCGTTTAGGATAGCGACATGGTCTCCAAAGCACAATTTTAACTTTTATTTTTATAAAAATATTTATGTGAAAGTTATATATGTATATTTTTATGAAAGTTATTTTTTTTTTTGAAAGAAATCTATATTTTTCCAAACTTAACGACTTTCAATCTAGAGACTTAAAAGTTATTCATGATTTATATTCGATTGTTTGACCGAAACATTGTCCAAAATGTCTTCTAAATGCGGGGGAGTATGACGTATCCTATTTTTTTCGTGAATACGCACGAGTGTGTGCATATCTTTGCATTAGAAGAAAAAGAATGTATGTACAAGAAAAGCGAAAACCAGGCTGAACACAAAAGGAAAAAATTACATGATGAAAAGTAACAACCTTTCTACCAACGAAACTTCGCAACGCTAGCCTTGCTGCGCTAAACTCCTTAGATCTTGAGCACCCGCCGATCCAGCGATCAGCCTCAATCTTGATCAGCTGCAGCAATTCAACAGCGGGGGCGCCACGTTCACGAAGCACGGCATTGCGCTCCTTCCAAAGATGCCATGAAACCAGCGAAAGAGGGTGTCGAGCCCTTTTCTGCGATCTCCGGTTGCCGATGAGCGAATACGACGCCACCAACGAAGCACGGTGGTAGCGCTTTTTGGCGGATGGAAGCCTAGCGCCCGGAGTACTAGAAACCATACCTCCCTTGAGTGCGAGCAGGTCGCGATGATGTGGTCAATCGATTCCGGCTCCGATCACAGAGATAGCATTGTTCCTGGGTCGCCAGACCGTGCCGCCTGCGCCTATCCGCGGTCAATGTCGTCGACGTAGGTATGACGTATCCTATTATATGAGTGGATTGATTGGATATGGTTTACTGTTCATTAACAACATGCAAGTGGTTCTCATTTTCCTAATGCTTTCCCTTCATCGTATATACGTGACAATAACGTGGTTCGTTTCAATCGGATTTCAAGATCTGGAGAGTCCCTTCGTTCTGTATTGTCGATTTGATTTTTGGTAACGCCAGCCGTAAAAGTGACCTGTGGGTTCAATATGCATGCGTCCATTCAGCATGCGACTATATACCTTTTTTTAGAAAAAGAAACTAATCTGCAATATAATCTTATTGGCTTGGGCAGCGAAGATGTCAGCATGTGCTGCTATTTCCTCAAAACTGATGTTAATTAGGGGCTGCACAGTCCACCCTATCAGCAGGAGCCTTAAGTCAATGCCAACGGCTTTTTTTTTTTAATTTTTAATTTTTTTAGGGCACTCCCAACCCAGACTCTATGGTAGAGTCTAAGATCATTTATTACATCGAATATCGTGGACTTGAAGTCTAAATAAGACTTGGAGTCTTGGTTTTTCTTCCTCTCTCTTCTATAGATATATTGTCATATCAGTCTTACATCATCAAATTACAATAAATATGAATGTAATAAATACGCTTAGATTCTATGGTAGGTTGTGCATTGTGAGTGCCCTTATCTACCACGCTTACGTGTGCCTGCATGTTCTAAAATTTTGCTGCATAAGTTCCGCATCTCCTCTCTAATTCCACTTTAACCCATAATTTTGTATCTGTCATTATTGCCCAACAAGCCCCGATGTAACGGGCAAGTCTTTTGTTTTATTTTTTTTTTTTGAAGGGAGAGCCATCATGGCAACTTAATTAATTTCAAATAATAGTTACATCATCCTCTAATTGCGCCAGACTTTACGTCCACTGCCTGATCGCCACGGAGCAGATATTGATCTTTCCCTTTTGACCTCTCCCCTGGTTAGCGATGCATCTTTGCCAAAGCATGTTGAATTTACTCGTGCTGCTCTTCTGTATATCCTCTTGTGGCTCCTCATAACTTAAAGAGTTAAAGTAAATATTTTTTTTTTTCTGGCTCAAAAGGAACAAGATCCAAGACGAACCTCGTGGGTGACGAAATGTTCATTGAACTCGACTTCCTTGAAGCTATTAACGTAAAAAAAAAAAATGGTGTTACAGGTTAATTACCGCTGGTAGCTCTGAACTGTCAACCTGTTTACCGTGTATGATGACTAATCGTTCTATTATGCATATGTACTTACAGCAACTCCAGTGTAAGCCTCTATTTTAGGTATAAAAAGTAACACTGGTAGAGCTCCTAAATTAACTTTTATTTTCGATGTCCTCCTAAAATTTCCTCCCAAGCCCCTATAGCTAGCTAGATATAGGAGCCTCCTATCCACCCTCTAAATTAAAATGGGAGTCCATTGTATTCCACTAGAGTAGATTTGGGCTCTCAAATTTTACAAGTTAGCTATTTTTTAGCTATTTTTAGAAGGGATGGTTGGAGTTGCTATTCTTACACGATGATGCCTCCTTTGATTCAATTCTCAGGTTTTCTCGGGGTACCCTTTCTTCTTACGCCCTTTGCTAGTGTGAGCATCTCCAACAGTGTTGCATATGGGTTTGACATTTGCATTTTTTGTCAAAAGTCTAGAAAACAATGCTCCAACAGTTTTGCAAATCCCTTTTGTATTTTAGTGAGTTTGGCAAAATCAGGTCCTCCTTTGGCATTTTTGCCAAACTTGGGAGCTTTGGCATTTCTTGCGTGCGTCTCTTGCATGCCGGGCGCATGGCGACTTGCGAAACGAGGATCCGATGAGGAACCAACAATCGCTCCCTCTTGGCCCCAATTTTCCCATATGCCAAACCAAAAATAGCAAACTGTTGGAGGAAGCCTTTTTTTGGCTTGGCATTTGGAATGGGGAGTTGGCAAACAAGTCAAATGCCAAATTAAAAATACCAAAACTGTTGGAGATGCTCTAAGAAGTTGTTCGGCTGATTTTGGCTGATGGAAGAAGTAGCGGCCTCTCATGTACAAGTATAATGGGCAAACGATTACTGTGAAGAACAAGCTTCATCCCCTGCATGGACTGGACACAAGGTTTCTCACCGTGAATTCCGTAATCTTATATAGGTCAACCATCAATGGCGTTCAATTAATCTGACGTGAGTCACGGAATGAGCACTTGCCACACAATGAGGAACTAGTTTTTGCTTCAAATATGGAAGGTGAAAGCCTTGTCAAACATATTAACGGTATACTAGATAATGAAGTCTTTTGCAGGCTACAACATGATCCGGAGTTCCGGACTATTGTACAAATCTTTATCAAGGCGGGCAGATTTGGTTTACCGAGGCAGGCACCGCAACTCGTCGGTTGGATGCTTGCCTAATCCCGGCCAGCACATATACGGGCCCACTGAGCCCATCCACACGCCGCCGCGACCATAGCTCACTAGATCTATGTGTTGTCACAGCTACTCGCTGGATCTTGCTAGCAAGCACCGAATCCGGGCACCTAATTGACGGAGAGGAAGGGGGATGGCGGATCAGCCTCTGGGGAGGCGCTCTAGGGAAGTGTTGCCGCGATCCGCCTCCTCCTCAGGTGCGTGCCCACCCGTTGCTATTCTTGCTTTGTGCCACCGGGAATTGCCGCGTCGGAGCTGGATCCGCTATCCCATCACCCGCTGCCATTGTTGGACGAGGGGGCTAGGATGCGTGCTCCGCGATCACTGGCGGGTGGGTGTGTGGTCATGGAGGAGGGGCGCTGTCACGAGGGACAAGGCTGGGCCACATCGTCGGGTCACTGCGCCCACGAGAGTGAGTAAGAGGTGAGTGAAAGTGATGAGGATATCCTGCACTATTTACCACTAGCAAAGAAGCAACAAAAAAAGGTGCCAAGTGACCTAGTTGTAGTCGGGTGGCGACCGTGTGAGACTTTGAATAACCCACCTTGTTTAGCTTGGGAGGAGGAAGCCACTTTAAAAGGAAGAGGCACACCCTACTAGACTAGTCTTTTAGGGGAGGGAGAGAGTGAGGCGCGGATGGAGTGGCGTGAACTGTCATGAGGGAAAGCTGCGTCGAGGAGAAGAGAGAGGGGGGTGGGGGTGGGGGCGCACTCGGCAAAATGCCTTTTTTTTTGAAACTTGCTATTTATTTATTGCCAAGTGTTTTCCTTCGACGATCGGAAGGGTCTTTGTCGAGTGCCCAAAATAAAACACTCGCAAACCAATTTAGACTTGGCAAAGATGGCGTCTCCGATCTTGTGTGATGGATTAAACCACTGCGGCGGGAGCACCTGCTCCATCGCCCGACCCGACTCAAATTGTTAGCTCAACCACGAGGCCACCCCCCACCACCCACATCCCCCCAGGGCGTCGCTATCGGCGGCGCCCGGGATGATTAGCGGGCGCGCGCCTTGGCCTTCAGCTATCAGTACCGGTGCACGTGCACCACATGAAAAAAGCATGTGCCCCATTATGCACGAGGGAAACGATCATTAAGTTTCCCATCTCCCCTGTCGGGCTTAATTTGGGCCAATTTTTTTTTTTGACCGGCCCATGTTGTTTCCTAGTTTCTCCTGTCTACCTTCATTGGGCCAAAATACCTATTGTCCGAAGCATAATTTTTTCTCTTTTGGGACATCGGGTTGTGGGTAAAATATATGGGCGGGGATGGTTTCACATATAAATGAAAGTGAAAGGAAAAAAACAACATATATATGAAAAGTGAAAAAAAAATAAAAGATAAATGTTGCATCGGTGACTTGAATACTTTAAGTTATACATATTTGTGTACACAAATATATCTCTTTGGAATTGTTCAATAATAAGAATCAACATGTGCCTTGTCTTGTTTTTGTAACCATAAGCCCTGAAAAGGAAAAAAAAAAGGAAAAGCTAATTAGAAACTATGAGGTATGAAATCATAAACTTTATAATATAGTTGTTGTTGGCATTTGTTAAGTGCTAAAAGAATATGAAGGATTACGCAAGCGCCTGAGAACACCTACCATTGTAGCTTTTCCCTAGGATGAGTATTCTAGAGTATCGTATCCACGAAGAAGCTTTGGCTAGAGATTCTAATAAGTCACAATCATGCACCTACTAACTTAGCAAACCACTAGACTATAGTGAGGGGGTAAATGTTAGAGGATAAGTAATATAAAATAATAATAAACTACCTAAAATGTCAAGGAATACTAACTAATCAAGAGGTCAAAGAGAGTTCAAGGTTCCTATGCACTTCTCTATTACTAAGGTTCTATGATAGCAATAATACTATAACACTTCGGGACATCAGAACACTAGCCACGAAAGAGATGAGAAGGGGGCTAGGAAGCTCGGACTACGGTCCTACAAACACCAACCCGAACGTGGTGGAATACGTCGGCCATCGGGGCATGTCACCACCGGGGCTACCACAAACTATCCGTGGGGTTGGGTGCAATCTCGGGTAACCAATAGCCTAGACACCAAGTGTACACTATCAATTACTACTCTAGCTACTGCAAATAACTAGAGCCCTCAATACGAGCGGAGATCCCATGTAATAATATAACAACTATACTTAACCATATATGAAAGGTATAAGATTAAATAGAGAAGATAAATATATAAATCACAAGTCATCCAAAAATAAGATATGAAACATACCAAACTCTGTAGACATCTCCAGAACCAAAGTGTAGTTCAACTCTCCTTTAGTCTTGATTAGATCTAAGTTAGATCTAATCTACTTCTAATTACATGGCTAATCTAGTTCTAATTACATAGCTAATCCTCTTCTAATCTTCTTCTAATTCACTAATCCCTTAGAGAGAGATTATCCTTACTTTGGGATACCTCTACAGCTGAGAGATAATGAAGTAGAATGAATTAGAATGAGTTAGGGTTTCACCCTGGGGTCAGGGGGTCTTCTTATATAGCCCTTGGCGATGAACGATAGCCCTTGGATCAAACCGACCTTGGCAACGGTGTAGATACAACCTCAAGGTCGGTGGTAAACCGACCTACGAAGATGAGCCTGATTGGCTACTGTAGCCTGGCGGCCGGCCTAAATGCCACTGGCGGCCGCCAGGCCAGAGTCACCTCTCGGCCTCCCGTTTGTTCTGGTGTCCTCTGGTATCTTCTAGAGTGTTTTAGTCCACATTTTGGATCGAGTTACTTCACGGTTAAGTCTTGTCATCGTATGAGATGTATCTTCCGGAACTTTCTCCATTCTTCTCTGCATTTATCTGTTAAGTCCCTGAAAAGATATAAATCACCAAAGCTCGTGGAATTATGTTAGTAAAGCCCCTAGTCTATGTTGATATTCATTTTACGCCCTTATTTCATATTTAGTTGACTATTAATATTATGCTATAACCAGTGTCAACAAGTTCCCCCAAGCTTACCCTTTGCTAGTCCCTAGTAAAGCCAAACTTAACAATGGATCAGGAATTGCTACAACGCTTTTACACCTCAAAAGTACACATGCTTTCAAACAAAATTTCTCTCCAGATAAATAAACTTTTCAAATCTTCAATTTACTCATATACCTCTTACCTTTTGGAGCTTATAACTTTTTCTTCAATCATGAGCAATTGAAAGATAGAACAGATCAAGTCGAACACTATATTTCAAACTCTTTTGATCAAGCTGTCCTTCCGAATTTTTGCTGATTTTCAAATAAAACTCAAAGTTCTCGGTGTGACACTCTCTAGTCTCTCATTTGTGGTATTTGTGGATCCTCTCTTAGGTAATAAAGTAATGTTGCCTGTCTCTCATAAGATGGAAATATTTTTGACTAAGGCAATAGCACTCTATACTTTCTTTTCTCTCATCCTATATCTAAAGATTATATGTGGAGTTCATAGGTAGGAGAAAACTAAACTTACTTACTAAACATATATTGTAAATTCAAGCAATGGATCCAAAGTTACAAATCACACTGATCAAGTGGTGCATGGGTATGGTGGATAGAATATAGAGAATATAATAGAGTAGAATAAATAGATGAAGAATATCTTACTCATGCTCCTTAAGGAATTATCTCTCTTTTTGAATTTTTGTAGAGAATCCGGGCTGTAGTTTTTTCTTTCTTTATTTTAGAGAGGTGGACTCTCGCTAGTCCTAGACTTTTGTCTGTTATTTCCTCTCTATAAAGATGTGGGTTCTACTCACCCTCGGACACTTGTCCATTTTTTATCTTTATTTTAGAGATGTGGGCTCTACTCGCCCTCGAACACTTGTTCATTTTTCATCTCTATTTTTCTTTTTCTTTTCTTAGGGAGGTAGGCTCTACTCGCCTGTAGGACTTTTGTCCATTTTTCATCTCCCCTTTTTTTTTTTTTTTATAAAGAATAGTCTACAACCCAAATCTCTTTTTGCAATATTTGTGAGAGATAAATAAATGTAATGGAGCTTTTGTAAGATATTAGCTAGCAATGAATGGGTAGGAAATATTTTTAGTTGCTCTCTCCTAATAGGAATAGAATATTTTTGTTGGCTAGAGTGAAGTGATAGTTATATATATATGCTTTGGATAAGTAGAGTGGATATAGCGGAATAAAGTGGAGTGTACATGATCGGCATGATAAGTTTCTAAGGGTCAACAAAGATTGAACAAACTCAATGCAAAGCAAGGAGCCTATATATGTCAAAAGGTTTTCTTAATCTAGGGAGTATGTTGTTGGTATTTGTTAACTTACGAGAGAAATAGATCCGCAAGCGCACGGATGTCCAAAGTGAGCATTTCACCCGGGAGGGGTTTTAAATATCGAATCCACGAGGAAGATATGATAGGCGCTTCAAATGATTAAGAACATGTGATAGAATACTAATGGGATTTTTGTAGTAGTTAGCATATACTTAAACAAGGTAAGCCAATAATAAATAGTAATAAGGTAAATGAGACAGTGTGGGGAGGCACACACGTGGTGAGTATAGCATAAGATTAATTCCTAGTTAGATTAGGATTGGATTTATGACAAAGGGGACAGTTCTTAGGTAGCATACAAAGACTCTACTAAATGTTTAGACAGGCATAGCATAAGATCATATATATATCAAAACTATAGATAAGAATGTGCACCTCGAAGATTACTTAAGAAAATCAGAACGAAAACAAGATAATCCCAAGAACCATTATCGACTAGTCTTATACACGGGGATGGATTGCAAAGGACTCAATAGTGCTTTGTCACCACTACGATCTACCACACGACCCGGCACATAAGGTGAATCCGCAAGTAAATTATATCTAAGCACCATGCTTACATACTCTCTACTACCTAGCACACTCGAGTAATATACTAGGAGCTCTACGAAATAAGCGCGTTGAATTATCATGAATAATGATCATATCAAATATGCTATGACTAGAATAAAGTAAAAAATAGAATAATTGCATGCATAGTAATGAAATAGCACAAAGGTGTATGAGAACAATAATAATATTGATCCATAGTGTAACTTCTTCGATCCGAACCTGAGTAGATGCTCTCTCTTCTCTAAACTCGACTTTCTATCTAAACTAGGCTCTAGATCTATATATAGAGCGGCAATTAGCTATCCTATCTCTTGGTGTCTCCTCTTCTTCTCCCGCCCTTGGCTTCAACTTGATCTTCTATTTGATGATGACTTGAGGCTTCGGATCAATTATGATGATGATACGAGGGGAGCCCGGGGGCTGCTTATATAGCCCTGAGGAGATGCCGTGTGTTGGATTTAGATCCATCTCGTGCTTCTAACGACGCCTTCTGATCAAACCGACATTAAACAACTGGTTTTAGATTGCGTCTTAGAGGCGGTGGAGGAAGGTTCCGGAGACAGGGGCTGACTTGGCGGCCAAGCCAGCCGATCGGCCCGATTATTGGGCGATCGGCCCGAGTGGGTCCCACTCGGGCCCCGCGATGCGTCGTGGCTTCCGGAGTCTTCTAGATGATGTTTTCTTCGTGTGCAAGTCTCGATCACGCCGATTAGTTAGTCCGAGCCTTCTAGGGTCTTTCTGAGTTGGATTGCGTTACGTCGGCGTAGTCGCACGCTCGCGACTCGGGTGTTTTCTGTTTAGTCCCCTCGCAAATCACAACTTTACCGAAACTCATGGAAATCATTAGTATAAACCCCTAATAAGGTTATCTAATTATATTTTTAGTCTTTTTTCATGTTTAGTTGACGATTAAAAATACACGTTAACAAGTGTCAACAAACTCCCCCAAGCTTACCCTTTGCTAGTCCCTAGCAAAGCTATATGCTATAGTAGGATCGAGGAGTTGCTACTACGCTTTCATACCTCGAAGCACTGTGTTTATCGAAAATAAATTCTCCTCTTAACCGATTTGCTCTCTCATACACATCTACCATGGGGCGTAGCCTTTTACGAATCATAAGCAAGATGTAAAACAATCAAGTTAAGTACCATGTCTCAAGCTCTTTGATCAACTATCATCCTGGGGTTTTGTAATATTTTTCAAAAGAAAACTTCGAGATCCTATGTATGACCCTCTTAAGTAGATGGTGGTAGTGGAGTTACACATGTGGTGGAACATACATAGTGGGATGATAGTGACGAATGGATGAGGATGAAAGGTAGAAATTAGCCTTTAGCCTTTTTCTAGTATATATATATATTTTTTTTTTTCTTTCAAGCATTTTTGGACTATATCTCTCTTTCTAAAAATTGCTAAGACACCTGGCTGTCCATTCTTGGAGAGGTGGGCTTTGCCCTGACTTGTGTCCATTTTTCTCTCTCCTTAGAGATGTGGGCCCTACTCACCCTCGGACACGTGTCCATTATTCATCTCTAAATATATTTTTATTATTAGGGAGGTAGGCCCTTCTCGCCTAGTATGACTTTTTGTCCGTTACTCTCCCTCTCTCGTCTCACTTTTCTCTCTAAATATATTTATTTTTTTTTTTTCTTTTCTTTTCTTTTCTTTTTTTTTTTTTCGAATGTAGCCCGTAATCTAATAAAAACGTTGAGAGAGACATATCCAAAATTGCTAGAATTTATTTTTATAATTATGGCTAGCGGCTTGATGGAGTATGGGGATGCGTACTTCCGGGTTAGAAGCGCGTATTTGGTGGAGTGGGATGATCTTGATGCGGATGATAGACTCTTAAGGGTCATAACTAAGGATCTCATCATGTAATGTTTTATAATTTTCAAAGATAAAAACCGGAATCGGTATCTCTAGGAATATGATAAAACAAAGACTCAACTTTTCATGTATTTTTTATCCTTCAATGCTAAGACTCGAGATTAAGCATGGGCTTCCCACAGTGTTGGGTTTAGAGCAAATTAAGCATTTAAAGCTCTAGGAGAATCTAAGTCTGAAATGTAAGTACTTTAAGAAGAATTATGGCGGAGCAACTATTCATCATTTCCTTAGCATATATATCATCAAGATCATAATTAAAGAAAGAGAGCTAACTCGCAAGCATCTAACATTATTGGACTCTTAACACTAATACTTTTATTTAAGACTCATTACTCTAAACAAATATACTAACTAGCTAATACTTAAAATAGATAGGATAATAATACTTATCGTGATAACTGAGGGTGCTCTCCTTAAGCCGGATCTTGAAGTAGTCTTTTTATTCGCCCTTGGAACTTGTTCATCTCTCGGGTTTTCCTTAATTGTTCTCCCCGCAAATATTAATTTCGCACATACCCGAAGGAACAAATTCTAGGATTATGTTGTGAGCCTTCATGTGCTCACATATTTTTGTATTTTTTTTTTTTATGCCGCCACAAAGGGGGTGCTTGCATGGGGCTTTTAAGGAACTAATGCAAATGTAGCAAACATAATTTTATGATTTTCTAATGCAAGTTTTAGAAAAAGTAAATATGCTTAAAGGAAACATGCTAATTGAAATATGCTATGCGAGAAAATTAAATATGCGAGATAAATACCGAAGTTACCTCTCTAGAGAGTTTTCGAGTACTTACCGTGGCGTCTTTGTCATCTATGGAGTCTCGTCGGGATGTCGTGGTAATGCAGTGCGGTGCCTTCAATGATCTCGATGAGTAGCGTAGATGAGGTAGCCGACGGTGTTTGATCGATCCCGTGGACGCTGGGTGGTGGTAGGTCTTCCGAAGGTGTACTCTTGTTGTCTTTCTTGGTAGGTGTGTCTTCTTTCTTCCTCCAAGCTTGTTTCTTCGGTGGAGACCTTTCTAGAGTGGCCGGTTCGGGCGTGCTTGGTTGGTGAGAGCTGGGTGGAGTTTTCTTGAATTTTATTAATGTCTCCCTTGTCCGTCGACTCCGTATCCAACTTGTGATTTCTCCGCGTCTTGTTCTTCTTAGGCTTGCTTATTGAGTGCTTCGTCCCGATCTTGAAGTTGCGTCTCTTGGGTTTGTGATCCCGAGGATGGCATTACCCATGTTCCTTGCTTATTGTGCATGTTGTAGGCGGGGACATTAATCAAAAAGTGTGTCCCGCTTCACAAAGTCAAGGTAGAGATCAAGTGCATGGGCTCTGGCTGGTGGGAAAAACACCAACAGAACCAAAATTATATTCATTCTACTCTAACCTTGAGCACATATAACCATGGTAGCATAATGTGTTTCATTTATTTGTGACAAAGGTGATAAGATCGGGGGCGACATCGGATATGAATGTGGCATTTATAACATAGCAAACTAAAGGGTAGAGAAAATAAAACTAGAGAGACAGGGGTAAGAACAACTAAGAGCTAACATGTTGAGCTATTCGGATTAATCTAAGTGAGGTTGTGAGCTAACATATTTAACTCCTTAGTAAGCATGCCATGATTAGAGTAAAGCTTTATTGATTAGGACACTTACCTTAAGATGTTACCTTTATTGTAGAATTATGGCGAAATCGTAACACCTCATGGTGGTTCTCTCATGGCATGTGTGGTAGTTGAGTGTCTTGTCCTCATATCATCTTCCCTTCAATTTTCTCGTGGTCGGAACGGTGGGAGTCTCGAGAGGAGGGAGAGCCTTGTCGGATCATCTTCTAGTGGAATTGGTCTTCCTCCCCCAAGCTCAAACTCTGCGTCACTTTCGGCGTTTAAAGTCGGGTTTGACATCATCTCCTTGAGTGTGTTGTGACCGTCGGTCTTTGATGGAATCTTATTGTGTTCGTCCCTCTCCCTTGTATCAATCCATTTCCTTCTCTTTTTTAATCGGCCCAAGGGATGAGGATGCCGACACCGCTTGATTTTCCTTTTGTCAATTCTTCTTCATCTTCTTTTACTTCTGGTTGACGAAAGGATGCTCATTTGAGATGTAAACTTGGAGTCCCTCCTTGATTAGTTTTGTCCTCTAACGACGTGGTGTGGAGTGTTCTTCTTGATGGTGTGTAGCACACCGGTCGCCTCGATGATCAAGGGAGAAACCTCATTGGTGACAACCTTGTCCTCCATGGTCTCGGGGCATTATTGTGACTTCTCTTTGTACCGGCCCGTCATTGATTGGAGTGTATTTCTACCGGTGTATTTCTTGTGTAGGTGATGAGAGCAAGCAAGTCTTTGACAAGATGATGTAGGTTGACGTTGATCCCCGCTTCTCATCGGCCTCCCGGCTTGGTACTCCTCTGTTTTGTAGTGGAAGTGGTAGTGAGGTAGGTCCATGAACGTGCCCACCACGCATTCTTTTCCCCTCGCAATTAGTGGACATATACCCGAAGGATAGCAATGATATTGAAAAAGGGTTATTGTCCATATGATTTATTTGTGCTAACATAATGATGGTTCTTTAAAAACTTAGCACGATTATATATATTTGTTTTTGTTTTTATTATTATTATTATTATTATTTTTTTTATGAAGCGGCTGCACTTAAGCGTGGCTAAGGCAAAGGTAACTTGCAACAAAAGACAAATTGAGTATTTAGGCACTTACAGTTCGCCCTTTCATAAGGAGTGAGTTGAGTCTTCTTTTGCAGAGTTGTTGGAGTTCGTCACATACCTTGCGTAAGCTAATTTCTTTTCCCAAATTGGATTTGATAATTTTCTCAAGGGGGTTAGTCTAACAAAGATAACCAGAATCTACTAAAGTATACTATCAGTTCAAAAATCAACCTAGACATAATGTCCAACTCAATTTAAGAAGGCAATTTAATCTAACCACCACGTTTAAATTAAAAGCCTTTAGAAACGAAATCAACACACCTTGCGGTTTTGGGGATCAAACTAAACACCATGTTTAACTTGAGCCATGAAAACAAATTAAACTAAGCATCATGTCAAAGGTGTATGAAGATACTTCAAAACTTAAGCATACTATAGCAAACAGAGGTAGCATAAAAGTATTATAGAGATGAAGGGGTATGATCATGGTGAGACTAATATAACTATTCAAAAGTTTAAAGTCCATGAGCAAGACCGCCTCACGCTCGATCATACTTACCTTTACTCACAAATAGAATTTGTGAGTTGTGCGTTCTTTATCCCTCACTTGAAGATGTGATTCGAATTCTTGTGACGACGACTTGGGCGGGGTTCCAATGTTGATGGTTCATGAAGTTCGGTACAATCGGATTCTCCCAACGTAGGTCGCCGGAAGTTTTAATCAATTACCCCCGCATAAGATAGACTAATAGACAATACACGGGTAATTACGTTTTAGCAGAGGTGCTAAGTAGCAAAATCCACACTTAATATTCATCTATCAATGATCAAAAGAGTAGATATCAAAATCTTCCCCGCAACGGCGCCGAAATGCTTGTTGGTATTTGTTAACTTACGAGAGAAATAGATCCGCAAAGCGCACGGATGTCCAAAGGAGCATTTCACCCGGGAGGGTTTTAAATATCGAATCCACGAGGAAGATATGATAGGCGGGTTCAAATGATTAAGAAATTTGGTGGATAGAATACTAATGGGATTTTGTAGTAGTTAGCATATACTTAAACAAGGTAAGCCAATAATAAATAGTAATAAGGTAAATGAGACAAAGGAGGGCACACACGTGGTGAGTATAGCATAAGATTAATTCCTAGTTAGATTAGGATTGGATTTATGACAAAGGGACAGTTCTTAGGTAGCATACAAAGACTCTACTAAATGTTTAGACAGGCATAGCATAAGATCATATATATATCAAAACCATAGATAAGAATGTGCACCCAAGATTACTTAAGAAAATCAGAACGAAACAAGATAATCCCAAGAACCATTATCGACTAGTCTTATACACGGGGGATGGATTGCAAAGGACTCAATAGTGTTGTCACCACTACGATCTACCACACGACCCGGCATATAAGGTGAATCCGCAAGTAAAATTATATCTAAGCACCATGCTTACGTACTCTCTACTACCTAGCACACTTTCGAGTAATATACTAGGAGCTCTACGAAATAAGCGCGTTGAATTATCATGAATAATGATCATATCAAATATGCTATGACTAGAATAAAGTAAAAATAGAATAATTGCATGCATAGTAATGAAATAGCACAAAGGTGTATGAGAACAATAATAATATTGATCCATAGTATAACTTATCGATCCGGAACCGGAGCATGCTGCTCTCTTCTCTAAACTCGACTTTCTATCTAAACTAGGCTCTAGATCTATATATAGAGCGGCGAATTAGCTATCCTATCTCTTGGTGTCTCCTCTTCTTCTCCTCCTCGCCTTGGCTTCAACTTGATCTTCTACTTGATGATGACTTGAGGCTTCGGGATCAATTATGATGATGATACGGGGGGAGCCTCGGGGGGCTGCTTATATAGCCCTGAGGAGATGCCGTGTGTTGGATTTAGATCCATCTCGTGCTTCTACCGACGCCTTCGATCAAACCGACATTAAACAACCGGTTTAGATTGCGTCTTAGAGGCGGTGGAGGAAGGTTCCGGAGACAGGGCTGACTTGGCGGCCAAGCGGGCCGATCGGGCCCGATTATTAGGCGATCGGCCCGAGTGGGTCCCACTCGGGCCCCGCGATGCGTCGTGGCTTCGGAGTCTTCTAGATGATGTTTTCTTGATTGCCAAGTCTCGATCACGTCGGGATTAGTCCGAGCCTTCTAGGGTCTTTCTCGGAGTTGGATTGCGTTACGCCGCGTAGTCGCACGGCTCGCGAATTCGGTGTTTTCTGTTTAGTCCCTCGCAAATCACAACTTTACCGAAACTCATGGAAATCATTAGTATAAACCCCTAATAAGGTTATCTAATTATATTTTAGTCTTTTTTTTCCATGTTTAGTTGACGATTAAAAATACACGTTAACAAGTGTCAACATATGTATATATGGTCGTGATAGGAGGTTCAACACTTTGTCACACAGAACTTATCATGTGCACTTTTAAATTTTCAAAATAAATCTCCGTAAATCTAGTATCACTAGGAGTAAGATCAATAGCGGCTCGAGACTCTCATATATCATATCCGTCAATTACCTAGACCTTAGAGCAAGCAATTTGCAACCCATAGGTTTTAGGTTTAAGCTTGAAAGCTAGGTAATCTTGAAAGGAATTACAGTGAGCAACTATTCATCATCTCCATGCATGAGATTTATCTTGAGAGATTATTTTATGTTGATGGAAAAGAAAACTTCTTGTACACTCTTATTTATTTATTTATTTATTTATATTCACACTTTAAAAGCTCACACTCTACTAAAAACTCTTTAAACGATTTTATGAACTATACTCTTAGCAAACTAAGCAAACCAAAATATTAGCTAATAATAATGATAATATAAATATAGTAGTAGAGATACTTATCGTGATAACCGTGCTGCTCCCCCAAGCTAGATTGGAGTGTCGGGTTTGTGGAAGTTGAGGTAGATAGTGACGATGAAGTCGGCCTATCATGTCTTTCTCCCTTTAAATCCTCACGAACTCAAATAGACAACAAAAACTAGTGGAACTTGATTAAGCATTAGTGGTTTGCCACATAGGCTTCATGTGTCTAAAGATTTTCAAGATGAATCATGATTATTCAGATAGAACTTTAGCAAGATTTTTCTTCTAATTATTTTTGGAGTTTTGTAATTTTGTATGTATGCAAAGAACTATGATGCAAATGCAACTAAATGAATGCATAATTATTTTTGTGTTACCACGGTGAATATCCTTATGGGTTGTTATACGCCATAAGATTATTCATTCATGGGGCTTGAGAATTTTTAATGCAATGCTAATGCAAAAATTTAAATATGCTAAAGGAAAATGATTATGCAATGTAAGGAAATAAATATGCTAATGCAAGATGCAAAAAGAAAGATATGATATGTAATTTGAGATGCAATGCTAATAATTAAATATGGATAACTACCGAAGTTTACCTTTTACGAGGGTTCAATGTTTTAAGTCCTCCAACAAGACTTCTTACCTTGTTCTTTCTTTGAGCGAATCACCTGATCTTGACGGTTGTGCTCCATGAAATGGTGAAGGACAACGCCACCCATATTCTTTGCCTTATGAGTTGAAGTGAAACATTAATGTAGGCAACGCCTTGTTTAGTGTGCATGCTTGTAAGACATTCACTTGTTGAATTTTGGAGAGACCGATAGGCTACTCCACCTTTTTGCTCAAAGTGTGTCCCGCTTGCAAAATCATAGTAGAGATCAAGTGCATGGGCTCACAGTGGGAAAACACCAACAGAACCAAAACTTAATTCATTCTTTTCTAACCATAGGCACATCAAACAAGATAAAGTTGATTTATTATATACTTTTCTTAAACCTATCTTGGGTGACAAGATCGGAAGATTGAGCATGATTGTTTGTGATTAAAATATTCAACAGATCAAATCAAGCTCATTGACTCTTGGAAGGTTTTCTTATCTAAACACCAAAAGCATGATTATGATTATGTTCTTCTAAAACAAGGTAAGCAACATTTCTGGCTTACAAAATTAGGACTATAAGCATAAGAGAGTGGTAGTAGGGGAACAACTAAAGAAACAAAACATGTTGAGCTAATAAGCTAGATCAAGCAAGGTTGTTATTCCAACATGTTTAGTTCTTTATTTATGAACAAGCTATAATTAAGGTAAAGCTTAATTAATGACAACTTACCTCAAGATGTTACCTTATTATTGGAGTATGACAGCATAGCACCTTGTGGTGGTCCTTTTCTTCCTTTCGAAGCTTTCCTTCTTTGGCCTCTTGTGTATCTTGCTCCTCACTTGTCTCCTTTTATTGTATCGTCCTTTCTTTCTTTCCTTTAAATTTTGCTTGAACCTTTTGCTCCTCTCATGATTTTATTCCTGCAATATTAGTTGACAACATATACCCGAAGGAATACAAGTAATTGTAAACAAGGGTAGAACTGTCATGGAGCTTAAGGTTGCTTTTATACCAGAAAAAAAGTTTTGATTGGATATTTTAATTAGCATATGCTCACTATTATTTTTTTCTCTAGTGGGAAATTTTATGAAATCTTAAGTTTGATTTTTATGCATGACATCTATTAACCATTCAAACTTAGAGATAAAAGTAATTGTAAGTAAAGGGATTGCAAAAACCAAAGATGTCAAAATGACGAAAAACTTGAGTAGGGAAGGAGTGATGTTAGATGATCTTTAGATGAGTCGATCTTCTTTCCTATGCTTGAGCCTTCCCTGTCACTTAGCACTTCAAGTGTGAATGTTGAACCGTCCCCTAATCGTGTGTTGCAATCACCATGTCCTTAGACGTTGTTCATCCTTTGTTCCCGCAAGGTTAGTGACCAAAAATACCCGAAGGAAACTTGTCCTAGGAACATGTTACTTTTTACAATGAGCCATCATGTGCTTAGAAAATATATTATTTTTATTTTCTTTTTAGAACATAAGACAAAAGTTGTATATAAATATGTGAGTTATATTCACTTACCCTGTCTTTGATGTTCTTTTTGGTCTGTTGCTTTGTCCATCCACTTCTTTTTGAGTGAGAGCTTTTCTTTTATATCATGTTATATGACACTCTTCTTTATTGAATGGACATAGCACAGATTTTTTTCTACAAAACTATTAGTGGACACATACCCGAGGGAATATACAACATGGTTGAAGCAGGGGTTATTGTCCAAATTCATATGATCCAATCTATGCCAATAAAAAGGTAGTTCTTTGTTTACTCTTAGCACAGATTTTATTTATCATGTCTTATAACTAACTTTGTTTATATGATCTGCACTCTAGCTTGTGGATCAAGGCAAAGGTAACTTGTAACAAAAGACGTAATGAATGATATTTGATACTTACAATTCTTCCATGAATGAACCGTGTCTTTCGCACAAGGTTGGAGTTCATAATATGCCTTGCTTCATCTCCGATCTAAGTTCATCTCTTGACTTACCCGAATTGGATTTAATAGTTTTCTGCATGGGTTAGTCCAAGAAAATATACCAGCATCTACTACAACATACTATTGGTTCAAAAATCAACCTAGACACCACGTCCCAATTTGATTTAGGAAGGCATTTTAACCTAAGCACTACGCTTAAATTAAAAACCAATAGAAATAAAATCACCACTCCTAAACTAAGCACCATGCTTCATTTAAGAGATGTATGAAGATATTCTAATCCTTAGCATATTATAGTAAACAAAGGTAGCATGAAAGCACTAGAGAGATTTATTCAAAATAGAGATAAAAGAGCATGATCACGGTGAGGATTTTTTTTTTTTTTTTAGATGCAAACTACATGAATGAATGCAAAGAACTAAACATGCAATGGATCTACTATGAGAAAACATAAACTAAAGGCGGAGTGAATGCATGAGTTAATCAAGTAAACATGCAAATGCAAAGTGCAAGAAATTAAATGTTAACTACTTAGTTAATTTATAGTCAAAATTATCTCACCTTTTAATCATACTTACCATGGTGTGCAGCTTCTATGTACGTCACTTGAGATGTATGCATTGAATTCTTGTGACGGACTTCTTCTTCAATCTATACATGGTTAGAATAATATATATTTAAATACATACCTTGAGATAGCAGGGTTCCAATGTGTGATGAATCTTGAATGATCGTGCACCCTCGGGTTCTTCAATCTTTTTCGTGGAATCTTGTCGGAAGGTCGCGAACGACATCTTTTGTCCCGTCTATTCCACAACTCAACGTAACAAGGATAATCCTACTAAAGCTAGTGATAAACTAAATTAATGACATCATGATCATTATTAGAATCTATAGGCCAATTGCTTCCCTAAGAACGGCGCCAAAAAAGCTTGTTGGCATTTGTTAAGTGCTAAAAGAATATGAAGGATTCTCGCAGCGCCTGTAACACCTACCATTGTAGCTTTTCCCTAGGATGAGTATTCTAGAGTATCGTATCCACAGAGAAGCTTTGGCTAGAGATTCTAATAAGTCACAATCATGCACCTACTAACTTAGCAAACCACTAGACTATAGTGAGGGGGGTAAATGTTAGAGGATAAGTAATATAAAATAATAATAAACTACCTAAAATGTCAAGGAATACTAACTAATCAAGAGGTCAAAGAGAGTTCAAGGTTCCTATGCACTTCTCTATTACTAAGGTTCTATGATAGCAATTATACTATAACACTTCGGGGACATCGAACACTAGCCACGTAGAAAGAGATGAGAAGGGGGGCTAGGAAGCTCGACTACGGTTCTACAAACACCAACCCGAACGTGGTGGAATACGCCGGCCATCGTGGGCGTCACCACCAGGGCTACCACAAACTATCCGTGGGGGTTGGGTGCAATCTCGGGTAACCAATAGCCTAGACACCAAGTGTACACTATCAATTACTACTCTAGCTACGGCAAAAATAACTAGAGCCCTCAATACGAGCGGAGATCCCATGTAATAATATAACAACTATACTTAACCATATATATGAAAGGTATAAGATTAAATAGAGAAGATAAATATATAAATCACAAGTCATCCAAAGATAAGATATGAAACATACCAAACTCTCAGAGACATCTCCGAGAACCAAAGTGTAGTTCAACTCTCCTTTAGTCTTGATTAGATCTAAGTTAGATCTAATCTACTTCTAATTACATGGCTAATCTAGTTCTAATTACATAGCTAATCCTCTTCTAATCTTCTTCTAATTCACTAATCCCTTAGAGAGAGGTTATCCTTACTTTGGGATACCTCTACAGTGAGAGATAATGAACTAGAATGAATTAGAATGAGTTAGGATTTCACACCGGGGTCGTGGGGTCTTCTTATATAGCCCTTGGCGATGAACGATAGCCCTTGGATCAAACCGACCTTGGCAACGGTGTAGATACAACCTTAAGGTCGGTGGTAAACCCGACCTACGAAGATGAGCCCGATTGGCTCAGCCCCGGCGGCCGCCTAAATGCCACCGGGCGCCGCCGCCCGTGCCGAGTCACCTCGGCCTCCCGCTTGTTCTCCGTGTCCTCCGGTATCTTCTAGAGTGTTTTAGTCCACATTTTGGATCGAAAGTTACTTCACGGTTAAGTCTTGTCATCGTATGAGATGTATCTTAGAACTTTCTCCATTCTTCTCTCGCATTTATCCGTTAAGTCCCCGAAAAGATATAAATCACCAAAGCTCGTGGAATTATGTTAGTAAAGCCCCTAGTCTATGTTGATATTCATTTTACGCCCTTATTTCATATTTAGTTGACTATTAATATTATGCTATAACCAAAGTGTCAACAGTTGTCAAACTTCCAACTACCAAATTATATACATTGACTCGATGGTTTATAAAGTTACAACATAGATATATAAAACTTTTTTAACTATGAAATGAAAAACTTTATACTATAGTTCAAAAATTTGGACAACCAATTAAAAAACTTTTTACTCGTTGCTTTATAAGATTGTAAAAAGATTTATATAAACAGAAATAAGTACAAGATAGCTTTAAAACATTGATGTAGCTAGCAAATAATAACATACTATATTTGTGTGCCTAAATGTTTAAAGCAGCGAACAAGGAACAAACTGATGCAAAAAAAATTCAATTGGACACAAAGTAATTTATCAGAATGCAGCATGCACAGTCCTGTTCTGCATTTTTTAAAAAAGATTTCATTCATGTGACATACATTACAATGTTGATGACATAAATAATTCATGTGAATTTGTGGGTTCAGTAATGCAGCTGAAATAAAATGTGTCGGCACTGATCAGACATATACATAACATAAAAATAAAAAGCAGATGGATATATAATTCAACTGCAAGTAATTCAAGGTATGGCTTCAGACGTGAGCACAATCATGGATATATGTTTCCAGCAGGCAGTTTAGAATAGATGTGTTATATGTGTTATCTCGTGCTGACATCAAAATCTACTAGAACTGACCAGAAAAATAAAACGGATTTGGTTTGGAGAGCTTCAAATTCAGGGCTACATGAAAAAAATAAAATCGCCATACAAGTGCAATTGATAATTATGAATAGGACTGGGACTCCTACAACCTCCTATCACAGATGCAATCAAATAAACCCCAAACACACAATGGAGCAAAACAAATCTAGGCAAAGTGGTACGAGCCTTGCTACTTAAAACCATTCCTGTCTAACAATGAGAGTTTATATGAACAGAAAAAAGTACAAGACAGCAAAAGACTCACAAAAAGATACATGATTTTATGATATAGAATGATGCTACTAGTCATGGAACCGTCAAGGAGGGTGGAATGAAACAATGGAATCAGAAGTAGAGGGGGAGAGTTTGATTTTGTAACACACTTTGTGGGCCCTGTACTATATCCAAAAAATAGACTACAGGGGGACTGTTATGTATACTTTCATACCTTTTCATGTCAAACTTGTTTGTTCCGTTATATGACCTGCGGTTGATACCCTGGGGGGAAAGAAAAGAGCATTTAAAAAAAATTAAAATACTTAAAAAACCACAAAAGATTGCAGCATGAACTCATTTTGGAGAAATGAAAAGAAAACTCACTTGTATTGACAATATATCTTTGATATTCATTAGGGAGTCAAACTTTTCATTGTCCGGATGCGTGAGCAAGTAATACGACAAGGACTCCCGCAATGCCTTAGCTTCTTCCCCGTTCGAATGTAATGATTGAGATAGTCAACATATGTCGAAAACCCATATTGTGTGATATAACACAACGGAACTTCTTGGTTTAAATAGGTGCTTGCTATCGCCATCATGACTTTTCATTAGCTTCATCACAAGTATCCCACTATCACAACTATTGAATGGTGTGTGGGCAAAGGAGCAAAAGAAAACATTAAAACATTTACTAGTGTATGCACATTTGTTACTAAGTAGAAGATGAAAAAGAACTAGATGAATAGGGAAACTTAACGGTTATATGAACATGTCACGAGAATGGTATACGCACCCATTGCCCGATACGAACTCTAGTACTGTTTGGGCATGCATAATTGAACATTCTTTTGAAATTGAGTATCACATTTTCTCGCATCACCCTTCACCGATTCAAATAGCTGATTAGGAAGTAGAACTTTGAATCTTCTAATTCTCAAGTTTGCAACAACAAGGTACCAAAAACCGATCACGTAATAGAGGTACAAAGACCACGTATGATGCACACAACAGTTAGCGGTTAAGAGTTTATAAAGATGAATGAAAGGAAGTTTATAAAATTCATCATGATCATTACGGATCCTTGAGATCTAGCCTATATCCTTGATTTGGCGCTATGAAAACCTTTGATAAATCTTGTCCATTACCATCCTGTTTTACGTAGGAGCTTACGCAAAAAGAAGATGGAAATGGAAAAATATACAAAAGGTGGGAAAAAGATTATAAGGACCATTATATGAAACAATCCATTTAATGGAATGACTAGTGAAGCACATACGCTTTCTCATGTTGGACAACATGCCTGTACCAAAAGTCACTTGGCAACAAATTTGCTTTGTTCATTTCATATTCTTGTGTCATCACAGCTTTGGCCATTATATCAATAACATATGATGAAACTGTTCCATAGACTCGCATCGAGAGACCAAATGTCTTGTGATCAACCCATGATTTTTTAATCTCTACTACCCTTGGCCTAGGAAACGTAAAAAGAATCTAATAAGAGTTAAAAACAATGTAAAAAAGCTGGGAAAAAAATGCTGGTAGGGAAAAAAGGAAAACTCCTTGTTTCCTAATCGGACAAGTCAAATGAGAACCTAAAGGAAAACTAGAGGCAAAAAGAAATACTAGTAAGACTATTAGAACAATATTAATTCATAGTCTGCAGAAAGATGATACAAAAAAAATACTTGCCTTGGACCGTAAAAAAGGGTATTCGATCAACAATATCTTTGAACACTTCTTTTTTAGACAATGGTTGACGAAAAGTTGACATGGAATTTCAATGGTTTGCAAGTTGTATTTTGAGAGACATGGTCAATAACATCAGCATCTTACGCATCTTGATTACTTGTTGATTGCAATGAGTTTTTGTGGGGCATTAGGTTGAAAAAGCCGCCTTGATGAGTAGATATCAAATGCTGCCTCATTTAGTGACCTCGGTCTCTTTTCGCTCGATGAACCCCGATCAACCATTTGGGAGGACCCCGATTGCGGTGGTGGTATGACCTCAAAATCAGAATGTAATGCATGACCAAAAAGCCACAAGCCCTAACGTAAGTTCTTTGTGCATCGGTCGGATTCTTCACAAAAGTTGAATACAGTTCACACTTTATACTTGTACTTTGAAACTCAGTGAAAAAAAAGAGATAGATCAGCAATGGAAGCATGAATGATGACATGAAAAATTGTTAAGAAAAAGATAATAGTATCAAAGTACACAAAAAGTTGATAATGCAATGTTAAAAAGTTTTCAACCTAACAAGTAGAAAAAGTTGATAATGTTGTACTCTAAAGTTTTTAACATAGTAGTGAAAAACTTTATAAATATTATAGTAAAAGTTTTTAACCTTGCAGTTTTATACTGCCAAAAAAAAAGTTCAGAAAAGTTTATCGTGCAATAGCACAAATTTATTTAAATAGGATTATAAAGTTTGCTACATCATGGTGCAAAGTATTGTAAAAGCAAGTGTAAAGTTTTCAAGATATCAGTACAAAGTTTCTAATGTTACACCTAAAAAAGTTTTCAAACCAACAAGTACAAAGTTGCTAATGTTCTACTTTGTAAAGTTTTTAACCTACTAGTAAAAAGATTATAAATATTATAGTGCAAAGTTTTTAACCTTGCAGTTTTTATCAAAAAGTTCAGAAAAAGTTTATCATTCAATATCACAAAGTTATTTAAATAGGATTATAAAAGTCTCTACGTCATGGTTCAAAAGTTTTATAAAAGCAAGTGTAAAAGTTTTCAAGATATCAGTACAAATTTCCTAATGTTACAGTCCAAAAAAAGTTTTCAACCTATTACTACGAAGTTGCTAATGTTGTAGTCTAAAGTGTTCAACCTAGTAGTAAAAAGTGGGGTAAAAAGTTTATAAATATTATAGTCTAAAATTTTGAACCTAGCAATAAAAAAGTTTATAAATATTATAGTCTAAAGCTTTGAACCTAGCAACAAAAAGTAAAAAGTTATAGTCTAAAAGTTTTAAACCTAGCAATACAAAGTTCATAATATCTTAGTTCGTAGTGTATTACCAAAAAGAAGTATAAATTTGATATATGTTTCCCTCCCCAAAACAAACAACCTCGACCACAAAACACAAATCAATTATATAATTTCATTTCACTATCACTATACCCCCTCCCTCAATCCATCTCTCTCTCCCTCTCCCTCTATCTCTCTTTTCGAATTCCCTCTCTCTCTCCATCTATATTTCTCTCCCTCTCTGTCTCTCTCCCACAATATTTTGATACCAAAAAAAAAATAAGAATCATAAGATTGCTTTGCATTGGCACCCTCTACATCTTCTCTCCCTCTCTCCGTCTCTCTATCTATCTCCCTCCTCTATCTCCCTCTATCTCTTCTAACAAATACACAATTGCCCGGTAGGGGAATGCATTTAAAAGACAATTACCACCCTACCCATTGCCCGGTAGGTGGCATGTATTTAAAGACAATAACCCCCTTACACATTGCCCGGTAGGGGCATTGCATTAAAAACAAAATTAACAACCTAACCATTGCATGGTAGGGGGCATTTTATATATTTACCTACCTACCTACACATTGCCTGGTAGGGGCAAGCATATAAAAGATTTTCCAAATACAACAATTACCTACCTACACATTACCTGGTAGGGGCCATGCATTGAAAATATTTGTCAAATACAAACAATTGACAACTACATATTTGTCAAATATCAGGGACAATTAAAACTTTGGATATCAACAACTTATCCCTCCCCGGTTCAACAAAAATATCAGTTCACCAAGATTAGAGTAGACATTAATAATTGTCCGAGATGGTTAACATGGACACCAAAGGGACATGCATGTTCTTTATCACAGATTAGGACAAGTTATTAACCTTGTGGTGGTGTCCTTTGGTGCCCTTTCACCACACCACTTCACCTTGTCAAACCATCAGATTAATGCAAGAGAGAGACATTATGCAAAAAACAAAGAATAGGACTTCTTTTTTCCTTCTCAATGCAAGCAAATCTCTATCTCTCTCCCTCTATCTCACTCTCTCTCAATGTATGTCCGTCTCTATCTCGCCCCCCACTTTCTCAGTCTCTTTCCCCTCTCTCCTTGTCTCTCTCTCCCACTCTCTGTCTACCTCCCTTCCTCTCTCGATAAAGAATCATTAACAGTTAGAATGAATGAACTTGTACAGGCAAATTGCAATTAGTAGTGTGTTTTTGCAAAGCACCACCTGATTTGACTGGAAAAAAAGTGTCGATTCAAATCAAAGTGATTAATCTTCAATGGAACATGTAACTTTCAATGAACGAAAATGTAAGTCTTTAACTTCAGAAAAGTTAAAAAGGTATACAAACTATAAAAATATACTAAGTCGAATGGACCGCGTTAAATTGAATTAATCATTGCTAGGTGTTACAAAATAAAAGTTCCACAAGTGACCCCCTCTTTCTCCCTCCTATCCCTCTCCATCTCCTCTCCCTCTCCCTCTCTGTAACACCCGGTTTTCAGGACAAAACCAAGTATACACCATATGTGAGCCCTGAAAGTCAAATCTCACATATAGCCACAAGTAAAAGGGTAGTATCAATTCACAATGCTTAGAAATATAACAAACACAATATAAAACAAAATAACCTCAGCTAGCAGAACGCGGAAAGCACTTTGATCTTCTGGATAGACTCCACAGGGACCGACTGACTGGTTGATCACAAGCCTAAACTTCACCTGAGGTGTGGGGTAATAGCAAGAGTGAGTCCATGTCGAACTCCGCAAGAATAGCAAGGCAATATATTACCCTAAACCCATGATCATTATAACATAAATAATGAATAGCATAAAACAATAAACCATGAACAATTTAACGAACACAAGTCATTATCCTTAATGTAAAGGTTCCAGGGCCGCCCGTGACCTTGGGCAAGGCTAGTATACCAGTTTTTCAAACTCTGCGCAGAGGTGTACACTTTCACTCACGAGTCGTGGTTCCTAAATGCACGGGCTCATGACTTCCCCGCATAATCGAAACCACTAAGAAGCCCCCCTAAAGGTTCGTCTAACAAGTTGGGGCAGCTAAGTCGCCGACATAGAACCCACCCTTCCTATGTGGCACATAACTCTCAGCCTATACTCACATATTAACGGGATAGGGGGCATACTATATCCAATTCGGCAATTCCTCCAAGTTGCTAGAAAAATTATCTCTAGGGAACTAATGTCAGAGCCATATAACCCCCGTAGTCGTCATGTAATACCCGGATCTCATCACCGCATAAATCCCCATGTTGCCAAACAATTCACATTTAAAGTTTAGTGCATAAACATTAAGCAAGTTATAAGATCATGGTTTAAAGCTAGCATATCCTAAAACTATACTTGCCTTTTATAGTTGCTCCAACTTTCTCATTGTTGCTTCCGGTCATCGCCTTCCGATCTTCAACACTCACAAGCGGTCCTTGTTCTACTCAGTAGCAAGCATCACACATACCAAAGAAGAAAAATAGAATAGACTAAGGACCACATCAAACACATGAGAAGCTAAAGAAATAACGATCTAAATGGCTCGGCTCGGCACTATGAACACAAAAGCGCAAGAACGACAAAGAACCGAGCTATCGTTGAAAAGAAGCAACTATCGATGTTTTACATTATATAAAAATAAAAGAATCGGCTACATGCTTGGTATATTTTCATTGAGAAAAGGCATGGATAAATTACTAATTCAGATTATTCATATTATATTTAAATTCAAAACAAAGTTAGACTTAGTCATATTTTATTTATAAACATAACATATAAATTAATCAAGTTAGACTTTATCTTTGAAAAATAATAAATAATATATATGTGAATGCAACTAAGAGATGTATGGCATGCGATGTGTTTAAACTAAACAAATTATTATTTGTAAACACATTTGTAGAAGTAATTAATCATGTTAACATTTTACATATAAAACATCGGGATATAGAATCTATATTGCTTTTAATTAGAAAATGAATTACATAAAAGCATTAATCAAATTGCATTTAATTAAATAAATTTACAAATAAGTTTCATGAATAACATCAGCACTAATGCGAAGAGCAGGACGATACGATTCTAACGCATCTTCAACGACTCGATTCCGACTTAAAACGCGGCTAAACGGCGGAGATAACAATATGGATGGCAGTTTTGTAATTACTGCGCAATGGCAAACTTGTAATTACCTCGATCTTCTACCTTGGACTGATGCCGTTCGTGTGTTCTTCCTCACCAACATGAACAGCCATGGCTGCTGTTGCTGCCGTCCTCACAGGAGGGACAGGGGGCCAAGGCAGGGGGCCTTACCGGTCGGCGGAGCCGAACGGAGCGCCGTGGACCCACGCGCGGGGTTGGTCCAGCCTGCTCAACTTGCGCCGGCCTGCTGCCATGGTGGCGGCCGGGATGACGTCGGTGGTAGGGAACGAAAGAACAGCGAGCTGTCCATGGACGACCTCGCCGGAAAACTGGATCGGAAACAAAGAACGATCGGGAACTCGGTCAAAAGACAACGGATCGGGACAAACGAATATACCACGGCGAAGAGAACAACGAGAGCTACCTTTTGGTGGGAACGGAATCCACTGAAACGCCATGGTTTGGCCGGAAAAAGCTCGCCGGAGTTCTCGCCGGAATTTCCAAGACCTCGAACTTCGGCGATAGATGTAGGGCAAACTAAAAGGCGGCTCACGAAACGGGTTGTACTTTTGCGATCAGCGCGAGAAGGAGAACGGCGGCAGCTATTTATATGCAAGGTTTGGGTCGGTGGGAAAATTAGGTTTTTGAGAATAAAACGAATTTCGGGAATTAAATAATTCCAGGAAATCTAGAATTGATATATGAGCCTTAAAAATACTCCGGAGGCTCCAAAAATTTCGAGAAAATTCCCAGAGACATATTGGATAATGATGAACCCAATTAAAGTGATTGGAGCTCACGAAAAGATATTTAAGATGACCTTAGAAAAATGAGAAAGCCTAAAGAAAATGAGAAAAGGCTCAAAAAATCCAGAAAAGTCCGGTCGAATATTTTAGGAGGTGGATTTATGAAGCTTGACCACAAAGGAATGGTTTAGAGTAGGCTACAAAGGATTTTAGAACATTCCATCAAAGGAATAAATAGGGAATAAAGAATTTGATGATAGAAAAGACGAAAAACGCACGGAAAGGGACTCGGTCGTTGCACTAATCGCGTTTCAAAAACTTTGGACCCACTCAAAAACATCAAAACAAGTAACAACCCATCGACTTTGGGAAAGATCAAAAATTAATCTAGTGTTTTCTATTCACGCACCCAAAAATCGAAATTTTTGGGGTGTGACAATTCTACCCCATTTTAACAAGAATCTCGTCCCGAGATTCAAGAGATTAGAGAGAAAGATCAAACATTGACAAGGTTATTTAGAGATCATCCAAGGTTGATGGCAAAACTAACGGTTGGTCACTAGAAACATAGAGATGGATGTGCCAGTGTTCCACTCCCTTGATTTCAAGGTTTATGAGATATATAATCCAAGGATTACAAGTATGCAAAGGTTGATAAAGAGAATAGATATTCAAGATTGTCTCAACATTTATGAGTGATAAGTAAATATCGATCTTTGAGAAGGCAAAGATTGATGATATGATAGACTAGGAAAATATAGGTTCACTTTTCATCCTTCATGTCTTAAAATTTGAGATGTTAGAGATTGATGATGGTAGCGGATGCTACCCCACTTAACAAAAAGATTGAGCTAATCCTTTAGACAAAACCTTCCGGTCCTCCTTTGGAACAAGAGAATAGAGACAACACACAAGCAATACAACAAACATGGCAAGCATGCAACACAACATTGACACTACTCGTGCTTTTGTAGCAATGGCAGATGTCCTAAGTGTGGATTATAGAAGATGAAGGGCCATCGAGATTTTGAGCATGGTGGGACTAAAAACATTTTCTTTTCAGAAAACAACAAAGTCAAAAGTCCAAGGAGATAAGAAATTTAATAGCTCAAAGGAAGCTATCAAGGAGGTGACGAATAGACAAGGATTGAGAAATAGTCAATTCAAAGGACAAGGATGTAGAAAATAGTTTTTTATAGCAAAATAAACTTGAGTGAAGCGACCATTCTAACTAGGCTTGCGTTCTCTGATCAATAACCAGAGCCGATACCACTTGTAACACCCTATTTTAAGGACAAAACCAAGTATACACCATATGTGAGCCCCGAAAGTCAAATCTCACATATAGCCACAAGTAAAAGGGTAGTATCAATTCACAATGCTTAGAAATATAACAAACACAATATAAAACAAAATAACCTCAAACTAGCGTAACGCGGAAAGCACTTTGATCTTCGGATAGACTCCACAGGACCGACCGACCGGGTTGATCACAAGCCTAAACTTCACCCGAGGTGTGGGGTAATAGCAAGAGTGAGTCCATGTCGAACTCCGCAAGAATAGCAAGGCAATATATTACCCTAAACCCATGATCATTATAACATAAATAATGAATAGCATAAAACAATAAACCATGAACAATTTAACGAACACAAGTCATTATCCTTAATGTAAAGGTTCCGTGGCCGCCCGTGACCTTGGGCAAGGCTAGTATACCAGTTTTTCAAACTCTGCGCGAGGTGTACACTTTCACTACGAGTCGTGGTTCCTAAATGCACGGGCTCATGACTTCCCATATAATCGGGAAACCACTAAGAAGCCCCTAAAGGTTCGGCTCTAACAAGTTGGGGCGGCTAAATTAAGTCGTCGGACATAGAACCCACCCTTCCTATGTGGCACATAACTCTCAGCCTATACTCACATATTAATCGGGATAGGGGCATACTATATCCAATTCGGCAATTCCTCCAAGTTGCTAGAAAATTATCTCTAGGGAACTAATGTCGAGCCATATAACCCCCGTAGGCATCTTGTAATACCCGGATCTCGTCACGCACAAATCCCCATGTTGCCAAACAATTCACATTTAAAGTTTAGTGCATAAACATTAAGCAAGTTATAAGATCATGGTTTAAAGCTAGCATATCCTAAAACTATACTTGCCTTTTTATAGTTGCTCCAACTTTCTCATTGTTGCTTCCCGGTCATCGTCTTCCGATCTTCAACACTCACAAGCGGTCCTTGTTCTACTCGTAGCAAGCATCACACATACCAAAGCAAGAAAATAGAATAGACTAAGGACCACATCAAACACATGAGAAGCTAAAGAAATAACGATCTAAATGGCTCGGCTCGGCACTATGAACACAAAAGCGCAAGAACGACAAAAGAACCGAGCTATCGTTGAAAAGAAGCAACTATCGATGTTTTACATTATATAAAATAAAAGAATCTGGCTACATGCTTGGTATATTTTCATTGAGAAAAGGCATGGATAAATTACTAATTCAGATTATTCATATTATATTTAAATTCAAAACAAAGTTAGACTTAGTCATATTTTATTTATAAACATAACATATAAATTAATCAAGTTAGACTTTATCTTTGAAAATAATAAATAATATATATGTGAATGCAACTAAGAGATGTATGGCATGCGATGTGTTTAAACTAAACAAATTATTATTTGTAAACACATTTGTAGAAGTAATTAATCATGTTAACATTTTACATATAAAACATCGATATAGAATCTATATTGCTTTTAATTAGAAAATGAATTACATAAAGCATTAATCAAATTGCATTTAATTAAATAAATTTACAAATAAGTTTCATGAATAACATCAGCACTAATGCGAAGAGCAGGACGATACGATTCTAACGCATCTTCAACGACTCGATTCCGACTTAAAACGACGAAACGGGCGGAGATAACAATATGGATGGCAGTTTTGTAATTACTGCGCAATGGCAAACTTGTAATTACCTCGATCTTCTACCTTGGACTGATGCCGTTCGTGTGTTCTTCCTCACCAACATGAACAGCCATGGCTGCTGTTGCTGCCGTCCTCACAGGAGGACAGGGGGCCAAGGCAGGGGGCCTTACCGGTCGGCGGAGCCGGAACGGAGCGCCGTGGACCCACGCGCGGGGTTGGTCCAGCCTGCTCAACTTGCGCCGGCCTGCTGCCATGGTGGCGGCCGGGATGACGTCGGTGGTAGGGAACGAAAGAACAGCGAGCTGTCCATGGACGACCTCGCCGGAAAACTGGATCGGAAACAAAGAACGATCGGGAACTCGGTCAAAAGACAACGGATCGGGACAAACGAATATACCACGGCGAAGAGAACAACGAGAGCTACCTTTTGGTGGGAACGGAATCCACTGAAACGCCATGGTTTGGCCGGAAAAGCTCGCCGGAGTTCTCGCCGGAATTTCCAAGACCTCGAACTTCGGCGATAGATGTAGGGCAAACTAAAAGGCGGCTCACGAAACGGGTTGTACTTTTTGCGATCAGCGCGAGAAGGAGAACGGCGGCAGCTATTTATATGCAAGGTTTGGGTCGGTGGGAAAATTAGGGTTTTTGAGAATAAAACGAATTTCGGGAATTAAATAATTCCAGGAAATCTAGAATTGATATATGAGCCTTAAAAAATACTCCGGAGGCTCCAAAAATTTCGAGAAAATTCCCAGAGACATATTGGATAATGATGAACCCAATTAAAGTGATTGGAGCTCACGAAAAGATATTTAAGATGACCTTAGAAAAATGAGAAAGCCTAAAGAAAAATGAGAAAAGGCTCCGAAAAATCCAGAAAAGTCTGTCGAATATTTTAGGAGGTGGATTTATGAAGCTTGACCACAAAGGAATGGTTTAGAGTAGGCTACAAAGGATTTTAGAACATTCCATCAAAGGAATAAATAGGGAATAAAGAATTTGATGATAGAAAAAGACGAAAACGCACGGGAAAGGGACGGTCGTTGCACTAATCGCGTTTCAAAAACTTTGGACCCACTCAAAAACATCAAAACAAGTAACAACCCATCGACTTTGGGAAAGATCAAAAATTAATCTAGTGTTTTCTATTCACAGCCCAAAATCAGAAATTTTGGGGTGTGACACTCTCTCTCCCTCCTCTATCTCCCTCTATCTCTATCTCTCTCATAAGAGAGTGCAGCAAAGCAGGTATATAAAGAGAGATATCACACTGCCACCGAGTAGGGGGAGCATTGATGAAAACTTTGAAGCTGATGGCCACTAAACTAAAACGGAAAAAAAAGTGTTTTCCTAATAAAACGGTTCCAGGGAGAAAAGAAGGAATGGTGTGTACATGTGCGTGTGTGTGGTGGGTGGTTGTTTGATTTGTGCAATCACCTGGAACCACCGCTGCTGATCAGAGAAAGAAGGAGCATGACAGCAGGAAAAAAAAAAGAATTCAAAGAATCATTCTTCAAAGGACAAACAGAGACCAACTTAGCATCTGGTTACAGGCCAAGTCAGTGCAAATGCATCGAGTAGTAAGGACTACTGAATTCCATCTATTAAATGTCTATCTTGAAGTTTCAGTCAGTTTAGCGTTAGTGTTAATATAAATATATGTTATCTAATGACCCCGAGTCTGATCCTGTCAACAAACTGAGATAACTGACCAACCACACAAAACAAATTTGAAGGTACAGGCATTATATACCCCAGTTGCAGTGGACAAAAAATCTATACACAAGAACAGGACCATGGAGGAGCAAGAGCACGATGTCACGTACCTGTATTAGCTGAAGGCGTAGGAGGCCGCCGGGGACTGACGACAGCAATGTCCTCGATGCAGCAGCCGCTGGATCTCGAGAGTTGATTGCTTCTCCCCGACAGCCAATGGATTTGCCCAGGATTTGTTGGATTCCACTCCTCCAACTCGAATCGGACTCCACCTCCAACAAATCCACACCCAAATTGAGTTGTACACGGCAACGACTCGACATACAACAAATGCACACAAAATTGAGATTACGATGGAGACGATTCTGCGAACGGTCCTCCGGATACCGGGCGGTTTACTCTTTGAATTATTTTACAAGTATCTCTACTCACCGATGAATCCGACAGGAAACGACAGAAAAAGAGAAAAACGGGAAAGGACACGAGACACCAGCTCTTAGGAGTCCATAAGGCCGTGTGCACCAGAAACTGTAGTGGCGCACGTGCGCCAAATAAGGATTGAGCTGCATCTGGGCTCCTCCATGTTATTTTGACCAAACTAGCAACTGAATTTTGAGCCAATGAATCTTTTATGCTCCAAAACAAGGATCCAGGAATCAGCATAGCTGCCCACCTAACTCCAATCAACACCCTATCGGACTGACTGAAAGCTAACTGAAACCCCACAACCACAAATGCACTAGAAAACCCCTATTAGCAGCCTAAATGTATGTGCTGTAGTGTAGCAGCCACACACACAGCCAGGGATGATCAGCAAGGCACCAAGCAAAACAATCCTGCCAGCTACTGACCTGAACCCTGACAAAAAATACCCGAATATCTAGCAGCAATCGATCACCTCAATCTGCATTTTTTTTAAGATAATGACCTCAATCTGCATTTTTTTTAAGATAATGACCTCAATCTGCATGATTGTATGACAAGTATATGCGCCCATCTGATGGCCCCGCGGACCAAGTTAATGAAGCACTGTTCTATGAAAGGACCATCAGACCAAGTCTCCATCGACTTGTTCCACGGTTTTCTTTCAACATTATTCGAATCGTTTCAAAACAGCATAGGAATGTCATGGCAACAGACGTATCTGTTAGGACGATCAAATTTTTTTTTTTTCTTGAACATGAGTTAAAACTGTTGTTTTATTGCATCAAAGAAGTCAGCTCAAATTAAAACTCCAACTGAAAGCTAACAAAACACAGAACAGAGCCTAGCGAAACTATCTACACTTTCGCTTCTAATTGGCCCGAGTTTAGGCACAGAATGGTCCAAGCCTCTATTCATGCATCGACTGTGTGTCTTAAGAATCTACTGTATCTTGGTCAAAGAGACAAGAGATGTAACTAACAGTACAGCTATGGTATATTCCTCTATCTGTTTTAAGTACAACAGACCACACCTAACCACTGACACTGAACCTCATTTTTTTTGCTAAAGTTGTGGTGTTCTGAATTCTGAAAACCACCACAAAGAGAATGAAAGCATCATGTTTGCTAATGCAGTTACTGTGTGCACATCTAATTTGCTTGGACAATAAGAAAAAGATTTCTCAATTGCCACCTAGCATCATTTATCAACTATATACAGTCATAACCAATCTACCCCTGCTCACGTTCTGTGATAGGTCTAAGAAATCAAGTTTTACATTTTTCCACGTTTTACTCTTCTTCATTAGCTAGTTAAATTCAATGTCACAATTGAAATATTTTGAATCAACAAATTTGTACTGTTCCCAAACCCACTTTACATGTGGTGCTTTTTGTCAGTTTTATTGTTTGGGTAAACATGAGATTTTGCCATGAACTGAAGTACATGAGATTCAGAAGGGAAATAAAGAGGCACACCTTCAGATTTGTGCAGCTGTTTGCAACAGCATACAGGGATTCATCTGTGATGAATGTTCCACCAATGTTGAGGTGCTGCAGAGAATAAGCCCTTGAAACCTGCAGGGAGGTTTGACAAAACCACAATTGTTAATTGCTTATGATGGATACAATTGCTTGGCAACTTTTGACTTGCAGATGAGATATGGTTCATAAGTGACTTGCAGATGTGAAACCTGCAGGAATGACAGGCGGACAAGGTGGCAACACGTACATGTAGGAGCTGGAGTTGTTGGAGGCCGTTGCGGTGACGACGCCGACGTCCCCTCGCAGTGGCGCCATCGGAAGTGGTGTCGCAGTAGGGTCCTGACCGTAGTCACAAGGTCTGGACGGACGACGAACTCATTGGGGCACTCGCTCCTCAGCCATCAGCACACTCAAATCCACCTCCGCAGCCTCTTGCTCTGCCTCGAATCAAGGTCGCGGCGATGAATCCGCACCAAATCGAGGCGGCGCATGGCGACGAATCAGCCCAAATCCAGGCCGCCCCGGCGACGACGACCGGGTGTCTCAGATCCATCGAGGCCTCCTCGCTCCTCCCACAGCCCGCTCAAGTCTGCTTCGCCTCGAATCGAATCCGAATCAAATCCGCCTGAAAACCAATTCCTCTTACACCTAAGATCGACAACCGCAAAATCCGCCCCAAATCGAAATCGAAGGCTCAAGGGAGAGGACACACCTTGACCTCCCCCGCAATGGGGCGCTCCGGTGTCGATGAGGACTCGCAAGGGGGGCCGGCTGGAGCCACCAAAAAATCGCCGCCCCGGCGAGCGACGAGGATTCCTCCAGCCGAATGTTGACGGAAGGGGAATGCCGACGACGCGAGGCGTGGGGGCCGGAGATTGGAGCTCGCGGCGCTTGACCGTGCCGACTTGCGTGGTGATGGAGACGACCGGGAGGAGGTTCCGCCCGTCGGCCAAATCGCCGCTCCGGCGAGGGTTTTCCGTAAGACGGTCGAGGGGGAAAATGGAAAAGGAAACGGTCGTGCGGGTGGGGAGCGATCACGGGCGTTTCACTGTTTCAAAAAAATTGAAAAAACGCACCATACAAAAGGGCCCAAAGAAAGAGAAGTAGACGTGGGCTCTAAACACTAAGAGGTAGCGGAGGTGTGCGCCACTTCCTGAAGTAGCGGGCGTCGCCAAATAAGAATTGTGACATCCCCCCTCCCTTCCGTGGCTTTCTCTGCTTATCTCAGCCCGCCCGGCCTTCCACTCGTCTTCTCCCTCCCTGATGGCTGTTGCTACCTACGGTGGACATAACTTATGATCTGGGCTGCACCTTGGGATGTGATTGAGGCGTGTTGCTGCACCGGCGAATCCATCCTCGGCAACAGAGGGGGGAGGAGAGGAGAGGAGAATTATATTGCTTGTCAGATTCAGTAGTGACGACTATCCCCAAGAAAAGAACCAGAATTTTTATCAAAAAAAAAAAAAAAAAAAAAAAGAACCAGAAGAGGAACAACAGCAGATCAAGGAGGTCCGATCTGATCTGAGATGTACAAGTACGAGACCATTCGTGAGATCGGGCAGGGCAGCTTCGGGTTGACCAAGCTCATAAGGAACAAGGACACGAGGGAGCTCGTCGCCGTGAAGTTCATAGAGCGAGGAAACAGGGTGAGTCGCCTGGGTGGTGGTGGCGGTGATCCTTCTGCTCTTCTCCTGTCCTTTTGCTTGCTCTTCTCCTTCCTCGTATTCCTACCTATCTACCTATGCCGGAACCTGAAACAAACGAAAACAAAACGCAGATCGACGAGTACGTGATCCGCGACATCATAAACCACCGCTCCCTGCGCCACCCCCACATCATCCGGTTCAAAGAGGTGCTGCTCACCCCGACGCACCTGGCGCTCATGATGGAGTACGCGGCGGGCGGGCAGCTGTTGGAGCGCCTGTGCGACGCCGGACGATTCCACGAGGACGAGGCGCGCTACTTCTTCCAGCAGCTGGTGTGTGGCGTGAGCTTCTGCCACCACATGTGCAACAGCCACCTGGACATCAACCCGGAGAACATGTTGCTGGACGGCAGCCCCGCGCCGCGCCTCAAGATCTGCCACTTTCGGTACTCCAAATCGTCAGCGGTGGGCACGCCGGCGTACATCGCGCCTGAGGTGCTGTCGAGGCGCGAGTACGACGGCAAGCAGGCCGACGTGTGGTCGTGCGGCGTCATGCTGTACGTCATGCTCGTTGGGGCGTACCCTTTCGAGGACCCTTTGGAGCCAATGAACTTCCAAAAGACAATCTCGGTAGGTAGTCTCACCCTCTTTTGTTGTTTGGTTGGTGATCTATCAATGTGTGTTCAAATGCAAATGGCAAATAACAATTCTACTGGTCCTATATCCAATGCAATTCGCAGCGGATCATGTCGGTACAGTACGAGATCCCCGAGGATGTGCGCGTCTCCCAGAACTGCCACAACCTCCTCTCCCGCTTATTTGTCAATAACCCGGCCAAGAGGATCACCATAAAGGACATCAAGAGACACCCCTGGTACCAGAAGAACCTGCCGAGGGAGCTCACGGAGGCGGCCCAGGCAAAATACTTCAGCAGCCTTAGCGGCGTGGCCGCAGCAGCCTACGCATCGCAGACATTGGAGGATATCATGAGGATCGTGCGGGAGGCGCAGAAGGTGCCCAAGCCGGTAGTGGCAGATCTAGAACTTCAATCATGGAGGTAGGGACTTCTAAATAAACATAATTTGCGTTACAATAAGGATATAACACGACAACTGAATGACAAAAATAGTTTGAAAGATGGATCTAAACATACACTTTGTCGTGGTTTATCACGGAGTGCACAAAGGTTGTTATTTTTTTTAGATTACACAGTACAACGCAGACGCTCAACACGCACACACTCACCCCTATGAGCACACGTACATAAATCCTACCCCTATAAGCATCTTCAAGAACTGAGACAACAAATCTTGAAGTTCATGAAGTCATCACCCTGTCAATGGGGACATCGCCTACCACTTAATGTATAATGCCGGAAAAATCCCGGAATACATCTAGAATAAAATGTCGTACTATGATTTGAACCCTAGGTGGAAACCCCCAACAAATGGTCTTTATTATGATGTTTGGAACGAAAAAGGAGTCAATTTTGAAAAAAAAATATTAATTCATTGTCACCATATTATATACTTGTGTCATGTGTATTGACTCAATATGGGCTCCGGTACACAAAAGTGTGCCAGTAGATGACTACAAGGCTGCAAACTATATATTTCCCCATTGAGCTTAAGATATTGCTATTTTTGTACCAAACGAGCTTTGTGTTTTTTTATAATAAAAATACGCAGTAGGATCCTCTGGTTCCTCCTTATCATTCAAAAAAAAAGTATATTGCTATTCGATAAAGTGTGGTAGGTAAAGATATAAATACTTGGTGTTTTCACAAATTTTTGGGGGTACACGAGCCGTACCCCATGTCCCTGCAAGCCCGCGAGGCTCATCTGCAGCTATGGCCAGGATCATGCCTCCGACGACAAAGACAACGACCAGTACAACAAGGAGGCAGAGCCAGAGGAAGAGGAGGAGGAGGCAGAGCAAGTGGAGTAATCACAACATTTTTACACTGTTGTTGCCTTTCTTTTGGACACCTTTCTTTCCAATATGATCAAACCCACTTAGCAAATTAACTAGTAACAGTTTTTTTTTTTTTTTTTTTTTGTATTTGTTTCAGTACTTTTACAATTAGTCTAAGAAAAAGAAATATCAAACTTAGTTTTGTATTTGGTTTTTTGGCTTACTTTTACACCTATTTCAACAAAAAAAGAAATAATGGAACTTAGTTTTTGGGGTACAAATTATTTTTTCTTTCCGTAATTTGACACAATATCCTTTTTTTTTTTTACGTAGAATGGAAATTATTCACATGGAATCTGACTCGTTGTTGGAGTCTATACTTGGTGGACGTGAGAGCCCAAGGAATCTAAAATTACCATTTTTGCAGTTCATCACAAAAATTTCTCTGATGAGCTAAAAATTGGTATTGGTGGATGCGGAGTGGTTTACAAGGTAAACTATTTTCTTGTTGCACAAAGCACAGAGCTTACTTGATCATATTTTTATAACCATTCTCACTGGAAATTTCTAAACAGGGCATCCTGCGAAACCAGATTATTATAGCTGTCAAAAGGCTTTTGAACAGCCATACAATAGAAGACAAAATGTTTCATCGCGAGGTTAAAAGCTTGATGATGGTTAACCACAAAAATGTTGTACGATTTCTAGGCTACTGTTCACACACAGAAGAACATGCACTCAATATGGAAGGAAACCTTGTTATGGCCGAGGTTGGGGAAAAGATTGCTCTGTTTTGAATACTTAATCAATGGAAGTCTTGAGAGCTACATTACTGGTATAATAAGCCACGATTTACTAGAGTTCTTTATTATCCATGTGTTTACTGATTTCGTTATTCTCCTCTGTTTTGTTTTTCATACTACTTAATATTTATTAAGATACGTCGATTAAGGGGACTCGAATGGCAAACTCGGTAAATTTTGCTGATATAATAAGCTGACTAAAAGGAACACACTGAACAATTCAGATGTCACGTCAATTAATATGTTTATACACACTTTAGCATAACAAATCCAAAACCAGAGGAATATTATATGTGACATTCTTTCGTCCAGCTCATATTCAAAATTTTGCTTCTACAGACGCAATTAAGGGGGACTTGAATGGCAAACTCGTATCAAATAATTAAAGGAATCTGTGATGGTCTGCATCATCTTCACTGTGAAAATCGTATTGTTCACATGGACCTCAAACCTACCAATATACTATTGACAGTAACATGGTGCCGGGTGTGTTTAGTTCCTAGTCACATCAACCAAAAACCAACAGTTTCCAAAATTCTATCACATCTCATCACATCGAAACATTTAATGCACCCAAAAACGCTTCCCGGCCACTATAAAATTTTGGTAATTAAAAACTAATTGCACAGTTTAGATGTATATTGTGAGATGATTCTTTTGAGCCTAGTTACGCCATGGTAGGATAATATTTATCACTAACAAACGAAACGCGTCTTTGCGATGTACGATGTGACAGCCTACAGAATTTTGCACCCAAATTTTGGGATCTAAACACACCCAAGATAACTGATTTTGGCCTATCAAGATTGGACAACATATCACAAACTACGAGCTCAGAACGCCTTGTAACTCTGTAAGCTTAAATTTTGAGAAATCATTTTTATTCTGATATTTGCGCTCTGAATTATGCAACTTCGTGCAGAGGATACTGTGCTTCGGAGTACCAAAGATCGTGGCAAACTGTCTGCTAAATCGGATATATATAGTTTGGGTGTTATGATTCTAGAGATGCTTACCGGAAGTAAGGAGGATCCAAATATCACTAAAGTAAGTTGCCTCATTGTACATTGATATAATGCTTCAAACAACAATGGAAAGGGGGAAAATGGAATCGAACCATTGCAAATTACTATTGTGGCAGCCTTTGGTTCTAGAAGTTGTATAAGTTAGGCATCTATCGTGTGGAAATCAAAGCAGCTTTGTAGTTTTAAGAAAATTTATAATGAACAAAGAAATTCCTCGAGAGAAATTTCAAATAATTAATGAGAACCACATCTGGTTCTACCTTTTCATGCTAAATGAAGCTTTAGCTAGAGCTGCAGTGCATATTGTTAGAGATATATAATTAATAACGAATGGCATTGAAAAATTATCCAAATATTGTCAGCACCATACCTTTCATCTCTAATATCCTGTAGTGAATTTCATTTTTTTCTCTGCAGTGCTCAACTTTAGAACACCTAAAAAATTGGACTTTGCATTTAGTCCATTGTGTTATTTTGTATTTTTTTCTCTGCATTTTATATTCTTTATCTAATTATGATTCAAATTATTTGCATTTCTTGTTTAACTTTCTCAAACTACACTAGTAGAGAAATGACATTTGGTATGCATATTTAGTCTCGGTTGTGTTAAAGTTTAGGACTAAAAACGGAGCATCATTTCCGGCATGGGCACCCAACCTTTTGTCCTAGTTCGTAATATTAACCGGGACTAAAAGTCATCCTTTTGTTTCGATTGGTGTTATCAACTAGGACTAAAGGTCCTCCATATCCTTTACTCCTAGTTGCTAATACCAACCAGGACTAAATGATGCCCTTTTAGCTCGGACTAATGGATGGCCTTTTATTAGCCACTGTTGGTGTTATCAGTCTGAACTAAAAGGTCTTCCACCTAGGATTAAAACTCTCCCACGGGCCAATTCAATAGAGTACGCCCAGGACTTTGTCACATGTGGTGTGCGGCAAAATTAGTAAGGAATCTATACGCGATGCAATGGGTCATGGGTTCGATTCTCACACACACGCAAGAGAGGTCTCCAAGATTTTATTTATTTCTTTGTTCCAATGATGGGCTCTAATCCCGATTACTTCACCTGGGACTAAAGGGAATTGGTAGTCCGGGTCCCAAAATTGGAAGTAAAGGGGTTGAAAACCGGGACTATACAACTCAGTTCTCTTCCGGTGCTAATAAAGCCTTATCACAAGGACGAACAAAATACGACTACTACATTGAAATGGACTAAGTACCTCATAGGTTCATACAATTCTAACTCCCGTCTATCCCTTAATATGACAGGTACATAGAAGATGGAAGCATCGATGGAATAAAACAGCAAGGGATGCACAATTAGGGTACAAGCAAGTGGCTACATGCCTCAAATTGGTAGGAAGATGCATTCAGATGGACCCAATGCATCGACCTAATATAAGGGATATAATCAGTTATCTCAACGAAATGGATAGTAGTGATGTGGGCACTAAATGCCTCGAGTCGTTGGACGGCATGCTGGGAGTTGAGCTGCTCGAAATCCGTCTACCCTTCAAGCTTAACAGGTAGATATCACGATCTGTTGAGCTGACAAATGATACACATGATCACTTTGCTTTCAGAGTTTCGACTACCAGTCAATGGCCGTATTGCATAGAGGAAAACGAAGGTACTGTTCCACCACGGTCCAAGTGCAGTGTTACCATATCGATGCAGGCACTGGACAAGCTCGCACTCCCGTGTCATCAGTGAAGGGGCGAGTTCTGCGTCCAAAGCACAACGACAGATGCGAGTCTTGCAGCTACGAATATAGGTGAAGACATCTTCAATGAAGAGCCAGTTAAAGTGATTGATACGGTGAATTTCAGTGTTGTTCTGATCGACGCGTCCTCTCCATCTGCTGACCGCTGAGATGGAAGATTTAAGCACACAAAAAGGATCAGTACGAGTGACATCTGGGACATGAATGCTGGAAGCAGGGGTCACCCATGCATAGGTTTAATTTTATGCTCCATATGCTGTGCCATAGTCTAACGCATTTGCATCCCAATGTCTAAAGCGAATTTATACTGCTTAGACAATTATATACCTTAAAGTACTGTATCTTATGCAAATAAAACATTTGACAAATTTCTTTGGACATATCATGCGAAGTGCCTCCGAGAACATCAGTTGCCAATAGCAGTGATGGAGATATGGGATTTTCTTGTAAATCATGTTGCAGCACATTTTTCATTAAGAGGACACTAGTAACGAAATGATTTTTACGAGCACTTGCAAAATCTTTTCCGTGGGCGGGCACTTTTTGCCCGTCACGGAAAATACTCCGCCACGTCCATCTTTTTTTTACGTGGGCGGGCGTTTTTGCCCGTCCACAGGATTTTTTTGCGTGGCGGGCATTTATAAGCAGCCCGCCACGGAAAATAGCTCTATTTTGCGTGACGGGCTGTTAGAAACGCCCGCAACGTAGAATCCCCCCAGGCCCATCGCCAAGCCCAAACTGACCTCCCTATCGGGCCTTATATAACAGGGGACTTAGGGTTTTGAGCAGACCATTCACTCTCTCCCCATCTCACTGCCTCTCCCCATCTCGCGACCCGCCCCTCTCGCGCGAACCACCCGACGGCGACCCCCTCCCCCGCGACCGCTCCCCTCCCTGGGCGACCGGCGGCAAGGCGGCGGATTCGACCGGATCCGTGCCCCCCACCTCCTGCCGATGTGGCGCCGCCCAAGCCCCACCGACAAGCGCGCTGAGGCGGCACGGCGACTGGGCGCGCTGGGAGGCGGCGCGGGCGACCGCAACCCGGCCGCGCTGGCGCCCCGCTGGGCGCTCCCGGCGGCCCCACTTCCCCGATCCGGGCGGCCGCGCAGCCCCTCCACGGATCCGGGCGATAGCTGACATCCACCCGCACGGATCCGCCGCCAAGGCGCGTTTCATCGCCCACACGGATCCGCGACCGGCGCAGATTCAAAGATGGTGGAGCTCATGGCGGGCTTCGATGGCGGGCCGCGGCGGGCGATCCACCGAGGTGGTGGTCATGGCGAAGCTTGATGGCGTGGCCGCCACGACGCTCGACGGCGACCGATCCACGCTGATCCGGCGGCGGCGGGCGACTCGTTTCCACCTGGCGGATCCGGCGGCAACGGCCTCGATCCGCGGCGTATCCGCGGCGGCGCCGATTCGCGGCGGATCCGGTGGCGACGCAGCCCTCCCGGCGCCCATCTCCTCCTCCGGCCGACGGCGGCGCGGGGCGGACCTCGACGGAGCGCTGGTTCGTGGCGGCGCGCTACGGCGCCGCGATGCAACCCTAGATGGGCTCGGCGGGCTCGTGATGGGCTCGGCGGGCCTGCCTTGGGTTTTTTATTTTTTTATTTTTTCGATTAACCGTGGCGGCACCGTGCCCGCCACGGGTGTTCCTCACCTTTTCCGCGACCTTTGGTCACCGACGGGCGCGTGCTCGCCCGCCACCAAAACTCTAAAACGCCCGCCACCGATAATCAAGTTTCGGTACTAGTGGGAGACGGTGGAAATATGATGTATGTATTGAACTTATAAAACTATGAAGAAATATTTTTGAGTGGAATGCACCGTAGATCCTTAAACTTTTCCCCACCTCTTTAATTTTTGTTTACTCAGATGGATACATAGATGTGACGGAAGATGTAGAAAAACTATAAATATATTTAGATAAAAAAATTATACATTCAGTAATTTATAAGTTCTTCTAAATACTGTACTGCAGAATATATATATTATGCATACTGTATAAGAAAGGGAATGAAAAGGAAAAATATACCATTTAATAAAGTAATTTTTATTACTCTCACGCTGCCATTTCCGGGAATAAGTGAAGCCGGTCGCTCTAGAACAAGTTGTCGCTGTCCTAACGGACGATAGAGTTGTCAAGTCTCCTCACCGGCTTCCTTGCCGTCTCGGGAAGAAGCACGCTAATACGCAACATTTTCCTCTACTTTTGTTAATGGGCTGGATCACGGGTCTCTAAATTCTGGGCTGAAGAACTCAGTTTCTTTTGCGCAATAAGACTCCTTCTGGATGTCTGCTCTTATCTGCTTCGTAAGTTAATTGGGCCGGCCCGTTGCACTTTTCTTACAGCTTCTGTGCCGTCTTGCTTCCTGACTGATGGTGTTTTAGTGTAGCCGCGGCCCGCCTTACTGATGGTGAACAACAACTTCTTCAGTGAGACGATACGATCATACGAGATATGAAGATCAAGACCCCGCCATGATATTGTGCCAATTCTAGTTTTGGTTTTTGAACTACCGCAACCATGTCTTATGTGTAGCTTTCTATTTTTTTTTATTCACAACTAAGCCGAAGATCAGTGCATCAGGAGGAACGGCAGTCAGGATACTCCCACCAAGTATATAATATAGAAAGTCTGGCGCTACTGCTGGAAGAATTTAAAGTTAAACACAATATAGATATGCACATAATATTCTTGATGTATAATATTAGGATATACTAAGAAAAGTGCCGTCGCGTTGCCACTGGGGGTCACGCCTTTTGGACTCCGTATTTTTGGAAAGCAGTTTCACTTAAGTTAAAATTATCATTTCAAATAAGCATTTGATTAAAATAGTTTGTCATAGTCCTTGACATAACCACAATAAATCTTGAAATTCAAGTTTTAGAGTTTTTAAATGACCTTAAATGTTCGCCTAGTTAATACTGTACCAAAGTTTTAGTCATAGGCTAGCTATCTGATCTCCATGTTTGTCATTGATATAAGTTTTTTTTATTTGAAGATTTTAGCGTGTCAAATATTTACTTTAATTAAATTCACATCTTCAAATTTTCAAACATTCTCGGATGGAGACATATTCTATACCAAAAATTGTTGCGCTTGAAAAAGATTTAAAACTTTCTCGGACTGGGAAATTGTTGAGACGTGTCTGGTCGTACGTCATGCATGAGGGCTGAAGCTTGTGTATCTCCCTCGCGTGTCTCCTTTTTGTGTCTCCGAACACGTGTTCGCAGTCTATTGGTTCGCATCCAGAGACGGGGCCAATCGGGTATATTTCCGTCCACACGCCGTGCGATACGAGACGGAGCCGTCTCTCCCTTCGCTTTCGCATCTCAGCACCTCCGCTCCGTGAGCCGTCCGTCTTCCTCAGCTTTTCCCTCTTGTCCTCTCATCCTCTCAGCTCGAAGCTGGCTGCTCGCATGGCGCGTCGCGTCTGCTGGTGGACCCCGCGCGCGCCTCGTGACCAAGCTCTCCCCGCGGTGATGGTGAGCCATAGCCATCTCCTTCTCCGTCCCCCCCACAGCCGCCGTGACGCGAAGCACGAGCGGGAGGAGACAAGACCATGTCACGGTGGCGCGCCGCCGCCTCCAGCATCTCCGACGCGTCCCACAACTCCGCGGCGGAGGCCCGCATCCTCTCTAGGGCCTTGGCGAAGCTCCTCGCCGCCGCCTCCGCTCCCTCCCCAAACCCTCTCGAGAACCTTCGCCAAGTCCGCCGCCGCCGCCGCCGCCGCCGCCATGACCACGCCCAAGTCGCCCAGTCCTGGCACCTCTTCCCCGCCCGCCGGGCCGAGGTACCGCCGCTCTCTCATCTGGCGCACGCCACTTGGTTCCTCTGTTTGCACCGTGTGATCTCAATTGTTGGGGCGAGCTGGCTGTTCTGGGTAGCTACTGGGATCTGATGCTTTGATTGCGATTTAGCTGTGATTTATTTTTAACTCCTATACTTGTAGCTAACGGATTGCGTTTCTATTTCACAGATCAGACTGAATTCTATGTTTTTATCCCAGCCCTGTTCATTAGCGTTGCCGCCTGACTCCCCTTATAGAGCATTTGATCCACAATATGAAGGCATCAAGCGATTCCTGCTTACACTGTGTTGTTCTACAGTAAGCAAAGCAAGGCCCTCAGAGGAGAAAAATGTTGTTTGTGATCGAATCACTTCTCAAGTTGATGCACCTACTATTTGTGATGGTAAACTTCCTGCTTATTACAGGACCTGCTTGATTTTTTTTCATTTGATGTTTGTTTCTCGGTCTTTCATTTTTGCTCTGTTCTAATGCTAAAATATGCAGTCATTTTTTTATAAGTTGCATAGTTGGTGGAACATTTAGGACCTCTTTAGCATGTTTTTGCAAGTTTAGTTATCTAGTGGTAGTTCCTATTTTTTTTTTTTTTTCTTGATACAATAATAAAGATGCAACATTCTGCATTCAGTCTGATTACAAATCAAATATTCCTTACCAGCTAGCTAAAAACAAATAGAGTTTAGCACAGGACTCATCTTTTTTTTTTCCTAAGGGATGGGACCTTCACTTAAAATTGGCAAACACATTATAGGGATTTGTATTGAATGACTGAGTGGCATTTCCTTCTTGTGTATCTTGACCATGGTTAGGGGTCCCAAATAACGAACTGAAAGGCGGAGGCACAAAAAAAGCATTTCCATGTGGATTTGTATTGAATGACTGAGTGACATTTCCTTCTTGTATATGTTGACCATGATTAGGGGTCCCAAATAACGAACTGATTTCCTACCATAAACCTTTATTTTGTACTCCTTTTCATCATTACTTTCACCACAATAGAACATATCACAATTCAGTGTTTGCATCACTTGTTCTTGGAATACCTTAAATATGGTGGGGTATAAATTCTTGCTGCATGCCTTAGTATTCTCAAGTCGATTTCAGCTTTGGTGTACTTTGTGTTGCCTTGAAATCACAATTTATCTCCTCATATCTTTTATCTGCCACCAACCTTTCAAAGTGCTCAAAAAGGTAAGTATGTCATATTTGACACTAATGTATCCCTTTAACTCATTGTTCATGCTTTCACTTCTTTGAGTGCTAACCATATCAGCCGAAAATGTATTTCTCCCATATGCTAAGGCCCATTTCTCCCTTTTATCAAATAATCTTTGTAGCCATTGATTGTTTTGTAGCTTATACTTGTCTAGCAAATTGTTCCATGCATTTATAAATTCCTCCTCCTCCTCTTGATCATAAATACAATTTTGAAAAATCTTTATTGAACTTCTTATAGTCCTCCACAACTCCAAAGAAGCACGCATTCGGTTCATATGCCAAATACGTATTCTCGTGTGATGAGTTTACGGTAGTACTATCTTGATTGCTTTTGCCATGGCTGCATCTTCATCGGTTAAAATGGTTTTTGGCTTTTTGCCCGACATAGCGCTTAAAAATGTGTTGAAAAGCCAAACAAAACTCTCGGCAGTTTCATCATACAAAAGTGCAAAGACCAAAAACTCAAGTGTTTTCTTGTGATTATTCACTCCAACTAGCGGACCAAATGGACGTCCATCATTTAATTTTCTGTATGTTGTGTCAAAGCAAACAACATCACCAAAAGTTCATAGTCTGCAACCATTTTAGAATCTGTCCAAAAATATATTTGTTATCAAGTCATCCTCATCAACCTGAATGGAATAGAAAAAACTTTCCATCTTCTCGATGTTTTCTTCTCTAGATATTCCAATACTCCTCCCCGTGTCTCCATAGTTTGTCTGCAGTGACCTCTTTGAATACAATTTATTCTTCATATCTACACGAGTAAATCCAAGATTCTCAACTCCACCTGCTTCTTTTGCCATGAGATCAAAGGTAGCTTTATTTGAAATGCCGACAGCTTTAGCATTTTCTACACTCGCGAGCTGTGCTTCTGTTATTTTTCTCTCTGAGATCTTAAATAGTGAACTTGATCGCTAGTAGCAAGAATATGATTATGTTCAGGTTCAAACTCATAGATGCAAGATAATCCGTCTCAGTAAGGCTTATCTTCGTGCGAGCTTGACACATACATCGTGTCTCTGGTCTACTATGGCTGGAAGATTCTTCTTTTTTATCAGGACGCCGAGCACCTATTGGTAAGTAAATAATTAATCAAAATGATGTTTTATCCCTAATGATGAAGAAAGGGCACCATCAAAAAGTGATTTGATACCTTCACGAGAACAACAAAAGGTTCTATTCTTTATGGTGCTGCTGTTTTTCACGTTATGTGAACTGCTCCTTCAAATACTAAAACCCTTGTCTCGAGCATAGGCATTGTAAAATTGGTATGCCTCTTCTTCGTGCAAAATTTCATGCCAACCTTAGGTATCCTGTCTTACGTACAATTTTCTACCCGAGTAGGTAATCCAATATGACTTGCAGTTTCTAACTTTGTTCTTATTGTGCGATTAGAGGATGTTGACCCAGAGAAGTTTTTTGAGGATGTGACAACAATATATAAGAAGTCGTATCAAGATTTTGGGTACCTGTGGAGAATCGGCCTCCATGTAGTAGTTAGCTTCGCCAGGCATGGGGGGAATCGACTGAGATGCTCCCATGTAGCTGGCCTTGTCGGCATCGGTCTCGTCAGGCATGGAGATTGGCTGAGATGCAACTGTTGTGTAGATTTGAGATTGACTGAGATGCAACTGTTGTGTAGATTTGAGAGAAACGAGAAGAATATAATAATCTATTGTTACCCGTCCGTACTAAATGCTAATATGATGGAACCACCGATTGTAATTGGCGCCATTTCTCTCAGGCTAATGTCTTTTGCCGCCTCCATTAATTCATCTGGCGGGAATTAGATGTGGGGCCAGAAAATGAGACTGGACAAGACGGCAACCCTCCGTTCACAAGACGGCAACCCTCCGTTTCCCGTGTATGCACGGCGCCGTCGGATAAAAAACGTGAGGGCCTGTCTCTAGATGGGAACCAATAGAAAAGGGACACGTGTGCAGAGACACAAAAAGGATACACGTAAGGGAGACACACAAGCTTCAGCCATGCATGAGGCCCCCGACGCGCTTCCAAGCAAAGCCAAGCCTATAAGACATGCACGTACACGTCAGCTCTCGAGTCGCGCTTGCTGCCTGTGCGCATGACGCCACATGCATCCAAGCCAAGCCGAATTATGTTGTTGATATATATCATGCATCTCTATACTTGACGTGTGTGTGCTCACAAGGTACGTGCATTATCTCACGAATAGGATGGCAGAATTAAGGCCCAATCAAGGCCCATATAGGGGCAGACTAGAAAAAGAGGTGGACAAGAAATTTTCTCTCTTTATTAGTAGGTATAGATTATCTCATATATAAAATCGGATAGGTTTCACCAATTACACTAGACATACAGGCCTATCTGGTACAAAGTGAGGATAAGCCAGGGCCGCGCCCGAGGAGCGGCGTGGAAGCGGGTAGGGTTACCGGGTCACTGGCCATGTAGAAGGCGTAGTAGAGAGAGGCGTTGACCACCGGGATCGGGAGGAAGCCAGACTTGGTCGGTAGGGCTTCTCTCTGGAATATGGTGGCCGCCGTACCTACAGAGGCCTCGGTGGCAGCGAGGACGACGACGAGGAGGGAAACTGGGATAGGAGCTGCTATTGGCATTGCGTCTAGCTTGCTTGCCTGAGTGGTTTGGCACCATCAGAGAGATAATCAAATATGTAGGTTGTGACGAGGTTGCCTGAAAATTAAAATCTTTGACAAAAGAAAAACTTTTGACTTGTAGTGTGTATGAACTGTCGTGGCGCAGGCGTGGTAGCTACTAGTCAAGGATCAGTGTGTGTTCCAGGTATGCGCCGGTTCCTGCTGGGCGTTGTAAAGCCTTACAGTTTTAGTTTGGCACATAATGGTTAAATATGATACATGTTCAATAACCACCATCAAGATCTTGTTAAAAACGACCATTGATACAGCAAAATTGTAAACCAGACAGCGGCAAATGCAAAAAGGCACCATGAGGCAATGCAAGCAATACTTAAAGCGTCCTCAAACTTTCTCATAACATAAATACAGTATGTTCCAAGCTTATTAGCATGTACGAAAGCACAGAAAGGTCCAGAAAGTAATAATACAAGCCAGTAGTCCAAGCTTAGCTGCATTGTACTGAAACTTCGATACAGCATATTTATTCGAAAAGAAAATAAAATTGTTCGGTGAACATAAGAGCCCACACAATCTTAGTCGAGTGCAACCTTGTGGTGTTGGGCTGATGTTGTCTCGCAAGCAGAACTTTGGCCAGAAAATATAATCTGCAAGAGGAAGCAAGTTGGTCAATAATTCTACTCAATCTTCACTACATATTAATATTATGCTTACAATTAACCATAAGTTATCCGATGACCAAAGTGTTTGTTCGAGTGAATAATCGTCTAGAAGGATGTGTCACAGACTCACACGTGACAGATTAAACATGTACTTGTGTACAAGTCCAACAAAGGAACTAACGAGGCAGCACATACTGTATCAAGATAGGAAACAGGAAAACAGAGTCTCGACTGGTGGCCTCAAACAGAGTTGGTGCCTACACAAGATGCATGCATTTGTTTATTGGAAATGCGATGATTCTGTAGCAGCAATGCCTCTTAGACAATTTTATTTACGTAGTCAGGACTCAGGGTGAATTTGGAAAAATTGACACGCACGAGCACAGAACAGGGTGGAGAGAATATTTCCGTACACTGGACGGATGCAGATCCACAATTCGTCACCCTTTATGACTCATTATTGTCTTCCAGCTGAAAATTCGGATTAAGCCAATTACTGATATATGCCAAAAAGGAGACAGAATTGTAGCAAGACAAAAAAAATAAAGCGATTTTAACTGCATCAGAACTGCAAAATTCTCATCGTACCTGATGATGTGCACATATATCCAACGTGGGATGGTTTGGATGGGCGTTGCATGTGTTTCTCAGTGCAGCAGATGCAGCATCCCTCTCCGCAACAGACACGCCACGACAGTTGAACCGCACTCTGAGCTTCTGAAGGGAAGGCAGGTACTCCAAGCCAATATTCTCACAGTCACCGTTGTTATGTTTTAGGGACAACAAAGGTACTCCAAGCCACAGGACTTCAAGATTTGGCATCACGCAAAAGGGCACAACTTTTTTGGAGTCGTTGTTTTTTCTTGTGGCCAATGGCATAGCATCTTCTCCATTCCACATATGCAATGAAACGCTAGCGTCGTCCTGTTTGGGCTGCTCAAACTGGATCATTGCATTGGTCAGGAAGTGCCTCAACTTTTGGAAGAAGCCGCCATCACTGGCATTGATATTACTGAAAGTTACTGTGGATTTTGTTTCCAGGCGAAGAAAACAGAGCACCGGTATACTAGCAAGGAGTTTCAGATCCTGGTCACCCATAGTAGTCACCTGCAGCTCCAAGTGGGACAGAAGAGGAAGACTTGTGGGCTTAATGCATGACGGCAATTTAGAGAATTTAATAGTAAACCAATCCAAATAATGGAGAGTGTGTGGGAGCACAACTGCTTCCAACATGACTGTATCAGCCTGCCAAGGTGAACCGTGCACATTTATATACTGGAGCTCTTGCAGATTTCTTAGAGACCCCACAAAATCTCTCTGCATGCTCTCGTCCATCCCATCAATGGCGAACATGACCACCCTCAGTTGTCGCAGGCTGCCTAGCTCCTTCAAAAATCTCTTGGGCTTATCACTGCAACCATTTATTATTCTTAGCTCCTCTAGGGAAACCAGGTTGCCAATCCCATCTGGTACCATGCCGAGAGCACAAAGCCGGATCAACAGTGTTAGTTGCACAATACTTGCTGGCAATAATGGACCGTGCACATCAAGTGTTTGCAGCAACTTTAGATTCCCTATTTGTTCTGGGAGCTTAAGGTCATTGCCTTGACATCTTATCCCAAGATATCTCAAGTGAAGTAAATCACCAAGATGATCAAGGCGACAACCTTCCTTAAACTTGCAGTCTACTATGTCCAGCACCATAAAAGCTTAAATGTCAAAAACTGGTCCTGGCTATCAATAAAACACATGAATGCAGCATATGACCTCACTTTTGGCATCCGAATAACCATGCCTCCAGAATTAATGTTCTCAGCTGTTCTATTTTGGTGGGCTAACCAACGGACATTGCTTAGTGCAGGTGTAACTTCCACATTATCACTTAGTACAACAGTGAAGTTTTCTTCAATTGAAATGTGATGCATGAGGTCGAGAACCATATCATGAACACGACAGCCTTCTACTCTTCCATCCCATTTGCTTTCCACTGCCTGGATCAAGCTACTATTAATGAGATCATTGAAGTAACGTTCTCCAAGCTCAAATAATCTTGTTCCTTGACCTCCAGTGATAAATCCTTCAGCTATCCACTTCCATATCAAACAATCCTTTTCGATCTCCTGATCTTTTGGATATGTACATAGATATAGTAAGCATGTCCTCAAATGTAGGGGCAGATCATAGTAGCTAAGTGAAAGTATTTTCATTGTATACACTGATTCCCTATTATCTTTACTGTCAAAACCAATAGAGTTGTAGACCTCAGACCATTCCCACTCTGGTTTACCAGCAAACAAGCTAGCCATAGTGATGACTGCTAATGGTATACCGGCACATTTCTTTAGAACATAATATGGTTCGTTATCAAGGAACTTTTGGTCTACACCAAATATCCTTGTATACAACAACTTCGTGGAGTCTTCATAGGAAAGTGGCTTTAGCTTGTAAACCTCACCAGCTTGTTCAGCAACATCAAACTTACGAGTGGTTATGATTACATTACTTCCACAACTGTTCTTAACAAGCGCCGGTTGGATAGCTTCCCATGTGCGCACCTCCCATACATCATCAATAACAATAAAATACCTATCCACGTGAAAGTGCAGGAACCATTGGTTAGCAATGTTCGGACCTTGTTGCAGGAGCAAGATATATGCTAACATTAAAAGAAGTTGGCATCACACATCGAGGACATGATCACTCTATTAAAAATAAAGTTGGTATTGATGTTTATAATTTTTCATACTAAGACAGTGCACGTAAACTAGTTATAGAACAGTCGATATAGAAAAAGTAACCCTACAACTTTTGGCATACCTAAGGGAAGTGTGAACTACGCACCAAAGGGGGTGCCAGACTACTTGAGAAAAACTAGATATTTAAGGCCACATTATTATACAGAATTTAGGCATCTAATGGCATGTTGCAACACATGTTGACCCTAAAACTTTGTTTTTTCCTACAATTTTTAGTTTCAGAAAGGAAAATATTTTGAAAATCTACGCTCAGTTAAGAACTAGCAATGTCTATGCAGAATAAATTCATTTTCAACAATCTAAAATATGAGCTGTAAGCTGTTATTTCAGAGACCACAGAATAAATGCATTTTTCTTGTAGTGTGGAGTGGAGAAAATCAATCTTAAGCGGTAGTCTGGCATAGATAATGTGAAGATAATAACTTTAGTATCACCTACAGCATAATGCAAACTAGCAGTGTCGTCTAACTGTGGATCAACACCATCTGATTAAAAGCTATACTCACTAATTGGGTGTTTATTGTGTGTACCTCTTTTCCTCCAGGAATTCACGGAGTAGGTGAACAAGGTGCTTAATGCCTCTTCCAGTGGTATGAATCTTCCCGTGATTTTTCTCGTCAAGATGAAAGAGAATATCTTTGAAAACTTTTACCAAGTCAGGATCCCGACCAATTGGAACGAATGCCCAGCACTCAAATTGCGACTTGAGACAGTCATACACCTCTTTGGCAAGAGTGGTTTTACCCAATCCTCCAACTCCCACAATTGAAACCTTCTTCATCATCCTATCGGAGACAGCGAGATTCGGTTGGGATGGATTCAGCATGGATATGAGCTCGTCCCTTGACTTGTTGACACCAATAAGCTGTGTCACATCTTTGTGCATAGCTGTCACGCGAGGATCAATAGTTGACATTTCTGCGGGCTTCATACACATAATCTCATCAAGTCTGTACCTCTGACGCCTTATGGCTAGCTCCTCAAAACACTTCACCATGTCATCAATCTTTCCTGCAATATCAGGGCGACCGTCCACCTTGCTGATCAACAGCCCAGCAATCCTGTTAACAAGGCTACTGGAGTCTGTGTGCTTGCCGGTGTCAACCTGAACAACGAAGGTGTCGAGGATATCCTCCATGTCATAGGATGCCTCCCTCACATCGTGTGCCCACTCCTTAAGCTGCCCGTCGAGCATGTCCCATGACACATATGAGACCTTGTGGAGTAAAGGACTGATGCTCTCCAGCTCGTGGGAGAGCCGCTTCAGTTTTTCCATCACGCCCTTCTTGAGTTTGTACTTACGATGTAGCAGCTTCAGAAGTTTGGGAGCAAGACTTCCTACGGCCCCCCATCACCACACTCATGCTTCTTTCTCCCCTTATTTCGTTCAGATCTGTGTGAAGGGAGTGGATTAGTAGTCCAGTGAGAGGCAGTTGTAGAGGTAAAGACTTGACGCAACAAGGAAATGGCCACTTAGTGACGGACCGTGAGGGAAACTTAAATGCAAGATTCAGAGGCAGCAGTACAGTATGAAATCTATTAATGTACCCAGTGACATATTATCAGAGCAAAGTCAGCTCAGCAAAACAAATAAATAGAGAAGCTGCCAAGAATTAATTGGTTCATTACTTAAAAAAGATACATAGGGCTATGAACTTAGCAGCTCATATCAAACTCTTAACCAAAACTACACAGTAAAAGATACTGTTACAGTTATACTATATCAATATATATCGGCGCTGCCACTGGCATAAATAACCTGGAATCAAGGATGGAAATATTTAGCAATCTAGTTGAAGAAACTATTAAAGGGATTTTTTTTCGTTCAAATCTTTATTCCAGTCAGTAAACCCACAGCCGCCGTAGGGAGAAGAAAACAACCATGTCCGCTGCCGCCGTAGGGACAAAGGACGGACTGTCAATTAACAGAAATGAACAGAAAACAAAGCCTAAAGTAGGAACTGCATCTTTTTGAGTTACACCAGGAAATGAAAATTCCGGTAGGCGCTCAATTCAAATATATGTTTCCATGGATGCTGCTTGAACGTCGATCTGAAACCGGCCAGACAGCTTTACAGTTGTCTCGAATCTCTTGGATTGCGAGAACTTGAGGAAGCTGAGTAGCTGACGTTTGGCTCGGCAGATGGATCAATGCATGCCAACTTATTGACTCTGGTGCTCCATGTGACCATGTCCATGATGAGGTTGGGGCAGCCCTTCTCGGTCGAGATGTTCGCCATGTGTACGTCAGGCAACGTGGCCTGCACATTCGTTGTTGGCTTCGAATAAGGGACATCAAGGATGATGTCTTCTCGTGGAACGTTCTGATCAAAGCCATCGCCAAGCATAGACGAGCTGATAATCAAAGCTCAGGCTGTTTGGCGTGGGTCTCTCAATGATCGACAAAGGGCGCAGGGTGTTTGACATCTGATGAGGATGGACTATTGCATCACGCCATCATTAAAGCACTACACGTCTACACTTACACCTGCTTGGTCGATCTACTCTCCTGCGCAGCGGACGATTAGGTCGACGAAGCGTGTAGGGATTAGGATCACAAATCACAAGCTTTATCACAGTGGCTATCCTAGAACACAAGATCAAAGTGGAAGAAATGGAATCGGAACACAGAATTGGCCACGAACCCGGAAACTGCCCCTGAGAACGACAGGGAGTGCCCCTTTTCACTGCTGATATGTTCGATTACAATGAGCAATACAAATGAACGAGCTAACCACAATTAAGTGCAAACACTAGGCTTTATACTGCAGCCATTACACACACTAGCATTTGAAATGAAAAACTGTAAAGCATGGATACAATGTGCGCTCTGCAGAACCGTCGCCACACCGCGATGTCATGGGCGCGCTCACCGCGCGCACCAACTTTCCATCAATTCAAACTCCATGTCCCCGCTCCTCTTGCTGACTGGGCACATTCAACTGGTCCACGATACACGTGTACAAGATGGATTAGCCCAACATTCTTCCCCCTAATCTGTTGCACCTTGACATCTCAAACACCGATCAGGTGCTTCATCACCTCAAGTTTCCCAACAGGAAGTGGCCTTGTCAGCAAGTCTGCTTTCTGCTCGTCTGTGCTCACTCTCTTCAGCACAATCTGCCCTCTCTGTCTGATGAAGTTCCACTTCGTGTCGATGTGCTTGCTGCGACCATGCAACACAGGGTTCTTCATCAAAGATATAGCTGAATTGTTATCGACAAACAGTGTGACTGCCTTCCTTGGTGTTGAGGTCAACTCTGACAACAATCTCCTAAGCCAAAGAGCCTGCATAGCTGCCACAGCAGCTGCCATGTACTCAGCTTCACATGAGGACAAAGCTACTGTTTTCTGCTTTTTTGCGAGTTCCATGTTATCAGATTTCCATTGAGATAGAAGGTCATGCCTACTATGCTCCTCCTACCTTCGATGTCAGCTACATGATCACTATCTCGAGTACCCAACAAGAATCTCTCGGATCTCCTCCCTTCTTGTACACAAGCCCATGATCAACACTACCTCTGATGTACCTCAAGATTTGTTTAACAACCTTCTCATGCATCACTGTAGGTTTCTCCATGTACCTACTTGCAACTCTCACAAAGAAAGCAAGGTCTAATCTTGTGTGGAGTAGGTATCTCAAGCAACCTATTGCACCTTTGTATTCTGTTGCCTCAATCTTCTTTCCTTTCTTATCTTCATCAACCTTCATTCCTGGACTCATAGCAACTATAGTGGGATTGCAGCCTTCAAGATAATGAAATCTTCATGTTGCTCTACTTCTATCCCCAGATAGTAAGACAACAAACCCAGATCACTCATATCAAATTTTGCTGCCATTTGCTTCTTAAAATTTTCAATTCCTCTGTCCTCACTTCCTGTGATCAGCAGGTCATCAACATAGACCCCCAAGATGATTGTTGCCTTCCCACCACCCCTCTTGTAAACTACGGACCCACTTGGACATTTCTCAAACCCCAGCTTCCTCAAGCTTCTATCCAGCTTGATATTCCAGGCTCTAGGGACCTGCTTGAGGCCATAAAGTGCCTTGCTGAGTTTTAGAATACTGCTTCTTTCCCTTAAAAGCAAAACCCCTCGGTTGAGCTACATACACTTCCTCTTCTAGCTCTCCATTCAGGAATGTTGTTTTTACATCAAGGTGGTGTACCTTCCATCCTCTATTTGCTGCCATTCCTAGAATAAGGTTCACAGTATCTAGTCTAGTCACAGGAGAAAACACTTCATCATAGTCTACACCATGTTGCTACACATAGCCCTTTGCTACTAGCCTGGCCTTGTGCTTGATGATTTCACCCTCTGCATTTTTCTTTAGTTTAAAAACCCATTTAAGCCCAATAGCCTTGTGTCCTGCAGGCAAATCTGATAGTTCCCATGTCTTGTTCTTCTGAATAGACTCAAACTCAATGTTCATTGCCTTCACCCACTCGGGTCTCCTGCAGCTTCAACATAGCTGTTTGGTTCCTCTGTCTCAGCCAACAGAGCCTCCCCATCCGAATCCCGCCAACTCTATTTCTTCACGTTCTCGGTAGATTTCAGACAAGTTTCTGAAATGCACAGGTTCCTCATCAGACAAATCATCCTCAGATCCCCCTGAGGTTGGTTGTTCACCTCCTTGTGTTTCTATATTTTCAGACACACTATCACCACCTACTGTTTCATTTCCTGACAATGGTGACTGTGGGGCATCTGGCACATCACCTGATTCTCCCCGCATCAACTGCTTCCTCAGGATCTTACTGTGCCTGGACCTGCTCTACTCCATCAACCACTGACTCCCAGTAGCTGTCATCAACCTGAAAATCCATCAGATTGTCATCTGAGTTTTCTATCCAATCCCACACTGTGCCCTCCTCAAAAATCACATCTCTGCTTACAACAGCTCTTTTCTGTGTAGGGTCATATAACCTATGAGCCTTGCTCTCCGCCGCCACCCCTAAATACACCATCTTCCTCGGCTTCTATCATCTAGCTTCTTTTGATGTGGTTTTGTCACTTCCACATGTGATAGGCAGCCAATCACCTTGAGATGAACAAGATGTGGTTTTATTCCCTTCCAGGCCTCAAATGGAGTCATCTCTCCCATTGGTCTTGATGGCAATCTATTTAGTAGATACACTGAGCTTCACCCCAGAACCTTCCAGGAACTTTCATTCCTTTCAACATGGATCTTGCCATTTCCATTATAGTTCTGTTTCTCCTCTCCACTACACCATTTTGTTGAGGTGAATATGGAGCTGTCAGTTGTCTTTGATCCCAAAGATCATCACATATCCCTGCAAAGATGCTTAATAGGAATTCACCACCCCTATCCGATCTGAGCACTTTGATCTTGCAACCAGTTTGGTTTTTTGTTTCAGCCTTTTATACTTCTCAAAGGCCTCACTTGCTTGATCATTGCTCTTCAACATATACACTTGCATCCATCTATTATAGTCATCCACCAACAAAGATTAAGTAGTGGTTCCCACCTGGTGTAGCAGGAGTAATAGGGCCACATAAATCCACATATACCAGTTGCAATCTTTTAGTTTCCCTGGAAGTGGTACTACTTGGAAATCCCCTCCTGGTCTGTTTCCCAGCCAGGCATCAATGGCACAATTGCTCTGGATGAGTTACTTGTGGTACCCTAGCAACCATCCTCTTGTCTGTCAGCATTTTCAATGACTTGAAATTCACATGGCCTAGCCTAACATGCCACAACCAAGCAGGTTCTTCTAGACTCCTCATCAGACACATAGGTTTAGCTACTTTGAAGTCAATTGTGTACGTATCGATTCCGCGACTTTTGCACCTTCATTATCAGCTTTCCTGAACTTTTATCAACAACATCAAGCACTTCATCATCAAGACCAATTTTATGACCCATTTCTGTGAGCTGACCTGAGCTTATCAGATTACTTTTTAGCTTAGGAATGTAAAACACATCTCGCAAAGAGCCACCGACAAGACTATTCTTACACTGAAACAACATTGAACCTTTTTCCGACAATATCTAATGCGAGCCATCCCCAAACCTAACTTTCCTAGCTATCGCCGATCAAGCTCACTAAATTTGTTTGGATCACCAGTCATGTGATTACTAGCACCGTTATCTAAGTACCAGGTGTTACCAGTACTGGAGCCGCCGACAGTGAGTTGAAGCTCGGGGAAGACACGCTCCTCCGTCAGGTTTCACACTTGCCACCGCTTCTCGGGCATTTACTCGAACAGCTTGTGGCTCCTCCACAACCGTGAGCATCAATGGCACCTCGAACTCATCCACCCGCGCATGGTGGGCTTCTTCTCCGCCTCCTTTCTTCCCCGAGGGCACCTGCTTGTGTAGTGCCCATACTCCTTGCAATTGAAGCATTTGATGTGCTCCTTCCCCTTGCGTCTTGCACCCTCGCAACAAGCCTTGGTGCCTCCCGCGCCCACCGCGGCCATGCCCCTCTCGCCCCCCACGGCCACGACCTCGGCCACCACTGCTGCCATCTGGGGCTTGCCCTCCTCCCGAGCTCTCTCCCCTAGTTTTCTTCTGCCTCGCTTCCCACTCGGCATGAGTGAGCAGCAACTGCCCCCCACTCGGCCGCCGCACCGGTCTCCCCGCCACGTCGTCGAACTTCAGCTTCTTGAGGTCATGGAATTACTCGATCTTGGCCACCAGCTAGATGAATTTCTCCGGCATGGTGTTGAAAACCTTCTTCACCAACGCCTGATCGTCAAGCTACCCACCTAGACTCGCATATTGAACTAACATCCTCGTCAGCTTCGTGGCATACGAGTCCAACGTCTCATCCGACCTCATCTGTAGCGCATAGAACTCGTTCATCAGATTCTGCAGCCGTGCCTCCATCACCCGCTCCTCCCCGACAAACCTTGCCTTGAGCGAATCCTGCACCTCCTTCCCATTCTTCTTCATTACAACTTGCATCAACACGTCGTCATGCAAGCACTAGAGTAGATGTGCGTGCGCCTTTAGTGTCCGTCGCCTTCCGCTTCGTGATCCTGGCTCCCCCGATGGCTCAACCACCTTCGAGACGCCTTGATCCTCCATGATCGCCTGAGTACGAATCGCCTAGCTAGTGTAGTTGCTGGACTTGAGCGGTGGATACCATAACCGGTCCCCATCGCCTCCTTTCTCCGCCTTGGATGATCAACGCACACACACTTGTGATTTGCGGCTCGATACCAGAATGTAGGGATTAGGATCACAAATCACAAGCTTTATCACAGTGGCTATCCTAGAACACAAGATCAAAGTGGAAGAAATGGAATCAGAACAAAGAATTGGCCATGAACCCGGCAACTAACCCTGAGAACGACAGGGAGACAGTGCCCCTTTTCACTGCTGATATGTTCGATTACAATGAGTAATACCAATGAACAAGCTAACCGCAATCAAATGCTAACTCTAGCCTTTATACTCTAGCCATTACACACACTAGCATTTGAAATGAAAAACTGTAAAACATGGATACAATGTGTGCTTTGCACAACCGTCGCCACGCCGCGACGTCGTGGGCGCGCTCACCGCGCGGACCAACTTGACATCAATTCAAACTCCAGGTCCCCACTCCTCTTGCTGACTGGGCACATTCAAGTGGTCCACGACACACGTGTGCAAGCTGGATTAGCTCAACAAAGCGGTGGGCACCGCTTGGCGGGTGTAGGATTGACGAAGCTGACATCTTCACACAACTTCCTTTTTCTCTTATCAAAATTATTCCAATAAATATCATTTTCAGCTACATATAATTTCGTAAAGACTCTGAGCAACTACTACCTCTTGGGTAAAAGGCAAGTGTTTCCTTCATCATTTTGAATTCCTATTCATCTACTTCACGTTCATTTTGATTATCACATTATGCATGCATGAGCCGTAATTTTTGCTGTGAGGTGGAGAAGGAGATGGTGTGGTGCTTATTGGGCAGTAGTGTCGCTAGCCTAGAAAAAGAGCTAGGAGAAACAAAAAAAACCAAAGGATATTGTTGGGTATTGTGTCCAATGCACGTTTATTTTATGGGTTACAATATCAGATCTTTTAATATGCCACATTATTAAAAACCATTTTGAAAACCGCCGAGACTATTAGACGGGTTTCAAAAGTTCAAAGTGTAGAGTACATGGTTTTGTAGGTGAGAGGGTAAAGTAGACAACTATGGATAGGTAACATGTCAGCTTGAACACCCTGACCAGCCTAGCCGACAAGCCTACGATCGAACTCACTTGAGTTGTTAAGTCAGCCCAGCAGGCTAACCGGCCCTAGTGAATACCACGCCGCCTAAGTCCTTTTCCTAGCCATTTCGGCCACTAACCCATGGGCCTTGGCCCCACCCGTCAGCATGGTGTGCCCACGCCGCGCTAAGAGTAGCAAACCAGCAGACGCCCGCATCACGTCTACCCGCAACCACCGACGAAAAGGGGCTCGTGTGTCATCTTTTTCAACCACCTCACTCTGTTTCCAAAGAGCGTCGAGCCTGTCCTGGCTGCCCATCCGTGCTCACAACCTGCCCTTCTTGCTCGGATCCTTGCCACGTCCGTGATCCGCAATCACACCCTCCCCAGGGAACACCCATGTTCCTAGCAGCAATTACCCTCTGCCATGGCTGACGCCGCCCGACACCGCGTGCGTCTGCCTCGTCCCTGTCTACCTCCAGTTCTGAATTGGAGAGCATCGGCACACTCGCGATCGCACTATGACCCCCAAACCCCAACCTGGAGCCCCGATGACCGCCCAATCCTGATTTGACCCATGATTCGCCATCTAGCTACTCACCATGGCCGCGTCGCCTATAAAAACCCCAAGACGGAGCCGTTCACACTAAATTTTGGTCAATGAGGTTTTGACCCAGAAATCATGGTGAACAGGATTGCCGGTTTGAGAGAGATGTGTTTTACCGGGTATGGAAAAAATTGTCGACTAAAATGACATCATCAATATCGCTAAATCTAAAGAAGGGAAGGATCGGATACAAGAAGCTAGATGCGCCAACGAATCTGAAAGTGCGAATATTATGTGGATCTTTGGCCACGTCAGCTTGATGAATAACATTGCAGGCTCCAAACAGAAAGGGAAGATTAGAGGTCAAGTTATCTTCGGTTAGGGTTTTAGTTTCGTTATTATTCAGAATCGTATTCTGTTAGGATTCATGGAATGCCTTGGGCTATAAATATGTAAGCCCCGCCATTGTAAAGGAAAATCACACATCAATACAAAAAAAACGGCTCCAACCACCGCCGATCCTTTGTCGAGTCGCCGAAGTTCTTCTCGGGCTTCGTGATCTGCTCCGCATTGCTCGTAAGTCCTAACAACCTTCGTTATATGTTACTTCGTCATCCGGTGGGATTTTGTAATCGATGGCAAGGTAGCTTTGCTAAGGTCGATGGCCTTGAATGATCGATCATGACGCCTTAAGATTGAGTTATCGGCTCTATTAGATCTGGCTAAGTCTAGCAAATACATTGAGTTATCTATGATGTTCATGCTCGTATTTGTTTATGTTTATCATATCAACACACTTTTTGCCCGCTAGATTGATAAGAGCTTGGGCCTTAGATTTGTATTGATCATGATCGCCTCAATGATTGTTTTGTTTGCTTTTAGGATTGATGGTCATTTTCACATGCTCATTGGACGTAGTCTATCAATCTAGATCGTTACATGTTGTGGGTTCGAACCTATCTTGATGTGATTAGAGTGGATGGTTAAGTTATAACTGCTCGATTACCCAGTTTGTTTAGCCTTGCAAGCTTTAGCTGTGTTTAGATGCACTTGTTTACGCTTCATGGAACCCGATTCAGCTATTTTAGCCGACACGGTTATGCTTTCATGGGTAGTATATATGTTCATGTGGATCTATTGGTTTCCAACCGTATCTAGCTTTCTTGTAAGATAACATAAGTCTTTATGAGAAGATATAGATTGTGGTTAGCGTAAAGGGTCTAGGAATGGCAGGCGTCCGACAGTTAGTTGGAATAGATCTAACTTCCTTGATATAGAAGGTAGCTTCGCATGCATGTGTTACCCCTCTTATATCTAAGCGAGATTGTTCAGATATTCTTCATATATGTTCATATTCATAGAATGATCTCGTTCATATACATTATGTCAAGCTGTAATAGCCGGTTAAACGCACACATTTGATCGGTTGTAGTGAATGATTTGCTATGTTTTTTATGTATGTCCTACAGTTTATCCAAGTCGGCTATCTTGGGCTTATGCTATGCATGTTTTGGTAGAATTGCCGACTTTGTACGCTTCATCAGTCGCTATGTAACTTGGGCTCTCTGAGCCATCTTTTCAGAACTGTGTGGCAACATCCAGCGTGTTTTGTTCGTAATTACTGATAAGCATTCTTATCCTTGTTAATTATAGGTCAAATTGACTAGAATGCTTGGCTCATTTAGGCTCAAGTCTTCTAGCCTGCTTTGAGTGTGTTGGCGTGAGGATACCACTTTTTGCATCAATAGGAGCCCTATGGTTTCCCAGTGCCCCACCGGAGCACGCGAAGAGAGAATAAGGGGAGAGGAGTGGGTGGGAGAACAGGAGGATCCAAGCTCACCAGAGCACGTTGGAGCCGCAGGATCCATTCATGGACGCCGGAGTAGAAGGTGTTGCCACGATCGACTATAGCAACGTTGCGGTTCTACCTGCACTACAACGACCCATCATAGCCTCACCTTGCCCCTACATCGCCATCCTTTTTCCCTCGACATCGTTGGTGACCACCATGCCTACCCACTCTACTCTCCGTGTTAGCTGTCCTAGTCATGACATGACCACATGGCTACACTCTCCATTCCTAGGAGGATAAGGCCACACATTTGGCTTTGGAGCACACACACGTACATGGGCCATAGCTTGCGAGCTGCTGATACTCCAGAACCCCTATGTCAAACCGTCAGACCCGCCATGGCTGGTGTGGTCAGGGACTACCATGGCGCCCTCACATTCCTGACAACGGAGCGGGCCGATGTTGCGCGAGTATAGTCCTATGTCTGCCTCATCGATGCACGTAGGCAGCAGTCGCCTTCAGGACTTAGGAGCCACTGGTTCACATAGGACCCATGATCTCTCTCGATGGTGTCATGCCATGCCGCTGACGTGCCACAGGTGTTCTACTCCACTGTCAGCCGCCTCGCTCATCATGGATGTGTCGTCCATACCCCCGTGGCCTCTCGTGCCTAGTAGTGCCCTCAACCAACCTAAAGCCCTCGCCAAGCCATAGTCTCCTTGATTTGAGTTCACCGGCGCGGCTCTCCTTGGAGCGCTATCGTGCTGCCATAGTTCCCATCAACATTGGCCATCTTGCCAAACAAGACCTAGCCGCCGAGCTCCACCTTAACCTGTGATGACTATCCACCTTACTAGATCGTAGAAAATCCTCGCCCTTGCCTTGCTTTGACGCCACCGAACTTTGCTGGAGCTCCGTCGCGTTTTGCCGCGTTGCCAGGGCCGCACGGCTGTGTCATCGTTCGCCACCATAGGCTTGTCGCTGTCACCATGTCCGACCTTGCCTAAGACATGTTCACCAGAGCACCAAGCAATCCTATCTCGAGCCCTGCCCTACGACTCAAAGTGTCTTGCCATCGCAGCCATGCTGCCCCATCATTGTCGTCCCGTCGACACCATCCATCGGAGTCCCAAGTCGCCGCCGTTAGCCGCTGTAGCAATCATTGTGGCGCCGTGAAGCTTTGGAACTGCTTAGCTGGCTCGCTAAGCCCTGCCTCGCATCGACGTACAGGCTCACCACTGGTGAGACACACCGCCGCAGGGAACAAAGGAGAAAGGGGCAAGAAGTAAATGCTGCCCGTGGACCCGTTTCACTGTAAGCCGAGAAGAGGGGGCTGAAGGATAGACACAGTCCATCATGGATCTCGGGAGCAGTCCAAAGACACTTACCTAGCGGTGCACCGTGGATCATCCTATGCACCCAACCTGTGGCCACAGCCCAAGTGGTTACGTGGCAAGACCCTGCAGAGACAAGTGTCAGTGCCGGGCCGGCCCAACTAAGTGTAGTGTGAGCCCGGTCAATGTTGACTACCCACTTTTCAATCATAGCACACATTTGGCCCACGTTTAATCGGCTTAACTGAGGCCTTGTGTTCATGGTGGTAATAAAAATCGCCACGGTTAATGAAAAACTGCCACTATAAAGAATTTGTGTAGTAGTGGTCGTGGGGGACGGAAGGGGTGAGTCGAGCTTGCCTCGGGTGAGTGGAGAGAGGGAGATTAGTGGGCTGAGTGCATAGAGGGAGGCTGGCACTAGGGAAATGGGAAGGAGCTACCGGATTTTTCAAAGGCGGATAGAGAGAGGAGCAAGTGTGAGAACAGCTGAAAAGAGGATAAGTGAGGAAGAGTGAAACCTAGAGTCAGTTTATATACTCTAAGCCATATATTTGGCCGAAATGGTGTTTTTCTAAATCAGAGCGTGCCTCTTTTAAGCAACTGACTCTGTAAATAGCTCTATTTTCCCAGGCGGGCCTCATATAAATAACCGCCTCGATTATTGTATTATGCGAGGCAGTTTTTTATAGCCGTCTCGGTTAATAAAAAGTGATTGCCACTGTCAATCGAGGCATTATATTAACCGAACAGTTTTCAGTGTTGCCCATCGGCCTCCGAAAAAAATGAAAATGCCTCACAAAAGATTGTATGTAGTAGTGTTGGAAAATTGTGTGACTTGTGACCGTCTAGAGAGCAACTCCAAGAGACTCTCTACATCCAACATAATTGATACTACTAGACATTTTTGTACAAAAAAAAAAAAAAATACCCCAACAAATCCTCAAAAAGAAACCTCCAATAGCTGCTTTAAATAGTAATGCAAATATAGGCATCCTCTGTTCTGGACTTCTCGCTGGCCAAAGATAGAAAGCAAGAAAGGGTGCGAAAAAGATGTAAAAAGCCATTGGAGAATTGAAATACATAGAAAAACGATTTTTACTCTTCAAATAATGATATGGCAATTGAGTTTGAGAAAAACTCTTGGAGATACTCTTAGGATTCAAATTTGAGAGTTCTGTAACTAGGAAACATATATAGTATTAAAAACTGCCTCATAAAACCAGATGTACAAATGCTCCATATATTTTTTTCTTTGTTTCTAGGCTTCGAAAACCAGGTGATTAAAAAAATCCAAAACCAGGTGGTATTGTGCATTTGTGATTTCAGAAAAAAAAAAAAAGTGGTACTTTCGATTGCAGTAGTCAACATTTTCTGTAATTCACTTTCAATAATAATTTCCTAATTAATGTAGCTACATTATTGATGTATGGCAGGGATCAGTTCGTACGGAATTATGGAACCCTTTTTATTTTGCGACTTGGCTACTCATAAGTCAATGGCATAGCAATTTTTCTTTTGCAATCTAGCTACAAATAAATAAACTCATTAAATAAATAATATTAAGCAGTACCTGACTTATGCTGAGTTGAGGAGTGATCCTCTTGTTGACCCGAAATTGGTGGATCCTGGTCAAATAACACATTTGTATTATATTAAAAGGTTACTTGATAACACTGTTTCTGTAGTATGACTCAAAAGCACGTCGATAAATATAACTATACCCATTAATATGTATGCAATTTGGTGAATTTTATTTCAAGTATTACTTCCTCCATTTTTAAAACTACACGTCACTCCCTCAATTGTTTACTTTTAATAAACCGTTTTGCATTTTTTGGTAAGTTTTTGTCATTTACTTATATGTATACAGAGAGAGAGAGAGAGAGATTGCTTTAGTGTGCATATTACTATAGAATTGGTCAAAGTTAGAGTTTGGCTAATTGTAAAACTAAAGAAATCTATAAAATTAAACTAGTTTCCTTAAATTGTCATATATATTTCTCATTACAGCAAAATTATTCGAACTTGATAATAATTTATTTTATCACTTTGAATAAATAGAAATTTACCTTCAAATAAACCTAAATGGGCTATACTTACTCAATTCCAAACTATGAGATGTTTTGATTTTCTAGATTCATAGATTTTGCTATGCACATAGATATATGATACGTCTAAATGCATAGCAAAACCTATGAACCTAGAAATGCTAAAATTTTATAATTTGGTAGAATACAATGGTATTTTTATTTTTCTATTGCAGTAGAGCGGGCTATTTAGATCTATGCATGGGTAATTAGGTACAAAATTAGGTGGCTCCTTTATGTATTTTACAAAAAGTTATAGACCGTTAATTTTCTATGAAACAAAATGGATCCTATGGCTATTGTTGATGAAGACCACATTATTCTACCAAATTAAATGCCAGATGGGTTTAAATCTCCAGCTACGGGGTTTAGCGAATAACGTCTAAACTAGCTATAACAGAGGCTAAATGGGGCTATTGGGGGCTATAGAGGCTAAGTTGTACATTAATACAAACAGCTTGATCAGCCTCAAACAGCTGTAGCCAGCTGTTACCTTGAGAAATTTCTGAGCCTTATAATGGTAATTGCAGGATGTCTATAATCCATTTGTATTCTCGGAAGATAACTAGAAACCACAGTACGTCCACTAACATGTACACGGATATTCCAGTATACGATGCACTTTATTTATGTCTACAAAGGTGCGCATAAAAACTGGTTCCCCGTACCTAAAGCAGATGTTAGGACTATTGTGTTGATATAAAGGATATATGAAAAAGAAAAATGGCGCCAAAAATTTGCCTAAAAACCAGAACCATAATGAAGAAAGTTCGTACCCATGCGTATCTTTTCGGGGCATCTTTTGCTGATTTATGGAGTCTTCAGTTGTTGGCCCATGTATCACCGGACCTTCTAGTTCATTTATAGTATGATGAGGATCAAGTGTTGGAGGACGATATTCCTCTTCTACATGACGCATTCTTTTATCGATGAAGTTTGTAGGAGCTGGATGCTTATCTATGGCATCCTTCAATGCGGACTCTGCAGCTATCCTTTCAGTTACCTCCATTCCCATGGTTGCGCCAATGCTGACAACGACCTTGTGCAGGTTTAACAGATGCTGCATGCCGGCAAGTATGTTGGCATAGTCCCCTTCTCCGGACGTTGAAGCCTATCATCAGTTGCCGAAGATTAGGCAATGCCTCTTTCTGAAACTTCAGCGATAATGCACCGCACATAAATCTGAAATACTTGAGAGCTTGAAACGCGCCTCTGTGGAAGACTATATTTCCTGTAGTGGGTATCCGGACATACAAGGATAGAGCTGCCAGCGCAGGCAGGTCTGCGAGCATATCAATATCTGTGGTCAACAATTCTCTGACAACAATTTCCAGAATGGAGAGTTTGCGGAGTTGTGGAATCCACTTGGGAAGCCTTGAGAAGATGCAATTGGGTAGCAGCAACTCAATTATCTGGACGGAAGGAGTCAATGTGCTGCTTGAGTCATCCATGGGAGGCAGCAACTTATCTGAAGAAATAGAATTGACTGCAGCAACAGAACCTAGAGTGGGATTTTGTTTCAATCCAAGACGGAGGTGCAACAATCTTGAAAGTTGGAAAACATCTGATGGAACAGTTGTAACTACTGAGTTTATTTCCAGTGTTTCCAAGTGTTTCAGACAACCAATCTGACCTGGTAATTTTACAGCGACGTTACATCTGACCTGCAAATATTTTAGCAGAAGCAGTTTACAAATTTCTGCAAGTGGAGACTTCTTGTTTCCATAGTCTGCCCAGAGATGAAGGATCAAGACTCGAACAAGCTTAAACTCCACTAATGAAGGCATGCAGCCTAAGAGTCCCATGAAAGAGAGTGTTCGAACATGAGACAATCCAATAGTCTGTGGTGTACTTGCATATGTTGCACTGCCGAAGTGCAGAGACAGTCGACGAATGTTTTCTTTGAATGCTACAGCCAACTGAGAATAATCTATGACAGTGATGAAATTATCTTCTGTTGACTTGCCTGTGATGAAATCAAATACAGTAGGGTGCACTATGTAGGGTACTCTGAGAGGATACTCTTCTCCCATGTCCTCAAGCACCTGTCCCTGATGGTGCTGCTTGTTACAGTTAACATCCATCCGTTGGATGAGGCCTAAACTGACAAAGATATCAAAATACCTGCCGGCGACTTCAACTTTGTCCTCCTCTGATGTACAGATAAAACCTTCAGCTATCCATAGCTTAACCAAATCTTCCTTCAGAAAAAAGTAGTTCTCTGGGTACACACTGAGATATAGCAGACAAGTCTTCAAATAATGAGGAAGACTACTGTAACAAAGCTTTAGTACTTGGTTCAGAATCTCGACTGGAGTTGACTCTATTCTCCAATTTTTATCTAGAAATTTCATTACATCAGAATCCAAGTTCTCTTCATTTTGCATCTTGCTTAATCCCTGTTCTGTTTCCAGCAGGCATAACTTTTTTCTTATTTCTGGCTGGCTTGCCATGAGAATGGCTGTCCACATAATAGCTAGGGGTAAACCACCACATTTTCTGTTAATTTCCTCAGAGACATCATTAGATATTTGAAAATTCACTGTTCCGGAGCCAACAACTGTTCTGATAAATAATTCTGTACAATCACCCACACTGAGAGGCTTCATAACATAATTATGCTCTAGTCGACAACTGCAACATGCCAGTGCAACCTTCTTATCTGATGTTGTTGTTATTACTCTACTGCCAAAGCTGCAACCGGAACTGCAACTGCAACATGGAAAAGCACGGCCAACAACATCCCAAACTGGTAATGACGGCACGTCGTCGACTATAACCAAGTACCTGCAAAATAATTTTGTAGTAAATGTTCTGAACAAGTTCTGCCAGATTCATGGGAACATAGAACAAAAAATGACCAAAACATTTCAGACTTGGTATTGTAGTGAAACATCTCTTGCATAGGCTAGCAGTTTGAGAGAGAGTATATTAAAAAGGGACAAAAGTATTACAATTTCATATACATAAATTTAAGAACAACAGTTAACCAGTATCCAATGGACCAGCCATCAAGATATCTTACTTGACTCATTCCATCAATATATGAGGACAATATTACAACTAAGAAAGGAAGAGAGAGTTTCGCAAAAAAAAAGAAAGGAAGAGAGAAAACAGAAGACAATATGGGCAGCTTTATTAGTGAAAGATTTCAAAATAAAATTGCGATAGGATTGAGTTGATAGCAGGCCTCTGTAGAGACAAGGGATCGATTCACACACAAATTTCACAATTGGCTAATCCTAGAACACAATGATGAACGCGAGTTTGGGGCAACTGCCACCCTGAACGCCGGATGGCAGTGCTATCTTCCACAGATTGTTCTGAACCGCACCAAGGATATTACCAGGAGTTCTGAGGTGTTAACCACACCTTAACACACGCGCTAACCTGAACACAAGTTAGAATCTCACTTATATAGCTAGGATACAAACGCACGTTGATATAATGTGAGTAAAAATAACTGCAACGCTGAAGTCAGGAACGTGGACGCCTCTCCCCCGCCGGCGAACTGCCCTTGCTCCACCTTATCTGAATTCAAACACCAAACTTCCCGCCGACGTCTCCTGTTGCCTTGTCATCCTCCTCACATAAACACGTCACACCCGACTCAACAACATGCTCAGTGACACAATGAAAATTAGACCAACATCCCCCCTAATTGTTATGTGCCTTGATCTCTCGACACCCAAGAGATGCCTCATCACCGCAAGTTTCCCCATCGGCAATGGCTTAGTCGAGAGTCCGCTTTGCGCTTTCGTCAGTCCCCTATCTTCCTCACCACAATCTGCCCCCTTTCAACACGAAGGTTCGATAAAGTGGTATTTCACATCAATATGTTTACTCTTTCCATGTAAAACTGGATTCTTCATCAAGGCTATCGCTGAAATGTTGTCCACATACAAGGGTACAACCGTTGGCTTCGTTTCAAAGAGTTCGTGAGTACTGAGGTCCCGAGCCACGAGCTTTGTGTTGCAGCAGCTCTAGCTGCCATGAATTCTGCTTCACATGAAGAGAGTACCACCGAAGTTCTCGCTTCGTGAATTCCAATTGATTAGACTTTCATTGAGGTAAAATTCCATGCCTGATGTGCTTTTCCTCCCATCCAGATCCCCTCCATCGTCCACCGTTAGAGTACCCTACAAGTTCCTCCCCGCTGTTCTCCCGCAGTGTACACTAACCCAATATCAATCAGAGGCGAAGGACCCGAAACGGCGACCGGAGGGGTGAATGGGAGCCTCAATTAAATTCTTTCGAATTAGTTGACTTGTAGCTCTCACGACCCCTGAGCAAAAAGCACACACCACACGGTATGATCACGACCTTGATGCAAGGTGGATGAGCTAGAGTTTGCTCTAGACTCACGGCGGATCAACCGAAACCGAACGAAACAATCACGCAAGAGACGGAAGAAAACAGCCTGAAAGTGACGGACTCACCGACCGGACTCACCGGGCGAACCGGTCCAGCGTCCCGGTCCGAAGGCGTCCGTCGAGTGTCCGGTTGGATCGCCCTTGCGAACCTCTACCAGACGACCGACCGGACCGTCCCGGCCAACCTTGGTCGTCTTGTCCGGCCGGCGCGTCCGGTCACCCCGACGCCGCTAAACAAAGACCGAGGCCCCGGTCAACCCGGGCGTCGCGTCCGGTCGTCGCGTCCGTCACCCCGACGCGAACAGCACCCACGCCGGCGACTCACCCCAAAAATCGATCCAAACTCACTCAAATCGCAACCTCAGGTCACAAGAATCGAGCCATAGCATCTAGGCATGTGGGTGACCATTTCCCCTTGAAAATTTCGAGATTGACAGAGTGAATCGAGAGAAATCGCGGATCACACGAAGAACACACCCAAAGAGTCACCTTGATCCAAAACTCGCCCGATCTACGTGCTCGTGAGGAATTAGCTCAAACCCTTCGGTGGAAATGATCCTCTCACGCCCCTAGCACGAATCAACGCAAGAAAAAACGAGATTAAACGGTGCCAAATCGAAGAAATCGCTAAGAGAATAGAGGGGGAGAGGATGAACTCGGGAAGAACAAGTGAAGAACTCAAAATCACAGCTCATGAACAACAAAGAACACCGATCGATCGACCCAAACGTCACCTGTGATAGGCTAATCACAGCTAGCCCTTGCTCGCAAATCTTGGTACAAATCGGTGGACCTCTCACACCTCGATCAGAACCCTAATGGAAAATATGAAAATGAGAGGCAAGGGAGAATGAAGGGGTATGCCTCCGCTAAATAGCCCCTATTCCCTCCCCCTAAACTACCCCTAGGATACATGAGTCGATTTTGTAACCCTAAGGCTATTTCCGTCGACTCTCTCGGTAATCTTCGATCCGGCGGCCACCGCGCCTTCCCTCACCGGTAGCCTTGCCTCCACGCAATCTCCCCGATGCCGCCACGTGCCGCCCTTCCGTCCGCCCGGAACACCGGGTTTTGAGGCGCAAACCCATGAACCCGCGCCCGTGGTTTTGAGGCACAAACCACCAAACCCGCCCGTGGTTTTGAGGCCCAAACCACGAAACCAGCGTCGATGGTTTTGAGGGCAAACCACCAAACCTCCTCGACACGTGTCACCGCCGTCTTGACCGCCCGAAAGTCGCCAAGTCATCCGAGCTCCCCGCTCGCTCGCCAAGCGCTCGCCGCCTTGACCCGATTGACACGGTCCTGCCCGCCCTCTTGCATCCGTCGATGTCCCGGATGTCGGCCACCATGGCTAGCCGCCCGCACCCCCGGTCCTCGGTCCAAGCCTCACGTCCGTCCTTCACCTCCACGGTCCGTCGACCCGCACATCCTCCTTGGCACCTTCACCTCTCCGTCGCCTACCATCTCCGAGCTCCACACCCCGCACAACACGAACCAAGAGATACGTCTTCCCGACACACTCCACGTGTCTTGAACCATAGCCGGCGAAAAAAGATAAAAGAAAATAGAGAAAGAATGTTGAGTGTTGACAATCACTACATCAAAACTAAACACATTTGAGATAAATCAACCATGTGTTCGCAATCTCCCCCTTGATGAGTGCATTGTCAACATTCAACACAAAGACGTAATAAGATAGAAGAAAGCACATCCGGGCAAGCTAAGACAACCTAACGGATAGCAAACATGGAGCAAAAACTTGGTTCCCAAAGACATGGGCAAAAGGCTCGACACAACCAAGCTAAATAGACGGCTAGTCCTCAAGAAGAGGTAGAACAGGCTCAACACCACTAGCACAGCTCCAAACCAATCTCTACCAATTTCTTTCACACACAAGCTAGACCCTCAAGGCAGAGGCAAAGGCTCAACACATCTAGCTCAAAGTGGTAAAGAGATACTCCCCTTGAGTTACTCCCCCTTGACTAGTGCGATCCAATTTGAAGATACCAATTCACAATTCACTTTGTCTTTGTATCTTTCTCCCCTTGTTGGCACATGCACTAATCAAGCGATGAAAATGCATGCAAAGTGCAATGAGTGAGCTCCAAGTTTATAGTCATCCAAATGAGAAGATGCTCTAGGTAGTGTCATGGCAACAAAATCAAGTGCTTAACACGGTGCTCAAAACCGATCAAAAGATATGAGATATGACTTGAAAGCATTTTGATTCAGTTTTAAGCATTTCGAAAAAAGGTGTCCACCACAAAGAATAGCACATAGCATAAGTAAGCTGGAAATCTACCAAGTGCTACACATGTATATCAAGAGGACTACCCCAAGCAAAGTTTATCCATCATGCCAAAAGAAAGAACCAACACTTGCCAACAACATTTTAAGATTATCGAGATTTAGCGGATACAAGCATTGGTCCAAAGACATGAGTGCGAGTGGTTATCCACAACCGTGCGCCCTTACTAATCAACCATGTCAAGCCTATGCATGTGAGCAATCGAAGCTTAAGACAATGGTCCGGGTCAAACACTACCAAGCTTCGGGTTCAACTCAAGTGCAATGAGAAGCGGTCCCAAGACTTGGATGTGGGGCGGTATGGACCCATCTCGATCTTTTCCATATACTTAACTTAGATTTCAGATTTTAGCATATGAAAGCATGTGGTCATCTAAGCAAGTGTATAACTTCGATGAATGAGACATTGTCACCTTAGCATACATGATAAGCACAAAGGATCTCAACAACTTAAACATGCTAGGAACTATCTCAATGGTGAACATTTTGCAAGATTCATCGTTGTTAAGCAAGTTCACATGAAAAAACAGCTTTGCTCATAACATATACCAATTGAATGTAGGAGCACAAGCTATAAGCACCAACAAGTAATTGTTACACTAAACGAGCATAGTCTCATTGTGATCAATATAACCAAGAAGCTCAAGATGCAAAAGTGTACATGATGAATGCAATATGATACAAGATGATGCACAAAGTAAAGCAACCTAGCACTACAACCGTACATCAACTCTGAGCTACCCCCTCAAAAGGGATAGCACACGCCCAACTCTCCTCGGCCGGGCAAAACGGACTTGATCTAATGGCTTGGTGAAAATGTCCGCAACTCATTGTTCCGTGTACACATGCTGAACATCTATATCCCCTTTCTCCTGGTGATCTCTCAGAAAGTGGTACCTCACCTCTATGTGTTTGGTCCGGGAATGCGGGGACTTGGGTTCTTGGCTACACTCACGGCTCCCATGCTATCACACAACAAGGGTACACGGAAAAGCTCAAACCAAAGTCTCTCAAAGTGGCAACCATCCACAAATAAATTGGGAACAACAAGCGGCCGAAGAAGAACATACTCTGCTTCAATGGTCGAAGGCGACACCGGGCGCTTACGAGACGACCAAGACACAAGAGAAGTACCAAGAAACCGACAAGTACCCACCCGTGGACTTTCTATGCATACGATCACCCGGCATAATCGAGAATCGAAATAGCCAACCGGGGAGAGAGTGGAAGAAGCCGAGTACCATAGGCCAAAGTCGGGGTAAACTACAAGTACTGAAGATCCTCTTCACCGCTGATAGTGAGAGGTCTTGTGACGAGAAGATCGAAACCGTCTTGCTAGAGGCACCGAAAAAAATCGGATGTCGGGCGCTGGCCGTCGGCCGTCCGGAAAGAAATAGCCGATCATGCTTCAGACTCCCTTTGGTCCACGGCTTCTCCATCCTTGTCTTCGCCCCAGGGCCGTCGCCGTCGACATGGGCATGGTCGAAAGAGGCTTGGCCTCACCCATCGCGAAAACTTGCGGATCATGTCCTTTGTGTACTTGCCCCGGTGTACGAAGATCCCATCCTTGGTTTGCTTGATTTGAAGTCCAAGGAAGTAGGTCAACTCGCCCATCATGCTCATCTCGAACTCCCCGCTCATAATCTACGCAAAAACTCGATACCATAGCATGTGAAGAGCCACCAAAGATGATATCATCCACATATATCCGGACTAGGAGTATGTCATTGCCCTTCCTAAGCGTAGAAACAAGGTCTTGTCTACAGCCCCCATCACAAAACCCTTAGCTAATAGGAAAGCTTTCGGTCGCTCATACCGGGCTCTAGGGGCTTGTTTCAGGGCCGTACAAGGCCTTGTACAACTTGTACACATAGTCCGGGTGCTTAGGATGCTCAAACCCCCTGGGGTTGCCTCACATACACCTCCTCCTCTATGAACCCATTCAGGAAAGCACTCTTGACATCCATGCGAAAGAGTTTGAAACCCTTCGAGGCCGCGAAAAGCAAGCAAGATCCTAATGGCTTCTATGCGGGCTACGTGAGCAAAGGTTTCCTCATAGTCTATTCCCTCTTTCGACAAAACCCCGGGCAACTAATCGGCTTTGTTTCTCACAACCACCCCATCCTCACTCTGTTTGTTCTTAAACACCCACTTGGTTCCTATGGGATGACACTGAGCTGGAGGTGGCACTAAGACCCAGACTTGGTTTCTCTCAAAGTTTTGCAACTCTTCATGCATGGCATTGACCCAATCCGAATCGGATAAAGCCGTGTCAACATCTTTGGGCTCAATAGTGGAAACGAATGCGTAATGAGCAAAATGACACGTGGCATAAGATTTGGAACGAGTTACCCTTTGATCAAGCCCTCCAATCATGGTCTCCTCGGGGTGACGACGCCGAATGTGCTGAGGCGCCAGGCGCCGTAGATGTCGCCTCCCCTCGACCGGATCGGGGAACCTCCTCAAGTGCAGCCGTCTCGCCTTGAGGAGGCCGCTCCACGGACCCCGGGAAGTAGTGGTAGAAAGGTGCGGTCCGTGGAGCGGTCGCCGTCGCCGCAGGTCGGCCGGGGCAAGCGGTGGAGTCGCCGGGATCACCCCCAAACCAACATCTTCCTGCTCCTCCTCCACAAAGATGCTCGCTCCATCTCTTCCTTTCCCGCACACTCAAACACGTAAGAAGAACAAGGTGCGGTTTCATCGAAGGTTACCTCACACGCCTCTACAACGCGGTTAGTCTCAAGGTTGAGAACCCCGTAGGCGTGTGAGTGCAGGGGCATAACCAAGAAAGATACCATCAACGGTCGAGACTGAATTTGTCAAGGTTACCTTGCTTAAGAATGAAGCACCCATCCAAACACACGGAAGTGACTCACCTTGGGCGCCTCCCAAACCGCAACTCATAAGATGTCTTCTTGGTGAAAGCACGGAGGAAAATGCGGTTGGAGACATGGCACGCCCGTGTTGATTGCCTCCGCCCAATACTTCCTAGGAGTCTTGTGTTCATCGAGCATGGTCCTTGCCATCTCCACAAGCGTCCGATTTTTTCCACTCAACAATCCCGCTACAACTGCGGGACATAAGGACTAGAGAACCGGTGCTCGACACCCAAGTTAGTGCAAAGAGACTCGAATCGAGAGTTTTTGAATTCTGTGCCATTGTCACTTGCGAATAGCTCGAATGGTCAGTATCACATCAACTCAGTCCTCGATCTCAAAATCAAATCACGAGCAAAACCAAAAGCCTCATCCTTGCCCTCCATGAAAAGACCCAAGAGTATCTCGAAAAAATCGTCAACGATCACTAGACAATACCACTTCCCACCCATCGACCTCACCCGAGATGGACCAACTGTGTCCATGTGAAGGATCTCTCCGGTCTAGAGGTCATGATCGAGAATCCACCGGATGGTGAGAAGCGGATACCATCTTCCCGTGACGACAAAGGGTGGCAAACCAAATCCTTCTCAAATTTGAGCTTAGGCAATCCTGGATCGATCCATTGAACTTAACCTCGCTAGGAGATCGAAGCTCAAGTGACCTAGCCTCCTATGCCACTTCCACAAATCGGAGGAGGACCCGGCCAACAAGCAACAAGAGGTGCCAAAGCCACGAGAGAAATCAGCTCGAAAGACTTGCCCAAAAGGCACGATCCAAAGAAATAAGATCACCACGAGTCCAAAACTCGAGAACATCCAACCTTGAAACGTACCTGCACTGCCCGCCTCGCCATGAGCTGAGAAACGGATAGGAGATTGAAGTGCGGGTTGGAGACGAGCGCCACATCCTTGAGCACAAAGTGGTCGTTGATCCCGATCGACCCTCGTGAAAGAATCTTCCCTCATTCTTTGTCCCCCGAAAAGTGATGTACTCTCTTGTCTTCATGGGGGTGAGGCCGGAGAACCACCGAGTTTCCGGTCATGTGTCGAGAACAACCCGAGTCAATGAGCCACATGTCCTCCAGGCCTTCCATCCTGCATCAACAATAGAATATGGGATGAGCAAATGGCACAACACTTGGGGTTAGTAAACTTGGAAGAGTACCGGTGTTGACCATTTTGCCCCAAATATGCATTAGGCACAACAAACATCCCACCCCATCTTACCAAACTTCTCACCATGCATAGCAAAGCGTGGTGCACTCCTCTTCTCAACCTCAAAACTCCCAAAGCGAGGATCTACATCCACTCATGAGCACGACCGCCAAACGGTCTCTACAAACCGTGGCCCAAACCTCCGAGACCTCCTACCTTCAGCCCTAGCAAACGCCTCTGAACCGATTGCACACCCCTCTCATACATGCCAAGTGGTGGGTGATACAAGTCACGGTTCTCAAACTCAACTTGACGCCTAGCATCCCTCTTCCTCCTAAAGCAAAACTCAACCAAGTGACCATCTCTGCGGCAATACTCACGGTGATACCTCACCTCTCTCTTGGGTGGTTCTTTGGTTCACTCTCTTGGGTGGATGGTTTACTTTTGTAGCTTTGGCTTTAGGAAGGGTTTCCTCGGGGATCTTGGGCAAAGTGTCAAGTGGGTTCCCGAGGTGGTTTGGTTTGGGAAGCCACACTTGTTTTGGAGGTGGAGTCTTTGTGGGTTCTTGGAGAATGCCATTTTGCACAATGGGCTTGGTAGACTTCAGGTGGGGTGATCTTGGTCAGCTTTGGGAGTGTTTGTTGGTTTCTCACTCGAGCTCAAACCACTACCCCGACCAACCTTACCATAGATAACTTCACCCTTCCCACCTATAGCAAAGCCTAATCCCGATGTGTCGGTCCCCTCTTGAACCCGACTCATCATCATGCCAAGCTGCGGCTCTCCACTAGACACCCAACTTCGGGATAGAGCGAAGGTACTTGTTCTCCTCTTCAACTCTCCCCTTGTCATGCCTACAAGACATGACCTCCAACTCCAAAGCTTCACACTTAGCACATTTCAGCACGGTGCTATCTGAGTTGGCCTTCTCAAGCACAGCAAGCTTGGCAGCCTTCTCTGCCAACTCAGATTGCAAGTCGGGACAAGACTTGCACGCACTCAACAGTATCGGCCTAGACTTCAACTCAACGTGCTCATCTAGCAAGGCCGAATACTTGGACTGCAAAGACATGATGCTAGACATATGCACAGCACAAGCATCACACTCGGTCTCATCAGACACATCCACAGGCTTCCTAAGCGGCTCTATCTCGATCCACGACCATCTCCCACTTCTCCTTGTACTCCTTTCTCTCTCTAGCGGCACGCTTAAGCAACTTCTCTTGACACACAAGCGCATCACCCAAGGACTCAACCTCATCAGAGAGAGATTCGATTGTAGGTTGTGCCTCGGAGGGAGAAGAGTCGTTGCCGTGTGGCTTGTCATTTGTCGATCCACCGCTCCATCGAGGGCCATGGTGCGAAGCCCCCGGGCTTGGAGTTGGTGAAGAAGCAAAGTCCATTTAGCTTGTCCTCGACCTTGCGCTCGGGCTCCTCGTCGCTTGAGGAAGATTGCCCGTCTGAGGAGTCGTTGTCGAGGTCGCTGAGGGAAGCAAGGAAGGCGTGCTTGTGCTCCTTAGCATGCTTGAGGTACTTCTTCTTGATCGCCTCCTTGTCGAATCCCTTCTTGGACTTGTACTTGCTCTGAGGTGTGCTCGCTTGTCCTTGCGCTTGTCGGAGTCGTACTTGCTGGAGTAGTACTTCTCGCCGGATGCGTTGTCCTTGTTCTTCTTGGGGCATGCGGCGACAAAGTGGTCCTGATCTCCGCACTTTCGAAGCATCCGCCCTTGGATGGGCCGCCCAAGCCGAACCGGTTCAAGCGGTTGTTGTGGAACGCGAGAATCGGTGATGACTAGTGCAAGCTCATCATCCCAAGACTCTCCATCTGCTCCTGCATCCTGAGACACCAAGGAAGACAAGGCGAAAGAAATGCGTGATGGGTTAGCGGAGGAACTGGAACCACTCTTACGAGACGAGGCGGCGTTCGGGCGCGATGGGTTCTTCGGCCGCTGGATCTGGGCCTCGATCTCGGAAGACTTGAGCTTGTTTGTAGAGCTCATCGGGAGTGAGGGTGTCGTAGTTTGCAGACTCCATGATTGCGGACACCTTCACATCCCATACCTTCCGATCCAGAGCGTACAAGAGCCGCATCGCCTTCTCGTGCTCGTCAAGCCTCTCCGACGGCTTGTTCGCCCGAAGCTTGTTGCAGATCGTCTGAAACCTAGCAAAGAGAGAATCGATGGACTCGCCATCAAGCTGAATGAGGTTATTGTACTCTCTCTTGTAGGTCTCGTAGAGGCGGGCCTTGACTTGTGGGGTTCCCTCGTGGTAGCTCTCTAGTGTTTTCCACACCTCACGAGCGGTCTCACAAGTAGCAACTCTCTCAAACTCGGTATCCTTGAGGCTAGAGAACAAGACACTCCTCGCTTCGGTTGTTGGCATTGTGTTGGGCTATTTGATCCTCACCCACTTTCGGCGGCAAGCACTTGGTAGTTCTCATCCTCAACGATCTCCCACACTCTCAATCTATCCCCATGAGATGCGCTTGCATCTTAATCTTCCAATAGGGATAGTTGGTGCCATCGAACTCCGGAGGCTTGCCACCAAAGTGACCAAACCTCTCCATGTCGCCTTCTGCGGATCAAGAACCGGTTAAGGTGGATTTGATCCTTAACCTGCTCTGATACCAATTGAAGGACCGAAACGGCGACGGGGGGGGGTGAATGGGAGCCTCAATTAAATTCTTTCGAATTAGTTGACTTGTAGCTCTCACGACCCCTCGGAGCAAAAAGCACACACCACACGGTATGATCACGACCTTGGATGCAAGGTGGATGAGCTAGAGTTTGCTCTAGACTCACGGCGGATCAGCCGGAAACCGAACGAAACAATCACGCAAAGACGGGAAGAAAACAGCCTGCGGAAAGTGGCCGGGACTCATCGGCCAGGACTCAGCTGGCGAGTCCGTCCGATCGTCCGGTCGAGCGTCCGGGCGTCGGTTGGATCGCCCTTGGGAACCTCTGCGCGGGCCTTGACCGGACCCGTCCGGTCAACCGATCGTCGCGTCCGGTCGGTGCGTCCGGTCACCCCCGCCACTTGAAACGTACGGAGCGTCAGGTCAACACGGGCGTCGCGTCCGGTCGTCGCGTCCGGTCACCCGGCAGCGAAACAGCACCCGCCCGGCGGCGACTCACCCAAAATCGATCCAAACTCACTCAAATCGCAACCTCGGTCACAAGAATCGAGCCATAGCATCTAGGCATGTGGGTGACCATTTCCCCCCTGGAAATTTCGAGATTGACAGAGTGAATCGAGAGAAATCGCGGATCACACGAAGAACACACCCAAAGAGTCACCTTGATCCAAAACTCGCCCGATCTACGTGCTCGTGAGGAATTAGCTCAAACCCTTTGGTGGAAATGATCCTCTCACGTCCTAGCACGAATCAACGCAAGAAAAACGAGATTAAACGGTGCCAAATCGAAGAAATCGTGAAGAGAATAGAGGGGGAGAGGATGAACTCGGGAAGAACAAGTGAAGAACTCAAAATCACAGCTCATGAACAACAAAGAACACCGATCGATCGACCCAAACGTCACCCTATGACGGGGCTAATCACAGCTAGCCCTTGCTCGCAAATCTTGGTACAAATCGGTGGACCTCTCACACCTCGATCAGTAACCCTAAGCTGGAAAATATGAAAATAAGAGGCAAGGGAGAATGAAGGGGTATGCCTGCGCTAAATAGCCCCTATTCCCTCTGCCTAAACTACCCCTAGGATACATGAGTCGATTTTGTAACCCTAAAGGCTATTTCCGTCGACTCACGGGTAATCTTCGATCCGGCGGCCACCGCGCCTTCCTCACCGGTAGCCTTGCCTCCACGCAATCTCCCGATGCGCCACGTGCCGTCCTTCCGTCGGCCGGGAACACCGGGTTTTGAGGCGCAAACCCGCGAAACCCAGCGCCCTGTGGTTTTGAGGCACAAACCACCAAACCCGCCCGTGGTTTTGAGGCCCAAACCACGAAACCAGCGTCGATGGTTTTGAGGGCAAACCACCAAACCTCCTCGACCGTGTCACCGCCGTCTTGACCGCCCGTCGCCAAGTCATCCGAGCTCCCCGCTGCTGCGCTTCGCCCCGTCTTGACCCGATTGACCGCGGTCCCGCCCGCGTCCTCTTGCATCCGTCGATGTCCCGGATAATCAAGCCACCATGGCTAGCCGCCCGGCACCCGGTCCCTCGGTCCAAGCACGTCGTCCGTCCTTCACCTCCACGGTCCGTCGGCCCCGGCACATCCTCCTTGGCACCTTCACCTCTCCGTCGGCTACCATCTCCGAGCTCCACACCCGCACAACACGAACCAAGAATACGTCTTGACACACTCCACGTGTGCCTGGGTGAACCATAGCCGAAGCGAAAAAGATAAAAGAAAATAGAAAAGAATGTTGAGTGTTGACAATCACTACATCAAAACTAAACACATTTGAGATAAATCAACCATGTGTTCGCGGTAGCTTTCGGATATCTAATGATCTTCTTTCTTTGCATATGCAAAATAGTGGGCTTCTCCATGTATCTACAGGCTACTCCCTCTTGAATATGCAAGATCAGCTCTTGTATGTATTAGGTACCTTAGACGGCCAATTATTCTTCTGTTGCATCGACCCTCTGTCCTTTCTTGTCTGCATGCAACCTAGTTCCCGGATCCATGGGTACATTGGTTGGATTACGATCCTCCATACCAAACCTGTTCAAACTTTCTTGGCATACCCAGAGTCATAAAATCTTTACGTTGATCCACCTCAATCCCAAGGTAGAAAGACAATGCACCAAGATCACTCATCTCAAACTCTTTCAGGTCATTTGCTTCTTGAATACCTCAATTTCTTTTCTTTCACTTTGCCCGGTGACTATCAAGTCATCTACATACACTCCCAGTATGACAGCAGTTTTCCAGCTCCCCTCTTGTACACAGCCTGTTCACTAAGACATTTAGTAAAACCCAGCCTCTTCAGGCTTTTATCCAGCCTAATATTCCAAGCTCTGGGGGCTTGTTTTAAACCATACAGGGCCTTGCTCAACTTGTAGACCTGCTTTTCCTTCCCCTTGACAACATATCCATTAGGTTGTGCCACATACACCTCCTCTTCTAACTCCCCATTTAGGAAAGCTGTTTTCACATCAAGATGGTGCACTTCCCAACCCCTATTTGCTGCTAGTGCCAACAGCGACTTTACTGTGTCAAGTCTGGCAATAGGTGCAAAAACCTCTTCATAGTCAATGCCATGCTTTTGGACAGATCCTTTGGCTACAAGTCTGGCCTTGTATTTAGTCACTTCACCATCTACATTTTTCTTCAACTTAAACACCCACTTCAGCCCAATTGGCTTGTGTCCTGATGGCAAATTTGTCAAGGTCCATGTCTTGTTTTTTTCTATGGACTGAATCTCATTTTTCATTGCCATCTCCCACTCTAGACTCATTCTTTGCATCTGCATAGCAAGTTGGCTCCTCAACTTCTGCTAGTAGTGCTTCCCCTTCTGAATCCATATCAAGCTCAATTTCAGAAGTGTTCTCATAGATATCATTCAAGTTTCTGAAATGCATTGGTGGTGTTTTACGAATCTTGATCACCGTGAGCCGCCGATCCACCTCCTTCTTTGCTCACTATCATGCAAATTCCACGGGATTTGGGTGTACTCCCACCGGCCGGTGTTTTACGTGCCACGATGACGTAGCTCATCCAGCACGGTCGAAGATCTTTGTTTGCAAATTGTGTTACTCCTTGTTGGTGTTGCAGGTACTTCCCCCCTGCCTGCTCAACAACATCTGCATCACTTATTGCAGTACTAGTACCCTAGATAGGATACCTGACAAATGCTTCACCATCTATAGTAAACTCCTCTGATTCTGATCCTTCTGACACAGAATCCCAGTTTCCTTGAACGGACTCTTCAAACACTACATCTCTGCTCACTACAATCCTCTTGTTTTCTGGATCATACATCCTGTGGGCTTTGCATTATTCATCAACCCCAAGATAAATCATCTTCTTGCTCCTGTCATCTAGCTTCTTGACATGTGGTCCTCCTGGTTTAACAAGTCCAAGACACCCAAAAATTTTTAGGTGAGCTAGATGGGGTCTCCTCCTATGCCAAGCCTCAAACACAGTCTGATCCTTGAGAGCTTTTGTAGGTAATCTATTCAAGATGTACACTGCATGTCTCACAGCCTCCCCCCAAAACCTTCCAGGTACATTCATGCTTTTCATCATTGCTCTAGCCATCTCCATAACAGTTCTGTTTTTTCTCTCAACCACTCCATTCTGCTGAGGTGACTAAGGTGCAGTCAAATGCCTTCTAATGCCAGCCTTCTGACAGACATCTTGAAATAGCCTAGACAAAAATTCACCACCTCTATCTGAACTGAGTGTATTGATTCTATTTCCAGTAAGGTTCTCAACTTCAGCTTTATATTTGATAAAAGCATCTAGAGCCTGATCCTTAGTCTTATGCATGTACACATAGCTCCATCTGCTATAGTCATCAACCAAAAGCATAAAGTATCTATTACCACTCACTGTTCTAGTAGTTATAGGCCCACACAAATCAACATGTACCAATTCTAAAGTCTTTGAGGCTCTCCACTTAGCTTGCTTTGGAAAGGGAACATGAGTTTGCTTAGCTGACAGACGACCATGACGAACTTGATCAGGATGTTCTATTGTCGGAATTCCAACAGCTAACCCCTTCTGACTTTGTTGTTTCAGTGTAGTAAAGTTGACATGACCCAATCTCCCATGCCACATCCAAGACTGATCACCACAACTGACATTGCTTAACAGACATACTGGCATTGCAATTTTCAGATCAATTTTATACAGTCTATTAGCAGATCTAGTGACTCTTATGATCAGTCTACTTGCTACCTTATCATGCACTTCCAACCAATCATCATCCATTTCTACTCTATGGCCTGTCTCAGTAAGCTGACCTCAATTAGCAACCACTGGTCCCCCATTCACTTTGGTCCCCTTCATGCACTTGAATAGAATCGTGCCCTTCCCTTCAATCTCCACTACATAGCCATCACCAAACCTCACCTTCCCAAAGGATTCATCCGGCATCTTGAACTTCCCAGCATCTCCTGTCATGTGGTTGCTGGCCCCATTGTCAAAGAACCAGCTATCACTTACAACTCCTATGCCTCTTCTTGTCAGATGCAATTCAGGCACCACCTTCCTCTCATCAAGAAATACAACCTTTGTCTTTGTACCTCACCTAGTCACCTTTTGGCACGAGCTTGAGCGACTCCGGCTCCTCCGTGATCGCAAGCATCAGTGCCCTCTCCGGCTCAGCCTGCACATGATGAGCTTCCTCAACATTCTTCTTCTCTGGACATTGATTGGCATAATGGTCGTTCTTGCGACACTTGAAGCACTGAATGTGGCTTTTGTCACGTTTCCCAGCACTATCTCTGCCTCCTCCTTCACCACGGCCACCACCTCCTCGACCTCGGCCTCTCCCCCCGACCTCTGCATCTCCATGAGCTACTCCCCGTCTCCGGTGACTTCTCTCTACCGGATGACTCTCCACCGGATCTCCTCCGGCGTTCCTCCCACTCAGCTTGAGAGTGAGGAGAACTTGACCTCCATCTCATCTGCTGCTCCCTCGGTTCACCCTCTCCTCAAAAGCCTTCCCGGGCGTCCTACGACATCACCGAAATCGAGTGTCTTGTTGGGAACTAACTTTGTTTACATAAACTTTTGTCCCAAAATTGAAGATTGCGGGTAGCGAGATATAATTCTAGCGAAGACATCTTCACGGAATGAAGATTTTTAGAAATATAACTAAAGTGTTGAACCGAAGAAGATCAAGAACGACTTCGCAAAGTGGGCTTCGTAAGATTAAAGACCTCACAAATGTAGAAAGCATCCAACAACCATGACGAAGGGGTCTTAAGCCGAAGGTCTTCGCAGGACAAAAACTAAAACAAAACAAAGAAGGAAAGAATGAAGATACGAGGAGCGAAGATGTCGTGAGACAACCTCGCGAAGTTGTAATTTTTAGATTTGATCATTGTAAAGTTCATCATGTTTTATGAACTACAAAGTCGGGGGGGCCTATAAATACCCCTTGATACCTTTGTAACGGACATGTGATACCAGTCACTTTGTGACTAAGTATTCATCAATATACGTGTTTGGAGTATTCTTACCCAACATGTCTTGGTCGATGAACCGCCGATGCCGCCACGCATCGTGATGAATCGTTACGCACCGTGTCGGCGGTTTCTTCACCATGGCCTTGTCTTCCAGCGTCCCCCCTAGATTGTTGTATCTCACCGACACGCCCATCGGTTTCCCAGCAGAACTGATCCAGGGGTTTCTTCGAAGACAGAACGTGGGGGTCTGTAAACGAGCATCACGAACGCGCTCTGCGCCCACGAATCTCACCTTCGGACTCTCCCAAACTTCACGCCCCATCTTCTTCTTTGCCACTTGCATCAACGGATCATCGGGCGGAGGCTTTGGAGTAGATGTGCCCGCGCCGTCTTGTCCTTTCTTTGGTTTGATCTGCCGCCGGCGTTGTCGATGTCTCCTCCGGAGGTTCCACCACCTCCTGGACTCCACGATCCTCCAAGATTGCTTGGACCCGGATGCTCCAGCTTTTGTAGTTCGTCGGCGTCAAGCTGCGGGTAGTTGTACCGCCCGCTCGCCATGACCGCCCGCCGCCTCCACCACCACTCCTCGAGCTCTGGTCACCCATCGTGGATGAATCAACTCGACGCATGCAACGCTTTGTGTATGATCGGCTCCGATACCAGATGTAGAGACAAGGGATCGATACACACACAAATGTCACAATTGGCTAATCCTAGAACACAATGACGAACGCGAAGTTTGCGGCAATCGCCACCCGAGCGCCCGGATGGATGTGCTATTTTCCACAGTTGTTACGAATCGCACCAAGGATATTACAAGGAGTTTTGAGGTGTTAACCACACCTTAACACACGCGCTAACCTGAACGCAAGTTAGAATCTCACTTATATAGCTAGGATACAAACGCAATGTGAGTAAAAACAACTGCAACACCGAAGACGAGAACGTGGGCGCTCCCCCGCGGCCAACTGCCCTTGCTCCACTTTCTCTGAATTCAAACTCCGAACTTCCCGCTCGACGTCTCCTGTTGCCTTGTCATCCTCCTCACATAAACACGTCAGACCTGACTCGACAACATGCTCAAAATGACACAATGACAATTAGACCAACAGCCTCCATGGTGTCCATTTGTTCGCCGTAGGATTATGTTAGAGTGTGTCATTTTATTTGCGTATTTTCTTCTATGGTATTTATGCTTCTTGTTTTGTTAGTTGGGATCTGAATATAACAGCGCACTCCAATATATTATTATTAGAACACCAACTTAAAGGAGATGACATTATATGGTAGAATCACAAGACCAACATATGTGATGGTGTTGCATCACGCTGGACTTATGTGGAATTCAAACCAAGCTTCCCATCATACCAATAAACAAAATTTGTGGCCTCCTTCCTACCTCCATACTACTCTTAGAAATCATTAGACCTTGCTTGGTTCGTGGACACACAAGGAGAAGAAGGCCTTGATATGGTTACCCAATATAGAAGGTAGAGAGTTTGAACATATCCAGAATCTTCATTTTTCATGTCATCATGAAAGGTATATATGCATGCTGTTTGTCACTATGCAAACGATATGTTGTACGTAGGAAAACTAATGAGTGTATTAATTTTCATGTCAAACTCAAAGAAGTTATAGATTAAAATAAAATAATGTCAGAGACACAGTGAGATTGGGTTTCAAATAAACAAGTATCAAGCATAGATGGAAATGGTATAAATGTAAAAACTATGAATTGGGATGTAAAGTATATAGAGTAGTAAGTGGTGACATATTCTATAACTGAACAAATATAAAAAATGACATAAATATGTTAGATTATGTGTAAATATAAATAATTTGAATAGTTGGTGCCTTAATTTTTCATTAGTTTTTAACACTTATGATTCTTAAAATTTCTACATATATAGTAAATTTTTATAGTACGTTAATTAGGAATGGAAAATTCAATATTCAAATCGTGTTACAACAAGACACAAAGGGAAAAAAAGAGGGAAACCAATATAAGCTAATAAGAAAAAGATCAGCCAACATGTGAATCGATATATGTGCCTAAGACAAACCTGTTGTGTTCTAGGTGCTTCCTGATCTCCTGAATGAGATTTGTGACCCCACTATCTTTAGCTGGTTCTTGCAGACTGACTTGTGACAGTATGCTTCGAAGAATCATCCTCACATCAGGCTTTTTACCCATCTGTACGAATGCTCGTTTAATTTTTACTTCTGAATGCGGTTCATGCCATATCTTTTGTTCTTTGAATGATTCATGCCATATTTTTTTGGATAAGTGTGCTCTTACCAATTCCATTATCACCAAGAATGGATACAATCTTTAACTGATTATCATTGTCATTCTTGGGCTGCAGCAGAGAGATAACATTCCTCATTTGGTTGCCCATGCCAACAAGGACCACATCCTGACTGGGATGAGGGCTTACTACAGTTGTTGCAGCTGTAGGACAATTAAGAATGGAGTGAAGATTGAACTTTTCGTAGCGATCCATCATTCCCTTGGCTCTTGTCCTGAATCCTGATATCTTGTAATTTGAACTGCAGCTAGAGTCTTGCATACTGCTACGTGAATTATCGACAGTCTCTTCTGTCTCGTCATCTGAGTCGTCCATAGAGTCTTCCATGTTGGCATCTGAATCAGCGGGATTGTCTTCGATCTCGGTATGTGATTCATCAGTTGAGTAGTCTGTCTCATCATCTGAATTGTCGATACAGTCTTTCATCTTGCCATATGAATCATCGGGATCTTCTCCCTCAATGGCATCTGAATCATTGAGACTATCTTTCGTCTGTGCATCTGAACCATCAAGATATGCTTCTATGTCATATGCCAATTCGCGTGCATGTTGCATCCAGTAATTCACGGTGAGGGAGGGTCATGTACCTCCGACAGCTTCTTCAGGTTATCACTAATGCTCTGAATATAGTCTTTGAGCTCCGAGATATCATCACTGCAAGGGAGCATATCCAGCCTACTGGGAAGGGAACCCATGGCACCTAGTGGTGCGCTATTTGGACCTTCATCCATTCTTTCTGTTGTACAATTGTATAGCAAGTTAGAAATATAAGTTGCTGTGTTGAACTTAGCACAGAGAGTTGAGAACACTGATGCGCACGAAGCTGGAACTAAATAAAATACGGCCACTTATATGCTGGAGGTGTGATATGTTACAATGCGCTAGCTAAGGTATGACTAGATGACCAATACTTGGGAAACTTCATTTGCCATATTATATACTAATCACTTAGCTCGTTGTCTCATACGGGTTAAAATTCTTTGCACAAATAAGCATATAAGTTAGTAATCTATCTGTTTTTCATAATTATCCATGGTTTTTTTCTTTGAACGACACATCAATGTATCTTCAATATGCATTTAGTTCAAATCTTTGCTTTAACTATGACAGCTCCTTGTTGCAGCTCATATTTTACCAAATCATTATTCTAAATTTTGCTTTTCAAATTTTATCCCACTAATTGGTTCATAGTCTTTGTCATCTAGTTGATTTAAAATTTTTATGCTTATTCTATAATTTTTATATTTTAAAAAGTAAAGATTTGAGATCATAGATAGACCCTTTGGTACTATGATAGAATAAATAGTCATTAAAAGTTTGCATCATGTTGCTTAAGATTAGTGGTAGATGTTAAACTAAGAGCTAGGATGTTGTAAGGGTGCTAACCACAATAGGATATTCATATTTAAGCTTTATAATTATGATAGTTCACTTCAAATGAATCTCAAAGGTTACAAAGATATAGCCACATCTGTGCGCTGCAATAAATTCCCCACTTCTCAAGATAAATTTTCTTGACATGCAATTAGTAATAACGAGATGCGCTAGCAAAAAAGATAAATGCTAGAAATTCTCACGTTAATTAGAAACATCCAACCATCGAATTTAAAGTGTATAACCATCCATAGCCATTGGATTTGTTTTGCTATCTAAGAAATTACCGACCACTGCCATTATATAAAAATTAATTTACAAATCAAATATACCTTTTTCACAAAAATAAAATCAGAAAATCCATCCAGAGTATACGGTTGATACTTGCATGGTTAGTTTTTTATTGTTTTTTTGCGAAACAAAAATTATTATTATAACAAATGTATATATTTTTTTTCGAAACAAAAGTATGTATCGAAGGCAATCTATCTAATCTATGTACCCCAACAGATTCAGCCTTCGTGCCCTACACCGTCGCCGTCGAGGACAGCTTCGCCACGGCTGTTGGATGCACGGCCGGCTGGACATCATGCTCGGCTAGGTGTGGGTCAGCTGTCCCCAGGTACGAAGCAGATCGTCATCCTGGACTTCGCGCAGTTATACGCCGTCATGTCCTTGAACGTGGGCAGGATTCTGGCCGGGATAAGGCAGCTTGCAGGATCTACCGCTGACGGATGGTTTCATCCTTTGCATGGCGAAGATCAGCGGCAATTTCGGCGAGTTACGGACATACCCATACTCAGTGTTGAAGTTCGCCACCGCTGTTAGCGTGAAGGCCGCCGTGGCCAAGCGTGAGCACAATGCCTCCATATCAACTACGTCACGGTGCCCACGCTGATGGTGGACCTGGTGGCACCAGTTCTCGGTGATGATGGGGAGAGCTCTAGGGCACTACCTGTGAGGCGGCCGTGGACATATTTCTAGGGCCATTGTGTACCTGCTACTTGGCCTCCAACGACTCCAAGTGCGTGTCTAGGCACAAGCATGTGGTTGACGACGGATTCCCGAGCTACAGCTACAAGCACATGAACCTGCCTTTCCCTTTGTTAAACTATGACATATCTGATGTATAGGATATTCTTAGGACTCTAGCTGGTATATTGTTGTTGTTGTGATCTCCTAGCTTGTAGATCAAGATAGTGATAGACGCTAGAGTATATCCTAATCTGTTGTAACCGAATATCCCTTGTATATGCCATTGTGGGGGCCTTGCCCACCTATATAACATGTAAACGAGACCCCTAACAGGGCAACTCGTTCACCCATCTTTACATGGTATACAGAGCCGGCATTATAGCGGAGATCCATGGCTTTCGCTTCCTCTTCCTCCGCAGCAAATGCCATCTCCTCTCTCGGCGTCTTCCTGCTACCATCGAGCGAGAAGCTGACCAGAAGCAATCATGTCATCTGGAAGATTCAAGTCCTCTCAGCGCTCAAGGGAGCACAGGTCGCCTCATTCATTGAGGCATCGGCATCGCCACTAAATCCATTCAGTCCTCCCAAGGATCCGAACGACAAGACGGAGGTGCCAGTGGTGAACCCCAAGCATGCAACATGGCATGCAAAGGACCAAACGGTCATCAGCTACCTTCTGTCCAATCTCGGACGGGGGATCATCAGCCAGGTGTCCACGAAGGCTGTCACCGCCGCCACTGCCTGGGCGACTATTGAGGAGATGTTCTCTTATCAATCAAGGGCACGGCTCATTGCCACAAGGATGGCACTCGCCACTGCTTCCAAGGGTACGTCCACCATCTCTGAGTTCTTTACCAAGATGGAAGGACTTGCAGACGACATGGCACCTGCTGCAAGGAGGCTTGAAGATGAAGAGCTTGTGTCCTATATCCTCACTATATTGGATCAAGAATTCGATCCAATGGTGTCCGCGGTTGCTGCCAGGGGTTGAACCGATGTCACTTGGAGAGCTTTACACCCAGCTGGTAAGCTTCGTGCAGCACTGAGAGATCAAGAATGGCGGGGGTTAGATCTCCTCCGTCAATGCAGCCACCAAGGTGGTCGTGGGTAGCAACAACTTCGCGGGTGGGGGTCACAATGGAGGCAGCCGTAGTGGTTTCGGCGGTGGCAAGGGCGGTCGTGATGGTGCTCGTCCCTCAAGGTGGGGGCTTCCAACCCGGCCTGATCTGTCAGGTGTGCGGAAAGGAGGGCCACTGTAACATCCCAAATTTATTTATGTATTTTTTTTGGTCATGAAATATAGGGTAAACAATATTTTTCATTAAATTAAATTTATTATAGGGTTTAGAAACATGGTTGTGCATACATGCTGGTGCATTTTGTTTATTGTACTAAGTGGCTTTGATCCAAAACTCAAAATAAATCAAATTGTTTTCAAAAGGCTTTCAAAGTGGTTTGAAAATAAAAGAAAATAGAAGAGAAAGGAAAAGCCCTTTCTTTTGCTTTTGGCCCGAAGGCCTTTTCCCTCCCTCTACCGCCGGGCCCAAGGCCACCCCTCTTCTCTGGCTCGTGATTTCCTTTTCCTTGACCTGCACGCCGAGGCTGCCTATAAAAGTCCAGCTGCAGCTGCGCCGGAGCTTTTCCGGACCCTAACGCGAGCGCCGCTTTTCCATCGAGCACCAGCCGCGAGCCCTAAATCCGCCTTCGCCGAGAAGCACCTGCAGCCGCCGCAACTATGCCCGCCAGCCTTGCCGCTGTATGCAAACCACTGACGAGCTATGCGCCTGTTCTTCTTCCAGCTCATCTACACGTACACACCATCCAAGGCCTAGCTTTGCTTGCTGCTGAGTTGAATGTTGCCGAGGAGTCGAGCCCGTCCGCCGAAGCCGCCGAGGCGACCTGTGCTGCACGTTACTCCATTACCGAGACCTGCTGCCTTCTTGACGTGCAGCCATGCAGGATCAGCAACCCTATCCGGTCGTGGTCGTCCATTGGTGAGCCCACATTATCTCCGTCTCTACCTTGTTGGTGTAACCCTGACACGAGTGAAGCAACGTGGAGGTGAGCTGTTGGGTCAGCTTAGGCGAGAGAATTCAGTTTGAATTTGGAGGATGCCGGAGCACGACAGGTGGACGAGGTGACCGTGCCCACGACAACAGCAGTTCCTGCATCGTGTGTTTCAGTGTGTCGTGTATCTTTCTTTTAGCAGTTTGTATTAGCTAATGGTGTGAGTTAGCATGTGTTTAAGACTCCTGGTGTGTTGAGGAGCAATTGTATTGAGTGAGTTGCCGGTAAGGCACATTGTATTCGTCAGAACAAGAGGTGAAAAAGGGCACCGTCTCCCGGTAGACAACCGGGCGGTTCCACCATTTCTCTGTGTGTTCTTGATTGATTCGATCCATTCCAGTTCACGTTCACCAATCCACATACAGCGTACGATCAGATCCTGCGTTAATATACCTTTCTGTTTGATCCTTCACCATCATGTACGTTGCTTTCTGTTCGATCCTTCACCATCATGTAGGTTGACGGAGATGTTGGTCCGGTACAACGGATTGGGGGAGGGACTTGAAGGACGCTGATCTTGTTCGCAAGCTGTTCGATATCATGCCAGAGCGATACCTCAATATCGTGGCACCGTGCGAGCAGTTTTGTGATATGAAGAAGCTGGCATTCGGGGATGCAGTCGGTCGGCTCAAGGCGTTCGACGAGCGGACGAAGAGGAACGCCGGTGTCGGGGAGCGTTCGGAGAGTGGGCAGGTGCTGCTCATGCAAGCCGAGTGGGAGGCCGGACAAAAAAGCTCCGGAGGGGAGTCGTGCCGTAAGGCGGAGAGAGGCGATGGCAGTGGCCGTGGCCGGGGTCGAGGTTGTGGTGGCGGTGGCGGTGGCCGTGGCCATGGCGGAGATGGTGGTCGTGATGGAGCAGGGAAGCGTGACAAAAGTCACATAAAATGCTTTAAGTGTCATGACTATGGACACTATGCTAATAGGTGTCCAAAGGAGAAGAAGAAGGAGGAGGAGGCGCACTTGGCTGAAGTGGAGGAGAGGCCTGTTCTGTTGGCTGAAACAGCAATGTCGGGACAGCTACAGTGCAGATCCGACAACAGGTTTCAGAAAGTGTTTCTGAATGAAGCTGAAGTGGTGCCTGAACTCTATCCGTCTGAAGGAGGGAATCCAACAGGCAACCAGTGGTACTTGGACAATGGAGCAAGCAACCATATGTCAGGACATCTACAAAAGTTCGGAGATGTGAATTATGCTATATCAGGCAAGGTACGGTTTCGTGACAACTCTACTATTGAGATTTATGGCAAAGGTACTATAGTATTTGAGGGGAAACAGGGTGATCATTGGGTATTGTCAGATGTTTACTACATTCCAAAATTGAAAAGCAACCTCATTAGCCTTGGTCAGTTGACAGAAGTAGGCTATAGAATTATGCTTGATGATGATGAATTGACTGTGGTAGAGAAACAAGCTGATAAATTGATTATGAGAATTCCTAGAACCCCAAATAGGATGTACAAAATTGAACTCAACATAGTAGAACCATGTTGCTTGATGACCAACATAGATGATGCAGCTTGGCTGTGGCATGGGAGGTTGGGGCATGTTAATTTCAGATCTCTGAATCAACTGGTGAACAAGGGAATGGCTACTGGATTACCTGTCATCAGTCATCCGAAGCAGGTGTGTGCGTGGATCTGTCTAGTTGCAAACAGGTCAGAGCACCTTTCCCTCGAGCAACTCAGTGGCATGCAGAAGAGAAGCTCAACTTGGTCCATGTTGATCTCTGTGGACCAATTTCACCAGCAACAGCAGGAGGTAATAGGTATTTTATGCTTTGTTGGTAGATGATTGCTCAAGATGGATGCATGTGTATGTGCTGGGATCCAAGGATCAAGCTAAATCAGCATTTGTCAAGTACAAATCAGAGGTGGAGAACTCAACTGGTTGCAGAATCAAGGTCTTTGAGATCCGACAGGTGGAGAATTCTCGCCGCCAAAAAATTTGCAACCGCTCGCGAAAAGATGGGATCAAGAGGCAATTGACAGCTCCATATACACCTCAGCAAAATGGAGTTGTGGAGAGAAGAAATAGATCTGTGATGGAGATGGCTAGAGCACTGCTGAAAAGCATGAGTGTACCAGGGAAGTACTGGGGTGAAGCTGTCAGACATGCAGTTTTTCTTTTGAACAGATTGCCTACAAGAGCGTTGGGAAATACAACACCATATGAAGCCTGGATAGGGAGGAAGCCAGTCTTGGTCATTTGAGAGTGTTTGGATCCACTGGTCATGTAAAGACAGTGAAGCCACACCTGAAGAAGCTGGAGGACAGAAGTAAGAAGATGGTGCACTTTGGTGTTGAAAAAGGGAGCAAAGCATACAGAATGTATGACCCTGAATCAAACAAGGTGATAGTCAGTCGAGATGTGGTGTTTGAGGAAAGCAGAAAGTGGGACTGGGAAGGAAAATCAGTGGGAGAAAAGTCTTCTGATTTTGTCACTGAGAATGATTGGGTTGATGTTGTATATGGTGAGGATAGTGTGTCTGCAGATCAAACATGGCAAGAGATGCCAACTGGAGAGGGTACAGATGAAGTAGGAGAGAATTCAGGCAGTGTGCTAGATATGCTACAAGTACCCGACAGGAGAAGAAACTCAGGACAGTTTTGTACCTGATCATTCTGGTTCAGATCCAGTTACACCTCAACACAATGTAACTCAGGAGAATATTCCTAGTCCATCCTCAGCCAATGAAAGTGGAGCAATGAGGTTCAAAAATCTGAATGAAATATATGATGAAACTTCAGAAATTGAACTCTCAGATTCTGACATTGAAGCACTAATGACAGAGACAGGAGAACCATCTAATTATGTTGAAGCTGCAGGTCAGCAAGAGTGGATTGAAGCAATGGACAAGGAAATGGAGTCCATAGAGAAAAATAACACCTGGGAGCTGGCCAAGCTCCCTGCTGGTAAGAAACCCATTGGTTTGAAATGGGTGTACAAATTGAAAAGGAACACAGATGGTGAAGTGGTGAAGTACAAGGCTAGATTAGTGGCTAAAGGCTATGTGCAGAAGTATGGGATTGATTTTGAAGAAGTTTTTGCTCCTCGTTGCTGATTGGACACGGTGAGAGTATTGCTTGCATATGCTTTGCTAATTGTGGATGGAAGGTACACCACTTGGATGTAAAGTCAGCTTTCTTACATGGAGACCTGGAAGAGGAGGTCTATGTTTCCCAGCCAGGGGGGTATGCAGTGAAAGGCAAAGAACAATTTGTGTTTAAGCTGAGCAAAGCCCTGTATGGTCTGAAACAAGCTCCTAGAGCCTGGAACATCAAACTTGACAATTGTCTGAAGAAATTGGGTTTCAGGAGGTGTCTAAGTGAGCAAGCAGTGTATACCAGAGGAGTTGACAAGGATGCTGTCATCTTAGGGGTCTATGTTGATGACCTGATCATAATAGGAGGGAATCCAGAGGAGATCAAGCTGTTCAAGGATTAGATGATGAAACAGTTTGAGATGACAGACCTTGGGCTTTTGCATTACTACCTTGGTATAGAGGTAGATCAGAGAGAAGATTTTATCACTGTGAAACAAAGTGGCTATGCAAAGAAGGTGTTGGAGCAGTTTGGAATGAGTGAATGCAACTCAACCAAGTTTCCAATGGAACCTGGGTGCAAACTGACTGAAGACAAGAAAGGTCAGAGAATAGATGCAACTGAGTACAGGAGGGTGATTGGATGTCTCAGATACTTGTTGCATAGCAGACCTGGCTTATCTTTTTCAGTGGGAGTAGCCAGCAGGTTTATGGAAAAGCCCACAGTGATGCATGAGAAGGCAGTAAAACAGATCTTGAGATACCTGAGAGGCACAGTTGATCTTGGACTGGTTTATGTTCAAGGAGGGAGCAACAATGTGCTGGTGGGGTATAGTGATAGTGATCATGCTGCTGATGCTGTTGAGAGGAGGAGCACAGGTGGTATGGCATTTTATCTCAATGAGAATCTTGTCACCTGGTGCTCACAAAAACAGAAGAATTGCACTCTGTCATCTTGTGAATCAGAGTTTGTGGCAGCCACAGCAGCAGCACAACAAGCTTTGTGGTTGAGGAACTTGCTCAGTGAGATTACAAGAGAGAAGCCTCAAGTTGTAACAATTCGGCTATTGCACTGATGAAGAATCCTGTTTTTCGTGGAAGGAGTAAACACATTGATTTGAAGTATCACTTCATCAGAGAGTGCATTGAGAGGGGTCAGATTGTGGCAAAGAGAGTAGCAACTGATGAGTAGAAGGCAGATGTGTTGACAAAGCCTATGCCTGCAGTCAAGCTGGATGTGATGAGGCACCTCATTGGTGTCAGAGATCTCAGTCAGTGTCAGGCTTAGGGGGGGATATGTTGGTGTAACCCTGACACGAGTGAAGCAACGTGGAGGTGAGCTGTTGGGTCAGCTTAGGCGGGAGAATTCAGTTTGAATTTGGAGGATGCCGGGAGCACGACAGGTGGACGAGGTGACCGTGCCCACGACAACAGCAGTTCCTGCATCGTGTGTTTCAGTGTGTCGTGTATCTTTCTTTTAGCAGTTTGTATTAGCTAATGGTGTGAGTTAGCATGTGTTTAAGACTCCTGGTGTGTTGAGGAGCAATTGTATTGAGTGAGTTGCCGGTAAGGCACATTGTATTCGTCAGAACAAGAGGTGAAAAAGGGCACCGTCTCCCGGTAGACAACCGGGCGGTTCCACCATTTCTCTGTGTGTTCTTGATTGATTCGATCCATTCCAGTTCACGTTCACCAATCCACATACAGCATACGATCAGATCCTGCGTTAATATACCTTTCTGTTCGAGCCTTCACCATCATGTACGTTGCTTCAGCAAGCTCAAGTGAAGCTCCGTCGCCGGCCATGTCTTCTAGTTTAGCTAGCTGTTCATCGATCCCTTCCCTACCCTGCTGCTCGTCTTGCCTTGCAAGCGCGCCTGCATGCCCCTAGCTCTAGCGCCATGCATGCTCGAAATTCCAGCATACGGTACGTTACTTTCAGCACATCTATCCTATGCACTTTGCCTATAGTGTTTGCTATCTACCGCATGGTCTTTTCTTTAAATAAGTAGCCATCAGCATACGTGTATCTCTACCCAAATCGAGCACCTAGAGTTCCGTTATGCAAGTTCTTTTGGACACCGTGATGCCTCATGTTCAGTAGATGCATGTCATGGTCACCCAGTTCGTCCATCAGCAGAATCTTCATTGTCGGCCAACCATGCTCTACGCCGTGCCTTGTTAGCTGTTTCAATTCCTAGCTAATTCAATTCATCCGTTCACAAGTTAGCTTTGATGACATCATTCTTAGCTTTGATGACATCATGATGACATCACATGTTTTTTGGCCGGTTTCCTTTAGAAAAACAAATCCACAAATTCTATGGAAATACACTACCTATGATCAGCAGTACGTCCATCTGTGTTGTTTCTCTGTTCTATTTCCGTTTTGCTCCGGCCATGTTGCTTTAGACTCGTAGCCACACGATCTACGGCTTAGTAGGCTATATAGCATAACCGGTTCTATAGTTTCAAATCAATATGTACGCAACTAGATTTCCAATTAAAATCAAATTAGAATATGCACTTCGGTCACTTTAAATTAATATTAGATCTACCTTTGTTTCCCAAATCAAATATAAAATTGATTTAGCTCAATTTAGATGTTTCTCTGAAATATCTTATACATGTTTTTATGTAATTAAAATAAATAAGCTTATAGTTTTCTTTTTAAAGTGAATCTTTCGACAATCGCTCTCTTTTTCGTCGTGCTCGGTTAGAGTGTTTTTTTGTGTCTGCATGTGATTTAGCGGCGTGTAGAATCGTTTTATAAGCTTTTCAAATTGATTTTTCATTGATTGGTGTACTGTTCTAATTTAGTTCTATTGTTTGCTTCATGTATGATTATCGGATGCTTGTGTGGTGCTTTGTGACTACGTACGTTTAGTTGGTGAGCCTTGCATGGTGATCTAGAAGAAGGAGATCGAAAAGAAGTTCTTGAAAGATTGGACTTGAAGAAAGGATCTGAATTTAAGGCAAGTGTAGCTTGGGATCATCCTTGATGTCCTATTCATCCTAATTAATAATTCATGATGCATGTGTCCTCCTTGATTGCCATTAAGGATTATCCTAGTCTTTGAATACTTGTTCCTTGTCACCTATGGGTATATGCATTGGGTAGTAATTTGCTAGCGCTCAACAAACACCCTTTATTATTGCTTTATGGATTAAATCATGATATGAGTAGTGTTGATGCCATGGTACATAGGGCGAAAGAGCTTATGTTTTTGTTTATGATGCTCTTAGCTCTCCATAAGGACTTATTCATTTGTGATCATCCGGGATATACAGTACAGCTATGGGGGCTACGTGTGGCTCTAGTCGGTCAAAGGATCGTGTTTATTTGTGTCGATGGTTACCGAAATGGAAGAGAATAGGTTGTAGCCCTATCGCTATTGGCATACTTAGATAACCGCTTTGAAAGGCTTTATATGGTTTCCATTTGCTTAGGGAGTCGCGAACCTACTCCTGTGGAAACCATAACCCGTAGTGAAAGTGTACACCTCTGCGCAGAGTTAAAAACTATTATAACAGCCGTGTTCGCAGTCATGAACGGCCTTGGAGACATCTATGAATAGAATCACATGCTTATTATGTTGTTGATATTTAACTTGATGTTTATATCTGTTTACACATGTGATTAACGGGATAATGGGATTGCTTTATGCTTAAGCTTAAAACTTGACTTACACTAAAAGCAACCTCGCTTAAGATAGTGTCAGCCTCTGAGCCTCATTAAACCACTGGCTATGCTTGCGGAGTTTGACATGGACTCACCCTTGCTATTTCACCCCACCTCAGGAGGAAGTTAGGCTTGTGATCAACCAGTCAGTCGGTCCCCTGTGGAGTCTTCACCGAAGATCAGAGTGTCTTTCCGCCATCTGCTAGCTAAGGTTATGTCTTTTAAATTATGTTCATTATATTAAGCATTGTGAATTGATACTACCGTTTATGTGAGATTTGACTTCCGGGGCCATATGGCTTCATCCGGTTTTGTTCTTAAAACCGGGTGTTACAGACCACCCCGCCTATCGCCGCTTCAATAGGTTTGATCGCTCGCTTCGGGTCCCCCTCAGCCTTGTCCGGTTCGTGCGGAGTGGACACAAATTGGAACATGGACATAGGAGGCACTGATCATATCACCGGGAACTTGAGAAGTTAACCACACGGGAGAAGTGCCATGACGACAATGTTATGCACGCCGCAAATGGATCCGGTATGGAAATTGCTGACATTGGTCACACCACTTTATGTTCGCCATCCGGCAATATTTATCATAACAGATTCTCGCATGTTCCTAAAACCAAAAAAATCTTCTTTTCTACGTCCATCAATTGACTCGAGATAATGAGGCTTTTGTTGAATTTCATCCTACCCATTTTTGTGTCAAGGAATAGCGGCATTTAAGAAAACCATCCTCAAAGGCGGATGTGAGCGTGGCCTTTATCCCTTGCGGTCATCTATCAAGTAGGTCATCATCGAATAAAGAAGCCCATGCGGCAAGGTGTCTGAGTCGTTGTGGCATCACTAGCTAGGTCATGCATCCACTTCAGTAGTGCAGCAAGTCCTTAGCCGTAATAAGTTACCATTTGATAAGGAGTTGAGTCCTAGTGTATGCGTAATGCTTGCCAACAAGGCAAGAGTCATCAGTTGCCATACCCAAAATCTTTGAGTCTGTCATCTAGTCCTTTGGACCTTATTTTCTTAGATATGTGGGGTCCCGCTCCTACTTTGGTTGGGCGGCATAGTTACTATGTGAGTTTTATTGATGACCATAGCAAGTTCACATGGATTTATCTTTTGAAACGCAAATCTGAAGTTTTTCAATGCTTTCGAGATTTTCAGCACCTAGTTGGAATGACAATTTGATTAAAAATCTTGGCTATCGAAACTGATTGGGGTGGAGAATATAGAGCCTTAAATTCCTTTTTTCTCATGGATTGAATCAAGCATCTTGTTTCCAGTCCTCATGCTCATCAGAAAAACGGAGCTGCTGAAAGAAAGCATCGCCACATTGTTGAGGTTGGTCTCTCACTTTTATCCCATGCGTGCATGCCACTCAAATTTTGTTTTGAGGCTTTCCTTACGGCGGTTTATTTGATTAACAGGCTACCCTCACATGTCATCAATAATGAGACCCCCGCTTTTGCTTTTTTGAAACAACAACCAGATTATGGTTTCTTTGCGAGCTTTTGGATGTGCTTGCTGGCCAAATTTGAGGCCCTATAATTCCAAAACCTGGAATTTCGGTCTAAGAAGTGTGTTTTTCTTAGGTATAGTACTCAACATAAAGGGTACAAATGCCTTGATCCTGCTCAAGCATGTGTTTACATCTCACGAGATGTGGTGTTTGATGAAACTCTTTTTCCTTTTGCACATATGCATCCAAATGCAGGCGCTCTTTTGTGCAAGGAGATTAGCATCCTTCCTGATATTTTCTTGAATCTAGGGAATATAAATGTGACTGACCAATGTTTGCCTTCTCCTAACCTGTCTAATGGTGTTACAAGATCTCGTGAACAGGAGATAGGTGCAAGCGAAAATTTGGATCAAATTGATGCAAGTTTTGGCGAAAACACAAGTTTATCCGGGCATCATTTCATGTGTCCGGGCGGGGTAGGCAGCACTGGCATCGATGATGCTCCTCCTGCTGCCCCTGGCACAGATTCTGGCGCTGGATCCCCTTCGGGATCGATGTCTATGCAGGAGCTATCGGCGGGCTCCCCACCGGCAACCCAGGCAGGATCCTCTGCGGCTACTTCGACACCGTCACCGTCTCTTACACCGTCCGGATCTGCACAGCTTGATCCTGGCCTAACCCCGTTGAGTCCCGAGGTGGATGTGGCCGCAGGATCGGGAGTGCATGCTCCTCAATCCGGTGTGGCTGCTGGTGTTGCGTCTCCGCCTACGGCTCCAGGGCATCTACATCAGCATGGCACGCGCCTACAGCACGGCATTCGGTGGCCCAAAACTTTTACTGATGGTAGTATCCGATGGGGAATGCAGTCCACTCTTTTTGATGCAGAACCTACCACTCTTGATGCACCTCTTTGACATTCATGATGTGTTGCTGCGATGGATTCAGAATATAATGTGCTACTCCACAATGGGACTTGGCATTTAGTTCCTCATCCCCACGGCAAGAATATCATTGGTTCTAAATGGGTTTACAAGGTCAAACACAAGGCAGATGGCTTAGTTGACTGATATAAAGCCCGTTTGGTTGCTCAAGGTTTTAAACAACACTACAGTATTGACTACGAGGACATGTTTAGTCCTGTAGTCAAGGAGGCCACAATCAGGTTAATTTTATCCATTGCTGTTTCTAGAGGGTGGACACTGCGTCAACTTGATATTTAGAATGCATTCTTGCATGGAATTCTAGAAGAAAATGTTTATATGTCACAACCACCTGGATATTAAGATAAGTCAAGGCCAAATTTTGTTTGTAAACATGACAAGGTGATCTACGGGAGAAATATTCTATGTTGGACCGAAGAGCGATTCTTTGTAACAAGAAGCAATGTTGCGAAATCCAAATGGAAGAAAGCTTGGTCCCAGCGTGAAAGTAGTCAGGTAGAGCTTCAACTTTGAAGAGGTTATAGTGCCAGGGTTAGTGTCGACTTGTTTTGCATCACAGGTTGAATCAATGACTAAGAAAGTGGGAAACTTCTCGGTCAGTTGTTCTGTCAGGGCAATTTAGTCTGGTGAGCTGATTTAAGGTGTCTAGATCTTCTGTTGCAAACAAAAGAAGTAAAAAATTAGAAGCTAGAATTGCTATTGCATTATGCTGGGATTCGTCTTCCCCGTGGTGTCCACGCAAGTTAAGAGCGCACAGCCATGCGGATGCAAGGGGAGGCTGACTAGAAGGCTTGGTTGAGTCCATGCGATGGTTTTCCATTCATCCTTGTTGCATTGTGTCAATATGATCTTAGATTGGAAGTCGCTGACACAGCCTCGTGGAGTCATGGGGATAGAGCGACGGTAGGGCTGACGTCTTGTGACTCTACCCATGTCCCGGGGCTCAAAGCATATGCCAAATTCCGTAGAAATATTTGCCATGCCCCCCTCCCCTAAATGCTGAATACATCCCTATGGTTCTTTGCCTTGGTCCTATCTCCTAAAAGCTAGAGACACATGTTGAAGTGGGCTGTTTGATGCTTCTTTTTCTCAAATATGCACGAGAGTGTGTATCTTTGCATTAAGAAGTAATAGAGTATATGTACAAGAATACCGGTGATCCGCAATGAATACACTCTAGGGATACATATTTAAAAACGACAACATCAGGAGAAAGAAGTAAACAATCAAGGCTGAGCCAACGCTCGAGGTCCTTTTGCTTCAGCTTCAATTCAGCGGTCGGCTTCGGCTTGGATGATCCACATGAGGTCGCTCATCAGAGTTTAGAATCCCCTGAAGCATCATACATTGTGCTCATTCCAGACTTCATAAGATACTAACACAAAAAGTGTGCTGAGTTCGACGCGAATCAAATAAGTTGCAGGTGATGGGCAATGCTTGTAGACGCCGAAAGAATGTAGGACCAAATTTCCTTGATGAAAGGGCACTAGGATGGGATGTGATCAATTGTCTCCCCGCCTTGCTCACTAAGGTAACATTCCTCGCGTGCCCCCCCCGGCTTGTGCCGCAACCTGCACTGTCAAATGTCGTCGCTTAAAAGCCAACCAGAGGAAGATTTTAATATTCAGCGGAGCCCAAGTTTTCTAGATAAACGCCGATTTGGCTGTGTACATATATGTGCAGTCCAGCGCCATATAGTTTTGTGTGGTTGCTAAGAGCTAGAAGTACCTCTAGAAATATGCCTTGTCCACGCTCTGTCGATCAGGCCATCATGGCTAGGTCGTCTTATGCCCATTAGGCCTTGCGTGATGATCCGGAGTGTGCTTGTCAGGGCACACGATGGGTGTAGACCTAAGTTCGTGGCTGATTAGGAGAATCAGTTAGGGTTAATGGTATTGTCTAGCCCTAGTAAAAAATTGACCATGACCCGAAAGTGCTTAACCGAACTTATTGAGAACCTAACCAAAAATTTGGTTACCTTTTCCACTGAACCAAAGCTCAATCGTGCAAAACCAGCTCCGTAGCTATGTTAACCGAAGTTACCAAAGTAAACAAGATTTCTCAGCAGGCGTGCAGGTCCAACTCGGTGACTCCTAGAAACCAATTGTCTAGGTCGGAAACAGCCCACTCCCAACCCCTCGTGGCTCGCCCATGCTTAGCCCCCTTCCCATCCGGGTTGCTGCCTCCCTAATCCATGCCCGCACCACTATGTGGTTGTCCTAGTGCCCCCTCTCATCCCTTTGCACTTTGAACCCACTGGCCTCTAGCTGAAGTGGTAGCGCCCCGAGATGGCGGCTTCGCCATCAACATTTGGTGGCATCGGCGGTGCGGCCTCCCATGCACGTGGCAGCAGCCGTAACCCAGCGACACTATACTTTTCCATGCGGCTCGATGGCCCGGTTTGAAGAACGACACCGGCACGGCCCAAGCACGGCCCGACCCGGCACAGGGAGCCAGTATGTGCTTGGGCTGACCCCCAAGCACGATGGCCCGGCACGACGGCCGACACGGAAACGGCAAAGGCCCGGTGAGGCCTGGTGGAAAGTAGCCCAATAGCTATTTCCCCGTGAACCCCTGGCAGCCCAGCCTAGCGGGGAAACCCTAACCCCCCTCTCATATAAAACGCACCTCCGGCGGCCTCCCTTCCTCACTCCACTCGCATTGATCCCCATTCCTACTCGGCAACACAACCGTAACCCTAAATCCGCCCGCCGCACTGAATCCTCGTCCGCGACCAACGACTTCACATCCAGCAACCTCGATCCGCCGGTGACCTCAATCCACCTATGGTTCCCTCTCTCCGTCCACGCTCTCCCTCCTCTCTCCCGTTCCCCTTCCTTTCTCGACTTCGGTGATGTGAGTTCTTGTCCATGCCATTCCTCCTCCTTCGCTCGCCGTCCTTGCTACCATTGTCTCATTCTCACCTTGTCTCTCGGGTGTCCATCTCCGCACCGGGCTCCGGTTGCGAAGATGACCGAGCCCTATCGAGAAACCCTAGCTTTCCTTTGCTCTTTCCCATCTCTATTGCTAACTTGTTGTTCTTCTTCTTCTTCATTTGGCAGGTCGGTAGCCGATGCATCCTCATCTAGCACCGCCGAGCAACGGGCTGGAGAGGCCATGGCGGAGGACAAGCTCCTTCCGCCGGGTATGGCGCCAGAGTAGAGTACGATGATGACATTGGTGAGGATGCTCTTTGCCTTGCTCGGTATCCACATGGAGGATCCGATCGAGGTTGATGGGGCGATGGCGAGCACAGACCCGACCATCGCTCGAACGATCCTCCAATTGTTGGTGTTGCTGCTACTCCCACTCCTCCTAGCAACTCGTGGTCCCGATAAATGCACATCCCCTGTTTGGGAGTTTTTTATTAGATTGAGGAAGATGTCGCGTGGTGTTGCTACTGTCACTAAAGCTAAATGCAAACCGTAGGAGTATTTTGTCCGCGCCATCTCTGCTCATGGTAATCGCCACTTAAAGAGACATGTGAAATCTTGTAGTCGAAATGTGATCAGCGTGTTAGGGTTCAAACTAGGCTTGCTCTTAAAGTTGATGTTGCTAGAACTGAATTAGCTCGTTTGATTGCTAGACTTGATCTTCCTTTGAGTATTGGTGAAACTGATGCTTGGCAAGAATACATTCAACATGCCCATAACCCTTTGTTTAAGTTCTGGTCTAAACAAACCACTACTAGAGACCTTGAGAAGTTGTTTGATGAATATAGGAAAGTGCTTAGGAATCTTGTTTTGGCCGGTGCTTCATCTGTTGCTTTAACGGTGATATTTGGAGTGGTAATGCTAAGGAAGACTATATTACTGTTGTTGCTCATTTTGCTACTAATGATTGGGAGTTACAGAAAAAAGGTTATAGGTTTTAGATTGATTGATTTTAAACATACTGGTGATAATATTGCTGAGAAGGTTGGTTGTGTTATTCAATAGTTTGGTCTGATTGATAAGGTTTTTTCGGTTACTTTGGATAATGCATCATCTAACCTAAGGCCATGGATACTTTGAATGTTCTGTTTGGTGGATATTTAGGTGTTGCTAGTGTTTCGATGATGACCCATATACTTACAATCTTGTTAACTAGCGTTGTGCTTGTCAAATAATCAACTTGATTGTCAAATCTGGTTTAAAAAAGATTCAAACCATACTTAGAGGATTTCGTAACTGCTATCAATTTCTTAAATTCATCTAATCATAGAATTGCTATGTTCAAGAACTTTTGCATTGCTCAAGGTATTAAGTCTAGGAAATTTTGTGTGGACATGGAGGTAAGATGGAATGCTACATACCTTATGCTCCAACATCTTTTTGAGGCACCATATTCTAATGCTTTATCTATTTTCATTAATTCTAACACTGTGAAGATCTGTTGACTCGCTAGGCATTGGTTAATTGCTAGAAAGATATTAGAGTTTCTTGAGGTGTTTTATGAGTCAACTATTATTTTGTCTAGTGTTTACTATCCAACCAGTCCACTTGTTATGATTAATCTTATTGATATTGCTAGCCATTTGCTTGCTGCTGAAAAAGATATTAACTGGTATTCAATTGTGTATCCTACGATACAAAAGTACCTAAAATATTGGTAAGACATACCTATGTTGTACTCAATTGCATTTGTTCTTGATCCTAGAGCTAAGATGGTAGGTCTCTATATAACCCCGATATTGCTTAAGGAGAGCACTGGTTGTGATTACTCTTCATACTATGCTGATGTTAGATCTGAGCTTGAGAAATTATTTACCAAGTATGATAAGAAATTTGGTACTATTAGGACTCAGAGACCTAAATAGCCACCAAGCATTACAGGTAAGAGAAAACAGGCATAATGGGACAGGATATTTGGTGGTACAGGTGCTCAAAATCCTTCTGTATCCACAGGCTCTGTTTGTAATAGTGCTTTGTCTGAACTATCAGCTTACCTTGATAGTGACAGACTAACAGAGTATGGTGAAGATTTTGAAATACTTCTCTAGTGGAAAGACCACAAACTAACTTTTCCAGTCCTATCCATCTTGGCTCGAGAGTTTATGTCTATTCCTGCTTCCACTATTTCTTCAGAATCTTGTTTCAGCTTAGTAGGAAGGATTCTCGAGGAGCGTCGTCGATGTTTGTTGCCTGAACATGTTGCTTCCACTGGCTTGGATAAAGTATAGGGAGTTAGGAGACAACATACTATTGTCACTGACCATGAAGAACTGTGTGAGGGCTTTGAGAATTTATGGATTGTTGAAGGTGCTGTGTGAGGGCTTTGAGAATTTATGGATTGTTGAAGGTGGTGCAGGTACAGTTGATGATCTTGGGCTCTTAACTATTCTTTGCATACATGATGACCATTTTGTCTAAGCTAATGAGGTTGATCATGGTGTAGGTAGAGCTGAAGAAGCTGGAGGAGGAGAACCTGCTACTGTTGAAGGAAGAGTTGATGGTGCTTCATCTGTTTAAAGAAGAGTTGCTGGAAGGGGTGTTGTTCCTGCTGCTGGAAGAGGCGGTGCTGGTGCTGGTGCTGCAAGTGCTGGAAGAGGTGGTGCTGGTGCTTCATCTAGAAGAGGTGCTGGTGCTAGTGCTGGTGCTTCATCTGGAAGAGGTGCTGCTGTTAGTGCTACTGGAAGGATGGCTGCTGCTGGTGCTGCTGGAAGAGGAACTAGCGCCTCTAGACTTATATGAAGAGGATCAAGGCATGGCTAAAGTTGAGGTGATCATCTTGCCGTGTTGGCTGCCGAAACTTTTGGTAGAGTGACTCAGAGAGTTGAGTCTTGAGAGTTCTGAGTGTTGAGACTTGAGTAGAGTCTTCAAATCGTAAGACAGGATGCTGTGCACAAACTTGAACTTCTTTGAATCAAAATTTGAGCTGTGCGTTTGTGTTGTACTCTTATCCTTAATGGGGTTTCTCACAAGGGTGAGCTTTACCCATTAAGGTTTTTATTGAGGCAGTATTGCACACAAGCACACAGCTCAATTTACCTTGCATTGGTGTCTGTTGTTCTTGATTGTGATTTGAAATATGCTGAAATTTGAAACCTGTGATCAAATCTTTGTTTTTGTGGTCAACGGGCTGTGGGCCAGCCCGGCACGTGTTTTCCAGTCGAGCCCACCAGGCTGCCCCGGTACTGTTTTTGGCCCGTGGGACGTGCCTGGGCTGGACTCCAGGCACGAGGCACGGCTAGGCCCGCCCGGTGGGGCACGAGGCCCGGGGGCATGACGGGGCCAGCCCGCCCGACATGATGACGGGTCGGGCCGTTGGAAATCTATAACCGCACATCGTGTGTGCAGATGGTTTTTGGTTTTATTGGCAAGATTGTGTCCACATGGAAGATTTGGTTAGAACTGGAAGTGAACCAAATTTACCACAAACTCCTCAGCCCTTAGAATTTTAGCATCCGAGAACTGTTCTAGATTTTAGGGAAAGGAATTTCACACAAAAACGGAGGAATCAGTTCGGTTAGAACCGAATGCTCACCATGTCATGGCAGCATCGCGCTAATGCAGGGGTTTAGATAACCCCCTGTTTGATACTTCCTCAGTCCATAAAAGAATATAATTATATGAACCGTGGCAGTCAAATTTGCCCATGTTTGACAAAGTTTATAGTAAGTACTATCAGCATCTATGACTCCAAATAAATTTATTACCGAAGTGTATTCTATAACAAATCTAATGATACTTATTTTGAACTATGAATTTAAGTACTTTTATATATAAATATTATCAAAGTTCCAGCTGCTTGACTTCTTGAAAATTTTCAAAAGTAGAGAGTAATTAATAGGTACAGTTACAGAAATGAAGTTAAGAAGAATGCTAGTGCTATTTTGTTTGAGGAGCAAAATTGTCAAGGCTCCAATTGATGATGAAAAACAAGGATGATTAACGATAGAAGGCCATCTTCTATTTCCAGTTGTTGGGTGTGAAAGGCAAGGCTAAGCCAAATCCCATGGAAACTTGTAAACACGAGAGGCATAGCAAATTAGATAGAAAAATTGTTGCATGAAAAAGTTAAAACGACTTATAATTTGAAATAGAAGGAGTAGACTTCAAGACGGACAACCCTCGTCCTCCTCCTAGATTAATTAGCGAGAAGGAATGGGCGGATGTAAACAAGGTCTGGGGTGCTAGTGACAGACTAACTGTAGAAGGCCATCACAATGCTAGGACGCAAAGCTGAGAGACCACGGATATGATACCTCGAAAAGTAACACCCTTCTGGCCTCTGACCATCTAGATGGGAGAAGCTGGCCTGTATTTTTATTATGTGTCTTGTGTGTTGATATATTAATCAGAAATTTTTAGATGTGTCCTATTCAAGGAGTCCACAGGTTGAGTTGATGATATACATCAAGTTCAAACTAGCCTCCAAATTTTAGGATTCATATTCCAACTAACACTCGGAATGACTTGATCGATTTAGAGAACATAAGTTAGAATTTCTCCAGTTCAGATTTTTGTATGAGAAGGGAAACAAAATGATGAACGAAGACACGAGGGGAAACAAACCTGCACTCGCCATGAATCAGTGAATAGGACCCGCCAAATACCGCAGTCACGCGCTCAGGCTATAACCACTCCAGGCTTCTCCAGATTTCCAGCCAAGGCCATGTCGATCCCCTACCTAGACTTGTGATCGATGGAATAAATTAAATTGAAGATAGGTCCGCACATATATGCATAGGACTCAGATGAAAGGAGAAAACAAAAAACTCACGGAAGCTTATTTGCGTCAACTCTTGATCTGGCATTGGAGAGATGAGACAAGGTGGGGAGTTAGCAACGTTGGGGAAAGGGTAAGGAATATGGAGGTAGTACAAGAGAAGAAGAGACTGTGTAGCTGTCCAGGACAGTCAGAATTACTATATTAAATCCAGGGCCCTGAAACATTGCAATTATATCCTTAGGGGATCAAGGGACTAAAGTGCATAATAGTGAGTCTGTTTGAATTGATAATAGTGACTCTTTGGGATGGTACGAACTAAACTGCTTCCGGTATTATATATTGTTTTTGAGCGGAAGGCATAACTATATATTGTGGAAAGTACAAATAGGTTGTTTAATTATTAGTCGGAGCATTACTTCTTGAAGCCACACGAGAATATGTTTGGCTCAAACGGATGATTGGCCACATCCAAAAGTCACGTGGCTTGATCTTGGATAGGTTCCCTAGCATTATCTATAAAAATAATGTTGCTTTATGTTGTGCAATTGCATCTAGACTATGTGAATTGTAAAACTTGTTGCTCTCAAAATTTAACACACGAGTTCAAAAAGAGCAGGGAAGTAAATGTCTTGCTACTTAGTCTGTACAAATCCAATAGATTTGTTCACAAAATCTTTGACAGCCTCTAGGCTTCTGAAAGGGCCTGAGATGACTTAGAATGTTGCAGGATTTAGGGGTAGAAGGCCCTCTGAATAAAAGTCCAAGATTGTTGTCCCGACAACCAGTAGGTCCTAAAGACCTCAATATTGCATGTTGGTCCTGAAAACTTGATCATGAAGATCAAACTGTCGTACTCTTTTTGTTTGGTGAGTTTTTCCCACTGAGTTTTCACACGCAAGGTTTTTAATGACAGCAAAAGCACCCTAAGCCCCCACACTAAGCATTTTGAAGTTGGGGTATTGTTCCTAGTTGCTTTATTCTTAGTACGTGCTCTCCTATATTGTCACGATAGGATGTTTAGCGATTATTTGGCGGATGATCTTACGTGTGTGCAGCTTTATTCCATCGGAGGTTTGGTGTTTATGATTTTTATATATTGTATATGTAATATTTGTTGCCGTCGTGCAGCTAACTTACTCGCTCCGGGATGGTATTAGAAGTCGTTTAGGACAGCAAACACGGTCTCCAAAACACAACTTTGACTTCTTATTATTATAAAAATATTTGTAGAGATGTGATATATGTATACGTTTATCAAAGTATTTTTTAAGACAAGTCTACTCATATAATTTTTAACTTTACAAAAATTAACAACTTAAAAGTTATTGATGATTTATATTCTCAATGTTTGACTCAAACCTTGTCCAAACGACTTCTAATACCATCCCCGAGGGAGTAATCAGTGTCTGCAGGTTTGGAGTGCCCTGTGCCAGAATAATCAGTGCATAGTGCACGAAAGAAGCCAGCGTAATCCAAAAAGTAAACTAATGGGCACAAGGTTTCACGGCGGTGACCTTCATCATTAAACAAAAGTTGAAAAGGGCAGAGGGCAGGGCAGCACGGCGATCGGATCGAAACTAGATCGCGGAAAAGCAACACTCAGTACCTCGGGAATCCGTCCTGGCGTGGGAGAGAGACTGAGTTCTCTCGACTGCAGAATCCTGCGAGTCGCCGAGCCTTTTACTGCACTTCCTTGTTTTTGGCTAAAAAAGAGAGAGTTGTTTTAAAACCTTGAGAACCTCTTGGGGACTTCAAAGTTTCGTCTTGCGGGGAAGATAAAAATAGGTCTAAACTCAGAGTGTATTTTTATCGCTGATTTTTTAATGTTTAATACCTTATATTGCGGGACAGGAGACATGGAGGGAGCATCGAGGTGCTGACCGGGCCCCTTGGGCGTTGCTGGCATCAGAGTAGTATTCAAATTACCAACGCGAGCCCGACACTCTAAAAAGCTAGTTGATTCAATGAATCTGTCGGTCCATTGTGCCCATGATATTTATTGCCCCAAGATTCCCTAATATGCGGTCTAGTGAGGTGAAGTCCGCATGTGCCACGGTTTACCGGAAAGCCCTTCTAAGGGCGTCCACAATGGTAATAGCTAGTGCTAGCTACGTAGTCGGCTCATGTGGAGCTGAGAGATAATAACAAAGATTATTTTATATTATTGGACCCACATACTCTTCTCACATATTCTTGGGCTACGTGATATTTGTATGTAGCTAGTGACTACTCTCTCCTACTTTTTTCCTTGCCACGTCACATCTAGATAGCCAAATAACTAACCATTGGAGACAGCCTAAGGGCGTCCGCAATGAGCTTTTGCAAATCGCTAGCTCTATAGAAACAGAAAATGGTTAAAAAATAAAACGCACATAGTGGCCCAGCGATGTCAGAGACTGAAATTTTATTGAAGATCGTGCGAGCTAAGCTCTTCTAACGTCGCTAGCGCGGTGAGTTCCTGGTTACTGATTGGTCCACGCTCCTCCTCGCTAGCTAGTAGTAGCAGAACCGTGGGGGGCGCCCTAAGGGCGTCCGTAATGGTAATAGATAGTGCTAGCTACGTAGTCGGCTGATGGGGAGGTGAGAGACAACAAAAAAGACTATTTTATATTATTGGACCCACATGCTCCACTCATATATTTTGGGCTACGTGAAATAGTCTAGCTACTAGAAATTGGCGCGGCGTTGCCGCTATGGCTAGTAGAACCCGTGATATTTTTATTTGAAAGCTATTATTTGTTATGAAATGGTTTCGTTAACTATGTATGCTTTGTTTTATATATGTAGTTAAAATAATTGTATAAGATTAATGTGGTTTGATAAGATTTTTTTATATATGTGTGTGTTATTATTTTTTATCTTACTTTCCATTGAGAGTTAGGGTGATTGGATGAGTATGGTGGTTAGTTATGCGTCCGTGTAACTTTCGCTATGTTATATTTTATTTTTATTATTGAAATGGAACTATCAATTTTTTTTTTTTGGAAAGAGGCTAAAAGTATTTATTAAGTAGCCGAAAGTTTAATGTGATGATATTTTATCATAAAGAGTATCGAATAATTGGATTTTCTATTTTTGTTTTTAATTTGATTTTAATATGTACCCATAAAAAGACATAGGAATAGTTGTACAACAAAATTTTCAATTAAAACATGTTCTATTTTGGTTCCATTGAATAGATATGTTTATGAGGATTTCGAAAAAAAATTGATTTTCTATTTTACGATTTTTTTTCTCTAATTTACTATGCATTTTTAAATTTTTTTCCCAATTTATTCGTGTTAAAAAGAATCGATAAGAGAAAACAGAGTTGGACCGAATTTGGCCCATTAAGGCCCAAGCGGGGCCGAAAGTGGGGAGGGAGGCCAGCCTTGGATGTGGCGCGATTTCGAAAAACTTCGAGGGCGCAATATCTCGTGTGACAAGCCCTCGGACTGCGGGTTGATTTCCTATAACTTTGAGGGTTGTTTTATAAAAGGACCAGGGACTCGCCCGATCCGGGCCGTCCGGCCGGCCGATCGGACGGTCGGGGCAGCCAACGACGCGTGGCCACGCTGGCTGGCCCTCTTTTGGTGCAGCTTTCCTAGGGTAAAAGATTTGCATGTAACTAGTAACTACTCTCTCTCATACTTTTTTCATGCCACGTCACATCTAGATAGCCAAATACCTAACCATTACGGACGGCCTAACCCTCTTTATCAAGCTCAACACTTTTGCTGATTTTCCACATATACTCATGTGCTGCATTGCAGTATTCCACCATTCCCCATATATTCCCAATGTTCGCCATGGTTTTTGGGGCTCATAAGAATGCGAATGTTGTTTTGTTGTGAGCTCACAAAAACCAGGCTGATAAGTCATCATTTGCTCCCTCCAACTCCAAATAAATCAATTGTTACTAGAATTAAAATTGTTTGTTAGTTCAACTACCTTTCTAAAAAAATAAGAACATATATGGAATAAAATGGCACATCTTATGAAAACATAATGTATGATAGATCCAGAGCTACAAATTTGATACCATAAATCTTTCCGTTTTATTCTAAAATTGGGCCAACGTTTAAATTAATGTTTGACTTCACACAACACTAGAAATATATTTATTTAGGCACACAACGACAGAAGAATCGTAAAAAGAAAAAAAATAATCTTAAAAAATGAAAAGTGTCTTAATTCATCTAAAGTCGTTTAGGCGCGTCCCCAGTCCATTGTATCACCTCACTTCCCCGAAGTTGGTATGTCATTTGATTACATGAACCATATACTATACGTTCTCTTAGAGCAACTCCAGCTTGCCATCTTAAAATTGACCTCCTATTTCTAATTTAGGAGCAAATTTATAAAATTTGAGGACCTAAAATTACTCACAACTCCAGCAGACTTTCTCAAATTGAGCCCCGAACCCGTCGTCCTTTTGGGTATGGTGGGATGGTGGCGGCAGCTTGCACACACTCGCGTCGGGCATGGAGCCGCGCCCACGCCGTTCGGGGGCAGCACCGAGGCTGTCCACACGCGCCTAGGGGCGGCGTTTGGGAGCCGTGGCGCCTCACGTCGAGCAGCGCCCCGGGAGGCCGCGCGTTGGGAGCGGCCGCATAGCTCTAGACTCACCCGCGTGCTGCTTGGGCGGCGGCGGCGGTCTGTCCGTCGACGAGAGGTAGCGCGACGAGCTCCGCCCCGCCTTCCCGGCTCCATTGCAAACCGCAAGAGTGGGATTCCATCTTGAGGCGCGTCGGGCGGCGTGAGGTCTCCTGTGAAGTCTAGCGCGTGTGCCGCCATGGACCCCGTGGCCAGCCCAACGTCATCCCCACCGCCACGGCCTGCTGCCTCAGGACCGGACCGCGGCCGCCGACGTACTCCGCTTCTTCTTCGTCATCCGTGGGGTCCACAAGGCGGATCAGCTCACCCGACAGGTCCTCGGACTCCACCACCGCCGCCCGTGCGGTCGGGGGCGATGCGAGCAACGAGCCCACCAGCCTCGTCGCGTCCACACGCGCCTCAATGGAGGACCCGCAGCGTAGCACCCGTGCCAAAGTCGCCGCCGCGACGGCGCGTCGGCGTCGAGCGCCATGGCGACGATCGCTTGCTTACCTCCTCGATGCGCCCGGACGGGGATGGGAAGGGAAAAGGTGGGTGGGACCCACACGAGGGGGTCTTTCAAGAAGGGCAAAGATGGTGCCTTTGTGTGCTCTTGGGATAGTGATGATGATTCCGATGAAGATGACCAAAAGCAAGTCAAAGGCAATGATCTCCATTGGTGAATCAAAGAAGACTTCTCTTTTCGGTTCATCTCCATCATGCTTCATGGCTAAGGCCACTAAGGTATCACCTCATGATCATAAAGAACTAAGTGATAATGAAGTAAAATATGACGATAGTGATGATGAGTATGAAAACTATGAGCCAACTAAAGAAGATCTTCTTGAGTTGCTTAAGCAAACCCATATCATGCTTAAAGCTAAGGACAAGGAATGTAGGACTTTGGGAAAGAGTGTAAAAGCTCTTGAACAAAGTTTTAGTGAGCTAGAGGCTACCCATGAGGGTCTAAAGGAAGACCATGGGGAACTTGAACTAGCTCATATAAGGCTTCAAAAAGCCCATGCCTTGCTCTTAGAAAAGAATGATAAGCCTAGCTTAATCATCAAGAAGGATGTTGGTTCAACATGTGACATCATAGATGAATCATTCTTGGTTGATGTTGAAGAACCATCCATTCCTTCCGCATCCACATCAACCCACTCTGTCTCTACTAGTAGTGATGAAGTAATTTTAGATTCATCATTGTTAGTTGAGAATGAGACTCTCAAACGAGAGGTGGATGAGCTCACCCACGCCTTGGGTAAGGCATATGGTAGGGATGCCCGCTTGCTAAAGTGCTTGGGTAGCCAACGGTTTTCCCTTAACAAGGAAGGCTTAGGCTATGTCCCCAAGAAAGGCAAGAAGGCCTTTGCTACTCGAAAGCCTAGCTTTATGAAGAGCAATGGTGCTTATTGTTATAGATGCAAGAAAGTGGGGCATCCAGAGCAAAAATGTACTAAAATGAACAACAACAAGAAATCAACCAAAGTGCATTCCATTCATTTTGATTCTTGTTATTTGCTTACCAAGGGTGAGAAAGGTGTCAAGGCAAAGTTTGTTGGTACACCCATTGTTGGCCTAAAGAAGAAGGCTATTTGGGTGCCAAAGGCTTTGGTTGCTAACCTCCAAGGACCCAAGCAAAGATGGGTACCTAAATATTATTGATTTGCTTGTAGGTGAATTACAAGACCGGAGGGAGCCATTGGACACTTGATAGTGGGTGCACTCAATATATGAACGGTGATGCAAGGAAGTTCACTTCTATTGATTCAAATCAAGAAAATGGCAAGCCTATTACATTTGGTGATAGCAAAAGTGGCAAGATACAAGGTCTAGGAAAGATTGCAACAACCAATGATATGAGCATCTCAAATATGGCATTAGTTGATATCTTGAAATACAATTTGCTTTCGGTGGCACAAATTTATGATCTTGGTTACAAGTGCATCTTTGGTGAAGATGGTGTTGAAGTGATAAATGCAAAAGATTCAAGTTTGATTTTCAAGGGGTTTAGATTTGAGAATCTATATCTTGTGGATTTTGATGCTAGTGAGACACAAATAAGTACGTGCTTGATCTCTCAATCTAGTATGGGTTGGTTATGGCATAGAAGACTTGGTCATGTTGGCATGAAGCAACTCGACAAACTAGTGAAGCATGATCGGTATATCAAGTTCACCTCTCTAGTACTTTATTCATAGTTTACTTTGTGTAGAGAGCTAGCTCTTGCTTGTGTAGTTGTTCTTGCTGGCCTAAGGATCATATATAGGATTGTTCAGTAGATAGAGTAGTGACATAGCCATTGTGTGTCATAGAGATCATAGTTATATTTAGACTTGTCACTAGAAGGCTTGCAAGACCACTAGAGCTAGTGCAAACCGCTTAATCGCCATTTGTTATACTAACCGGTTTGTTTAGTGAAGTTTGTAGAAATTTTATAGGCTATTAACACCCCACCCCCTCTAGCCATCTAGGACCTTATAGGTTTAGATAACCCCTTGTTTGATACTTCCTCAGTCCATGAAAGAATATAATTATATGAACGGTGGCAGTCAAATTTGCCCATGTTTGACAAAGCTTATAGTAAGTACTATCAGCATCTATGACTCCAAATAAATTTATTATCGAAGTGTATTGTATAACAAAACTAATGATACTTATTTTGAACTATGAATTTAAGTACTTTTATATATAAATTTTTATCAAAGTTCCAGCCGCTTGACTTCTTGAAAATTTTCAAACGTAGAGAGTAATTAATAGGTACAGTTATAGAAGTGAAGAAGAATGCTGGTGCTATTTTGTTAAAGGAGCAAAATTGTCAAGGCTCCAATTGATGATGAAAAACAAGGATGATTAACGATAGAAGGCCATCTTCTATTTCCAGTTGTTGGGTGTGAAAGGCAAGGCTAAGCTGAATCCCATGGAAACTTGTAAACACGAGAGGCATAGCAAATTAGATAGAAAAATTGTTGCATGAAAAAAGTTAAAACGACATATAATTTGAAATAGAAGGAGTAGACTTCAAGACGGACAACCCTCGTCCTCCTCCTAGATTAATTAGCGAGAAGGAATGGGCGGATGTAAACAAGGTCTGGGGTGCTAGTGACAGACTAACTGTAGAAGGCCATCACAATGCTAGGACGCAAAGCTGAGAGACCACGGATATGATACCTCGAAAAGTAACACCCTTCTGGCCTCTGACCATCGAGATGGGAGAAGCTGGCCTGTATTTTTATTATGTGTCTTGTGTGTTGATATATTAATCAGAAATTTTTAGATGTGTCCTATTCAAGGAGTCCACAGGTTGAGTTGACGATATACATCAAGTTCAAACTAGCCTCCAAATTTTAGGATTCATATTCCAACTAACACTCGGAATGACTTGATCGAGTTACAGAACATAAGTTAGAATTTCTCCAGTTCAGATTTTTGTATGAGAAGGGAAACAAAATGATGAACGAAGACACGAGGGGAAACAAACCTGCACTCGCCATGAATCAGTGAATAGGACCCGCCAAATACCGCAGTCACGCGCTCAGGCTATAACCACTCCAGGCTTCTCCAGATTTCCAGCCAAGGCCATGTCGATCCCCTACCTAGACTTGTGATCGATGGAACAAATTAAATTGAAGATAGGTCGGCACATATATGCATAGGACTCCGATGAAAGGAGAAAACAAAAACTCACGGAAGCTTAATTGCGTCAACTCTTGATCTGGTATTGGAGAGACGAGACAGGGTGGGGAGTTAGCAACGTTGGGGAAAGGGCAAGGAATATGGAGGTAGTACAAGAGAAGAAGAAACTGTGTAGCTGTCCAGGACAGTCAGAATTACTATATTAAATCCAGGGCCTTGAAACAACGCTTGTCGTAGTACTTAACATTGCAATTATATCTTTAGGGGATCAAGGGACTAAAGTGCATAATAGTGAGTCTGTTTGAATTGATAGTAGTGACTCTTTGGGATGGTACGAAGTAAACTGCTTCCGGTACTATATATTGTTTTTGAGCGGAAGGCATAACTATATATAGTGGAAAGTACAAATAGGTTGTTTAATTATTAGTCGGAGCATTACTTCTTGAAGCCACACGAGAATATGTTTGGCTCAAACGGATGATTGGCCACATCCAAAAGTCATGTGGCTTGATCTTGGATAGGTTCCCTAGCATTATCTATAAAAATAATGTTGCTTTATGTTGTGCAACTGCATCTAGACTATGTGAATTGTAAAACTTGTTGCTCTCAAAATTTAACACACGAGCTCAAAAAGAGCAGGGAAATAAATGTCTTGCTACTTAGTCCGTACAACACTACAGGAATCCGCTTCTTTGCCGAAAGCGAAAACATTTGCCGAGAGCAAAACGTCGGGCACTCGGCAAAGAGCATCTTTGCCGAGTGCCAAACTCAGTACTCGGCAAAGACTTCTTTGCCGAGTGCCAGCCGTCGGCGGCGTTCAACACTCGGCAAATTATATCTTTGCCGAGCTTAGCCCTCGGCAAAATAACACGATGCGGGCAAAGAATAACAGGACCAAACGACCACGTTGTCCGTTACCTTTGCCGAGTGTCCGACGTTAGGCACTCGGCAAACTAGGTATCCTTTGCCGAGTGCCACACGATATGCACTCGGCAAAGAAGGTTTTTGCCGAAAGTGCCCGACCCGCACCTCGGCAAATTATGCATTTTTTTTTTTTTTTTTTATTCCCATATTTTTTGTGGCCTTGGTACAGTAATTACATCTCATGTTCAAAATTTGGGACAATTTCAAGTTGTTTTGCTATATTTCATAAATTATTTCTATTTTCTTGCATTTTCTAGACCACTCCAAATTTGAACTGCAGCTACATGAAATAATGGAATGTGGTCATTCAAAAATATTATTCATTATGTTTGGTATATGTTTAGGCTCAATCCAGGAACTCGCTTTTGAAATTACGAACATTTTTTTGTGTCGGAACATGACGAAGTTACATGCGGGAAAAGTGTTTTTAAATTCTATAAAATCCAAAACGAAGTTTAAAAATCACGAAACTTGGCGAGGTGTCTTGTCATCTCATGAGGAGGCTGTGGTAAAAATTTGAAAAAGTTTCGAAAGCAAGTTGTGACGTCGGATGCCTAAACTTCGGACATCTCCACACTTGATCACATGTGGAGAACAAGATTCGCTCATTAGTCGAAACAAGATTCTGCTCATTAGTCATCCCAGCTCCTACCAACCAAATGCCCCACTTCAAGAAGAGCCACAGTGTGAGAACCCTCGCTTCAGGAAGGCTCATGTTACCCCTGCTTCGGGAGCAAAGACAGATGGTATTGATAGTGCTTCTACCCGAAACAAGTGCTATAATTACGGGACGCTAGGACATTTTTCCTGGTTTTGTCCACAACCCAAGAGTAACCAACCCTACAGGCAGAAAATTGGACAAGTGCACTCCACCAATATCGAAGAGAGTCCAGAAGGAGAATCTGTAACCGTTGGTACTTGCCTAGTCAACGACCACAATGCTTTGTGGTATTGTTTGACTCGGATCGCCTCACTCTTTCATGAGCCAAGCTTTTGCCCAAGAACATAATGAGCGCGATATCGATTTGGGTTATGGTTATCGTGATAGCTCAGTAGGAGCTGATCAATTCACCGTGGGTATTCGCCAAATGGGTCGATGTCGATTCGAATCTCCATCTCTCCTGGTTAGTGAGAACCCGGGATGCTTCCACGACATCGTAGTCTAATATCACAATAATAAATTATTCTTATTCATGCTGCTGTTGTTAAAATGTTGATCAAGTTACTTATACTGTTATTTATATATCGCTGAGCATATGCCTTTAATCTTGACTATACAGGACTTATGGTTATGTATATAATAATCACCTTTTAATTTGGAGGAACCTGAGTATGTGTAGGCGCACTAATCAACTTTATTTCTAAAAATAAATGTGAGGCAGCCACTCGAGATAAAGCCAAGCATAATCCTTAGAGTCTTTTCCTTATTTTTCGTTTAAGACGGGGTAAGTCTTGCGGAGTACAATTGAGTACTCACGGGTTAATTCCCGATGTTGCGTGACTCGGTCTAGCATGATTTGATCCAGTTGTGATGTGCCGTGGTTGAAGAATAATGCCTAGGGCATGGCAATCTCGTATTCCCCGCCTCTTGCTATTACAGGGGTAACATTAAGTTGGCACTATCTTATCTTATTTCTGCTGTATAACTATTTTATTTTGGAAAGCTATTGCTTCCGCACTCTGAATTACTTTTGGAATAAATGTGTACATCGCACTCGATTAATAAATATATTGAATTTGGTTTGAGATACCTACGGATTGGGACTACTGAGCTCAACGATCTTGGTTGTATTGTTGATGAGTTTGAAATTACTCTGAGATTTCTGGAATACTTGGGTTTATATGGACTCAAGTGTAGATCATGCGATTGCCTCGGTAATTACAATTATACTTGATTTCTTATAAATTGGTCGGCTCATCACACCTCATTGAAAATGTCCCTCCCCATATGGAAGGAGCCAAAACCGACCTGGGGAACACCTTCCAAAACTACCAAACCGACCAACCAACGTCGGCAAACGCCATGTATGGAAGGTAACAAACCGCCTCCCCCCGGTTGGGCCCGAGCCGCCTGGAGGGGGTGCGGCCGCACCTTGCGCGCCGCACCCTCGGGTCCCGCAAAATTCGAAAATTCGGTAGGGTGGCGTTGTTGGGCCTGAAAAAGTTGTAGGGCGATGCTGGCTCGCCCAGCCTACGCGTGTTTGGTCCATTTCTCCCTTGGCCTTGATATTCTTCAGAATGCGCTTTCCGTGGAGGCGCCTTTTGGTACATTTTCCACTTGTTTCTTATATAAATCTGCTCAATATTAATTTGGACACTACAAGTGGAAATATGTGAGTTATAAATGTATATGTGTGTAGTAAGGTATAGTTTCAACCCCTTATTGGTAGAATGTTGACGTTAAAAATGTGTCGTTAGTGACCGTCAACAAGGTGTTCATGGGAGGTTCCCTTGCCCAACATGCAAGGCACCGTGATGTTCACCGGGCTGAACAAGGGTGGCAAGTGTTGGTATTTGTTAACTTACAGAGAAATAGATCATAAGCAAGCGGGATGTCCAAAGTGAGCATTTCACCCGGGAGGGGGTTTTAAATATCGAATCCACGAGGAAGATATGATAGGCGCCAAATGATTAAAAAACAAAGCATAGAATACTAATGGGATTTTGTAGTAGTTAGCATATACTTAAACAAGGTAAGCCAATAATAAATAGTAATAAGGTAAATGAGACAGCAGAGGCACACACGTGGTGAGTATAGCATAAGATTAATTCCTAGTTAGATTAGATTGGATTTATGACAAATGGACAGTTCTTAGGTAGCATACAAAGACTCTACTAAATGTTTAGACAGGCATAGCATAAGATCATATATATATCAAAACCATAGATAAGAATGTGCACCCGAAGATTACTTAAGAAAATCAGAACGAAACAAGATAATCCCAAGAACCATTATCGACTAGTCTTATACACGGGGGATGGATTGCAAAGGACTCAATAGTGTCACACCACTACGATCTACCACACGACCCAAAGATATAAGGTGAATCCAAGTCAATTATATCTAAGCACCATGCTTACATACTCTCTACTACCTAGCACACTCGAGTAATATACTAGGAGCTCTACGAATAAGCGCGTTGAATTATCATGAATAATGATCATATCAAATATGCTATGACTAGAATAAAGTAAAAATAGAATAATTGCATGCATAGTAATGAAATAGCACAAAGGTGTATGAGAACAATAATAATATTGATCCATAGTGTAACTTATCGATCCGTAACTGCAGCGATGCTCTCTTCTCTAAACTCGACTTTCTATCTAAACTAGGCTCTAGATCTAGAGCGATGAATTAGCTATCCTATCTCTTGGTGGCGCCTCCTCTTCTCCTGCCTTGGCTTCAACTTGATCTTCTTCTTGATGATGACTTGAGGCTTCAGATCCGCTTATGATGATGAGATGGGGGAGCCCGGGGCTGCTTATATAGTCCGGAGGAGGTGCCGTGGTTTGACCTAGATACAACTTCGTGCTCCCCACCGACGCCCCGGATCAAACCGACATCAAACGACCGGTTTAGATTGCGCCTTAGAGGCGGAGGAAGGTTCCGAGACGTGGCTGACTTGGCGGCCAAGCCAGCCGATCGCCCGATTATTGTCGACGCCCCGAGTGGGTCCCACTCGGGCCCCGCGATGCGCCGTGGGCTTCGGAGTCTTCTAGATGATGTTTTCTTCGGTGTCAAGTTTCGTCCACGCCGAGTAATCCGAGCCTTCTAGCCTTGTTTCGAGTTGGATTGCGTTACGCTACGCCTGGCCGTATGACACGTCAATTCGCTATTTTCCCTGTTAAGTCCCTGCAAATCACAACTTTACCGAAAACTCATGGAAATCATTAGTATAAACCCCTAATAAGGTTATCTAATTATATTTTAGTCTTTTTCCATGTTTAGTTGACGATTAAAAATATACGTTAACAAGTGTCAACAAACTCCCCAAGCTTACCCTTTGCTAGTCCCTAGCAAAGCTATATGCTATAGTAGGATCGGGAGTTGCTACTACGCTTTCATACCTCGGAAGCACTATGTTTATCGAAAATAAATTCTTCTCTTAACCAGATTGCTCTCTCATACACATTTTACCATGGGGCGTAGCCTTTTCATGAATCATAAGCAAGATAAAACAATCAAGTTAAGTGCCATGTCTCAAACTCTTTGATCAACTATCATCCCGGGGTTTTGCAATATTTTTCAAAAGAAATTCGAGATCCTATGTATGACCCTCTTAAGTAGATGGTATTTAGTGGAGTTACATGTGGTGGAACATACATAGTGGGATGATAGTGGCGAATGGATGAAGATGAAAGGTAGTAATTAGCCTTTAGCCTTTTTCTTGTATATATATATATATATATATATATATATATATATATATATATATATATATATATATATATTTTCAAGCATCTTGGACTATATCTCTCTTTCTAAAAATTGCTAAGACCTGGGCTGTCCATTCTTGGAGAGGTGGGCTTTTGCCCCGACTTTTGTCCATTTTTCTCTCTCCTTAGAGATGTGGGCCCTACTCACCCTCGGACACGTGTCCATTATTCATCTCTAAATATATTTTTATTATTAGGGAGGTAGGCCCTTCTCGCCTAGTATGACTTTTGTCCGTTACTCTCCCTCTCTCGTCTCACTTTTCTCTCTAAATATATTTATTTTTTTTTCTTTTCTTTTCTTTTCTTTTTTTTTTTTGTAGCCCGAATCTAATAAAAACGTTGAGAGAGACATATCCAAAATTGCTAGAATTTATTTTTATAATTATGGCTAGCGGCTTGATGGGGATCGCGTATTCCTTAGGTTAGAAGCAGCGTTTTTGGTGGAGTGGGATGATCTTGATGCGGATGATAGACTCTTAAGGGTCATAACTAAGGATCTTATCATGTAATGTTTTATAATTTTCAAAGATAAAAACCAGGAATCGGGTATCTCTAGGAATATGATAAACAGCAGCTCAACTTTTCATGTATTTTTTATCCTTCAATGCTAAGACTCGAGATTAAGCATGGGCTTCCCACAGTGTTGGGTTTAGAGCAAATTAAGCATTTAAAGCTCTAGGAGAATCTAAGTCTGAAATGTAAGTACTTTTAAGAAGAATTATGGCGGAGCAACTATTCATCATTTCCTTAGCATATATCATCAAGATCATAATTAAAGAAAGAGAGCTAACTCGCAAAGCATCTAACATTTATTGGACTCTTAACACTAATACTTTTATTTAAGACTCATTACTCTAAACAAATATACTAACTAGCTAATATTTAAAATAGATAGGATAATAATACTTATCGTGATAACTGAGGGTGCTCTCCCCCAAAATTTTGGATTTTGAAGTAGTCTTTTTATTCGCCCTTGGAACTTGTTCATCTCTGAGTTTTTCCTTAAATGTTCTCCCTGCAAATATTAATTTCGCACATACCCGAAGGAACAAATTCTAGGATTATGTTGTGAGCCTTCATGTGCTCACATATTTTTGTATTTTTTATTTTTTATGCCGCCACAACAAGGGGGTGCTTGCATGGGGCTTTTAAGGAACTAATGCAAATGTAGCAAACATAATTTTGTGATTTTCTAATGCAGGTTTTAGAAAAAGTAAATATGCTTAAAGGAAACATGCTAATTGAAATATGCTATGCAGAAAATTAAATATGCAGATAAATACCGAGTTACCTCTCGGCGAGAGTTTGAGTACTTACTCTCGTGGCGTCTTTGTCATCTATGGAATCTCGTCGGGGATGTCGGGTCTGCGTGCGGTGCCCTTAATGATCTCGATGAGTGGCGTAGATGAGGTAGCCGACGGTGTTTGATCACCGTGTGACGCTGGTGGTGGTAGGTCTTCGAAGGTGTACTCTTGTTGTCTTTCTTGGTAGGTGTGTCTTCTTTCTTCCTCCAAGCTTGTTTCTTCGGTGGAGACCTTTTTCGGAGTGGCTGGTTCGGGCGTGCTTGGTTGGTGAGAGCTGGGTGGAGTTTTCTTGAATTTTATTAATGTCTCCCTTGTCCGTCATCCGTATCCAACTTGTGATTTCTCCGCGTCTTGTTCTTCTTAGGCTTGCTTATTGAGTGCTTTGTCGATCTTAAAGTTGCGTCTCTTGGGTTTGTGATCCCGAGGATGGCATCACCCATGTTCCTTGCTTATTGTGCATGTTGTAGGCGTGGACATTAATCGGCGCAAAGTGTGTCCCCGCTCACAAAGTCAAGGTAGAGATCAAGTGCATGGGCTCTGGCGGTGGGAAAACACCAACGAACCAAAATTATATTCATTCTACTCTAACCTTGAGCACATATAACCATGGTAGCATAATGTGTTTCATTTATTTGTGACAAAGGTGATAAGATCGGGCCGCGGGTATGAATGTGACATTTATAACATAGCAAACTAAAGGGTAGAAAAAAAAAACTAGAGAGACAAGGGTAAGAACAACTAAGAGCTAACATGTTGAGCTATTCAGATTAATCTAAGTGAGGTTGTGAGCTAACATATTTAACTCCTTAGTAAGCATGCCATGATTAGGGTAAAGCTTTATCGATTAGGACACTTACCTTAAGATGTTTTATTGTAGAATCATGGCAACATCGTAACACCTCATGGTGGTTCTCTCGTGGCATGTGTGGTAGTTGAGCGTCTTGTCCTCTTTTCCCTCATATCATCTTCCCTTCATTTTTTACGTGTCGGAACGGTGGGAGTCTCGAGAGGAGGGAGAGCCTTGTCGGATCGTCTTCTAGTGGAATTGGTCTTCCTCCCCAAGCTCAAACTCATTGTCACTTTCGGCGCTTAAAGTCGGGTTTGATTGTTCATCATCTCCTTGAGTGTGTTGTATTTGTCGGTCTTGATGGAATCTTATTGTGTTCGTCCTCTCCCTTGTATCAATCCATTTCCTTCTCTCTTTTTTAATCGGCCCAAGGGATGAGGATGCCGACAACCAGTTGATTTTCCTTTGTCAATTCTTCTTCATCTTCTTTTACTTCTGGTTGATGAAAGGATGCTCATTTGAGATGTAAACTTGGAGTCCCTCCTTGATTAGTTTTGACCTCTAACGACGTGGTGTGGAGTGTTCTTCTTGATGGTGTGTAGCACACTTTGTCGTCTTGATGATCAAGGGAGAAACCTTATTGGTGACAACCTTGTCCACCATGGTCTCGGGGGCATTATTGTGACTTCTCTTTGTCTTGGCCCGTCATTGATTGGAGTGTATTTCTACGGTGTATTTCTTGTGTAGGTGATGAGAGCAAGCAAGTCTTTGACAAGATGATGTAGGTTGGCGTTGATCTGCTTCTCATCAAACCTCACGGCTTGGTACTCCTCTGTTTTGTAGTGGAAGTGGTAGTGAGGTAGGTCCATAAACGTGCCCACCACAGATTCTTTCACGCAACAGTTAGTGGACATATACCGAAGGATAGCAATGATATTGAAAGAAAAGGGTTATTGTCCATATGATTTATTTGTGCTAACATAATGATGGTTCTTTAAAAACTTAGCACGATTATATATATTTGTTTTTGTTTTTTATTATTATTATTATTTTTTTTTTATGAAGCGGCTGCACTTAAGCGTGGCTAAGGCAAAGGTAACTTGCAACAAAAAGACAAATTGAGTATTTAGGCACTTACGATTCGTCCTTTCATAAGGAGTGAGTTGAGTCTTCTTTTTTCTTGCTGAGTTGTTGGAGTTAGTCACATACCTTGCGTAAGCTAATTTCTTTTCCCAAATTAGATTTGATAATTTTTACTGAGGGGGTTAGTCTAACAAAGATAACCAGAATCTACTAAAGTATACTATTAGTCAAAAATCAACCTAGACATAATGTCCAACTCAATTTAAGAAGGCAATTTAATCTAACCACCACGTTTAAATTAAAAGCCTTTAGAAAGCGAAATCAACACACCTTGCGGTTTTTAGGGGATCAAACTAAACACCATGTTTAACTTGAGCCATGAAAACAAATTAAACTAAGCATCATGTCTAAGGTGTATGAAGATACTTCAAAACTTAAGCATACTATAGCAAGCAGAGGTAGCATAAAAGTACTATAGAGATGAAGGGGTATGATCATGGTGAGACTAATATAACTATTCAAAAGTTTAAAGTCCATGAGCAAGACCGTCTCACGTTCGATCATACTTACCTTTACTCACAAATAGAATTTGTGAGTTGTGCAGCTTCTTTATCCGTCACTTGAAGATGTGATTCGAATTCTTGTGGCGGCGACTTGGGCGAGGTTCCAATGTTGATGGTTCATGAAATTCAGGTACACTAGATTCTCCCAACGTAGGTAAACCGGAAGTTTTAATCAATTACCACGCATAAGATAGACTAATAGACAATACACGGGTAATTACTGTTTAAGCGAGAGGTGCTAAGTAGCAAAATCCACACTTAATATTCATCTATCAATGATCAAAAGAGTAGCTATCAAAATCTTCCCGACAGCGGCGCCGAGAAATGCTTGTTGGTATTTGTTAACTTACGAGAGAAATAGATCATAGCGCGGATGTCGATGAGCATTTCACCCGGGAGGGGTTTTAAATATCGAATCCACGAGGAAGATATGATAGGCAGTTCAAATGATTAAAAAAAAGTGATAGAATACTAATGGGATTTTGTAGTAGTTAGCATATACTTAAACAAGGTAAGCCAATAATAAATAGTAATAAGGTAAATGAGACAAAGTGAGGCACACACGTGGTGAGTATAGCATAAGATTAATTCCTAGTTAGATTAGGATTGGATTTATGACAAAGGGACAGTTCTTAGGTAGCATACAAAGACTCTACTAAATGTTTAGACAGGCATAGCATAAGATCATATATATATCAAAACCATAGATAAGAATGTGCACCCGAAGATTACTTAAGAAAATCGGGGAACGAAACAAGATAATCCCAAGAACCATTATCGACTAGTCTTATACACGGGGATGGATTGCAAAGGACTCAATAGTCTTTGTCACCACTACGATCTACCACCACGACCCGGCATATAAAGGTGAATCCGCAAGTAAATTATATCTAAGCACCATGCTTACATACTCTCTACTACCTAGCACACTTTCGAGTAATATACTAGGAGCTCTGAATAAAGCGCGTTGAATTATCATGAATAATGATCATATCAAATATGCTATGACTAGAAGAAAGTAAAAATAGAATAATTGCATGCATAGTAATGAAATAGCACAAAGGTGTATGAGAACAATAATAATATTGATCCATAGTGTAACTTACGATCGAACCGAGCGGATGCTCTCTCTTCTCTAAACTCGACTTTCTATCTAAACTAGGCTCTAGATCTAGAGCGATGAATTAACTATCCTATCTCTTGGTAGGCGCCTCCTCTTCTCACTCTGCCTTGGCTTCAACTTGATCTTCTTCTTGATGATGACTTGAGGCTTGAGATCCGATTATGATGATGAGGCGAGGGGGAGCACGGGGCTGCTTATATAGTCCGGAGGAGGTGCGGGGGTTTGACCTAGATACAACTCGTGCTCCCACCGGCGCCCTCGGATCAAACCGACATCAAGCGACCGGTTTAGATTGCGTCTTAGAGGCGGTGGAGGAAGGTTCGGAGACGGGGCTGACTTGGCGGCCAAGCCGGGCCCCGATCGGCCTAGAGTGGGTCCCACTCACGGGCCCGCGATCGTCGTGGCTTCACGGAGTCTTCTAGATGATGTTTTCTTGGTATCAAGTTTCGTCCACGTCGGGAGTAATCCGAGCCTTCTAGCCTTGTTTCTCGGAGTTGGATTGCGTTACGTTATGTCGGTCGTATGACACGTCAATTCTCATTTTTCTGTTAAGTCCACGCAAATCACAACTTTACCCGAAACTCATGGAAATCATTAGTATAAACCCCTAATAAGGTTATCTAATTATATTTTAGTCTTTTCCATGTTTAGTTGACGATTAAAAATATACGTTAACAAGTGTCAACAGCAAGTATTCTTCGTTTGACAAACATCATCAATTCCTACCCGAGAACCATGAATTCGGACTAGACAAAAAAGCACTTCATGAATGACCGGTGAAGAGGTCCTTGCCGAGCTAGCTGGTCTCAAAATCGATGAAAAGAAAGGTTGTTTTGTTGGATATGCTACCACACACATGTGGACTTATATATCGGGCTTGACTAAGCTTCCCTACTTCAAGGATCTTCTTCTTCCACACAATATCGATGTAATGCACACAAAAGAATATCTCCGAGGCACTCTTCGCAACAACCATGGACCTTAAGAAGTCAAAGGACAGCGTTAAGGCTAGACTTGACATAGAGATGATGTCGCGATAGACCAAAGCTAGTGATAGAGACCCTAGCCACGGGAAGAGATGGAAAAGGGACCCGGCCGACTACATCATCAAAAAGGGCGATAGGAAGGAAGTACTATAGTGGATGAAGGCGTTATCGTTCCACGATGGGTATCGGCGAATCCGAGTAGGGGAGTGAACTTGCGGACTATGAAAGTCTTAGGGATGAAGAGTCATGACTTCCACATATGGATTGAGCGGATCCTTCTGCGATGACTTCGAGGATACCTCTCCAGAGCGATGTGGCACGTCCCGGCGAGTTGAGCTTTTTCTTCCACCCGGCTTTGTGCTAAGGAGTTATCTCGGGATCGCGATTGCTGATCCGGGCGTCTTTGCACCTGTGTTGATTTGCAAGTTGGAGATGATATTTCCACCGGCTTCTTCCCGTCGATCGCGGCACCTGATTTTGCACCTTCCAGCGAGGCACGGTTGGGGGCCCGTGCAGTTCCGTTGGTGCTCTCAATTGAGAGTACCGGAGAAAATGAAGGAATAAAGCTAAAATTGAGCCTTCCGTGGCGGAGGCATACATTCTAGAGGAGGTGTCGACCTTCACACGGGAGTACTATCTTGAGAAACTTCCCAAATAGCCACAATCCTACCCCTCGTTACAACGCCGACGAGAGTTCATCGAACCTCGGCCTTTTCGGAGGGCAAGTCGGAAGAGGAAGCGCGACTACCCACAAGCACTTGTCCTTTGATGAGTGGCACACTATCATGCTCTATGTGTTGTTGAACCTTGGCGAAGTGGCTCCTTATCGGCCATAAGTTCTCAATGAGCTTGTTCCATGCGCCGTCACTATCCTCCACCTATCGATCCGACCCACTTGCCTTGTTTTTTAGGAAATTTATTGGTCAACACCGGAGAGGGAATGGGGCTCCTACCGCAACAAGAAGACAATCTTCCAAAAAATGGGTAGCCCGATTTTATTTCCTGGTTACGCTCAAAGGTACCATCCAAGTAACCTTGTTCGACTTTGATATTCCACTTTGGTCCTAGTAACATATAATGTAACGATATGCGTGGCCTCACCTTGCGAGGCCCGCACGGATGCCGAAATGTGCGAAGATTTAAAAACAGTGGGCAATGGCTTCCCCGTAGGGTCAACTCGTTCACCATCTATGATGTGAATGGCAATCGCTTTCACACGAGAAGCTACGAGGAGAGTCGGCCCAACCTCAAAACAACGTGCACCGGAGTTCGTATGCCCGGCTTGGATAAGAAGGACTATTATGGCATAGTCGAAGAAATATATGAGCTCAACTTCGGGGTCCTAAAGAGCTCAAACTAGTGGTATTCAAATGCCATTGGTTCGATCCTGATGACACAAAAGTAGACCCTACGATTGGGCAAGTCGAAATTTAACGAGGATTCCGTATATGGAGGAGAGGATGTCTATATTGTGGCTAATATACACGCCACACAAGTTTATTACCTCCCATGGGCGTGCCAAAAACACGAGGACCTTGCGGGTTGGTACCTTGTGCGGCGGTATCGCCGCACGGTAAAGCGCTTGTTCGAACGATGATGATTACAACCTTGACCCAAACATCAAAGAGTTCTATCAACCCGAGGGGCTAGAAGGACGTTTGGAGATAGACATTCTTTTTTGATGGGCATGAAAGTAGACAACGCCATCGATGAGGGCGAGGGTGATGAGGTGCGAGGATGCTAAGGACTTACAAATTCTTGAGCGATGGAGGATGGTGCGCGAAGGATTTGTGGAGGGCGATGCACATGCCGAGGGCGTCTGATGATGAGGATGATGACATTGATGATTACAATAGTGATAGTGATAGTGATGATTACATGCCAGCCTTTGCCATTCGGGGAGATAATTTCTAAATCATGTAATACTATTTTGTTATTATTGTTACCTTTCAATTATGTTTCGTTCATTTTGCAATACTAATTGGTTTTACTCTTTGTCTTTGCGAGGACTCGACAAAATGCGGGCGGAAGGCGACAGCGTTGATGAGGGGTCCAGATCCCTCTACGAGGCCCTCCCACCCTCTCCCCACGCCGGCGAGGAGGAGGCCGACGAACGACACCTGATGGTGGAGACGTCGTCGAGGCACGGCCGGCGTCACCCGTCGGCGAGGAGGCTTGAGTTTGTTTCTTCGTCGGGCCAGCCGGGGTCGTCGTCGGGCCAGCCGGGGCGTCGTCGGCGGCCGACCCACACCTCTTCGGACTTCGGACACGGTGCGAAGAGACACCCCTCGAGGCGTCTTCCTCGAGTTTGAGCATGGGTCAACCAGTAGCGGGGCCTCGACCCTCCAGAGGGGCGATCCCTTTGCCCGCCGCTCGGTGATTCGACCCCACGGTGACAAGTAAGTAGCCATTGATATTTTCACTACTTGTTCACATGACATGTTGAAAATCGAACTTGAGACTAACAATTGGTCTTAATGGCTCGTCGGCGATGGCGGAAGATTGTAGCGAAGAGGCGATTCGCGCCATATCAATGGCATCGAGCCTCGATTAAATCGAACTACCACCGGCATGGTGAGCGTCGGGGCGGTGAGGGACGCCCTATACGTGGGAAACGCCGTGCGCATGGAGGAGGGCGCCCTTGCGGCGAAGATCAAAACGGAGTTACGGGTGAGTCCGTATGCGGGGATTACTTCACGTTTTTTAAATACTATGTTTTTAAAATAATAGAATGATACATGTTGTCTGCGTATGCGGGATTACTTCACGTGCGGCGGGGGCAAGAGGCGCCGCCGCTAAAGTGCGAGGACAAGGTCTGCCGAGACCGACTCAAGGACACTGTACCATGAGGCACGTGTCCGGTGCATCATCTCCGTCCAACGCCCGGCGTGCTTGGCAAGGTGGTGAGGAAGCATGAAGCAAGGGAGATGATGCTCCGGAGGAGACCGACACGCAAGGGAGATGATGCTCGAGAGGGAGACCGACCTCACCGGGGACCAAAGACATCCCGGGTTAGTGTAGAACACATTTATTCGATTCCTTCAATGAAAAATAAGCGGGCTTCCATTCATCCTTTGCTATGTCATGCGGATGTGTCCGGAGTGGTGCGGCAAGTACAAGGACTGGCTGGGAGGCCATTGTGGACAAGTGGCTCTTGGAGGAGGCGTCACGAGACTAAGAGACTTCGTCGGAGATGTCGCTTGGAGATGGAAGGGCGCCACACCACCAAGGAGGCGTGCCCCTCCCGGTGTATATGGATAGATGGATGCGATTACGTTGATTTTTTTATTCAAGCGCTCAAATCTCCACTTCTAACCATCTACGTGTTCTCCTCGCAGTCCGCCGCATGAAGACCGGCACATCGGCGAGTGCGCGGGGTTCGCCTTGAGTCCGCGGCGGCAAATCGGTTGACAAGGACAACGTCTGACGATCTTCGAAGGGGCCGGCGTACACCAACGCCCGCATCTACCCCAAGCTTACGATTCCACCGAGGCGGCAAAGCGGCTATGGGGCGACCGATCCACCACCGTGCCCCTAGACGAGACCTCGTGATGAGGTTGGGAGGAGAAGCGGCACGGCCGGTCTTGGATATGCTGCCAGCGCGATCGACCCGTCCTACGTTCGTAGGGTGGGCGAGATTCGCTCAAGGAGCATGACCTCCTCCGACATCCCCATAGCACCTCGGCGTGAGCTCCACGCGGGATGATGTAGGCGTTTCATGTAATTACAGTTTCATTAAATCGTTTACTGGTTTTACACATGTCCGCTGCCTATGCATTGTTTCAACGTTACGGGTGTAATATTGCAGGCCGGATGGCGAGTTGGAGGCCAAGCGGGCGGCCAGCGGCGAACTTTGAGGCGGGCGGCGGCCCGGCGAGAGGCCCATCGGCGGGAGTTGGAGGCATACCAGCAATACTCGGTGTGTCGGATCACGGGGCGTGGCGGCCTTCTTCCGAGGGCCTCCAAATCCCGGGTGTGACCACCCGCTCCGTTGCCTACCACGCGGCTGCGGCTCCACCACCATTTCCGTTCCTCCTCACAGTAGGGACTCCGGTGAGTATATGTTGTTGTTTATTTCTTTGGCTTGTGCGGCCATCCTGCGGTACTAATGAGATCGCCTCTCCTTTATGCGCCAACCAGCATCACGAGGGGTTCAAACTTCGACTCCTCCCGGGTGGCCCTTCTCCACCCCATCCGGTTGGCCCGACTTCCGCGGTACCGTGGCGGTGGCGTTCCTCGCTTCGGGCACGCGGCGGCCACACTACGGGCTTCCACACGTCCCTCCTACACACCACGGGTGGGCGTGACGCGGCGGCGCCCGCGGCATGGGTGGTATCACGGGGCAAGGTGAGGGCCTCACACTCTTCGCACCCGGGAGGCCACGGTCGGGAGGCGGTGAGTTCTTTGGTCATTATGTTTTGATGGATTTCTTTTGGATGTTGGACATGTTGCACTGTGATGGATCTCGTTTGGATGTTGGACATGTTCTTTTTCGTTTCGATGTTGGATGTGTTGGATATGTGCACTATATGTGTGAATTTGTGATATATGTGGATTATATATGTGAATTTGTAATATATGTGCATTATATATGTGAATTGGTGATATATGTGGTTTATGTGTGTATATATGGATGCTTATGGTATATATATATGTGTATTTGCAGCAAGAATCAACAAAAACAGCAAAAAAAAAAAAAAAAAAATTCCCAGATTTGCGGAGTGCCGGCACTCGGCAAAGTCAAGCACGCCGACGACTAAAATGGCAGCTTTGCCGAATGCGAGGTGGCACTCGGCAAAGTAACCATTACTTTGCCGATTGCTTTTATCCCGACACTTTCGGCAAAGTTTTTTTTTTTTTTTGTAAAATAAATAATTCGCCGAGAATGCGACATGGCACTTTCGGCAAAGTTTTTAAAAATACAAATCTTTGCCGAGTGCGGACTCGGCACTCGGCAAAAGGGCCGCTCGCTTAGCGGTCGGCGTTTCCTTTGCCGAATATTGACATGGCACTCGGCGAAAACGTTTGCCGAGTGCCGACATTTGGCACTCGGCAAAGATTCTTTGCCGAGTGGGGGTTGCCGAGTGCGCACCGGCAATGGCTTTTGCCGGTGCAAAGGTGCCTTTGCCTAGTGCATCCCTGCACCGACAAAGCAGCCCGATTCCTGTAGTGCAAATCCAATAGATTTGTTCACAAAATCTTTGACAGCCTCTAGGCTTCTGAAAGGGCCTGAGATGACTTAGAATGTTGCAGGATTTAGGGGTAGAAGGCCCTCTGAATAAAAGTCCAAGATTGTTGTCCCGACAACCAGTAGGTCCTAAAGACCTCAACATTTCATGTTGGTCCTGAAAACTTGATCATGAAGATCAAACTGTCGTACTCTTTTTTTTTCTTTGGTGAGTTTTTCCCACTGAGTTTTTCACACGCAAGGTTTTTAATGACAGCAAAAGCACCCTAAGCCTCCACACTAAGCATTTTGGAGTTGGGGTATTGTTCCTAGTTGCTTTACTCGTAGTACGTGCTCTCCTATGTTGTCACGATACGATGTTTAGCGATTATTTGGCGGATGATCTTACGTGCGTGCAGCTTTATTCCATCGGAGGTTTGGTGTTTATGATTTTTATATACTGTATATGTAATATTTGTTGCCGTCGTGCAGCTAACTTAATCAGTGTCTGCAGGTTTAGGGTGCCCTGTGCCAGAATACGCATAGTGCACGAAAGAAGCCGGCGTAATCAAAAGTAAACTAATGGGCACATGGTTTCACGGCGGTGACCTTCATCATTAAACAAAAGTTGAAAAGGACAGAGGGCAGGGCAGCACGGCGATCGGATCGAAACTAGATCGCGGAAAAGCAACACTCAGTACCTCGGGAATCCGTCCTGGCGTGGAGAGAATGAGTTCTCTCGACTGCAGAATCTTGCGAGTCGCCGAGCCTTTTACTGGACTTCCATGTTTTTGGCTAGAAAAAGAGAGAGTTGTTTTAAAACCTTGAGAACCTCTTTGGGACTTAAAAGTTTCGTCTTGTGTGGAAGATAAAAATAGGTCTAAATTCAGAGTGTATTTTTATCGCTGATTTTTTAAAGTTTAATACCTTATATTGCGGGACAGGAGACATGGAGGGAGCATCGAGGTGCTGACCGGGCCCGTTGGGCGTTGCTGGCATCAGAGTATTCAAATTACCAACGCGAGCCCAAAACTCAAAGCTAGTTGATTCAATGAATCTGTCGGTCCATTGTGCCCATGCATATTTATTGCCCCAAGATTCCCTAATATGGGGTCTAGTGAGGTGAAGTCCGCATGTGCCACGGTTTACCGGAAAGCGCTTTTGCAAATCGCTAGCTCTGTAGAAACAGGAAATGGTTAAAAAATAAAAAGCACATAGTGGCCCAGTGATGTCAGAGACCGAAATTTTATTGAAGATCGTGCGAGCTAAGGTCTTCCGACTCGCTAGCCCGGTGAGTTTGCTGGTTACTGATTGGTCCACGCTCCTCCTCGCTAGCTAGTCGCAGAATCGTTGGGGCGTCTAAGGGCGTCCGTAATAGTAATAGATAGTGCTAGCTACATAGTCGGCTGATGTGGAGGTGAGAGACAACAAAAAAGGCTATTTTATATTATTGGACCCACATGTTCTACTCATATATTCTTGAGCTACAAGAAATAGTCTAGCTATTTTTTTTTTTTTGAGATTACACAGTACAACGCAGACGCTCAACACGCACGCACACTCACCCCTATGAACACACGTGACGCAAACCCTACCCCTATGAGCACCTTCCGAAGGACTGAGCGGCAAATCTTGAAGTTCGAAGTCACCACGGCGCCTCGCTATCGGCGGGGGCGTCGCCTACCACTTAATGCACAGCACCGGAAAATCCTGAAATAAATCCGGGATAAAGTGTCGCACCCGGGATTTGAACCACGGGTGGGAGCCCCCAACCAATGGCCTTTGCCACTGCACCGTGAGCCCCTTGACAAATAGTCTAGCTATTTGCATGTAACTATGGAGAGCATGGTTAATAAAGCGGCTATAAAGCGAAGCCAAGTCAAGAATAGACTAGCATAATAGCCAAGCTGTACAACAATCCTATCTCCTATTGTTGTTGTAAATATTATTTTTATTATATGGGATCCAGCACTTTTATGCTTTTTGCATGTGTTCCTGCGGAAGATCACCAATCTTGTTTGGAGGAGCTCACGTAGTGGCGGGACCCATGCCTGGGCAACCGTGCAAGCGCTCGGCGTTGCGAGGTTGCGCCAAGGTGCTGTCTCTCCCACTTTCTCCCTCTTCCAGCTACGATTTTGTTTACCTGTCTTGGCTATAAGCCAAGTGACATGGTCTTATTGTACCTGCTCACGACTGCTCCGTCTCATACTTTTTTCATGCCACGTCACATCTAGATAGCCAAATATCTAATAATTGCGGACGACCTAACCCTCTTTATCAAGCTCAACACTTTTGCTGATATTCCACATATCGCCATGTGCTGGATTGCAGTATTCCACCATTCCCCGTATATTCCCAATGTTCGGCCCATGGTTTTTGGGTCTCATAAGAATGCGAAAGTTGTTTTGTTGTGAGCTCACAAAAACCAGGCTCATAAGTCATCATTTGCTCCCTCCAACTCCAAATAAATCAATTGTTATTAGAATTAAAATTGTTTGTTAGTTCAACTACCTTTCTAAAAAGTTTCAAAAAAAAAACTACCTTTCTGAAAAAACAAGAACATCTATGGAATAAAATGGCACATCTTATGAAAACATAATGTATGATAAATCTAGTGCTACAAATTTGATACCATAAATCTTTCCGTTTTATTTTAAAATTGGGTCAACGTTTAAATTAATGTTTGACTTCACACAACGCTAGAAATCTATTTATTTAGGGACACAACGACAGAGAAGAATTGTAAAAATAACCAAAAATAATCTTAAAAAATAAAAAGTGTCTTAATTCATCTAAAGTCATTTAGGCGTGTCCCAGTCCATTGTATCACCTCACTTCCCCGAAGTTGGTATGTCATTTGATTACATGAACGATATACTATACGTTCTCTTAGAGCAACTCCTGCCGGCCATCTTAAAAGTGACCTCCAATTTCTAATTTAGGAGCAAATTTGTAAAATTTGAGGACCTAAAATTACTCACAACTCCAGCGGATTTTCTCAAATTGAGCCCCAAACCCGTCGGCCTGCTGGGCATGGTGGGATGGTGGCGGCAGCTTCGCGCTTCGCTCACGTTGGGCATGGGCCGCGCCCACGCCGGTTGAGGGCAGCACCGAGGCTGTCCGCACGTGTCTAGGGGCCGTGTTTGGGAGCGCGTGGCTCGCCATCGAGCTTGCTGGGGAGGAACGCAGCGTTGGGCCGGCTGCATAGCTCTAGACTCACCAGCGGCTGGCGGCGGCGGCGGTCTGGTCTGTCGGCGAGAGGTAGCGCCCGCGAGCTCTGCCCGGTTTTGCCGGCTCCATTGCGGTACGCAAGAGTAGGATTACATCTTGAGGTGCGTCGGCGGGAGGAGGGGTCTCGGGCGGTCCAGCGCGTGTGCCGCCGTGGACCCCATGCCCGGCCCAGCGTCATCCCGCCGCCATGGCCTGCCTACCCTGGACCCGACCGCCGCGGGCCCGCGCACCCTGCTTCTTCTCTCGTCGTCGCGGGGTCCACATGGCAGAATGAGCTCACCGACCAGCTCCACGGACTCCACCACCGCCCGCCCGTGCGGGTCGGGGGCAACGCCGAGAGCAACGAGTCCACCCGGCCTCGCCCGCGTCCACCGCAGCGCCTCAATGGAGGACCCCCCCGCGGCCGCAGCAGCCAAGGCGCGGCCAGCGGGCGGCGTGTCGGCGCCATGGCGACGACATCGCTTGCTGACCTCCTCGATGCGGTCGGACGGGAGGGGAAGGGGAAAAGGTGGGTGGGACCCACGATGGGGGACTTTCTAGATATGGGGAGTTCGATTAAAATTTGAGGTGGCATATAACATAGGAGCCCATATAGAGTCTCCATTGGAATTGATTTTTTACCCAAAATTCTATAATTTAGGGTAGGGGCCCAAGTAGGGGCCCCCACTGGAGATGCTCTTAGTGGAGTAGATCCGACCCAAGATAGGGAGGCTAGGAGATGTGATTGATAGAGTTTCGGACTAATGTGTATTTGCATTTAGCCCTCCCCTTTCCATCTTATCAAGGTGAAACTTCCCAGTAACTTCTGTTAAACTTTGTACGACGCAGCTCCCTCCATTTGATGGCACTTGGACAATAAGGTTAGCGCATTTCAGACTTTTTGCACCACCGTTTGACATCATTAGATTAAAAAAAAAACGGACAGAATGGCTTGGGATACAAAAACTTTTAGGTGAATGGCACGGGGGTGTGTTTGAATTTTTTGTGGCCTGTAGGTAAGAGACATCGCTCTCCTAAAACTCTCATAGGTCAGTCTTGATGACTTAGGCCTATACCCATCAGGTCGTCCTCCACCGGGGAGAAGTAGCTCCTCAGTTTCCACATGTTCATAAACTGTTCTCAGCAATTAGGATGGTGAGCCTCATCACATAAGAGTGAGTTAGCGTCCCCTCATAGGGAGCTGCAATGGCTTCCTTGTTAGGTGCTGCGTTAGGCGCTGTGGTGGGCTCTGTGGTGAAGACAGCAGCCGATCTTGGCATCAACCTCGTACAGAAGAAAATCACGCAGTGGGAAGAGATCGAGGCTGACATTCGGGACATCAAATGCAATCTGGACATGAAACTCGCTAATCGGGAGCAGCAGCTTTTGCAAGAGGTCATCAATCCGTGCGACGAGCAGAAAAAATCTTTTGAACACATGGTTGATTTGGCATACGAGATAGAGGATTGTCTGGATCAGATCCAGCGCGGAAGAGTTATTAGCTGGTATGGATTACCGGCCAAGGTGAAAGATCTCAAGAGAAGGCTGGAAAACGCACCTCAGGGGAAACAGAACAACAATGGCAATCCCAGCCAATCCAGAACAACAAGCTTACTGCAGGCCAACGCTGCCACATCGACGTCGCCTCATCAGCTTGTCAAGCTAGTGGGCATCGACAAGCACATAGAGCAGATCCTCGAGCTGCTCAACGATTTCGAAGGCCAGCAAGAGCAGACGACGACGAAAGTTATCTGCATCGTGGGGTTCAGCGGCACGGGGAAGTCCAAACTCGCAGAGGAAGTATTCAACTGCACCGATGTTATATGCCAATTCTCTTGCCGATTCTGGGTTTTCGCGTCACAGTACAAGGACAACCCTGATGGGCTCCTGATGGCACTAAGCAAGCAAATTAATTCTCAAGCGACAGACCATGTGAAGAATATCACTAAGCACCTGACGACAAATAAGAGGTACGCATTTATCTCTACTTTCCTGGTTTTCTTCCTGCCGCAATCCTTATTTCTTTGTCTAGGACATTGATAGTCCCTTCATGTTTTAACTTAGAGGTGTTCAGAAGCCTATGCATTAGTCAAAACTGCTACGGAAGTGGAGTATATATTAACCGAAAGCCTAACCAACTCGTCTCCCGGAAGGCTAACTTGGTGTTTGGCTAAAATCTCCCAACTTAGACCATTCTTAGTGTTTAGATCCATTTGCCATTGCAAAATATTAGCCCCTAAACTTTTTGCTGTTTAAATATAGTCTTTGCATGGGTGTTTCAATCCATGGCAAAAAGATGGGCTAAAAGTGTAAAATGAGGTGTCCTTCACACGAAATGCTTTTTGGCCAGTTAAGGGCCACTTGAGGAGCAAAAGATTTTATTCAAGATTTTAGTCATTTGCTCACTTTAGTCCTCCCTGTTTGAATCCCGATGGCAAAAAGAGCGGCTAAAAGTGCCGTGCTAAAGTTTTACCATGGGATCGAAACTTGCTATTAGTTTGGTTTCATTAGCATTTAAAATTATAATACATCTGCAAATTTTCTTAACTTGACAGTTTAATTAGGAAAAAAGAGATAGACAGGTTTTTCAGACACTATACAAGTCATGAAAGTTAAGTATCTTTGAAACCACAGAATGGAACTTTGCACTAAAAGTGGGTGTTTCATCATCTTATATGGCATGATAGTTTTGGAAAAACAATATCACAAAACACCCAACTAAGGCCATTTTGGATTTACTAAAATAAGTTGCTAGCAACTAAAAAAAGTGTGTCAAGGACACTTATTAGGGTTGTTTCCCTCTTCAGACAAGGAAGAAGCGGAGGTGGGGAGTGGAGGGACACATGGGGAGAGTGGAGGAGGGAGAGAGGGGGATGGATTGGAGGCTGTTGGGTTGAAGGCATGTGAAAAAAAAAAAAAAAAAAAAAAAAGAAGGCATGTGAGTGGGACTTTGGAATGATGGACATTTGGATTGGGAGGGACAGAGAGGGATGAGTGAACCCTAACCCCTGTCTTTATATATCAGAAGAGATCATAATGGGCTGGTGTGGGCTGCTAGGTTGGGTCCGATTAATGGAGGCAGTCCTGTTAGGTTTTACCGTCTAGGTAAATTGTTTTACCGAGACAGTTTTTGAACACCTCTGTTAATTAAGGCATTAACTATGGTGGTTTCAAGATCTACCCGTTAAGGTTAAGATTTTGGAAATGCCTCCTAACAGATTTTATGTAGTAGTGCGAGAATCTCCAAGAGCGTAACGTAACAAATCATGAGAAAAATTCCTTGTGTTCCATCAAAATATATAACAACATAAATCTATTATGTGTGTCAATAATTATAGCCAGATAAAAACACCGACAATAAACTTATTTATTTATTGTAAAGATGAACAATTTATTTCCACATGCAATATTAATACAGATAAGTTAATTGTCATTGTCTTATGTATGTGTTTTGTTAAGATATTTGTTTTGAAATGATCGATAACCCCAAAACCAAATATTTATCGGTCTATGTATGTGTACTTTTTTAGACGTGGTTGCAAATAGCATTTATGTTTTACTTTTGATTTAGCAATGGTAATGGGTGTAATAATCTAGAAACACATATACCGTACTTTTTATTTAAAACTTTTTATAATAGCATATATTTGTAATTTACAGATACATATAGTTATATCTTGTTTTAGCTTTTTTTTTGAACAACTGTGACCGGTAATTTAGATGGAAAGTAAGTGGGTCCCCTTCGATTATCTTCCATGATGGCTTGATTGCACAATTTGAACAAAAATACGGGGTTACTTCAAATTTATCTTTTATAATAACAAAGTTGGGTAATTAAGATGCAAATTTAGAGGCAATAGAAATTTATTTTCATAAATGCTGGCATTGGTAATTAGATGAAAATTTAGGGGTTGTTTCAAAGTATCATTCATAGCAATAGATGTCGATTTAGATGAAGATTTAGGTTTACTTAATGCATTTTAAATATAACAAAAGCAATTTATCTTGAAGCAAATGGATGGTGATTTTGGATGCCTATGTGTTTGGTTAGTAATCTAACTTCATTGTTTTGTTTGAGTGTTTTTATTGATACCGGTTTATATGCACTCTATTAGGTACTTCATTGTGTTGGATGACATCATCAATATTGCACAATGGTCCAGTATAAGGACAACCTTCCCCGACACAAAAAGGAGGTGTAATAATTGTGACAACCAAGGATGAGACAGTAGCTACAGCTTGCACAAGCAATGGTAAGAACGGCTTCTTGTACAATATGAGAACTCTTAATGAGACCCATTCCAGAGATGAGTACATAGGAGCTTTCTTGGAGAACAGAAATAAAGGAAAGTACGAGGAGGGTTTCAGATTATTTTCAAATAAATGTGACGGCCACCAACTCTCTCTTGCTAGTATGACCACATATTTGCAGGGACAAATGAAGTTCACAAAACAAGACTTCTGTTATTTTTGGAACAACCTAGGTGACAGTTTGAACAATAATGACGTTTTCAGAGAACTGCAGCAAATTCTTGTGGATAGTTACAGGACACTGGATTGCAATAATGTCAGGGCCTCCTTGCTCTACTTATGTATGTTCCCAAATGGCCATTCCATAAGGAGGAAACGACTGACAAGGAGACCGTTGGCCGAGGGATTTAGTAACCAGCTAGAGAGCTATTTGCAGAAGCTGGTTGAGAAGAATGTTGTTCGGAAACTGGAGTCAAGCAAGGACGCAACAGTGAAGTGCTGCAGAGTTCATGGCATCATACATGGCTTCATGCTCCATATATCCAAGCCTGCAAAATTCATTGCCTCTGCTGGTAGTGTGTCAATAATGTAGACAGAGGAAAATACCGTCACTTACATTTCAAGGATGGGGAATCGGAGCAACCAGATGTGGGCCCGTCAGGTGTGGGCCCATTCCGTGCCCATTCTGTGACTATATGTGGAAGAGGAGGAAAAAAGTTAATTCAGGATCTGCCCAAATATGAGGTGCTGAGAGTCCTGGATCTGGAAGAATGTGATGATCTGAGAAGGATGATATTAAAGACATAAACAAGTTGTGGCATATGAAATATTTAAGCCTTGGGGGCAACATCACTAGCCTTCCGAGCACAATTGTAGAATTGAATTTCTTGGAGACCCTCGACATGAGGAGAGCCAATATAGATACATTGCCTGCTGAAGTCATCAAGCTGCCCTACCTAGCTCATCTGTTGGGAAAGTTCAAGCTGGAGAAGATGAGGTGGAAGAATACTGGAGTAAAAAAGTTTTTGAAGAAAGACAGTAAATTGCAGACTCTGGCAGGTTTCATCACAGATGACAAAGGCCGTGGATTTGCAAGGCTAATGGTCCATATGAAGAGCCTGAACAAGGTTAAGATATGGTGTAAATCCACGAATAAAGATAGCAAGGGATTCACCAACCTTGCTAAATCCATCAAGAAGTTTCTTGAAGCTCGCTTGGGCACATGTGAGGTTGGCCAATCCCTGTCACTGTATCTTGAGGATTCCTCTAGTGAAATCCTAACTTCACTAGGCAACAATGGAGAGACCCCGACTGGCCATCTCACCACGCTGAAACTACACGGTGCCCTTAGCGGACATATTCAGTTTGCTGGGTCGCTGAGCGGTGTCGAGGAGTTGTGCCTTTCATCGACCAATGATCTGTCGACAACGGACTTGGCAAACCTGCACAAGTTGGAACGGCTGAAATACCTCAAACTGGTTAACGTCAACCTTGCAGGCTTCGAGATCAGGAAAGAGCAATTCCCCGATCTGCTTCGCCTGTGCCTTGTGCAGTGTCATGGAAGCGTCCCCACAATCGAACCGGAAGCTCTGCCATGTCTCGACTCACTTTGGATCATCAATGAAAAACTTGTTGGTCTATGTGGAATCATAGAAAACCACAAACATCTCCAGGAAGTCGCTCTGGATTCCAGTGTTGAGCTGGAAACAATAAGAAGTTGGGACAAAGCAGCTAAGAAGCATCCAAAGAGGCCAAAGATTTTGTTCTTCAAATGTGTTAGCCCAAATGGAGCCGGGTCTATGATGAAACTTGAAGCTGTCGAACGACAAGCTGAAGCCAAGGAGAAGGCAGCTGCTGAAGCAAATGAAAGGGAGCGGGCTGCTGCTAGGGATTGGGCTGCAGCAGAAAGAGCTGCTGCTGAGAGAGCTCAGGAAGAAGCAAGGAAGAGAGAGAGCTGACCGAGCAGATCGAGCAGCATCCGCCGCTGAGGCTCGACAAAGGCAGGCAGCAGCAGCTTCTGCTGCAAGAGAAAACATAGCACACCAGATGATCTTGACTCATTCTTCAGTGGGGGTGCTCGTGACAACAGTGCAACGAAGCAGAGGGCTCCAACACCTACAGTGGTAATTATATGTGTCAAAACATTCACATAAAAAATTGCAGCTCAGTCTGTTACCTTTTGCTAATATTGGATGTTTTAGGATACTATGATTGGTTTCGGAGCTCAAGGCACAGGAACCACTAATGGATCACAGAGAGCAGCACCACGTTCCGCTCCTGTGGGAAAAGTGGCATCAGCCGCAAGTTTTGGCGATGATCTGGACTTATTTGGAGGTATTAGATTATCAAGTCTTCCCAAATGAGCATTAATTTTATGTATTTAAGTTTCTGCTGATGTTGTGTTCCTAATTTACTGATAGACTTATCTGTAATCCATTATTTTTTTCGTTTGTGTTTCCAGCTCCTGCATCTTCTGACGCCTTTCAAGAAGTTGAGGGAGGAAGTGAAACGAGAAGACATGCTAGGTTAGAACGTCATCAGAGGACTCGTGAACGAGCGGTAATATTCTGCAATTTCAGAATACAAAAAAAATGTTCACTATCACCTGTCAAATAATTAAGTGTATTGCCAATGGCCTAGTTTATTCCTATGCTCCCCCTGCTATTACAAAGAAACAATAGCTACTCCATTCTCACTTCTGGTTGTTGTACATTACATCTCCAGGCTAAAGCTCTGGCTGAGAAGAATGAACGAGATATGCAAGTACAGAGGGACCAGGCAGAGAGAGATGTATGTGCTACTGCTTTTCATATCTGAATCAGCTTGATTATGCTTGATTTAGTCCATCTGTTCAAGGCAACAGCCAACTGTACACATTATGTACAATTGTTTTCACCTTTTCATAATCTTATCATCATTTTCTTAGTCAGCGATCACAGCATGCCTTGGTCCTTTAGCCACACTTGCTTGGTTGCTAATAGTCCACTTGTTTGTTTGGGCATTCTGAATTACAGAGAATTGGAGACACCCTAGACTTCGAGATTAAGAGGTGGTCTGCTGGGAAAGATGGCAACTTGCGTGCTTTGTTATCATCTTTACAATATGTGAGTCGCTGATACTTTTGCTGCTAGAGTGCGAAGCTAAGCTGCATGTGTTTTTGTTGTATATTCTTTGGGCACTCTGTTTTATCTTGTTGTGTCAGCATGGTCAATGTTTTCTTTTGTTCTATAAACATCATCATTGCTTTGAACCCCCCCAAATTTTTTTTTGGTCATATCCTTTGCATTCTTTTTGTTTTAGGTATACTTAGTTGACCAAATACTATTATTTAATTTTTGTTGACCAACCTAATTTATGTATTGATTTCGATTTAAGACCAACACATGGGGACTGGGTTTGGCTTTCTGGGGTTTTTCTCCTTTGGTTAATGCTGTTGGTGGCTTGATATAACATCTTGATTGCCTTCATTATGATGATAGATTTGGTGATTTTTCCTAACTTTTACCTGATAGCATTTCATTTATCTGTTTCATTTGTCAGAAGTTTATTTGCACTCTGTTAGGATGCGAGTGTGGTAAAATTAACATTAAATGGCAAATGGCAAGCCCCTGAAAAAACAATTAATGAATGCCACATTCTCAGAAGGGTGATAAACGTATTTCATTTACTAATATATACCATCTGAAACAGATACTTTGGCCAGAATGTGGATGGCAAGCTGTATCCTTGACTGATTTGAGTACTGAAGATGCTGTTAAGAAGCAGTACCGTAAGGCAGTACTATGCATTCATCCTGATAAGCTGCAGCAGAAGGGTGCAACACTTATGCAGAAATATATTGCCGAAAAAGTCTTTGACATTCTGAAGGTGCGTGTTCAACTTCTTTGGCAACATTTAATAGTATAATAAGTGGCAAGTACAAATTCATTTGTGTAGAAGTATACTTTCTGTGATATCATAGGGTCATTGGAACTGCTTTCTTTTACAACTTAACAAAAGTGTTTCGGCATGGGTGGGGGTTCCTGAAATAATTTAGCAATGGATTTACCATTGGTGATTAGGAGGGTTTAGTGCCATTCCATGATAAGCTGTGTATTTGTGACCAAGTTATGGGAGCCCAGTTCTTACATTTGTGACCCACAATGATGTGTGTCAGTGTCAATAGCCAATTGCATTGTTGATTCATATTATCTCATATTTCTTAAGTTTAAATAAAACCTTGCACCTTTTTGTATTAACAGGAGGCCTGGAACAAATTCAACTCTGAAGAGCTCTTGAAGCAATCTCTAAAGAGCTTAACTATAATACCAACATGAATTGCCGTACTGGCAAAGGCACAGATGAACAAAGTGAAAGCTTTTACTTCATCAAATTACCCTGTTTTTACAGATTCTGGTCAGTTGCTAGGTCCCTGTGGTCCACTGTGTTCGAACCCTGATCTCCATGGTACTTGCGTTCCACATCTATGTATGTGTAGCCTTCTGTTCATCTGAGGGCTAATGACGTGTCTTCTTTTTGGATAGCTTTTACTGGGTGGCTTGACTCACACATTCTATTTCTTAATACTATTTTGTGTACAACCGCAGAAATTCAAACTACACTTATTGTAACATTCTGCAAATTTGTGTAATAATAAAAGACGCAACTTTTTAAAATTTTTTGCTTGATTATGTGTTGCATGTAAAAAGTTAGGTCAAACATAAGTAAAATGTCTTCTTTTCTATCCCAATTTCAAAATCCGAGCTCCAAAGCTTTTTACAACGAAGCCATGGCCACGTCAACAACACTGCAGGAGTTCTTTACAAATAAAATATTTTTGGGAGGAGTTAAAACCTTGGTCGAATTCGACTTCGCACTCGAATTCAACATACAACTCCTCACGATTTATTAATTATTTCTAAAATCTAAAACACTAATCCTCTCCCATCCTATTCAAACCAAGGTTTACAATAATTTGTGCACTACATATGATTTAGAAGCATATTTGTTTTGGTTCTCGTTGTGCTTGGAGGTAATCTTTATCTTTAATCCCTTGTGGTAATTAGGAAAGCCTTTCTCCTTTTATCTTCTAGCCATCCGGCCAGCCAGAAGACGTGCATGGCCCTGAACACGTTACATAAGATGTATACGTGCTCAGGCAGCCATGCCCTCTACCCGTGTATATGTAATATATGTACACGACCTTGCATACCTGACTGGCACTTTTTTTTTTTTTTTTTTTTTTTTTTTTTTTTTTTTTGAGGCAAGACACTCTGCTTCCTCTGTTCTGCTGGGGAGCACGGCAGGACGGCAAGCAGCCTAGGCCAGTAGAAACCAGCCACTTTCCCTTGGCCCACGCACAGCCCTGTAGACAAGCCAACCCTGTAGCCATCGTCTTGGGCCAAAGCCGGCCGAGAGAGACCCAGTGCCCGCATCCCTCTTGGGCCGCAGCAGGCTTAGACCAGCCCATCCGATCCGTGCCATTTTCCTTTTCACAAAAGCTAGCCACTTTCAAAAATCCATAAGAAATTCATCCTTGCTCCAAAACTTATGAAACTGGTTTCATAATTGTTCTAAAATCTAATCTACCTCCCTGTTCAATCTGGTGTCTAGTTGAGTTTGGTTTTTATTGCAGTTTTATTGCTTCTTATTTGTTAGCCGTTCTCACTATTTTCTTGCATAGCAACGATTCGAGCTCGAATGGATTCGACGACGCACCTGGAGGCGATAGACCCTGATGTTGGGCAACCTGGACTCCCCGAAGGCGAGTACCACTACTTCCTTGACATCACAGGCGTCATGGCAGCACCTTATCTTAGGGAATCCTATGAAGACACTACAAAAGTAGAAATGCTAGCGCTTTATTCTTAATCCTTTGCTAGTATATATATATATGTGATGCATGCTTTTTCCTGAGCCATTAATTACCTTGATTGAAACCTCTTCACCCTAACTACCCAGCTCCATGCTCGCACTTATATATATATATTTTTTTTTTGAAAGAAAGAAGCAGGGCTCGGCCCTACTTAATTTTTTCATTTTCTGGAAAGGGGGAACTGGTTACAGGAAATAACCAAAACAAAACAAGAGAACTAACTACTCTGACTACTCTAACTAAACTGACTATTACAACAAAGGGAGAAGGAGGGACTACTCTAAAAGGGGAGGAGACAGGAAGAGAGGAGCAAATACTAGGCAACTAGGCCCAAAAGCAAAAAAGCAACTGAGACTAAGAAAGATGTTGAATCCATGTCTTGAGCTGTGAGCTTTTTGCTGCTTTGGCCTTGATGCAAACCAAGCCAAGTTCTTCCTTTAACAGACTCTTCCATGTTCCAAAATCTCTATTTCCATTATTGAAGATGATCCTGTTTCTGGTATTCCGGATTATCCAACAGGCTGTGATCATTATTTCTCTGAAAATTTGGTGACCAAAATTTCTCCTCGCATCAATTACCATGTCCAATCTGTCCAGAGTGTCATCCCAATAGATGTGTAGGTAGTCCCAGCACTTCCTACTGAAAGAGCAGCCAAAGAACAAATGGAAAAGAGTCTCCTCAACATCACAGTCACAAAGAACACAAGAATAACTTGGAAGAATCCTGTTTTTCTTCTCAACATATTTCTTGTATTTAGCCTGTCTCTTAAAAAAGAAGCCGAGAAAAAAAGAACTTATGTTTCCCCAAGTTGCTAGATGACCAAAGCCATTTAAAAAGAGGTGAAGCTGGGCATTGGGGTTTCAAGATTCTATATGCCTTTCTGGATGAGTAATGGAAACCCCAAACAAATGACCAAATGTCTTTCTCCTCGGATCTATATGCTCATCAAGCAAGATTATTTGCAGTTCATCGAAGTTGTGAAACAGCCTGGGCTGTTAGGGGAAGGAAAAAATTGGTTTCTAAATTCTGGTTTCTCAAGTGTATAATGGAGCTTTTGGGAGACTTGGCAAAAGAGAACAGCTGGCGGAATCTGATTTGCAAGGGACTGCTGTCCAATTATCGACCAAAAACTAATGGAATTTCCACTATTGGGAATACAGATGCTGAGGCTTTTAAATTTGTCAAAGAGCTTGAGGACGTCTTTCCACCAAAAGGAACCTGTGGGACTTCTCAATTGTGGTGGGGTTCTTTGATTGTTGTATAATTTTTCCCAAGTCGAGAAGTAACCCAAGGCAAGTCTCGAGGTTGTAGAACTTGTCAAGGTATTTCATGAGTAGAGCATCATTCTGACTTCTCAGATCAATTATGCCCAAGCCTCCTTCAGCTTTGGGTTTTAATGCTTCTTCCCAGGCCACAAGACAATTGCCTTTTTTGTTTATTTCACCACCACTCCAGAGCCCTTTCATTCTATAACTGTCCACCTATTTGATAATCTGAGGTGGAATATTGAGAGTGCACATATAGAAAGTGGGGAGAGCAGAAAAGACAGAATTTACCAGAATTAATCTGCCATGATAGGACAAGAATTTGCTAACAAGAGAAAGCCTGTTCTCAATTCTTGTGAGTAAAGGACTGAAATCTTGTACAGATGGCCTTGTTGTTCCAAGTGGAAGCCCTAAATAAGTGAATGGCATACTTCCAATGTTGCACCCAAAGGTTCTAGCAAAATGGGTGACTCTATCTGTTGTCATGTTAATTGGCACCATGAAGCTTTTGCTGAAGTTAACATTGAGGCCTGTGGAATTTGAGAAAGATCTCAACAGTCCCTTTAAATTGAATAAGGTTCTCCCATCAGCAGGAAGGACAAGCAAGGTGTCATCTGCATATTGCACCACTGGAAAATCCCCACCAAAGTTTTCAGCAATTGGGTGTTTAAGCACCCCCATAGACCAAGCTTTGTTTACAATTGATTGGAGAAGATCAGCTGCTAGAACAAACAATAGGGGAGATAGGGGATCCCCTTGTCTTACACCTCTTCTACATTTAAAGTTCTTGCCTGGAATGCCATTCAGCAGAATGGAAGATTCACCACTGCCAAGAAGATTTTTGATCCATCCAATCCATTTGCTTGAGAAACCCCTGTGCTGAAGAGCTTGAATTATAACTTCATGCTCAACTTTATCAAATGCCTTCTCAAAGTCAAGCTTGAGAATTACAATCTCTTTCTTAGATTTGTGGCATATGTGCGAGAAATTGAAAAGCCCAAGCCAAAAGCAGTCTGTATGGTTCTTCCCTTGATAAATCCATATTGATTTGTATGGATTATTTGGCATATAACTTGTTGCAACCTGACTGATAAGATTTTTGTAATGCACTTTAGACTATAATTAAGCAAGGAAATGGGTCTGAAGTCATCAGCAGGTTCTGGGTCCGAAACCTTGGGGATCGGGGCTATGTAAGAATTATTGATAGCCTTTAGACCTGTGTTGTTGCAACAAAAATTTCTGAATAGCCTGAGGAAATCCATTTTGATGATGTCCCAACAACTCTTGATAAAGATACCATTGAAGCCATCTGGGCCGGGGAGTGATTTGTTGGGAAGACTCTTTATTGTCTCTACAATTTCTTCTTCACTGAAATCTCTATCAAGCAACTCTTGATCTGAAGCGGATATAGAGAATGTAATCAAATTAGCTAGATCATATTGCATTTCTCTGAATTCACTGACAACCATTCTGTTATTGTAGCTATCCCGAGCAATTGGGCTTTTTGTTCATGGTCGAGTGATGATGTTACCATCCGGGAGTGCAAGGCTTGTGATGAAATTCCTTTTATAGGAAATGGTTGCCATGTTGTGAAAGAAGGTAGAGTTTTCATCATTTAACTTTACCCATCTCACAGTGTATCTCTGCTTCGAGAATAACCTTTTTAGCTTCGCATGGGAATGCTAGATGACTTTTGACCAGCTTTACGAGATTCTTTTCTAGAATGGAGAGAGGTCTTTGATCTTCAAGCCCGTCCATCGGGAGGAGAACCCAATTACAGTTATGAATGAGTTTTCCCAGATTTGAGGATTTTTTTACTCCGGGCCTTTAACTCTGCTCTCCGCTGCCTCATTTTGCTTGAAATATTTTTTTTGCAAAAGATCACCATAGAGCCCGGAGAGTTGTGCCGGTGATTCTCCATAGTTTCTTTGAACTCGGAAGCTGCAGACCAAAAATTTTCAAATCTGAATAGGTTAGACTTGGGGATAAAACTGTCAATATGTATGACAAAAGGCACATGATCCGAAATTGGCCTTGCTAAAGGCTGAACTTTAGTTCTTTGGGTGGGATAAGATCCAATCTGCATTTGTGAAGACCCAGTCCAGCTTGACTAGCAAAGGGTCTTCCCGCATGTTGCTCCATGTGTATTTTCTTCCATTGAAAGGGATTTCAACAAGATCCAAGTCAAGAATACTTTCATTAAAAAGTTGCATTTCAGAGAGATCCCCTCCAGTCTTATTTCTATTTTCAGGCGTGTTACATGCAGATTAAAGTCCCCAGCCAAGATCCAATCATCAAAAGAACTAGTGTCCAAATTTAACAGCCAAGTAATGAAAGCAAATTTCTCATTAGAAACACAAGCACCATAAACATTGGTCTAGTGGAAAATCTTATTGTCAAGCTTGTTTAGGAATTTAACAGATGATGGCATATGAATTTGCCTGAACCTGAACACCATCAAGCATGCTCCCATTCCACAAAGTTAGGAGACCCCCGAGAGGCTCCTACGGATGGGTAGTAGCGGAATTTATCCAACCCTCTGTGACAAAATTTTTGAGATAGAAATGATCAAATTGCTCTCTTTTTGTTTCCTGCAGGCAAACAACATGACAGGCACTCTCGGATATTTTTGCTCGATAGCATCCCATTTTGGTGTGAATTTATTCCTCTAACATTCCACACCCGGGATCTTAATTGCTCGATGGTTGTGATCCATTTGGAAACCATAAGGAGAGAATTCTGAGGGTTATCAACCAACCGATAACTATGAGCCAAAAAGGTGGAGATAAATGTGTACTATGGCAATTGGAGGACGGTGCGGGATTATTTTGTTTTCAAAGTGTAAATCACCATATTTGGTCGCCCGCGTCATGTAGAAAAATACAGTAAATCAAAAATGGCTAAAAAACCTAGATTTTTGCGTGGAGCCATATTTTGGGTGTAACTGACCACAAAAAAAAAAAAAAATTTGAGGAAGTTTCGAGTTAGGCGGAGCGAGACGTGCTTCATAGTGAAAAACTGAAATATTCATTGAAAAATTTTGAAATTCAAATCCAAATATGTCAAAATTTGTCGAATCCATGGTTTTTGTAAGATAAGAAATTTTATATTTATGTTTTATTTATTTATAACAATATTTTTTATTTTTTATTTGTCGGATAATATGCCTTATATATATTTTTAAATTGTAACATGGACTATAGGGCGGTTCTGATCCAGCCGCCCCTAATGAGGAAAAGTTCACTATAGGGGCGGCTCCATCGAGAGCCACCCTTACTGAAGTCGCAGATATATACCACACGCCCGCCAAAATCGGCTAAGTCTGGGCGCGAATCGACCAAAATTACGCCGCCGGAGGCTATTGAAATTTTTCACCGCGTCGCCGCCGCCTCCGCCGCCGTCTCCCCGTCGCCGCCGACCACATCCGTCCTTCCTGCGCGCCCGCTGCTCCATCCTGCCATCCTCCCCCCTCCTCCCTCCTCTCCCTCCTCCCCTGCGCCGCCAGCGCCTCATCATTCGAAACCCTAACCGCCGCGCTCATCGGCCGTCGCCCCTCGACGTCTTTGGTGCCTCCTGCCTCCCCCCCCTCCCTCCTCTCCTTCCTCCCCCTGCCCCCGCTTGTCGCCGCCGTTCAAAACCACTTGCGCCGCCGCCGGCGAGGCTGCCTCGCCCAGCAGGTGCCTCTGCCTCCCCTCCTATCTCCCTCCCCCTCTTCCCTCCTCTCCCTCCTCCCCCATTGCCCCGTCTTCCCCACATTTGTTGGAGGGCCGCCGCGATCGGATCGGCAATTGCTCCCTTGGCCGCCGGATCTGCGGTGACCTTCTTGGTGGTGCTTGCCCTTGCCCGGTGAGTTCTTGGTGGTCTTCTTCTGCTGGTGGCTGTGAGCTCTTCTTGGTGGTGGTGGTGGTGGTCTTAGGTGTGAAGCTGCTGGTCTTCTTCTTGCTGGGCTGTGAGCCGTTGCCGGTGGTCGTGAGCCGCTTGGCGCCGCGGTGATCGAGTTGCTTCTTCTGGTGCCGGGTGAGTTGCTTCTTGGTGGTGCTTTTTCTTTGGTGCACGTGGAGCTTTCCGCTTCTGCTTCTTCTTCTTGGTGCCGGGACCTGCTTCTTCTTTGTTGCTCTTTACTACCTCTAAGGTTTGAGCTGTTGCCTCTGGCATTTGTTCTTGCTACATCACGGTAGAAATTTGAGTACTTCTTCTGCTTCCGTGGTGAATTGCTTTGCCATTTTTTGAACTAATGTGAGGGATTAGGTGCTGCCTATGATGCATTTTTTTAACTGAGCACATGCCACTGCCTATGATTTAGGATGCCTATGATTTTGAACTGAGCTATTGCCACTACCTATGATGCATATTACTCTAATTTCTACCTGTGATGCCAAATATTAGCTAGCTGGGCTGTGTGAATCCTGTTATTAGCTAGCATGCCACTACCTCTGAGGTTTGCTTGCTGTGGTGAATTGCTACCATTTTGTGAACTCATGTGAGGGATTAGATGCTGCCTATGATGCATTTTTTTGAACTGAGCATGCCACTGCCTATGATTTAGGATTTTGGATCGATTTTGAGCTATTGCCACTACCTATGATGCATATTACTCTAATTTCTACCTGTGATGCCAAATATTAGCTTTGTATATGTATCTGTGCCCTTCTACTTGTAGCAGACCCCATAATCTCAGCTCTACCAACTGCTTTCCTCTAAACTTCCTCAAATTTTTTTTCCTATGTTTTTTTTTTTTTTTTAACAATTAGTGAGCAGCTGCTGGTGGCTGTGCCTATGTTAATCCTGTTTTTCTATATGTATCTGTGCCCTTCTACTTGTAGCAGACCCTTAAATAATTAGTGAGCAGCTGCTGGTGGCTGTGCCTATGTTAATCCTATTTTTGTATATGTATCTGTGCCCTTCTACTTGTAGCAGACCCTTAAATAATTAGTGAGCAGCTGCTGGTGGCTGTGCCTATGTTAATCCTGTTTTTGTATATGTATCTGTGCCCTTCTACTTGTAGCAGACCCTTAAATAATTAGTGAGCAGCTGCTGGTGGCTGTGCCTATGTTAATCCTGTTATTAGGTATCTCATACTAAAACATGAGTTTGATTAACATTTCCTGTTGCTACTATTTTACTATGTTCATCCTGTTTTTTTTTAACATGCTACTATTTAACACTTGGTATTTGGAGGACATGTATTTGGAAACTGTTTTTCTTTAATCTCTCTCTTTATTTGAGCAATACTAAGTGGCATATGAAGTAATGATCTTTTTGTACACTTGTAAAACTTTGTGCTGAGGTTGTGGCATATGCAATGATGATCTTTTTATATACTTTGTAAAACTAATTGCTAAGGCAGTGGCATAGGCAATGATGCAAACCCTTTTAAGCTGAGGCGGCGACTATGATGATTGTAAGGCCCTATATAATTGTAACATTCTAAACTTGGATGGCTTCTAGAAGCAACCTGTTTAGAATTGATGAAATGACAAAGGGGCAAATTTGAGTCAACTTTGTACACAACTACTCTAATTGTCTTCATAACTACTCTATTTGGCATTATATTGTGCTCATGTTTTTATATGCTCACTGTCATTATATTGTGCTCATGTATGGTGCCATGGCAGCACCTATGCTGCTACAGCCACTACCTATGCTTCTCTTCCCTCCCACTCTTCTCCCACCTTCTCTCTTGGCCTCCTCTACGCTGCCATCATCATGGCAGCAGCTATGCTGCTACAGCAGCTAAGCATAAGCTCTCTCTCTCTCTCTCCTCCCTCCCTCTATGGCCTCCTCTAGCTTCTCTTCCCTCCCACTCTTCTCTCACCTTCTCTCTTGGCCTCCTCTCTATGCTGCCATCACGATGGCAGCAGCTAAGCTGAAGCTATCTCTCTCTCTCTCCCTCTAGCCTCCTCTACCTTCTCTTCCCTCCACTCTTCTCCTACCTTCTCTGTTGGCCTCCTCGATCTATGCTTCCATCATCATGGCAGCAGCTATGCTGCTACAGCAGCTAAGCAGAAGCTCTCTCTCTCTCCCTCTATGGCCCTCCTCTAGCTTCTCTTCCCTCCCACTCTTCTCTCACCTTCTCTCTTGGCCTCCTCTCTATGCTGCCATCATGATGGCAGCAGCTAAGCTGACGGCGCGCGGTGAAAAATTTCGGCAGCCTGATGGCGTAATTTGGGTTGGTTCGCGCCAAGGCATAATTTGGGTTTTTATATGATCACCGTCCTTCTATGTGCTCACTGTTTTTATATGAGAACCCTTTTTGTGTTTGTCCTCCTCTCCTCCTTTGGCCGATGATGAAATTGTCACATTCCATAAATAATCTAACCTGATGATCTTAAACTTGTGAGGAACTGGCCATCATTGCGAGCCACCCCTACATTACCTTCATTACCTTTTCTGTTCTGATGCCCTTATGCTCCAAGTTCATGATCAAATGATGATTGACATCTATCTGAGGCCTCTAATGTTTCTACTAGTTTTTTGCTCGATGATACAAAAGGGTAAACTGAGACTACATGATAGTGAACCCGCTAATTTGAGAGCAAACCACTACTGTCATTTTATTCCTTCATGAAACTAGAACCCTACTGGCATATCTAACGCCAAATCTTTTTTTTACTAGACTAAATCAGAAAATGTCTCCGACAAGAGAGGCGGTGCACCCGTAGCCTTGAGCACGGGGAAACCCATTGAAGAGGGAGAGCCTCATGCCATGACTTTTCGACGAGTTCCACGCCGAGGTAGACAAGAGTATAGCCGGGATGAAAGATACAATTGATCCGTTCGTGGATGAAGAAGAGGGAAGAGAAGGAGAGGATGATGACACCTCGATGAAGATGACAAAATGAGGTTCTGAGGAGGGATATGTAAGTCCCGAGGATCCTTTCCCACGTGAACCCAGGCATAGGCCCATTGAGGATGACCTGGACAAAGACTTTGACCCGCAGAACGAGGAGAACGAGGTAGAGACACAAAGCCTTAGTAATCAATTTTTGCTAATGCTTTTATCATGTCACTACCATTAACACTTTGGCCTCCCGTGTACATAGGTCCATGATGATTCTCCTCCAAAATGACGACGTCGGCATCCACGACGTTTCGTTGAAGGCACTGGAGAGCAACAAAGAGAAGAGGCACGTGCCACAGAGGTGAACAATACCAACTCTGCTCCCAAACCCCGGGACACGACCACAACCTCGGCGCCAAAGAGGAAACGAGGAGGGATAAGAAAACCAAACCAGTATCCTGACAAGAACGTGGTCTATGTGATAACGGAGGTCGGTCCGGGAGGGGACATCCGTAAGCCGGAGAAGATGAGGGCAAGATTCCGTAATTCGATGGGCGCCCTTGTTAGAGATTAGTTGAACCCAGCTATCCCATCATGGCCAGAAATACCGGACGAGACAAAGAGAGGCCTATGGAACAAGCTGTTAGTCAATTTCAAGTTTCCATCTGGTACCGAGGAGGCCATGAAACGCCAAGCCTTTAGGACAATGGGGAGATATTCCGACGTTGGAGGTGTGAGCTCAACACCAAATATATCCAACAGGGCACGACGCCGTTTCACAAGTATGGGAACATAACTTAGAGTCAATGGGACGACCTAGTGGCTCAAAAGACTACGGCGGAAGCATTGGCCCTCAGTGCCCGTAACAGCGAGCTAGCGAAGAAGAACATACAACCTACCCATTTAGGATCCGGTGGATACTTTGCAGCGAAAAAGACTTTCCTGAAGAGGGACGAAGAGGCGGAAGCAAATGATTCCCGTGTAGAATTTGGGGATACGGTCAAGGAATTGGATACATGCCGGAGCACCGCGATCGCTCGGTTCTTCCCTTAAGTTTGACAAATCGGAGACTCAAGAGGTAGTATCAAAGATATTGGAATACGGCCAAGGAAAGGAGAAGGGCTCATTCAAACCTTCCAGAGAGAAGGATGAGCTGACACTTGCCTTGGGAAACGTCGAGCACCCTGGGCGCACCAGGGGCATAGGGAAAAGAACAACCCGAGACATGGCTTTGAAGAAGACCAGCACACACACAAGAAGCATGGTAGAGACCGAAATGCCGGAACTTGAAAGCAGTCATGGCCATGGTAGCGAAGGCGCCGAGGAAAGAGGGCTGTCTGTGGAACCCGCCGGCCCAACTTGCATTGAGTCGGGAGCCCTCCTGAAGTTCCTAGCAGCCAAGGTTCCACTGCAGGCACAACCGCCGCCGATCGCATACGGGAACCAACTAGTTGCCAATGTGTGGTTCTCGTTGGAAGGGCTCAAGTTGTCAAGGTTGCCGCAACGGGTGTGGCACATCCCCCTGGGGGCAGGTGGCACGGTAAGCCTATCCCGGCAGACTACACTAGGGTCGAGGTGCATAGCGTGGAGCCCCATTACATGGATTATGACCTTGACCACCCGACTCCTGAGGGAGTGTCCAAACTCGGGCAATGCATTCGACAGTTCATCCTCTGGCACAAACGAGACATCGTATTAACCGGTTCTTCGCCTCCCTCACCCAATTTTCCACGGCTAGAGGGAGTTATCGAGGAGGGGGAGATACTTTCACCAACACGTGATGAAGAAATGCCTGAGATGCCACACTCCCTCCTCGTGACCGACAAATGCCCGAGATGCCACACTCTTCTCCACGCCCTACAGAAAGGTGTGCCTTCAAAAGAAACTCCAGTTGAAACAGAGGTGCCTCCGAAAGAAACAGAGGTGCCTCGAAAGAAACTCGGGGGTAAAGAGAAGCAAAAAATTCGGACATGCAGCTTCTGCCAGGGCCTTTCGTACCGAACAAGTTATGGCATCGAGGATTTTGGGAGGAGTCGGAGCTTAGGAAAAAAGCATCAATCCATTGCAGGCCCGTCTTTGTGCCGATGAAGGACGCCTCGTTGGTGTCCGTGGTTCGCCCATGATCGTTCAAGCCACGTAACCAAGTCAAAGAAGTAGCAGGGACAGACTTCGACCCTTTAGTCACCAATCACTTTTCGCCAAAAAGTATCCCGATGTTGGAAGAATCGGATGGTCAAGGAACTGCCCGAAAAATTATGAAAGAGGCAAGATATTCCTACCAAACGATGTCATGCGTAAGATGCCACGTGGAATGAAAAAGTTTCATGATTGGTACTTGTTGGTATCCGAGAGGACGAACATAACCGAGATAACACTCCACTACCCCGATAACCTTCTCGGTGGACCTGGTGGTGAGATTGCCTTCACTTTTTCGACGACATGCATACATTATATCACCTCGGTGAAATGGACATTAATCTAGTTCACATCTACTGCATGTAAGTCCTTTTCTCTCTTAATATGGTATGATTGCGATATTTTGATAACGTTGTAACTAACCTAATCGATCTCTTTTAGTATGCAAGCGCACCTTGCAAAAACAGGTTCCAAGTCTGAAAAATGCATACATGGATCCTCGACAAATAGCACAAACACGCTTTGCATTTCCTAAGCAATGGAAACTGGATAGCAAATACTTAGCGGGTGGATCGACCGTGGAGGAGAAAGAGAAAATCCGTCAGAAGGCAATGAAGGACGCGGTCATTAACATGGCGGCATACTTAGCCGTGTCTTTCAAAAATCTCGAAAACAATCATAGTATATGGCTACCATACCACTTCGGGTAAGTTCAACCTGTATATAAAGGTTGGTTAATACATATTATACGCAAAATGAGCTTAACGTTTTCCCTCTGATTGAATTTATGCAGTAACCATCGGATCGCTATATGTGTCGATGTCGGGATCAGCCGCTGCGTGGGTTTTGGATTCACCGCACACTCCGGCCGCACATTATTCCGACTTCATAGCGATTCTCAAATCGTATAAATAACGACAATCCTCTTATATGATTCAATATAACCTCCTAACTTTTTTTTTGTCACATACAAACATGTTGTATTTGTGAATATCAATTTCAACAGGGGCATACCGTTGGTATGTTAAAAGTTGAATGGGAGACATCTTGCCGAATGAAGGGTGAGTGCGCTGTGCGTCAAAACATACTTGTGTAAGTATGACCTACCTCAAGACGCATAATCTCAAATGCATTTGCTAACAATTTTATATACACAAAGTGTGCCAAGCAAAAGCCCGGAAGTGTTCACATTGTGGATATTACGTATGCATGGCGATGAGTAATAGCCTTTCGCACACGAGACACCCTTGCTTGGTATATATGCTCATTCCTTTCTCTCTTTGTATATGCTCACTATGTGTTTCTATATATAGGCTAACTTTTTATTATCTCCTAATTGTGTAGGCGAGACGCCGGTAGCTTACAAAAGGGGACCCTTACTGAGGTGATGACCTCTTGGAACTTCGTGGCTAGCTTTTGTGACTTCATATTAGATCATGCTATACATCCAAAAGGTTGCTACCTTGATCGTACTTCCGAAGTTGCGTAAGAATCCACAACTTCAACATTTTCGTGAGTGGGAAAGGCTAGCAATAGGGAGGTGAACTAAGAGATGAGATTGAACTTGTAACTTATGTGAATAATGATGTTTATTGTAAGATTGAGTAATGGAGATGATACTTTGTGAGTTATGTGAATTATAGATGTTTATTGAATATAATATGTATATATATTGTGAGAATTGTGAATTATAGATGTTTATTAAATATAATATGTACATATATTGTGAGAATTGTGAATTATAGATGTTTATAGCGGCGGGTATATATATTTCAGTTTTGAATTTTTTTTTTTGGCGCCAAATCCAGGTTTAGGGGCGTTTTTTAGATTAAACCGCCCTACAGTCTTTCCTTTTAGGGGCGGTTTTAGAAACAACCGCCCTACAAAATTTCTTGAGTAGGGAAGGTTCTATATTGAGCGCTAAATGAAAGCCACAGTAGGGGCGGTTGTCCTTATTAGCCGCCCCTACAAAGACTTCCAGAGGGCGCTCGTGAGAACCGCCCTACAAAGGTGTTATCACTGTAGGAACGGAGAGTTAGGGGCGGTTTCGAAAACGCCCCTACTGCGCCAAATGAGCCGCCCCTACGAAGCGTTTAGTAGTAGAGGTGGACGCGAGAGCCCAAGGAATCTAAAATTACCATTTTTGCAGTTCATCACAAAAAAATTCTCTGATGAGCTAAAAATTGGTATTGGTGGATGCGGTGTGGTTTACAAGGTAAACTATTTTCTTGTTGCACAAAGCACAGAGCTTACTTGTTCATATTTTTATGACCATTCTCACTGAAATTTCTAAACAGTGCATCCTGCGAAACCAGATTATTATAGCTGTCAAAAGGCTTTTGAACAGCCATACAATACAAGACAAAATGTTTCATCGCGAGGTTAAAAAGCTTGATGATGGTTAACCACAAAAATGTTGTAATGATTTCTAGGCTACTGTTCACATACGAAGAACGTGCACTCAATATGGAAGGAAACCTTGTTATGGCCTAGGTTCGGGAAAGATTGCTCTGTTTTGAATACTTAATCAATGGAAGTCTTGAGAGCTACATTACTGGTATAATAAGCCACAATTTACTAGAGTTCTTTATTATCCATGTGTTTACTGATTTCATTTATTCTCCTCTGTTTTTTTCATACTACTTAATATTTATTAAGATATGTCGATTAAAGGGGACTCGAATGGCAAACTCGGTAAATTTTGCTGATATAATAAGCTGACTAAAAGGAACACACTGAACAATTCAGATGTCACGTCAATTAATATGTTCATACACACTTTAGCATAACAAATCCAAAACCAGAGGAATATTATATGTGACATTCTTTTTTCGTCCCAGCTCATATTCAAAATTTTGCTCGACAGACGAATTAAGGGGACTTGAATGGCAAACTCGTATCAGATAATTAAAGAAATCTGTGATGGTCTGCATCATCTTCACTGTGAAAATCGTATTGTTCACATGGACCTCAAACCTGCCAATATACTATTGGACAGTAACATGGTGCCAAAGATAACTGATTTTGGCCTGTCAAGATTGGACAACATATCACAAACTACGAGCTCAGAACGTCTTGTAACTCTGTAAGCTTAAATTTTGAGAAATCATTTTTTTATTCTGATATTTGCGCCCTGAATTATGCAACTTCGTGTAGAGGATACTGTGCTCCGGAGTACCAGCATCAGGGCAAACTGTCTGCTAAATCGGATATATATAGTTTGGGTGTTATGATTCTAGAGCTGCTTACCGGAAGTAAGGAGGATCCAAATATCACTAAAGTAAGTTGCCTCATTGTACATTGATATAATGCTTCAAACAACAATGGAAAGGGAAAATGGAATCGAACCATTGCAAATTACTATTGTGGCAGCCTTTGGTTCTAGAAGTTGTATAAGTTAGGCATCTATCGTGTGGAAATCAAAGCAGCTTTGTAGTTTTAAAAAATTTATAATGAACAAAGAAATTCCTCGAGAGAAATTTCAAATAATTAATGAGAACCACATCTGGTTCTACCTTTTCATGCTAAATGAAGCTTTAGCTAGAGCTGCAGTGCATATTGTTAGAGATATATAATTAATAAATCGAATGGCATTGAAAAATTATCCAAATATTGTCAGCACCATACCTTTCATCTCTAATATCCTGTAGTGAATTTCATTTTTATCTACAGTGCTCAACTTTAGAACACCTAAAAAATTGACTTTGCATTTAGTCCATTGTGTTATTTTGTATATATTCTTTATCTAATTATGATGCAAATTATTTGCAATTTTGTTTAACTTTCTCAAACTACACTAGTAGAGAAATGACTTTTGGTATGCATATTTAGTCTCGGTTGTGTTAAAGTGTAGGACTAAACGGAGCATTATTTCTCGGCATGGGCGCCCAACCTTTTGTCCTAGTTCGTAATATTAACCGGGACTAAAAAGTCACCCTTTAGTTTCGATTGGTGTTATCAACCAGGACTAAAGGTCCTCCATCCTTTACTCCCAGTTCGTAATACCAACCAGGACTAAATGATGGCCTTTTACCTCGGACTAAAGGATGGCCTTTTATTAGTCACTATTGGTGTTATCAATCCGAACTGAAGGTCTTCCACCCGTGGATTAAAGCTCTCCTATAGGTCAATTCAAAAGGAGTACACTCAGGACTTTGTCACATGTGGTGCGTAGCTAAATTAGTAAGGAATCTATACGCGATGCAAAGGGTCATGGGTTCGATTCTCACACACTGCAAGAGCGGTCTCCAAGATTTCATTCATTTCTTTGTTCCGATGATGGGCTCTAGTCCCGATTACTTCACCTGGGACTGAAGGAGATTGCTAGTCCGGGTCCCAAAATTGGGAGTAAAGGGGTTGGAAACCGGGACTATACAACTCAGTTCTCTTCCGGTGCTAATAAAGCCTTATCACATGGACGAACAAAATACGACTACTACATTGAAATGGACTAAGTACCTCATAGGTTCATACAATTCTTACTCCCGTCTATCCCTTAATATGACAGGTACATAGAAGATGGAAGCATCGATGGAATAAAACAGCAAGGGATGCACAATTAGGGTACAAGCAAGTGGCTACATGCCTTAAATTGGTAGGAAGATGCATTCAGATGGACCCAATGCATCGGCCTAATATAAAAGGATATAATCAGTTATCTCAATGAAATGGATAGTAGTGATGTGGGCACTAAATGCCTCGAGTCGTTGGACGGCATGCTGGGAGTTGAGCCGCTCGAAATCCGTCTACCCTTCAAGCTTAACAGGCAGATATCACACTCTGTTGAGCTGACAAATGATACAGATGATCACTTTGCTTTCAAAGTTTCGACCACCAGCTTACGTCCGTATTGCATAGAGGAAAACGAAGGTACTATTCCACCACGGTCAAAGTGCAGTGTTACCATATCGTTGCAAGCAATGGACAGGGCACTCCCGTGTCATCAGTGCAGGGATGAGTTCTGTGTCCAAAGCACAAGGGTAGATGCGAGTCTTGCAGCTACGAATATAGGTGAAGACCTCTTCAATGAAGAGCCAAGTAAAGTGATTGATACGGTGAATTTCAGTATTGTTCTTATCGAGGCGTCCTCTGCATCTGCTGAACGCTGAGATGGAAGATTTAAGCACACGAAAAGGATCAGTACGAGTAACATCTGGGACAGGAATGCTGCGAGCAGGGGTCACCCATGCATAGGTTTAATTGTGTGCACCATATGCTGTGCCATAGTCTAACCCACTTGCATCCCAATGCCTAAAGCGAATTTATACTGTTTAGACAATTATATACCTTAAAGTCCTGTATCTTATGCACATAAAAACATTTGACAAATTTCTTTGGACATGTCATGCGAAGTGCTTCCGAGAACATCAGTTGCCATCGGCAGTGATGGAGATATGGAATTTTTCTTGTAAATCATGTTGCAGCACATGTTTCATTAAGATAAGACGGTGGAAATATGATGTATGTATTGAACTTATAAAACTATGAAGAAATATTGTTGAGTGGAATGCACACTGTAGATCCTTAAACTTTTCCCACCTCTTTAATTTTTGTTTACTCAGATGGATACATAGATGTGACAGAAAATGGAGGAAAACTATAAATATATTTAGATGAAAAAATTATACATTCAGTAATTTATAAGTTCATCTAAATACTGTACTGTAGAATATATATTATGCATACTGTATAAGAAAGGGAACCAAAAGGAAAAATATACCATTTAATAAAGAAATTTTTTATTACTCTCACGCTGCCGGTTCCGGGGAATGAGTGAAGCCAGTCGCTCTAGAACAAGTTGTCACTGTCCTAACGGAGGATAGAGTTGTCAGTCTCCTCACCGGCTTCCTTGCGTTCTTCACGCGACGCCGTCTCGGGAAGAAGCACGCTAAATACGCAATGTTTTCCACTACTTTCGTTAATGGGCTGGATCACGGGTCTCTAAATTCTGGGCTGAAGAACTCAGAGTTTCTTTTGCGCAAGGAATAAGTTGACTCCTTCTGGATGTCTGCTCAGATCCGCTTCGTAAGTTAATTGGGCCGGCCCGTTGCACTTCTCTTACAGCTTCTGCTGTCTTGCTTCCTGACTGATGGTGTTTTAGTGTAGACGCGGCCCGGCTTACTGATGGTGAACAACAACTTCTTGAGTGAGACGATACGAGACATGAAGATCAAGACCCCGCCATGATATTGTGCCATCAGTAAGATCTTTGTTAAAAACGACCATTGATACAGCAAAAGTGTGAACCAGACAGCGGCAAATGCAAAAAGGCGCCATGAGGCAATGCAAGCAACACTTAAAGCGTCCTCAAACTTTCGCATAACATAAATACAGTATGTTGCAAGCTTATTAGCATGTACCAAACCACAGAAAGGTCCAGAAACTAATAATACAAGCCAGTAGTCCACGCTTAGCTGCAGAGTACTGAAACTTTGATACAGCATATTTATTCGAATAGAAAATAAATTGTTCGGGTGAACATAAGAGCCGACACAATCTTAGTCGAGTGAAACCTTGTGGTATTGGGCTGATGTTGTCTCGCAAGCAGAACTTTGGCCAGAAAATCTAATCTGCGAGAGGAAGCAAGTTGGTCAATAATTCTACTCAATCTTCACTACATATTAATAGTATGCTTCAACCATAATTTATCCGATGACCAAAGTGTTTGTTTGGAGTGAATAATCGTCTAGAAGGATGTGTGCAGCAAAGGAACCAACGAGGCAGGACACTACATACTGTATCAAGATAGAAGACAGGAAAACAGAGTCTCAAACAGAGTTGGTGCCTAAACAAGATGCCCGCATGCATGTATTTGCTTATTGTTTTTTTTCGCGACCGCGCCGTTGCGTGTATTTCATTAAGAAGGAAAAAAGATCAAACAAGTTACACGGTAACCATGTAGGTAACCATGTATTTGCTTATGGGAATGCGATGATTCTGTACCAGCAATGCCTCTTATACCATTTTACACGCACGAGCACAGAACAGAGTGCAGAGAATAGTTACCTACACTGGACGGATGCAGATCCACAATTCGTCTCCCCTTTATGGCTCATTAGTTTCTTCCAGCTGAAAATTTGGATTAAGCCAATTACTGATATATGCCAAAAAGGAGACAGAATTGTAGCAAGACAAAAACAAAGCGATATTAACTGGATCAGAAGAGCAAAGTTCTCATCGTACCTGATCATATTCACGTATATCCAACGTGGGATGGTTGGGATGGGCGTTGCAAGTGTTTCTCAGTGCAGCAAACGCAGCATCCTCTCCGCAACAGCCACGCCAGAACAGTTGAACCACACTCTGAGATGCCGAAGCGAAGGCAGGTACTCCAAGCCAATATTATCACATTCACTGTTGTTATGTTTTAAGGGCAACAAAGGTACTGTAAGCCAGAGGACTTCAAGATTTGGCATCACACCAGAAGGTACAACTTTTCTGGAGTCATTGCTTTCTCTACAGGCAAAGGGCATAGCATCTTCTCCATTCCACATATGCATTGAAACGCTAGCATCCTCCTGTGGCCGCTCAAACTGGACCATTGCATTGGTCCGGAAGTGCCTCAACTTCTGAAAGAAGCCGTCATCACTAGCATTAATATTACTTAGAGTTACTGTGGACCTTGTTTCTAGGAGAAGGAAACCGAGCACCGGTAAACGACCAAGGAGTTTCAGATCCTCCTCATCCATAGTAGTCACCTGCAGCTCCAAGTGGGACAGATTGGGAAGACTTGTGGGATTAATGCATGACGGCAAGTTAGACAATCTAATAGTAAACCAATCCAAATAATGTAGTGTGTGTGGTAGCACAAAACGTGCTGCTTCCCATATGACTGTATCAGCCTGCCAAGGTAAACCGTGCACTTTTATATACTGGAGCTTTTGTAGATTGCTTAGAGACCCCACAAAATCTCTCTGCATGCTCTCGTCCATCTCGTCAATGGCGAACGTGAGCACCCTCAGTTCTAGCAGGCTGCCTAGCTCCTTCAAAAATTTCCCGGGCTTATCACTGCAACCTTTTATTATTCTTAGCTCCTCCAGGGAAACCAGGTTCCCAATCCCATCTGGTACCATGCCGAGAGTACAAAGCCGGAGCAACAGTGTTAGTTGCACAATACTTGCTGGCAATAATGGACCGTGCACATCAAGTGTTTGCAGCAACTTTAGATTCCCTATTTGTTCTGGGAGCTTAAGGTCATTGCCTTGACATCTTATCCCAAGATATCTCAAGTGAAGTAAATCACCAAGATGATCAAGGCGACAACCTTCCTTAAACTTGCAGTCTACTATGTCCAGCACCCGCAAAAGCTTAAATGTCAAAAACTGGTCCTGGCTATCAATAAAACACATGAATGCAGCATATGACCTCACTTTTGGCATCCGAATAACCATGCCTCCAGAATTAATGTTCTCAGCTGTTCTATTTTGGTGGGCTAACCAACGGACATTGCTTAGTGCAGGTGTAACTTCCACATTATCACTTAGTACAACAGTGAAGTTTTCTTCAATTGAAATGTGATGCATGAAGTCGAGAACCATATCATGAACACGACAGCCTTCTACTCTTCCATCCCATTTGCTTTCCACTGCCTGGATCAAGCTACTATTAATGAGATCATTGAAGTAACGTTCTCCAAGCTCAAATAATCTTGTTCCTTGACCTCCAAAGATAAATCCTTCAGCTATCCACTTCCATATCAAACAATCCTTTTCGATCTCCCTGATCTTTTGGATATGTACATAGATATAGTAAGCATGTCCTCAAATGTAGGGGCAGATCATAGTAGCTAAGTGAAAGTATTTTCATTGTATACACTGATTCCCTATTATCTTTTTTGTCAAAAACCAATAGAGTTGTAGACCTCAGACCATTCCCACTCTGGTTTTACCAGCAAACAAGCTAGCCATAGTGATGACTGCTAATGGTATACCGGCACATTTCTTTTAGAACATAATATGGTTCGTTATCAAGGAACTTTTGGTCTACATCAAATATCCTTGTATACAACAACTTCGTGGAGTCTTCATAGGAAAGTGGCTTTAGCTTGTAAACCTCACCAGCTTGTTCAGCAACATCAAACTTACGAGTGGTTATGATTACATTACTTCCACAACTGTTCCTAACAAGTGCCGGTTGGATAGCTTCCCATGTGCGCACCTCCCATACATCATCAATAACAATAAAATACCTATCCACGTGAAAGTGCAGGAACCATTGGTTAGCAATGTTCGGACCTTGTTGCAGGAGCAAGATATATGCTAACATTAAAAGAAGTTGGCATCACACATCGAGGACATGATCACTCTATTAAAAATAAAGTTGGTATTGATGTTTATAATTTTTCATACTAAGACAGTGCACGTAAACTAGTTATAGAACAGTCGATATAGAAAAAAAGTAACCCTACAACTTTTGGCATACCTAAGGGAAGTGTGAACTACGCACCAAAGGGGGTGCCAGACTACTTGAGAAAAACTAGATATTTAAGGCCACATTATTATACAGAATTAAGGCATCTAATGGCATGTTGCAACACATGTTGACCCTAAAACTTTGTTTTTTCCTACAATTTTTAGTTTCAGAAAGGAAAATATTTTGAAAATCTACGCTCAGTTAAGAACTAGCAATGTCTATGCAGAATAAATTCATTTTCAACAATCTAAAATATGAGCTGTAAGCTGTTATTTCAGAGACCACAGAATAAATGCATTTTTCTTGTAGTGTGGAGTGGAGAAAATCAATCTTAAGCGGTAGTCTGGCATAGATAATGTGAAGATAAAACTTTAGTATCACCTACAGCATAATGCAAACTAGCAGTGTCGTCTAACTGTGGATCAACACCATCTGATTAAAAGCTATACTCACTAATGGGTGTTTATTGTGTGTACCTCTTTTCCTCCAGGAATTCACGGAGTAGGTGAACAAGGTGCTTAATGCCTCTTCCAGTGGTATGAATCTTCCCGTGATTTTTTCTTGTCAAGATCAAAGAGAATATCTTAGAAAACTTTTACCAAGTCAGGATCCCGACCAATTGCAACGAATGCCCAGCAGTCAAATTGCGACTTGAGACAGTCATACACCTCTTTGGCAAGAGTGGTTTTACCCAATCCTCCAACTCCCACAATTGAAACCTTCTTCATCATCCTATCGGAGACAGCGAGATTCGGTTGGGATGGATTCAGCATGGATATGAGCTCGTCCCTTGACTTGTTGACACCAATAAGCTGTGTCACATCTTTGTGCATAGCTATCTCGCGAGGATCAAAGTTGACATTTCTGCGGGCTTCATACACATAATCTCATCAAGTTCGTACCTCTGACGCCTTATGGCTAGCTCCTCAAAACACTTCACCATGTCATCAATCTTTCCTGCAATATCGGGGCGAAGGCCCACCTTGCGATCAACAGCCCAGCAATCCTGTTAACAAGGCTACTGGAGTTCGTGGTGCTTGCCGGTGTCAACCTGGACAACGAAGGTGTCGAGGATATCCTCCATGTCATAGGATGCCTCCCTCACATCGTGTGCCCACTCCTTAACCTGCCCGCCGAAAGCATGTGCCATGACACATATGAGACCTTGTGGAGCATGTCCCATGTCCCATGTCCAATGCCTCGTGAGGCTCTATAGGGGCGGGTTTTGGAGCGCCCCTAACTTCCGCTCCTACATTGGTAATTACAGTAGGGGCGGCTCGTGATACAACCGCCCATACTTGTATGAGCACGCCCCTACAAGAATTTCGTGAAAACGCGTTTTCAAAATTCAAAAAAAAATACTAAAACATTTTTATTTAATCGGGGAGGCCCCCACCCGGTCACCACACATCATCCCATGTCTCCATCTTTTTTTCAGAGTTTTTCGTAATTGTTTTCGCAATTGTTGCGGTTATGTGTTTCAACTCAAGACCTCTCGCCAAGCGCTGAGAGTCTCCACCACTAAGGCTACACATGTCTTTTGCGTCTATATTCCATTCCGGATCCCCACATATTATACAAATCCGAAGTGTAAATTGACTATTTGAGGCCCTAAATGGATTCAAACTAAAAAAGTCGCCAACTACAAAGTTTCATAACTTTTCGAGATCTACATTTCATATGTATAAAGTTTTTCCCATCCGAGGTCGTTTCACGAATTTGAATTTCAAATTTGAGACATTTCAACACGACTTTTGCATGACTAGATGATTTCAAACAAAAAAAAAAGTGGTCAACTACAAAATTTCATAACTTTTCGAGATCTACATTTCATATGTAGGAAGTTTTTCCATCCGAGGTCGTTTACGAAATTCAAATTTCAAATTTTAGACATTTCAACCGCGACTTTTGCATGCCTAGATGATTTCAAACTAAAAGTCGTCAACTACAAAGTTTCATAACTTTTCGAGATCTACATTTCATATGTAGAAAGTTTTCCCCATCTGAGGTCGTTTACGAATTTTTAATTTTTAGTGTCTTGTTTGAAAAATTCGGGATCCCACCGTAGGGCGCCTCAATATAGAGCCGCCCCTACCGTGGGAAAGCATTAGGGGCGGCTCGTGATTGAACCGCCCCTAGTAATAGTAGGGGCGGCTCGTAACACCAACCGCCCCTAATGTGGTCACTATAGGGGCGCTCGTATGGGGTGTCGCTATAGGGGGCAACTCAAAATGAACCGCCCTAATGTAAAAAAGGGGCGTTCTCTTAGTAAGATTTTGTAGTAGTGACTGTCAATTAACAGAAATGAACCGAAAACAAAGCCTAAGGTAGGAACTGCATCTTTTTTAGTTACACCAGGAACCAAGATTCCGGTAGGCGCTCAATCCAAATATATGTTTCCATGGATGCTTTGCTTGAACGTCGATCTGAAACCGGCCGCACAGCTTTACAATTGTCTCGAATCTCTTGGATTGCGAAAACTTGAGGAAGCCGAGTAGGCGATATTTGGCTCGGCGGATGGATCGATGCATGCCAACTTATTGACTCCGGCGCTCCATGTGACCATGTCCATGATGAGGTTGGGGCAGCCCTTCTCGGTCGAGATGTTCGCCATGTGTACGTACGTGCAGGCAACGTTGCCTTCACATTCGTTGTTGGCTTCGAATAAGGGACAGCAAGGATGATGTCTTCTCGTGGAGCGTTTTGATCAAAGCCATCACCTAGCATAGACGAGCTGATAATCATAGCTCAGGCTGTTTGGCATGGGTCTCTCAATGGTCGGCAAAGGCCGCAGGGTGTTTGACATCTGATGAGGATGGACTATTGCATCACGCCATCATTAAAGCACTACGCGTCTACACTTATTCCTGCTTGGTCGATCTACTCTCCTGCGCAGCGGTCGATTAGGTCGACGAAGCATGTAGGGATTAGGATCACAAAGCACAAGCTTTGTCATAGTGGCTATCCTGGAACACAAGATCAAAGTGGAAGAAATGGAATCGGAACACAGAATTGGCCACGAACCAGGCAACTGCCCCTTTTCACTGCTGATATGTTCGATTCCAATGAGTAATACAAATGAACGAGCTAACCGCAATCAAGTGCTAACACTAGGCTTTATACTCCAGCCATTACACACACTAACATTTGAAATGAAAAACAGTAAAACATGGATACAATGTGCGCTCTACACAACCGTCGCCACGCCGCGGCATCGTGAGCGCGCTCACCACGCGCAACAACTTCCCATCAATTCAAACTCCAGGTTCCCACTCCTCTTGCTGACTGGGCACATTCAACTGGTCCACAATACACGTACGCAAGCTGGATTAGCCCAACATTCTTCCCCCTAATCCTGTTGCACCTTGACATCTCGAACACCAATCAGGTGCTTCATCACCTCAAGTTTCCCAACAGGAAGTGGCTTTGTAGCAAATCTGCTTTCTGCTCGTCTGTGCTCTCTCTCAACACACTGTCTGATGAAGTGCCACTTCGTGTCGATGTGCTTGCTGCGACCATGCAACACAGGGTTCTTCATCAAAGATATAGCTGAATTGTTATCGACAAATAGTGTGACTGCCTTCCTTGGTGTTAAGGTCAACTCTGACAACAATCTCCTAAGCCAAAGAGCCTGCATAGCTTCCATAGTAGTTGCCATGTACTCAGCTTCACATGAGGACAAAGCTACTATTTACTGCTTTTGCGAGTTCCATTTTATCAGATTTCCATTGAGATAGAAGGCCATGCCAACTGTGCTCCTCCTACCTTCAATGTCAACTCCATGATCACTATCTGAGTACCCAACAAGAATCTCTGGATCTCCTCCCTTCTTGTACACAAGCCCATGATCAACACTACCTTTGATGTACCTCAAGATTTGTTTAACAACCTTGTCATGCATCACTCTAGGTTTCTCCATGTACCTGCTTGCATCTCCCACAGAGGAAACAAGGTCTGGTCTTGTGTGGAGTAGGTATCTCAAGCAACCTATTGCACCTCTGTATTCTGTTGCCTCAATCTTCTTTCCTTTCTTATCTTCATTAACCTTTGTTCCTAGACTCATAGGAACTCTAGTGGGATTGCAGCCTTCCATCCCAAATCTAGACAGCACCTTCATGGCATATCCTACCTATTTCAAGATAATGAAATCTTCATGTTGCTCTACTTGTATCCCCAGATAGTAAGACAACAAACCCAGATCACTCATATCAAATTCTCTGCCATTTGATTCTTAAAATTTTCAATTTCTCTGTCCTCACTTCCTGTGATCAGCAGGTCATCAACATTGACCCCCAAGATGATTGTTGCCTTCCCAGCACCCCTCTTGTAAACTGCTGACTCACTTGGACATTTCTCAAACCCCAGCTTCCTCGGGCTTCTATCCAAATTGATATTCCGGGCTCTAGGGGCCTGCTTGAGGCCATAAAGTGCCTTGTTGAGTTTTAGAACACTCTGTTCTTTTCCCTTAATAGCAAAACCCTCAGGTTGAGCTACATACACTTGTTCTTCTAGCTCTCCATTCAGGAATGCTATTTTTACATCAAGGTGGTGTACCTTCAATCCTCTATTTGTTGCCATTGCTAGAATAAGGTTCAGAGTATCTAGCCTAGTCACAGGAGCAAACACTTCATCATAGTCTACACCATGTTGCTGCACATAGCCCTTTGCTACTAGCCTGGCCTTGTGCTTGATGATTTCACCCTCTGCATTTTTCTTTAGTTTAAGAACCCATTTAAGCCCAATAGCCTTGTGTCCTACGGGCAAATCTGATAGTTCCCAAGTCTTGTTCTTCTAAATAGACTCAATCTCACTGTTCATTGCCTTCACCTCTACTCTTGGTCTCCTGCAGCTTCAACATAGCTGTTTGGTTCCTCTGTCTCAGCCAATAGAGCCTCCACATTTGAATCTGACAACTCTACTTCTTTTGTGTTCTGGTAGATTTCAGACTTGTTTCTGAAATGCATAGGTTCCTCATCAGACAAATCATCCTCAGCTCCCCCTGAGGTTGGTTGTTCATCTCCTTGTGTTTTTGTATTTTCAGACACACTATCACCACCTACTTTTTCATTTCCTGGCAATGGTGTCTGTCGGGCATCTAGCACATCACCTGATTCTCCAGCATCAGCTGCTTCCTCAGGATCTGTCATCAACTTGAAAATCCATCAAATTGTCATCTGAGCTTTCTGTCCAATCCCATGTTGTGCCCTACTCAAAAATCACATCTCTGCTTACAACAGCTCTTTTCTGTGCAGGGTCATATAACCTATGAGCCACAAGTATCTCGCCGCCACACCTAAATACACCATCTTCTATCTTCAATCATCTAGCTTCTTTTGATGTGGTACGTTTTGTCACTTTCACATGAGGTAGGCAGTCAAACACCTTGAGATGACCAAGATGTGGTTTTATTCCCTTCTAGGCCTCGAATGGAGTCATCTCTCCCATTGGTCTTGATGGCAATCTATTTAGTAGATACACTGCATGTCTGACAGCTTCATCCCAGAACCTTCCAGGAACTTTCATTCCTTTCAACATGGATCTTGCCATTTCCATTACAGTTTTGTTTCTCCTCTCCATTACACCGTTTTCTTGAGGTGAATATGGAGCTGTCAGTTGTCTTTTGATCCAGGCATCATCACATATCCCTGCAAAGATGCTTGACAGGAATTCACCACCCCTGTCTGATCTGAGCAGTTTGATCTTGCAACCAGTTTGGTTTTCTGTTTCGGCCTTATACTTCTCAAAGGCCTCACTTGCTTGATTTTTTCTCTTCAATATATACACTTGCATCCATCTGCTGTAGTCATCCACCAATAGCATGAAGTAGTGGTTCCCACCTGGTGTAGCAAGAGTAATAGGGCCACATAAATCCACATACACCAGTTGCAATCTTTCAGTTGCCCTAAAAGTGGTACTACTTGGAAATCCCCTCCTGGTCTGTTTCCCAGCCAGGCATCCATGGCACAATTTCTCTGGATGAGTTACTTGTGGTACCCCAACAACCATCCTCTTGTCTGTCAGCATTTTCAATGACTTGAAATTCACATGGCCTAGCCTGACATGCCACAACCAAGCAGGTTCTTCTAGACTCCCCGTTAGACACATTGGTTTAGCTACTTTCAAGTCAATTGTGCACAGACGATTCAGAGCTCTTTGCACCTTCATTATCAGCTTTCCTGAACTTTTATCAACAACATCTAGCACTTCATCATCAAGACCAATTTTATGACCCATTTCTGTGAGTGGACCTAAGCTTATCAAATTACTTTTTAGCTTAGGAATATAAAACACATCTCGCAGTAGCCATTGATCAACACTATTCATACACTACAACAACACTGAACCTTTTCCGACAATATCTCTGCGAGCCATCTCCAAACCTAACTTTCCCTTCTATCTTCGGACCAAGCTCACTAAATTTGTTTGGATCACCCGGTCATGTGATTACTACCACCGTTATCTATGTACCGGGTGTTACCAGTCTTTGGAGCCGGCGGTGAGATGAAGCACGGGGAAGACACGCTCCTCCATCAGGTTCATGGCTTGCCACTGCTTCTCGGGCATTTGCTCAAACAATTGTGGCTCCCTCCGCAGCTGTGAGCATCAATGTCGCCTCGAACTCATCCACCCGTGCATGGTGGGCTTCTTCTCCGCCTCCTTTCTTCTCATGAGGGCACTGTTTGCGTAGTGCCCGCATACTCCTTAATTGAAGCACTTGATGTGCTCCTTCCCCTGCGTATTGCACCCTCGCCCGCGGCTTGGTGCCTCCCTATGCTCGCCACGGCCATGCCCTCTGCCTCGCCGCGGCCACGGCCTCGGCCCACGACCGCCGCCATCACGGGGCTTGCCACTCCTCCCGAGCTCTCTCCCCGGCTTTCTTCGCCTCGCTTCCCGCCGCCATGAGTGGCGGCAAGCGCCCCCCGACTCTCCGGTTCGGCACGGTCTCCCGGTACCTTTCTTGACTCTCTCTTCAAATGTTTTTAACCGCCCGACCACGTCGTCGAACTTCAGCTTCTTGAGGTTAGGGAATTACTCTATCCCAGCCACCAGCTGGATGAATTTCGGGCATGTTGTTGGAAACCTTCTTCACCAACGCCGATTGTCAAGCTGCCCGCCTAGACTTCGCATATCGAACCGACATCCCCGTCGGCTTCACGGCATACGAGTCCACCATCTCATCCGACCTCATCTGCGGCGCATCGAACTTCGCTCATCAGATTCTACAACCGTGCCTCCATCACCCTCTCCTCCTCGACAAACCTCGCCTTGAGCGAATCCCAAATGTCCTTCCTAGTCTTCTTCACCGCAACTTGCATCAACATGTCGTCGGGCAAGCACTGCAATAGATGTGCTCGTGCCATATTGTCGTTCGCCTTCCACTTCGCGATCCCAGCGGGATCCCGAGCCACCGCCTCCCCCGATGGCTCAACCACCTGCCGGATGCCTTGATCCTCCATGATTGCCTGAGTACGAATCGCCCGGCTAGTGTAGTTGCGGGACGTGAGCGGTGGATACCGCAACCGCTCCCCATCGCCTCCTTTCTCCTCCATGGATGATCAACGCACACACACTTGTGATTAGCAGCTCGATACCAGAATTTAGGGATTAGGATCACAAGTCACAAGCTTTATCACAGTGGCTATCCTAGAACACAAGATCAAAGTGGAAGAAATGGAATCGAACACGTAATTGGCCACGAACCCGACAACCGCCTGAGATAGATAGGGAGACAAAGTGCCCCTTTCATTTGCTGATATGTTCGATTACAATGAGTAATACAAATGAACAAGCTAACCTCAATCAAGTGCTAACACATAGCCTTTATACTCCAGCCATTACACACACTAGCATTTGAAATGAAAAACTGTAAAACATGGATACAATGTGCGCTCTGCACAACTGTCACCACGCCAGCGACGTCGTGGCGCTCATCGTGTGCACCAACTTTCCATCAATTCAAACTCTAGGTTCCCACTCCTCTTGTTGACTGGGCACATTCAACTGGTCCACGATACACGTGTGCAAGCCAGATTAGCCCAATAAAGCGGTGGGCACTGCTTGGCTAGTGGAGGATTGACGAAGCTGGCATCTTCACACAACTTCCTTTTTCTCTTATCAAAATTATTCTAATAAATATCATTTTCAGCTACATATCATTTTGTAAAAACTCCGAGCAAGTACTACCTCCTGGGTAAAAGGCAAGTGTTTCCTTGATCATTTTGAATTCCTATTCATCAACTTCATGTTTATTTTGATTATCACATTATGCATGCATGTGCCATAATTTTGACTATCTGTAGTTGTGTGGTGCTTATTGGGCAATAGTGGCGCTAGCCTAGAAAAAGAGCTAGGAGAAACAAAAACCAAAGGATATGGTTGGGTATTGTGTCCAATGCACCTTTATTTTATGGGTTACAATATCAGATCTTTTAAAATGCCACATTGTTAAAACCATTTTGAAAACTGCTTCAAGACTATTAGATGGGTAGAGTACATGGTTTCATAGGTGAGAGGGTAAAGTAGACAACTACAGATAGGTAACATGTTGGCTTGAACACCTGACTAGCCTAGCCGATAAGCCTGCCATTGAACTCACTTGAGTTGTTAAGTCGGCCCAATAGGGCTAACCGCCCTAGTAAAAACCACGCCGCCTAAGTCCTTTTTCCTCACCATTTTGGCCACTAACCCATGGGCCTTGGCCCGACCCGTCAACGTGGTGTGCCAACACCGTGCCAAGAGTAGCAAACCTGCAGACGCCCGCATCACGTCTATCCGCAACCGCTGACAAAAAGGGGTTCGTGTGTCATCTTTTTCAACCACCTCACTCTGTTTCCAAAGAGCGTCAAGCCCGTCCTGGTCGCCCATCCGTGCTCACAACCTGCCCCGCTTGCTCGGGTCCTTGCCACATCCGTGATCCGCAATCATGCCCTCCCCTAGGGAACACCCATGTGCCTAGGAGCAATTACCCTCTGCCTCCTCCCTGTCTACCTCCAGTTCTGAATTGGAGAGCATCGGCACACTCACGATCTCACTATGACCCTAAAACCCCAACCTCGAGCCTCAATGACTGCCCAATCCCGATATGACCCATGATTCGCTATCCAAATACTCACCATGGTTAAGTCCGCCTATAAAAACCCCAAGACGGAGCCATTCACACTCAAATTTTGGTCAATGAGGAATTGACCAAGAAATCATGGTGAAACGTGGTTGCTTGTTTCGAGAGAGTGTTTTTTACCGGGTATGGATAATTTTTTGACTAAAATGACATCATCAAGATCAAAGCTAAATCAAGAAGGGAAGGACTAGATACAAGAAGTTGGATGCGCCAACGAATCCGAAAAGTCTAATATTATGCGGATCTTTGGCCACGTCGGCTAGATGAATAACATTACTGTGCTCCAAATAGAAAGGGAAGATTAGAGGTCAAGTTATCTTCGGTTAGGGTTTAGTTTCCTTATTATTTAGAGTCATATTCTCGTTAGGATCCATGGAAAGCCTTGGGCTATAAATATGTAAGCCCCGACGATTGTAAAGGACAATCACACATCGGTACAAAAAAATAGCTCCAGCCACCTATCGAGTCCTTTAGTTGAGTCGCCGAGTTCTTTCGTGGCTTCTCATGATCCGCTCCACGTTGCTCGTAAGTCCTAACAACCTTCGTTATATGTTACTTCATCGTCTGGCGGGATTTTGTAATCGATGGCAAGGTAGCTTTGTTAAGGTCGACGGCCTTGAATGATCGGTGATGACGCCTTATGATTGAGTTATCGACTCTATTAGATCTACCTAAGTCTAGTAAATACATTAAGTTATCTGTGATGTTCATGCTCGTATTTGTTTATGTTTATCATATGGACACACTTTTTGCCTAGCTAGATTGATAAGATCTTGGGCCTTAGATTTGTATTGATCATGATCGTCTCAATGCATGTTTTGTTTGCTTTTACGATTGATGGTCATTTTCACATGCTCATTGGGACGTAGTCTATCAATCTAGATCATTAGATATTGTGGGTTCGAACCTATCTTGATGTGATTAGAGTGGATGGTTAAGTTATAAATGCTCGGTTGCCCAGTTTGTTTAGCCTTGCAAGCTTTAGGCGTGTTTTAGATGCATTTGTTTACGCTTCATGGAACCCGATTCAGCTATTTTAGCCGACACGGTTATGCTTTCACGTAGTATGTGTTCATGTGGATCTACTGGTTTCCAAGTGTATCTAGCTTCCTTGTAAGATAACTTAAGTCTTTATGAGCGTATAGATTGTGGTTAGCGAAATGGGTCTAGGAATGGCAAAAGTCCGACGATCTGTTGGAATAGATCTAACATCCTTGATGTAGAAGGTAGATTCGGATGCATGTGTTACCCCTCTTATATCTAAGAGAGATTGTTCAGATATTCTTCATATATGTTCATATTCATAGAATGATCTCGTTCATTTATATTATGTCAAGTTGTAATAGCCGGTTAAACGCACACATTTTGATCGGTTGTTGTGAAGGATTTGCTATGTTTTTGTGTATGTCCTATAGTTTATACAAGTCGGCTATCTTGGGCTTATGCTATGCATGTTTTGGTATTGCCGACTCTGTATGCTTCATCAGTCGCTATGTAACTTGGGTTCTATGAGTCATCTTTTTCGTAATCTGTGGTCGTTGATCGGTCACTAACAACATGTTTTTCCCATCAACATACTACCATAAAGGAGTAAAACTATACCTTTTATACTTATATACATTTATTACTAACATATTTCCATTTGTAGTGTCCAAAATGTATTTTGTAGTATTTATAATAAAAACATGTGGAAATACGACCAAAAGGAGCAACCCCTCGAAAGCGCATTTCAGAAGATCACAAGCCCAAGGTGGAAACAAACCAAAATGACAGAATTGGGCTGTTCAGGCCCGGCTTTGGCAAGTCGGTACATTAAGTTGTATGAAGGGCGGTGCGGTGGTTGGGTGGCCGATTCAACATACCCGGACGCTACTGGCAAGGTTGGTTTAGGGGTATTAGGGTCTTTATCCTCCTCTCCTTTGTGTATAAGTAGCTCCCCTCTCCTCCTTCCACACACACCATTTGGAGTCCACCTACGGCAGCACCACCTCACTCTCCACCACCACCTTCTTCTTCTTCTTCTTCTTCTTCTTCTTTGGCTAGAATTGGAGTAGAAGAGCTACAAAGGAGAGCTTGTAACCTAGAAGGAAGAGCACTTTGGTAATATACATCTTCAATGGGTCTTCGTACTATTTGCAAATTCTATTTCTATGATCATGGTCTAACTTATGAACTAGAGTATAGTCTTGTTCATGTTATAGTGTTGATATATGAACTAGCATATAGTTTACATATCATAATCTTGACATGTTCATATTCGTTCTTCATCGATCATCATATGCATAACATGATTATAGATGGGATAATGGTTCGTCGTTCTTTTGGTTTTGCTCTTGTCTTAGTCCGTCCATCCGTAGGGTGGGGATCCTGGGGGACAACAGTAGTGCTCTAATACGCGGGCATGGTGCCCGGTATTACGACACCTTCGAATATGAGAGCATGCCACGGTCGTGAGGGTAGGCGGCAGGGTCGTGACAGCCCTGTCCGTCCCTTGTAATCCCTCCACGTTCGCATGTAATGTAGGAGTTCGTAAATGCCTTCCATTGGGCCGGATGGTACCGGGTGGTCTCCCTGTTATCCTAGACATAACCATGCTTAGATCATATTAGCATATGATCCTAACTATTCATTTGTATGACCATGACTAGAATACATTAGAACACTCCATAGGTTATTCATTTATTCTTTATCTAATTTCTTTATCCTTTCAAGGTGGATTCCTATGTGTGTGTCACACTATCTATAAACCATATTGCTTACCCCTGTTATGATCAAGTTGGACTTAGCGTGCACACATTCCATCATCCAGATGCCATGCTAGCTTCTTATATACAAGCCTTCCTTTGGGAAAATATAAATAACGATACCCCTCAATACTTCCGGTGAAATGCTACAATGATAGATCCGTGCGCTTGCGGATGAAATATCAACTATGGCAAGATCTATCACCGTTGATTGAAAGTGCGTTATCACCAACACGGTGGTTCCACTTAGTGATATCGACGGCACGTTTCCTAGCGCCATCATTAGGGATGGGTTCTAAACTGTTTTCTAGTGATTGCGCTAAGAAACGCCAATAGTGGCAAATATCCGGCGTGTTCTCGTTCGTAATTATTGATAAGCTTTCTTATCCTTGTTAATTATAGGTAAAATTGACTAGAATGCTTGGTTCATTTAGGCTCAAGTCTTCTAGCATGCTTTGAGTGTGTTGGCGTGAGGATACCACTTTTTTGCATCGGTAGGGAGCCCTAGGGTTTCCTAGTGCCCCACCGAGCACGCGAAGAGAGAATAAGGGGAGAGGGAGTGGGTGGGAGAACAGGGAGGATCCAAGCTCACCAGAGCACGTTGGAGCCGCAGGATCCATTCATGGGCGCCGGAGGAGAAGGTGTTGCCCTGATCGACTATAGCAACGTTGCGGTTCTACCTACACTACAACGACCCATCATAGCCTCACCTCGCCCCTACATCGCCATCCTTTTCCCTCGACATCGTTGGTGACCACCATGCCTACCCACTCTACTCTCCGTGTTAGCTATCCTAGTCGTGACATGACCATGTCGCTACACTCTCCATTCATAGGAGGATAAGGCTGCGCATTTGGCGTTGGAGCACGCACACACGTACATGGGCCATAGCTTCCGAGCTGCTGATACTCCAGAACCCCTATGTCAAACCGTCAGACCTGCCATGGCTGGCATGGTCAGGGACTACCATGGTGCCCCCATATTCCCGATAACGAGTGGGGCCGAGGTGGCGCGAACCTAGTCCTATGTCCGCCTCATCGATGCACGAAGGCAGCAGTCGCCTTCAGGACTTAGGAGCCACTGGTTCAAGTAGGACCCATGACCTCTCGGCTGGTGTCATGCCGGCCCCGGCGTCTCACGGGCGTTCTACTCCACCTTAATCGGCCCGCCTCGCTCATCATGGATGTGTCGTCCATACCACCATGCCTCCCGTGCCTAGTAGTGTCCTCAACCAACCCAAAGCCCTCGCCAAGCCATAGTCTCCATGATTTGAGTTCACCGGTGCGGCTCTCCTTGGAGCGCTATCGTGCTACCATAGTTCCCATCAACATTGGTCATCTTGCCAAACAAGACCTAGCCGTCGAGCTCCACCTTAACCAGTGATGACTATCCACCTTACTAAATCGGAGAAAATCCTCGCCCTTGCCTTGCTTTGACGCCACCGGGAACTTTGATGGAGCTCCGTCGCGTTTTGCCGCGTTGCCAGGGACTCCGCCACGACAATTGGTCACCAAAGCCACCTCCATGACCCTTCCGGTGTCCCAATCAAGGATAAGAAGCCACCCTTAGCACCTACCGTGGCCGCACGGCTGTGTCATCGTTCGCCACCATAGGCTTGTCGCTGTCACCATGTCCGACCTCGCCTAAGACATGCTCACTAGAGCACCAAGCAATCCTATCTAGGAGCCCTACCCTACGACTTAAAGTGTCTTGCCACTGCAGCCATGCTGCCCCGTCAATGCCGTCCCATCGACACCATCCGTCGGAATCCCAAGTCGCCGCCCTTAGCCGCTGAAGCAATCAATGTGGCGTCGTGAAGCTATGGAACTGCTTAGCTGGCTCGCTAAGCCCTGCCTTGCATCGACGTACAGGCTCACCACTGGTGAGACACACCGCCGCAGGAACAAAGGAGAAAGGGGCAAAATGTAAATCACGCCCGTGGACCCGTTTCACCGTAGTTTGAGAAGAGGGGGCAAGGATAGACACAAATCCATCATGGACCTCGGGAGGCGGTCAAAAGACACTTACCTAGCGAAGGCACCGTGGATCATCCTATGCACCCAACCTGTGGCCACAGCCCAAGTGGCTACGTGGCAAGACCCTGCAGAGACAGGTGTCAGTGCCAGGCCGGCCCAACCTGGCCCAACAAAGTGTAGTGTGAGCCCGGTCAATGTTGATTACCCACTTGTCAATCATAGCACACATTTGGCCCCACATTTAATCGGCCGATTAACTGAGGCCTTATGTTCTTGGTTGTCACGCCCCACTTTTAATGGGTCGTTAACCTCTCGTATTTGCGCCAGGATCATGCACAAATACGGTCATTAGTGTTAGATAATGGCATGCGGATATAATAGAAATCCGAGCTTTAATAAAATAGGATTAGAAAGTCTTACAATGGCGAATATTTTATCGAGTTAGCCAACCGAAAGCGATGGATTAACTATGATTTGTTGCCTCATACTCCACAGGCATCTTGAGCACGGACGGAAACCCTAGGCAACTACATCTTCTTCTTAAGCAAACGCCTCTCGGACTCCTACGAACGCCGATCGTTTACCTTGACAACGATCTTACCTTTGGATGTGCCGATATCTCGTAAAAAAGCAGGGGTGAGTACAAAGGTACTTTCAGCAAGTCCAAACCAGGGGTGGTTTGGTATATTAAGGTTTGGGCCCTAGCAGAGTCTCTAAAACTGCTCTCGCTAGTTCCCGGGATTATCTCATCTTACCATCACCTTCACATTTCACAAAAGGTTAGTTATATCTAATCATAGATGTTCTTTCCTAGCATTCGCCCATTCCAAGGACGTGGCTATTCGAATAGATTTAATTAACTCTGCAGAGGTTGTACAAATTTCCCCACACGATAGGCATAGTCTTTCCCATCCGGTTTTGGTTCCAACAGGCCTAACGAGATCCGTACCCGCTTGAGTGCTACTCTAGGTATATTGGTATAATCTTCACCACGACTTCTCAGGGATTGGAAGGACAACACGCCACCACAAGGATGACGCATCACCCTAGACAATATGGTGATACCAAATCACCCGCGGCTTTACGGGTAATACCTAATTACCCAACCTATACCGCCAACACCACTCTCAATCTCAAATCATCAATATGTGCCTCTAGCACTGCCCACCGCCCAAACACTTCCGTGGAAGACCACTCAGCATCCACGCCAACTGGACCATGGGGCCACTCTCCCCATGTCTGCTCCTAATCGATCGTTTGCCTACTCCGGCCACCTTGGATCCCAATTATACCTCAACCCAATGGGGTGTGAATCAAGCCGTCCCATAAACGACGTGTGGTGGTCAGTATGCGAAATATCGCACTAGGTAGAAGGTCTATGAACCGGTCCTTAGGGAGGCGAGCATCTCTCCGCGGGATTCATCCCTGATTGTGATTAGTCCACCTCCATGTAGACAATCACCACTCACCTTTTTGTTGGAGGGTTCACATTATTACTCAGGTTACATCGATCTTACTTAGTCATATTATATCATAAGTCATCATTATATTAGGGTCATGATTAAGGGGGTAAGGACTTGCACAGGATGTTCTTATCGATCGGCACGGCGTCGAACGTCTCTAACGTACTCGGGAGAAACCTCTAATCCGATCGTCGAAAGTTACCTCACGCCGGGACTATAAAACCTAGCATGAACTATGGCACACAAAACAAGCATAGAACATTATGGTGGTAATAGGTTAGTTGCATAGATCTAGAATTTAGATAAGTTATGGAAGTCGTTTCACGCGAAACGAATTAAAATGCATGAGTTATGGAATTTACAATATTAATCCCTAATTTATTTATTAGGGTAATATTATAATATAATTTTATCATGTAATAATTTTGGATCTAATTACATGATAAAATTCCATAATTCGAATAATGAATTTACAAATTTTAAAATTTTTTAAGCACGGGAAATAGGTTTTCTAGCTCTCTGTGTACACTAATCGGGTGTACCTAGCATTTAACCCTAGTGTACCCAAACTGTTCTCCATGGGTGTGTGTGACACGTGGGTCCCAGGGACGCCACGTGGCCTCCACGTGGCGCGCCACGTGGGGCATGGGCCATGGCCACGTGGGCGAGGAGGGGGCGTAACGGGCGTGGCCGTTCCGTGCCTCGATCGCCCACACACAGAGAAGGGGAGAACGGAACGGTGACGGCGTCTTTTGCCACGGCAGACGGGTGTGTGGTTCCCGTCGACCGCGCTGCTACGGCGGTGCCCTCGCCGGACTTCGCCGGAGTTACACCGGACAGGGGCTTTGCTCGCCGTCTTTGGGTGCTCGGGGTTCCGCCCTTGCCCCCGACCCGATGGTAGGTGGAGTGGCGTCGGGAGGGGTCCCGTCTCTCGATGGCGGCGGCGTGAGGCGGCTTTTCGGCGGCGCCGGCGGTAGGGCAGTACAAGGGAGGAAACAGGGCGCTTTATTTGCGAATCGAATAGAGGAGCTTCCAATTAACTAACCTCGCCTCCCAATTTGGCCTCGGCGCACCGGGAAGGGAGGTGGCCGGAGGGACTCCGACGGCGGCGGCGGACTTGGATTTGGGGGAAGCTCGGATCCTCGAGCTAGGAGGGGGGGGAGTGAGGCTGAGGAGAGCCTGCGCGTTCCAGAGCACGGCGGGCGATGGTGGGAGGGCGAGTTCGATTGGGTTCTGGCCGGGCCTGTTTATAGGCCGGCCATGGGGGTGCTCCTCCGGCGATATTTTCCGGCAAAGCCTCCTTGTGCACGGCGACTCGGAGGCGGGAATCCAGCTGGCGAGACGCATCGCGACGTCGTGTTCCTCGTGCTCCGATGAGTGGCGGCTGGCGTGGTGTCACATCGGCGGCGCGTTGTTCGAGCCGAGCCTCATGCACGGGGGCTGAGTTGCGGCCAAGGCGTCGGCAAACTCACGGGCATAGCGTTCGGCGCCGCTATTAGCGTTGACGCTCGCTGCCGTGCCCGTGGCATCGCCCTGGGATGGCACCGTCGGAGTTAATGCCTCTGCTGTGGCTCGATCGTCGTCGTCGACTCCGGCGGGGCGAGTGGCATGCGGCTGGCGCCGCTGTTGTAGTTGACACCGACCACCGTACTCGTGGACGGAGGTGGTTGTCGTCGCGCCCGGTTCTTGGGAGGATGGACGTGCGTCCGTGCGTGCGTCTCCTCCTCGGCGAGGGCTTCGGTGCGGCGTGGATACAGGCGGGGCCCGTCGGCGCGTCCGGAAGCTTCGGGGAGGAAGACGACTCTGTCGTCGTTGCTGTAGCTAACAGGAGGAGGCACGGGGCGAGCTCGGCTCTGGGCTCATTGAGCTGGGCTCGATTTATTGGGCCGGCCCACTCGCGAGGAAATGGGAAAAGAGGGAGAGGGGAGCTGCTGGGCCGAGTGATAGAGAAATGAGCCCACAAGCTATCCTCCTTTCTTTCTCCATTTCCATTTCTTTTTCTCCCTATTCCCTATTCCATGTATACTAGTATTTCCCTTCCACTATTTTTATACAAGTATGTATATACCTTAGGGCCTTTATTAAGCACTAATAAATATATACCCTTGTTGGGAAGAAATACATAGTAGCATACATGTTTTATAAGTCCCCTATTATTCTCCTTGCTTGTCTCTATTCTTATGTATACTTCTATATGATAGTATGTGTGTGCGTAAGTACCTTCCATTCATTCAAACATATATACTTTTAGGATTTATCATTAAGCACTTATATATATGTTTGTTTGGGAAGACACACATACTCCTGTGTATATTAGTATACATGCCCTCATTATATCCCTTTTACTTTTCCTAGGGCTTACACATGGGTGAGGTGCATATATATTCTAGGAATATACATATATACCTCCACATGCATTCTAGGGTTTGTAGATTTATTCCTAGAGAAAATGTAATTCATGCTCATGCATAGATACTTCCACAATTCAAAGTCTAGATCAAGAATACATACCTTGGCCACCATAAGCTCTGCAAGCAAGCAACACATGGGAGTCTAATTTTTTCTATATGGTGGATTTTGAATGCAGGGTTTTTAAAACAGATGTTTGGTTTGGCGGAAAGTAATTCAAGTTTTAGTTTATTTCAAAAAGTTCAAATTTTTAGTGAATTTTAAAATGATGCAAAAACACGGGTGTTACAAATCTACCCCACTTAGATGAATCTCGTCCCCGAGATTCCGTGTAAACTACGAGAGAAACCTAACAGGGTCTCAAGGGAAAAGACAGAGGAGGATTAGAGAGGGTAGGTATAGGTTTCTTGTCTTACGAGGGATGTCCTCGAGAGGGTGTCCTCGGGTTTTTGCCACTTTACCAACTTGTCGAGCCGGGGGGTATTACCCTAGGCCTTCCCCGTTGGATGATAACTCCACCTTTGCTTAGTTGAGAAAATACCACCACGCTAGGATTCATATCCTTATGTTTACGGCATATTCTTTTTTCGATGTTGGCTGCTTGATTTTATTTCTTCATACTCCTTTTCTCTACCCCACTTAGAGAATTTAACCTCGGTATTGTTGCGGTATTCTGATGATGTCCTTATACTAGTAGCCCCTTCTTGATATTTCAAAATGGTGCTTGTAAACTATCAATGATATTTCTTCTCTCTTTCTCTATTTTTCTTCTTCTTTTCCTTATTTTTTTATATATATATATTTTTTTGTACCCCAATTATTGGTGGTCATCGTCCGGTTCAGACAGTTTTGAAAAGGGATGGGAGGGAGAGGTAAGGATCCGGCTAGCGGTGGGTAAGAAAAGGAAGGTTAAGGGTTTGAGATAACAATCTACAGGGGGTGACTTAGTAACTAACCGCATAAACAAACATTACAATAGACTTACCTGTTTGTGAGACGTATGAAAATAGTGGTCACGGTGAGCTTATTTTGATGGGACTTGCTATGATACTCGTGACTTGGGGAAATTTTCGATACGTTCACTGATCCTATCGGACTTTCCTCTTCGTTGAATACTACGAATAGCAAAACTTAGAGGATTTCCTTTAGGATAGAAAGATAGGGATATTATTTTAAACAATCAAGCGCGACAATATATCACCACAAGGACATTTTTACCGATGATATGGAGTCACATCACCCATAAAACTGCCTTGACGATCATTGCGCGACTTCAAACATACTACAGACATAGAAGCAAGGGTAACTACTGCTACTAAACAACAACTAAAGGTTACTACTACTACTAAAAACAACCGCAACAAGTATGCTACTGTGGCTACTAGCTTAACATGGATGGTACTACTTAAACTTGTCTAACACTTGACGGCGCCTCTTGGGTTTGCTTCAGGAATTTCTGGTGCACATTTGTCGGGCATATGGGGATCACTTGAGCTTGCCAGGTCTTCAATAGTACTTCCTTCTCTTCTTCCTTTTCTTCAGACGCTCCAGGGCTTCTTGTAACTTCTGCTGGGTGGCTTCCTTCTCTTGTCGCTGGGCTTCAAGCAGGATTTTCTTCTCTTCTAACTCCGTCTTTAGGGCTTTCATTTGAGCAGCTCCTTCTTGTAGGTCTTCATTCAGCTTCTTGTTCTTCTCTACTTCTTTCTTCCACTGTATCTTGCTGATCTTCAACTCCAACTCCTGGTGGTCGTAGAGGGCTTGAAAGGCATCCAGACACTTTGCCGTAGAGACAAGGGTGTAATCTGGAGTCTGGGGTGTTGCCCGTTTCATTTCTCTGACCTTCTTGAACCATATAGCAGAAGTCTGATCCATCACTAGGTAATACTTGGCATGACCGCCGTTGAGTTGGTCTTCATACTCCTTGCAATAGGTCTTGAGTGCTTCGGTGCAATCTTACGGCAAGTGTCCCATATGTCGGTTCCGCGTTCACGGAATCTTGATACCCTTCTTGGAGGGGAATGTGCAACCGCATTACACATTTGAATGCTCCATCCTCAAAGTACTCGATAGTAGTACCGAGGCTCCTGTGTAAACCCGAGGTGTTTGAGAACTTCCCATAGAAGTCATGGGAATTCCCCAATGGTCAATCCGTCGGTCTTGGCGACCATCCATCCATCAGTTGCATATAGACATGTGTATGTCGGTGGTATGTAAGCAACAAAAGGATAATCGAATGGTACAACAAGTCTAAAGTAATTATCCATAAGTAAAGCTAAATGAGGCTATTGCCCTTTTCGATTTCCATCCTATGGTCAAGCTCATTTCGATACCACTCTGTCACGCCCCACTTTTAATGGGTCGTTAACCTCTCGTATTTGCGCCCGGGATCACGCACAAATCACGGTCATTAGTGTTAGATAATGGCATGCGGATATAATAGAAATCCGAGCTTTAATAAAATAGGATTAGAAAGTCTTACGATGGCGAATATTTTATCGAGTTAGCCAACCGAAAGCGATGGATTAACTATGACTTGCCTCATACTCCACGAGGCATCTTGAGCACGGACGGGAAACCCTAGGCAACTACATCTTCTTCTTAAGCAAACGCCTCTCGGACTCCTACGAACGCCGATCGTTTACCTTGACAACGATCTTACCTTTGGATGTGCCGATATCCGTAAAAATGAGGAGGGGTGAGTACAAAGGTACTCGGCAAGTCCAAACCGGGGGGTGGTTTGGTATATTAAGGTTTGGGCCCTAGCGAGTCTCTAAAAAGCTGCTCTCGCTAGTTCCCGGGATTATCTCATCTTACCATCACCTTCACATTTCACAAAAGGTTAGTTATATCTAATCATAGATGTTCTTTCCTAGCATTCGCCCATTCCAAGGGCGTGGCTATTCGAATAGATTTAATTAACTCTGCGAGAGGTTGTACAAATTTCCCCACACGATAGGCACAGTCTTTCCCATCCGGTTTTGGTTCCAACGGGCCTAACGAGATCCGTGCCCGCTTGAGTGCTACTCTAGGTATATTGGTATAATCTTCACCACGACTTCTCGGGGATTGGAAGGACAACACGCCACCACAAGGATGACGCATCACCCTAGACAATATGGTGATACCAAATCACCGCGGCTTTACGGGTAATACCTAATTACCCAACCTATCTTTGTCAACACCACTCTCAATCTCAAATCATCAATATGTGCCTCTAGCACTTTGCGCCACAGCGCCCAAACACTTCCGTGGAAGACCACTCAGCATCCACGCCAACCGGACCATGGGGCGCTCTCCCCATGTTCGCTCCTAATCGATCGTTTGCCTACTCCGGCCACCTTGGATCCCAATTATACCTCAACCCAACGGGGTGTGAATCAAGCCGTCCCCATAAACGACGTGTGGCTGTACGAAATATCGCACTAGGTAGAAGGTCTATGAACCGGTCCTTAGGGAGGCGAGCATCTCTCCGCGGGATTCATCCCGATTGTGATTAGTCCACCTCCATGTAGACAATCACCACTCACCTTTTGTTGGAGGGTTCACATTATTACTCGGGTTACATCGATCTTACTTAGTCATATTATATCATAAGTCATCATTATATTAGGGTCATGATTAGGGGTAAGGACTTGCCTGGGATGTTCTTCTTGATCGGCACGGGCGTCGAACGTCTCTAACGCATACTCAGGAGAAACCTCTAATCCGATCGTCGAAAGTTACCTCCGTCGGACTATAAAACCTAGCATGAACTATGGCACACAAAACAAGCATAGAACATTATGGTGGTAATAGGTTAGTTGCATAGATCTAGAATTTAGATAAGTTATGGAAGTCGTTTCACGCGAACGGAATTAAAATGCATGAGTTATGGAATTTACAATATTAATCCCTAATTTATTTATTAGGGTAATATTATAATATAATTTTATCATGTAATAATTTTGGATCTAATTACATGATAAAATTCCATAATTCAAATAATGAATTTACAAATTTTCTGGGAATTTTTCTGGCACGGGAAATAGGTTTTCTAGCTCTCTGTGTACACTAATCGGGTGTACCTAGCATTTAACCCTAGTGTACCCAAACTGTTCTCCATGGGTGTGTGTGACACGTGGGTCCTGTGGGGCCACCGTGGCCTCCACGTGAGCGCCACGTGGGCGTGGGCCATGGCCACGTGGGCGGAGGGGGGCGTAACGGCGTGGCCGTTCCCGTGCGGGCCGCCCTACCGCGAGAGAAGGGGAACGGAACGGTGACGGCGTCTACTGCCACGACGGACGGGTGTGTGGTTCCCGTCGACCCAGGCCCCCTTACGGGCGGTGTGCCCTCGCGGACCGCCGGAGTTACACCGGACGAGGGGCTTTGCTCGCCGTGGCCGGGTGCTCGGGGTTCCCGTCCTTGCCCCCGACCCGATGGTAGGTGGAGTGGAGTCGGAGGGGTCCGTCTGATGGCGGCGGCGTAGGCGTTTTCGACGGCGGCGCCGGGGTAGGGCAGTACAAGGGAGGAAACAGGGTGCTTTATTTGCGGAATCGAATAGAGGAGCTTCCAATTAACTAACCTGCTCCTAATTTGGCCTCACGGGCGCACCGGGGGAAGGGAGGTGGCCGGAGGGACTCCGGGGCGGCGGACTTGGATTTGGGGAAGCTCGGATTCCTCGAGCTAGGAGGGGGAGGGAGTGAGGCGAGGAGAGCCCCGTGCGTTCCCGAGCACGGCGGAGCTGATGGTGGGAGGGGCGAGTTCGATTGGGTTCTCGCCGGGCCTATTTATAGGCCGCCATGGGGGTCTCCCGGCGATATTTTCCGGCAAGCCTCCTTGTGCACGGCGACTACGGGAGCGAGAATCCAGCTGGCCGAGGCGCATCGCGGCGTCGTGTTCCTCGTGCTCGGATTGTGGCGGTAGCCGTGGTGTCACATCGATGGCCTTGGTGTTCGAGCCGAGCCTCGCGCGGGGCTGAGTTGCCGGCCATGGCGTCGGCAAACTCGCGGGCACGGCGTTCGGCGCCGCTATTGGCGTTGGCGCTGTTGCTCTGCCCGTGGCATCGTCACGGATAGCACCGTCGGAGTTAATGCCTACGTTGTGGCTCGGTCGTCGTCGTCGACTCCGGCGGGGCAGTGGCATGCGTTAAGCGCCCGCTGTTGTAGTTGACACCGACCCTTTGTACTCGTGGACGGAGGTGGTTGTCGTCTGGCCGGTTCTTCGGGGATGGGCGGGCGTGCGTGCGTCGCGTCTCCTCCCCTACAGCGAGGCTCGGTACGGCGTGGATCTGGGCGGGCCCGTCGGCGCGTCAGGAAGCGCTCGGGGGGGAAGGCGACTCTGTCGTCGTTGCTGTGTGACAGAGAAAGCACGGGGGCGGCTCGGCTCGGGCTCATCGGCTGGGCTCGATTTATTGGGCCGCCCACTTTCGCGAGGAAATGGGAAAAAGAGGGAGAGGGAGCTGCTGGGGCGAGGATAGAGAAATGAGCCCACAAGCTATCCTCCTTTCTTTCTCCATTTCCATTTCTTTTTCTCCCTATTCCCTATTCCATGTATACTAGTATTTCCCTTCCACTATTTTTATACAAGTATGTATATACCTTAGGGCCTTTATTAAGCACTAATAAATATATACCCTTGTTGGGAAGAAATACATAGTAGCATACATGTTTTATAAGTCCCCTATTATTCTCCTTGCTTGTCTCTATTCTTATGTATACTTCTATATGATAGTATGTGTGTGTGTAAGTACCTTCCATTCATTCAAACATATATATTTTTAGGATTTATCATTAAGCACTTATATATATGTTTGTTTGGGAAGACACACATACTCCTGTGTATATTAGTATACATGCCCTCATTATATCCCTTTTACTTTTCCTAGGGCTTACACATGGGTGAGGTGCATATATATTCTAGGAATATACATATATACCTCCACATGCATTCTAGGGTTTGTAGATTTATTCCCAGAGAAAATGTAATTCATGCTCATGCATAGATACTTCCACAATTCAAAGTCTAGATCAAGAATACATACCTTGGCCACCATAAGCTCTACAAGCAAGCAACACATGGGAGTCTAATTTTTTCTATATGGTGGATTTTGAATGCAGGGTTTTTGAAAAACAGATGTTTGGTTTGGAAAGTAATTCAAGTTTTAGTTTATTTCAAAAAGTTCAAATTTTTAGTGAATTTTAAAATGATGCAAAAACACGGGTGTTACATTGGTGGTAATAAAATCGCCACGGTTAATGAAAAAACTGCCACTATAAAGAATTTGTGTAGTAGTGGTCATGGGGGGACGGAAGGGGTGAGTCGAGCTTGCCTCGGGTGAGTGGAGAGAGGGAGATTAGTGGGCGTGTGCATAGGGGAGGCTGGCACTAGGGAAATGGGAAGGAGCTACTGGATTTTTCAAAGGCTGATAGAGAGAGGAGCGAGTGTAAGAACAGCTGAAAAGAGGATAAGTGAGGAAGAGTGAAACCTAGAGTCAGTTTATATACTCTTGGGCCGAAATGGTATTTTTCTAAATCAGAGCGTGCCTCTTTTTAAGCAACTGACCCTGTAAATAGCTCTATTTTCCCAGGCTGGCCTCATATAAATAACCGCCTCGATTATTGTATTATGCGAGGCAGTTTTTTTATAGCCATCTCGGTTAATAAAAAGTGATTGCCACAATTGAGGCATTATATTAACCGGAACAGTTTTCAGTGTTGCCCACCGCCTCCTCCGACAAAAATGAAAAATGCCTCACAAAAAGATTGTACTCCCTCCATCCCAAATTATAAGTCACTTTGGAATGCATGTCCCTCCATTCCAAATTATAAGTCACTTTGGAATGCAATGCATGCATTCCAAAGTGACTTATAATTTGGGATGGAGGGAGTATGTAGTAGTGTTGGAAAATTGTGTGACTTGTGACCGTCTAGAGAGCAACTCCAAGAGACTCTCTACATCCAACATAATTGATGCTACTAGACATTTTTGTACAAAAAAAAAATACCCCAACAAATCCTCAAAAAAAAACCTCCAATAGCTGCTTTAAATAGTAATGCAAATATAGTCATCCTCTGTTCTGGACTTCTCGCTGGCCAAAGATAGAAAGCAAGAAAGGGTGCGCCAAAGATGTAAAAAGCCATTGGAGAATTGAAATACATAGAAAACGATTTTTACTCTTCAAATAATGATATGGCAATTGAGTTTGAGAAAAACTCTTGGAGATACTCTTAGGATTCAAATTTGAGAGTTCTGTAACTAGGAAACATATATAGTATTAAAAAACTGCCTCATAAACCAGATGCACAAATGCTCTATATATTTTTTTTCTTTGTTTCTAGGCTTCAAAACCAGGTGACTAAAAAATCCAAAACCAGGTGGTATTGTGCATTTGTGACTTCAGAAAAAAAAAAAGTGGTACTTTCGATTGCAGTAGTCCACATTTTCTGTAATTCACTTTCAATAACTAATTTCCTAATTAATGTAGCTACATTATTGACGTATGGCAGGGATCAGTTCGTACGGAATTATGGAACCCTTTTTATTTTGCGACTTGGCTACTCATAAGTCAATGGCATAGCAATTTTTCTTTTTGCAATCTAGCTACAAATAAATAAACTCATTAAATAAATAATATTAAGCAGTACCTGACTTATGCTGAGTTGAGGAGTGATCCTCTTGTTGACCCGGAAATTGGTGGATCCTGGTCAAATAACACATTTGTATTATATTAAAAGGTTACTTGATAACACTCTCTGTAGTATGACTCAAAAGCACGTGGATAAATATAACTATACCCATTAATATGTATGCAATTTGGTGAATTTTATTTAAAAGTATTACTTCCTCCATTTTAAAACTACACGTCACTCCCCTCAATTGTTTACTTTTAATAAAACCGTTTTGCATTTTTTTGGTAAGTTTTTGTCATTTACTTATATGTATACAGAGAGAGAGAGAGAGAGAGATTGCTTTAGTGTGCATATTACTATAGAATTGGTCAAAGTTAGAGTTTGGCTAATTGTAAAACTAAAAGAAATCTATAAAATTAAACTAGCTAGTTTCCTTAAATTGTCATATATATTTCTCATTACAAAAAAATATTCGAACTTGATAATAATTTATTTTATCACTTTGAATAAATAGAAATTTACCTTCAAATAAACCTAAATGGGCTATACTTACTCAATTCCAAACTATGAGATGTTTTGGATTTTCTAGATTCATAGATTTTGCTATGCACATAGATATATGATATGTCTAAATGCCTAGCAAAACCTATGAACCTAGAAATGCTAAAATTCTTAGAATTTGGTAGAATACAATGGTATTTTTATTTTCTATTGCAGTAGAGCGGGCTATTTAGATCTATGCATGGGTAATTAGGTACAAAATTAGGTGGCTCCTTTATGTATTTTTACAAAAAGTTATAGACCGTTAATTTTATATGAAACAAAATGGATCCTATGGCTATTGTTGATGAAGACCACATTATTCTACCAAATTAAATGCCAGATGGGTTTAAATCTCCAGCTACGGGGTTTTAGCGAATAACGTCTAAACTAGCTATAACAGAGGCTAAATGGTGCTATTGGGGGCTATAGAGGCTAAGTTGTACATTAATACAAACAGCTTGATCAGCCTCAAACAGCTGTAGCCAGCTTTTACCTTGAGAAATTTCTGAGCCTTATAATGGTAATTGCAGCATGTCTATAATCCATTTGTATTCTCGGAAGATAACTAGAAACCACAGTACGTCCACTAACATGTACACGGATATTCCAGTATACGATGCACTTTATTTATGTCTACAAAGGTACTGGTTCCCCGTACCTAAAGCAGATGTTAGGACTATTGTGTTGATATAAAGGATATATGAAAAGAAAAATGGCGCCAAAAATTTGCCTAAAAACCAGAACCATAATGAAGAAAGTTCGTACCCATGCGTATCTTTTCGGGGCATCTTTTGCTGATTTATGGAGTCTTCAGTTGTTGGCCCATGTATCACCGGACCTTCTAGTTCATTTATAGTATGATGAGGATCAAGTGTTGGAGGACGATATTCCTCTTCTACATGACGCATTCTTTTTATCGATGAAGTTTGTAGGAGCTGGATGCTTATCTATGGCATCCTTCAATGTGGACTCTGCAGCTATCCTTTCAGTTACTTCCATTCCCATGGTTGCGCTAATGCTGACAACGACCTTGTGCAGGTTTAACAGATGCTGCATGCTGGCAAGTATGTTGGCATACTCCCCCCTTCTCCGGACGTTGAAGCCTATCATCAGATGCCGAAGATTAGGCAATGCCTCTTTCTGAAACTTCAGCGATAATGCACCGCATATAAATCTGAAATACTTGAGAGCTTGGAACGCGCCTCTGTGGAAGACTATATTTCCTGTAGTGGGTATCCGGACATACAAGGATAGAGCTGCCAGCGCAGGCAGGTCTGCGAGCATATCAATATCTGTGGTCCACAATTCTCTGACAACAATTTCCAGAATGGAGAGTTTGCGGAGTTGTGGTATCCACATGGGGAGCCTTGAAAATATGCAAATAGGTAGCAGCAACTCAGTTATCTGGACTGAAGGAGTGGCTGTGCTGCTCGAGTGATCCATGGGAAGCAGCAACTCATCTGAACAAATAGCACTGAATGCAGCAACAGGACCTAGAGTGGGATTTTGTTTCAATCCAAGGCGGAGGTGCATCAATCTTGAAAGTTGGAAAACATCTGATGGAACAGCTGTAACAACTGAGTTTATTTCCAATGTTTCCAAGTGTTTCAGACAACCAATCTGACCTGGTAATTCTACAGTGATGTTACATCTAACCTGCAAATAGCTTAGCAGAACCAGCCTACAGATTTCTGCAAGTGGAAACTTCTTGTCTTCATGGTCATCCCAGAGATGAAGGATCAAGACTCGAACAAGCTTAAACTCCACCAATGAAGGCATGCAGCTCAAGAGTCCAATGAAAGAGAGTGTTCGAACATGAGACAATCCAATACTCTCTGGTGTACATGCATATGTTGCACTGCCGAAGTGGAGGGACAGACGACGAATCTTTTCCTCGAATGCTACTGTCAACTGAGAATAATTTATGACAGTGATGAAATTATCTTCTGTTGACTTGTTAGTGATAAAATCAAATACAGTAGGGTGCACTACATAGGGTACTCGCAGGGGATACTCTTCTCCCTCATCCTCAACCACCTGTCCCGGATGGTGCTGCTTGTTACAGTTAATATCCATCCGTTGGATCAGGCCTAAACTGACAAGGATATCAAAATACCTGCCGGCGGCTTCAACTTTGTCCTCCTCTGATGTACAGATAAAACCTTCAGCTATCCATATGCTTAACCAAATCTTCCTTCATAAAAAAAGTAGTTCTCTGGGTAAACACTGAGATATAGCAGACAAGTCTTCAAATAATGAGGAAGACTATTGTAACAAAGCTTGAGTACTTGGTTCAGAATCTCGACTGGAGTTGATTCTGTTCTCATGTTTTTAGCAAGAAACATCTTTACATCAGAATTCAGGTTCTCTTCTTTTTCAGTCTTTCTTAATCCCTGTTCTGTTTCCAGCTGGCATAACTTTTCTTTTATTTCTGTCTGGCTTGCCATGAGAATCGCTGTCCACATAATAGCTTGGGGTAAACCACCACATTTTCTTTTAATTTCATCTGCCACATCATTAGATAGTTGAAAATTCACTGTTCTGGATCCAACAACTGTTCTGATAAATAATTCTGCACAATAACCCACACTGAGCGGCTCCATAACAAAATTATGCTCGAGTAGATAACTGCAACATGCCAGTGCAACCTCCTTATCTGATGTTTGTTGTTATTACTCTACTGCCAAAAGCTGCAACTTGGAAAAGCACGGCCAACAACATCCCAAGCTGACAATGACCGCACGTCGTCGACAATAATGAAGTACCTGCAAAATAAATCTGTAGTAAATGTTCTGAACATATTTTGCCAGATTCATCGCAACTAATGGAATGAAAAATGACTTAAACATTTCAGACTTGGAATTGTAATGAAACATAGTTTAAGAGAAATTAGTATTTTAAAAGGGGACAAAAGTATTACGTGTTCATATTTATGAATTTATGACCAGCAATTAACCAATATCCAGTGGCCCAGGCATCGAGATATATTACTTGAGTCAGTCCATTAGTATATGAAGACAAGATTAAGTAAGAAACCAAGAGAGAAAACAGAAGAGAGTATGGGCAGCTTTAGTACTATTGGAACATCAGAGAACAAAATTGCGATAGGATTGAGTTGATAGCAGGCCTCCACGTGTCCATTTGTTCCCCGTAGGATTATGTTAGAGTGTGTGTCATTCTTTTTTTGACCGAAGTGTGTGTCATTCTCATTTGCGCATTTTTCTTCTATGGTGTTTATGCTTCATTTTTTTTTTTAGATCTGTTGGGATCTTAATATATCAGTGCACTCTAATATAACACCAATTTAAAGAAGATGGCATTGTATGGTAGAATCACAATACAACATATGTGATGGTGTTGCATCACACTGCAGTTATGTGGAATCCAAACCAAACTTCCCCTCATACCAACAAATAAAATTTTTGGCCTCCTTGCTACCTACATATACTACTCTTAGAAATCAAGAGTTTGCTCTGTTCATGGCCACATGGAGAACAAGGCCTTCTATGGTTACCAAATATAGAAGGTAGAGAGTTTGAACATATCCACAATCCTTCATTTTTCATGTCATCATGAAGGGTATACATGCATGCTATATATCTGTCACTATGCAAACGATATGTTGTACATATACAAAAACTAATGAATGTATTAATTTTCATGTCAAACACTATAAGTAGTTATAGATTAAAATAAATAAATGTCAAAGACACAATGAGATTGGGTTTCAAATAAAACACATATCAAGCATAGATGGAAATGATGTAAATGTGGAAATCTGTGAATTGGGATGTATTGTATATAGAGTAATAAATGGTAACAAATTCTATAATTGAACACATATAAAAAAAATGGCATGCTTATGTTAGATTATGTGTAAATATAAGTAAGTAATCTGATTAGCTGTGGCCTTAAATTTTTCCATTAGTTTTTAACACTTATATATCTTAAAATTTCTACATGTATAGTAAATTTTAAAAGTATAATATTTAGGGACGGAAAATTCAATATTCAACTCGCGTCAGATTAACACACGTAGGAAAAAAAGTGGGAAAAACTAATATTAAGCTAATAAGAAAAAGATCAACCAACATGTGAATCGATATATATGCCTAGGACATACCTCTTCTGTTTTAGGTGCTTCCTGATCTCCTGAATGAGATTTGTTACCCCACTATCTTTGGCTGGTTCTTGCAAGCTGACTTGTGACAGTATGCTTCGAAGGATCATCCTTACATCAGGCTTTTACCCATTTGTACGAAAGCTCGTTTAATTTTTTTTCTGAATGCGGTTCAGGCCATATCTTTTGTTCTTTGAATGACTCATGCCATATTTCTTGGATAAGTGTGCTCTTACCAATTCCTTCATCACCAAGAATGGATACAATCTTCAATTGATTATCATAGTCATCATTAGGTTCCAGCAGCATGATAAGCTTGGTAATTTGGTTGCCCATGCCGACAAGGACTACATCCCGACTGGGCTGAGGGCTTACTATAGTTGTTGCAGCTGTAGGACAACTGAGAATGGAATGAAGACTAAACTTTTCGTACCGATCAATAATTCCCTTGGCACGAGTCCTGAATCCTGATATCTTGTAATCTGAACTGCCGATAGAGTCTTGCATACTGCTATGTGAATTATCAAAGGTCTTTTCTGTCTCATCATCTGAATCGTAGATAGAGTCTTCCATGTTGTCAAGTGAATCATCGGGGTTGTCTTCCATCTCGGTATGTGAATCATCGACTGAGTAATCGGTCTCGTCATCTGAACTGTCATACAGTCTTTCATCGATCTTGCCATATGAACCATCGGGATCATCTCCCTCCATGGCATCTAAATCATTGAGACTGTTTTCCCTCTGTGCATCTAAACCGTCAAGATATGCTTCAATGTCGTATGACAATTCGCGAGCATGTTTCATCCAGTATTTCAATGTGAGGGGAGGGTCCTGTACCTCCGATAGCATCTTCAGCTTCTCACGAATGCTGTCAATATAGCCTTTGAGCTCCAAGATGCTTCCCCCATCATCGGTACAAGGGAGCATATTCAGCCTCCTGAAAAGGGAACCCATGGCACCTAGTGGTGCGCTATTTGGACCTTCATCGATTCTTTCTGCAATACAATTGTATAGCTAGTAAGAAATATAGGTTGTTGTATTCAACTTAGTACACTGGACTGAGAATACTGATGTGCATGAAGCTGGAACAAAATAAATGGGCTACTTCTATGCTGGAGGGCAAAAGGGTTGTTGTTCCCAACCTTTAATCGTGGCAAGTTATCTTTTATTGTTTTAGATGCATGTAATAGGTTCAATTAAGTTGTGAACATTTTGTATTATCGCGTAGAATCTTTGGTGCGCGGTGATTGAACACGTGCACGCTAGGACCGCGTCGCCCACGTCCCCTCGCCATGGCTGGCACGCCGTGCATGTCGCACGGGTGACCGATAATGACGGCACACCGTGTAGTGCCCAACTGTGGCGGGGAGGCGGATCAGAGCCTAGAAAGGCCAAGTTGAATGCATCAAACAAGCTGCGCCATTAGCAGTGGAAACTGCTTGCTCTCTCTCACGCTGCAAGGTTCGTGCGCCACACGAGCTTGTTAGGGTTTTAGTCGCCGCGGCCACCACTTGCCGGGACCGCGTCGTCCGCCGAGCTCCTCACCGGGGTTTGGTTCAACATTTTGGTATCAAAGCCGGTGGATGCAGTACAGTGGCACCGTGAGCCCTCCGTCATCGCCGCCAAAGAAGAAGTATGTCGTCCCTTGCCGCCGGACAACGGAGGAGAAGAATATGGGAGACGGGTCACCAAGTGGCCATGGTGTCAAGGAGTCCTCGCTCATGTAGCCGATGCTGTCTCGGGATAACCACACAGTGGGCCATGATCATGCAGTGCAACCTCGAGGCATTGGAGATCTGGGAGGTGATCGACCAGGGTACCAATGTCAACAGAGCACACGATCGCCGGGCCATGAGTGCGCTACTCTATTCGGTGCCCAAGGAGATGTGGCAGATGGTGGGTAGACACAAGATGGTGAAGGAAACCTGGGAAGCGGTGAAGACCATGCAGGTAGGTGCCGATCGGGTGAAGGAGGTGAACGCTCAGAAGATGATGAAAGAGTTTGAGAACATCGCGTTCAAGGATGGAGAGACGGTCAATGAGTTTGCGATGAGGATCTCGTCGGCAATCTCAAAACTCTCGGGGAGTCGATCGAGGATGTCCGCGTGGTGAAGAAATTCTTGCACATCGTACCGACGTGATTCAACCAAGTGGTGGTCTCCACGAGAGATGTTCAACGATCTCAAGAAATTGTCGGTGGACGACCTGGTGGGCCTGCTGCGGGCGGCGGAGGACCGCATCGACGACAAGGTCAACCACATCGTTGACAAGGCTGGCCAACTTCTCCTCACGGAGGAGGACTGGCTGGAGAAGAACAAACATCGGTTCCACTCCGGGCACAAATCGTCCGTGGTGGCGGCTGGTGGAAGTGGAGAAATGGCAAGGTGGTGACGTCCAGACGGCGGCGCCTCAGGTTCGGCCAAGCTGACCTCCGAGGGCACCACGACGGAAAGGCCGGTGTCGCGGCTGCGGCATCTACGACCACTAGGCTGAAGACTACAAACGCCCATAGAAAGAAAAGGAGGCACAGGCACCGGAGGCGAACGTGGCCGTGGGGGTGCTGACGCCGGTGGCGCGCCTGATCTTTGGCAACATGCGGCGTTGTGCACGGCATTGGCCAGGTTGTACATCTGACCGAGAAGGTGGTGCCGGTGAGCATTCCTGAAGATGTGTGGGTGCTAGACACCGGCGCCAGCAACCATATGACTGGAGCTAGGTCGGCACTGACACAGCTCGACGACACTATTCATGGGACAGTGCATTTCGGTGACGGCTCCAGTGTCAAGATCCAAGGTGTGGGTTCCGTTGTTATGAAGATCAAAACAAAGGTCACAAAGTCCTTACTGAAGTCTATTACATCCTGAATTAAAGAGAAACATTGTCAGTTTGGGTCAATTGGAAGGAAAGGGTTTTAAATATGTGGCAGAAAATGGGAGGCCATGTGTTTACGATCAAGAACATACACTATTGATTTCTGCTCCTAGAGTTGGTAGCAGGCTGTATTTTACTAAGTTTGGGTTGGTTCCTCCATCTTGTTTACTAGCACAGTCTGATGATTCATCTTGGAATTGGCATGCCAGATATGGGCACATCAATTTCAGGTCTCTTAGTGATCTCGGTTCCAAGAGCACGGTGGATGGTTTGCAAACAGTTAAGAGAATAGAAAAGGTGTGTGATGGGTGTGTTCTAGGTAAGCAGCATAGGAAACCATTTCCACATGTGTCAAGCTTCAGAGCAAGCAAGGGGCTAGAATTAGTGCACACAGATCTTTGTGGTCAAATGACTCCTAAGAGCATAGGGGGTGCCTCATACTTTGTACTGGTGGTTGATGACTACAGAGGTACATGTGGGTTGAGATGTTGAGTAGCAAAGATCAAGCTCTAGAGAGTTTCAAGAAGGTTGTTGCTAGAGCTGAGACTAAGTTTGGTGCAAATCTTAAAGCCCTGAGAACAGACTAGGGAGGTGAGTTCACTTCAAATCTATTCTCTGTCTTTTGCAGTGAAGGAGGAATCTAACACTACACCACCACTCCATACACCCCATAGCAGAATGGTGTGGTTGAGAGAAGAAATCAATATGTTGTTGAGATGGCCATGTGAATGTTGTGGTGGAAAGAAGAAATAGGTCCTTCTGTATTTTTGGGAGAGGCGGTGAGAACTGTAGTTTATCTGTTAAATAGGTCACCCACAAAAGCTCTTAACAACATCACTCCTTTTGAAGCTTCGCATGGTGTAAAAACCCAAGGTTAATCACTTGAAGATTTTTGGTTGTGTGGCACATGTGAAACAAGTTGGTCCTGGCATAAGTAAGTTGTCTGACAGATCCAAAAGGTTGATTTTCATTGGTTATGAGTCAGGCACAAAGGGGTATAGATTATTTGATCCTTCTGCCAAGAGGTTAGTGGTAAGCAGGGATGTCATTTTTGATGAGAAGATGCCATGGGACTGGGACAACTGGATGTGTAACACAGACTAGCAAGAGGCAGACACTTTCATTGTGCAGTATGATTTGTTTGACCAAAATCCCACAATAGAGGATGTTGCTGAACAGCCAGCTAGTCCAGGTGCAGGGACAAGTGCTGGTAACTCTGCAGGATGGGGAGCTGGTGGAAGTCACACACCACCATCTCATACTACTCCAAAGTCCACTATAGCTCCAAATGTGGATTATGCAACACCACCCAGTCAGCACCCTTAAGATACATTTGGAGGTCCACTAACTTTCAGAACCCTGACTGACATTCTAGACTCCACTGATGAAATGCAAGATTATGAGTATAGTGGTATCTGTTTGTTAGCAGCTGATGAACAAAGTGGAGTACAAGATGCTCTGGAGGAAGATTGTTGGGTTAAGGCCATGAATTCAGAGTTGAAGTCAATCCAAGACAACAACACTTGGCATTACATTGACCTGCCTAAAGGTCACAAAACAATAGGTTTGAAGTGGGTTTTTAAAGTGAAAAGGGATCCTGAAGGGAATGTAGTAAAGTATAAAGCAAGGCTTGTTGCAAAGGGATATGTTCAAAGACATGGGGTGGATTATGAGGAGGTCTTTGCTCATGTTGCTAGGCTAGAAACAGTAACACTCATATTAGCACTAGCTGCCAGTGGGAAATGGGAGGTGCACTGTGACACCCCGGCCCAGGGCTTAATAGGGTTGATAGAATACTCATACCAATAAGTTGCAACTTCTTTTCCGGAAGTCCATCTCTTAAGTACTCCAAAGTTAAGCGTGTTTGGCCTGGAGCGATGGGTGACCAACCGGGAAGTCCTTCCCGGGTGCGCATGAGTGAGGACAAAGTGCGCAGAAAAGACTATTGTTTGTTTGTGAGGGCAGTCTTGATCCTTAGAGAGTTGTTAGATGTAAGCGGGCCCAGCCTCGAGGAGGCGGGATGTTACAAATGATATCAGAGCCGACCAAAGTGCGCAGAAAAGACTAGTGTTGGTTTGTGAGGGTAGTCTTGATCCTTAGAGAGTTGTTAGATGTAAGCGGGCCCAGCCTCGAGGAGGCGGGATGTTACAAATGGTATCGAGTCGACCCTTGCGGTTTCACGGGCTCGTGTGTGTCGCCGAGCGGAGGCATGGTGTGCATGTCGGGGTGTGGACCCGGTGTGGTCACACGGCAGATGGCACATCTTGGCCGCACTGGACACCTGAGACGTGGCTAAGAGGGGACGTTCTCGACCTGGGTTGACCGAGACGAGGACGTCGGTCTCCCTAAGGTGGTGAGTATGTGACACTCCGGCCTAGGGCTTAACAAGGTTGATAGAATACTCATACCAAAAAGTTGCAACTTCTTTTCCGGAAGCCCATCTCTTAAGTACTTCAAAAGTTAAGCGTGCTTGGCCTGGAGCGATGGGTGACCGACCGGAAAGTCCTTCCCGTGCGCATGAGTGAGGACAAAGTGCGCTTGAAAAAGACCGGTGTTGGTCCAGTCGGGCAGTCTTGATCCTTAGAGAGTTGTCAGATGTAAGCAGGCCCAACCTCGAGGAGGCGGGACATTACATGCACCATATGGATGTTCAATTGTGAGTTGCAAGAGGAGGTTTATGTGTCACATCCTCCTGGCTTTGGAAGTCCAAGGTATCTAGGCAAGGTGTGAAATTACAGAAGGCACTTTATGGCCTGAAACACGCACCTAGAGCCTGGAATGCAAAGTTGGACCAAGAATTGATTAGACTGGGGTTCTGTAGGAGTAATGAGGAACATGCAGTCTACAAGAAGGGCAGTGGAGATTCTCTGTTGCCACTGGGGTGTATGTTGACGATCTCATCATTTGTGGGCCAAACATCAAGTACATTGATGAGTTCAAGCAGCAAATGTCTAGAACCTTCAGTATGAGTGATTTGGGGTTATTCGGTTATTACTTGGGCATGGAAGTGAAACAAAGACCTGGTGAAATTACCTTGTGTCAGAAAGCATATGCAACAAGAATCATTGATCAGTGTGGTATGACAGGTTGCAATCATGTTGATACTCCAATGGAACAGAATTGTAAGCTAATTCCTGGGAGACCTGAGCTGGCAAAAGATGTGACAAAATTCAGAAGCTTGGTGGGAAGCTTGAGGTATTTGGTGAATACCAGGCCTGACATATCCTATTCTGTAGGCATTGTGAGCAGGTTTATGGAATGTCCAACCAGCGAGCATTGGGTTCTTTGTCAAGAGGATTGTGAGGTACTTGGCAGCCCCATCAATATGGTTGCGGGTATACCACTAACTCATTTTCAAACCTGAAGTTGTTAGGATACTCGGCCGGTGATCACGCTGGTGACTTGGATAATAGGAAGAGCACATCTGGTGTGGTATTCTTCTTGAATGGCAATGTAGTGACTTGGACGTCACAGAAACAAAAGATGGTGGCTTTATCAAGCTATGAGGCTGAGTACATTGCAGCAGCCTTAGCAGCTTGCCAGGGTGTTTGGTTGACCAGACTCATTGCAGACTTAACAAGCACTAAGCTACAGAGATTCAAGCTATGGATGGATATCAAGTCAGCATTGGAGCTGAACAAGAACCCAGTGTATCATGAGAGGACTAAACACATTGAAACACACTATCACTTCATCAGGGAGTGCGTCAGTGATGGAATTGCTGAAGTTGAGCACATTGGCACTGATTGGTAGTTGGCAGACATTCTAACGAAGCCACTCGACAGGATAAAATTCGTGGAGATGCGCTACAAGATGGGTGTTAGTGTTGTTGCTCACGATTAAGGGGTGAAATGTTGCTCCCAACCTTTAATCGTGGCAAGTTATCTTTTATTGTTTTAGATGCATGTAATAGGTTCAATTAAGTTGTGAACATTTTGTATTATCACATAGAATCTTATGTGCACGGAGATTGCACACGTGCATGCTAGGACCGCGTCGCCCGCATCCCCTCACCATGGCTGGCATGCCGTGCATGTCGCACGGGTGATCGATAATGACGGCACACCGTGCAGCGCCCAACCGTGGTGAGAGAGGCGGATCAGAGCCTAGAAAGGCCAGGTTGAATGCATCAAACCAGCTGCGCCATTCGCAGTGGAAACTAATCTCTCTCTCTCTCGCACGCGTTCGGGCACTCACGCCATTGTTAGGGTTTTAGTCGCCGCGACCACCACTCGCCGGGACCACGACGTGGCCGAGCTCCTCACCGGATTTCGGTTCCGACAAGGGCACACCCCCCCAGCTAAGGTGATGAGTAGATGACTAATATTGGGGTCACTTCATTTTCTATATTATATATTAATCAATCAACTTGTCCTCTCACATGGGTTAAAATTCTTAGCACACATATGCATATCGCTTAGTGATCTTTATGTTTTTCAATGATATCCATAGTTTTTTCTTTGTGCGACACATCTATGTATCTTCAATATGCATTCAATTAGGATTCACTGGTTGTTGAATTTGTTTCTAGTCCCCCCCCCCCTCGCCGCACAAAGCGCTCACCACCACCATCTCCTCGGGCTGCTGCCGATGTAGACCTAGACGCGGCGGCAGTGGCGGCCAGCACTGAGCACCAAAAAAAGGGGACATGGCTACACATCCCCCTTCTCATCACAACCCCTCCCCCTCCCCATCCTTTCTCCCTCCTACGAGCTTCAAACTCCGGCACCTAGGGTGGCCGTTGGCGAAGTTGGCGAGCAGTCCGGGGTCCTTGGGCGCGGATCCATTCCTCCTCGATCCGAATCCGCACGCGAGATGCACGGGCTACGCGAGCGACATCCAACGCCGGGCATCCGCAGCCTAGTGGCACCCCGGGCGTGACGGCGCCGATTCCCATGCTGGGGTTGCGGGGGAGGATCCCCATCTGCTGCCGTCGATTGACGACGTCGCGGGGGGTGACGGGGAGGGGCCCACCCCATCTTTGCAAGGTCACGAGCTTGGTGGATCTTGGCCCCTTCGACGGGGTCCGGTGGCTGTAATCTGAGTTTGTGGTCGGGGGTCGATCTGCTTGCTCTTGGACCAGGTCATGGTGAAGATCTCTAGTTTGGTTTTGGCTAATTAGTGACACCTAAGGACTAATCTCTCGATGCTAAGTATTTGACTAGATTGGAGATTGGTCGTGCCGGAGTTGGTGCATGATAATCATGGAGGATGGATCGAGGTGATCCAAAAAGTTGATCAAGCATGCAACTCGATGGAGTTTCGGAGATCAATTGTTCCCAAGGCAAAGGTATAACCATAGGCCTTTTGATTTCACACTCAAGACACCATAGAGGGTGTGAGTGGTTATAGGATTGAAAAGCCGTACTATAAAGGGGGAAACTTATCGTACATATCGATCCTCCAAAGCCTCTAGGTTCAAAATTCATTTGCATGCATTCTAACCAAGAGAGCTAACTTCGCACTTGGTGAAAAATGTTTTGAAAATGCTAACACAATGGGTCGGGTGTTCTTCGACGTGTTGGTAACATAAGACAAGTGACGGAAGTTGGAACAAAATTGATCCGACGCAAAATTGGTTACCTCAGTGCAAAGTGACATGCGCCCCTCGACGGTGCGGCATGAAAGCGCTGGCGGCGTCCGGCGCATTGTTGAGGGGCCGGGGCCCGACGCGTCTCGGCGCCTCACGCCCTGACACGGGCTCGATGAGTCCCAGCGTCCGGCGCACACCGGCGAGGTTCCGATAGGGTTCGATAGAACGGCGCTGGCTGACAGGTCCAAGAGCATGTCACGAAGGGGTCGTCCCGGGGCGTGGCGCTGGCGGCGTCGGCGGCGTTGTCTTGCGCGGTGCCGGTGCTGGTTGGAACGGGCGTCTGGTGCGTTTGGTGCGGGCGCCTAACGCGTCTGGCGGCGCTGTACAGGTTCGGTGTGTTTGGGAACAATGGCTCTATTTCGAATGGGGGCTTATAAATATGTGTTTGGCCGGCCATGGGAAGTTCTATTGGTTACTCTTACACATTCTAACACCCTTTGAGCGAGCAAACATCCTCCTCCTCACTCCCTTTGCTTGTGAGCATCATTCTAGTGAGTTGAGGTGATCCAAGTGCTCTTTGCTTTGATCTTTGCATCTAGAGGCGCTTGGGGATCGTTGTGAGCCGGTTGGTTTCTTGTTTCTCTTGGAGACACCGCTCCTAGCTGGCTTGGTGATTTGGTGGAGTTGTTGGCAAGAAGAGGAGATTGTTTCTTGGCCACCTCCGGGCGAAATTGTGAGAGGATCACGCACTCCTCATCGGGGAGACAAAGTGCAAGGAATACATTGCTCATGTCTTGGGTACGTCACTTGTGAGTGGTTTGTTGAGGCTAGCAAGGGCATCGCCTAGCTCAAACACCATCCTTGTGTTGGTCAGCACACAACCACAGAGTAGCTTGTCGGTGAACAAGTGATCTCCGGGTGAACAAATTGACTTGTTCATTGTCTCGGTGTTTGGATCATCACCTTCGTGTGATTGATAGTTCATCTTCCTCCCGGTGATTGGTTGACATCCTCTACACGTCGGTATAACAAGCATCTCACTCTTGCATTACTTTTCTAGTTTACTTTGAGTAGAGAGCTAGCACTTGCTTGTGTATATTGATCTTGCTAGCATAAGGATCATATTAGGATTGACATAGACCTTGAGTGACTTAGAGATCATAGCATATTTAGTCTTGTCACTAGAAGGCTTGCGAGATCACTAGAGCTAGCACAAACCGCACATTTGCCATTTGTCTTTCTAATCGGTTTGTTTAGTTGAGCTTGTAGAAAATTTTTATAGGCTATTCACCCCCCCTATAGCCATCCAGGACCATACAAGTGGTATCGAGCCGTGGTCACCATATTTGAAGGATTAACAACCTTGGTGTGAAGCTATGGCTCATGTTGTGTTCAACCATGTTGGGGGAAGCCTCCGTTCTTTGATGGGGTCAAGAATTTTAACTATTGGAAGAGAACCATGAGGATGTACTTGGGATCAATCAATGACCAAGTATGGGATGTGACCGAGAAGGATTATGTCATCCTTGATCCTACCAACCTCACTCCCACCGACAAGTCCAACAAGCAATGCAACACCATGGCATTGAACACATTGTACAACGGCATGGATGTTAAGGTATTTGAGGGGATCAAAGACCTAGAGAAGGCAAGTGAGGTTTGGGAGAAGTTGTGTGAGACCTATGAGGGCACAAAGGTGGTGAAAAGTGCCAAATTGTATGTTCTCAAGAGTGAATTTGAGATTTTCAAGATGAAGAAAGATGAGAGCATACCAGAGACATTCCATAGGCTCCAAGTGATTGTCAATGATCTCAAATCATTAGGAGTGAAGACATTGGATAGAGACTTTGGGCACAAATTCTTGATGTGCTTGCCCAAAAGATTTGCTATGTTGAGGAAGATACTCTTTAGAGTGCATTGGACACCATGACACCTAGTGACTTGCTTGGTGATGTGCTAACCGATGAGCAAGTTGATGGCATCGAAGATGAGGAAGAGAAGGACGATGACAAGAACAAGAAGGTTGTGGCATTCAAGGCCGCTACCACCTCATCCAAGGCTAAGGGCAAGTCCAAGGCTCAAGAAGAAGATGATGAGGAAGTTAATCTTGATGAGATTGATCAAGAGTTTGCTATGTTTGTGAGAAAGTTTAGCAAAGTCTTGAAGAACATGAGGATGGGGCAAGGTCCAAGAAGAAGAAATGATTCATCCAAGGGCAATGAAGAGCCAAGAAAGTGCTTTGAGTGTGATAGCCCTTATCATATCCTTGCCGATTGCCCAATCAAGAAAGAGAAGGAGAAGATGAAGGCATACAAGAGTGGCAAGACAAACAAGAAAAGCAAGACCATGACATTCAAGAAGACAAATGATGGTGCTTTTGTTTGTTCTTGGGATAGTGATGGCTCCTCCGATGAAGAGGAAGACAAGGCCAAGGCAATGAGTGCAATTGGTCAAGACAAGAAGCCATCTCTCTTCGGTTCATTACCATCATGCTTCATGGCCAATGCCACAAAGGTATCATTGCATGAGCATGAAGAACTAAGTGATAATGAAGTAAAATATGATGATGAATATGAACCCACTAAAGATGATCTTCTTGAGATGCTTAAGCAAACTTATATCATGCTTAAGAATGTGGACAAGGAATGTAGAGCTTTGTAAAAGAGTGTAAAAACTCTTGAGCAAAACTTTAGTGAGCTAGAGGCTACCCATGGGGGTCTAAAGGAAGACCATGGGGATTTAGAGCGAGCTCATACAAGGCTTCAAAAAGCCCATGCCTTGCTCTTAGAGAAGAATGATAGAGCTTGCTCAATCATCAAGAAGGATGTTGGTTCAACATGTGACATCATAGATGAACCATTCTTGGTTGATGTTGAAGAACCATCTATTCCTTGCACATCCACATCAACCCACTCTACCTCTACTAGTAGTGATGAAGTAATTTTAGAATCATCATTGTTGGTTGAGAATGAGACTCTCAAAAGAGAGGTGGATGAGCTCACCCATTCCTTGAGGAAGGCATATGGCGGGGATGCCTGCTTGCTAAAGTGCTTCGGTAGCCAAAGATTTTCCCTTAACAAGGAAGGATTAGGCTATGTCCCCAAGAAAGGCAAGAAGGCCTTTGCTACTCCAAAGCCTAGCTTTGTGAAGAACAATGACACTTATTGCAAGTGAGGCATCAAGAGCAAAAATGTGCTAAAATGAACATGAACAAGAAATCAAGCAAAGTGCATTCCATACATTTTGATTCTTGTTATTTGCTTACCAAGGGTGAGAAGGGTGTCAAGGCAAAGTTTGTTGGTACACCCATTGGCCCAAAGAAGAAGGCAATTTGGGTACCAAAGGCTTTGGTTCCTAACCTCTAAGGACCCAAAGGCAAATGGGTACCTAAATCTTATTGATTTCCTTGTAGGTGAATTACAAGATTGGGGGAAGGCATTGGATTCTTGATAGTGGGTGCACTCAACACATGACCGGTGATGCAAGAAAGTTCACCTCTATTGATTCAGCTCAAGAGAATGGCAAGCCTATTACATTTGGTGATAGCAAAAGTGACAAGATACAAGGCCTAGGCAAGATAGCAATAACCAATGATTTGACCATATCCAATGTGGCACTAGTGGACATATTGAAGTACAATTTGCTTTCGGTGGCACAAATTTATGATCTTGGTTACAAGTGCATCTTTGGTGAAGATAGGGATAGTGAATGCAAAAGACTCAAGCTTGACCTTCAAGGGAATAAGATTTGAGAACCTCTACCTTGTGGATTTTGGTGCTAGTGAGACTCAAATTAGTACATGCTTGATATCTCAATCTAGCATGGGTTGGCTATGGCATAGAAGGCTTGGCCATGTTGGCATGAAGCAACTCAACAAATTAGTGAAGCACGATCTAGTGAGGGGCTTGAAAGATGTTAACTTTGACAAGGATAAGCTATGTAGTGCATGTCAAGCCGGCAAGCAAGTGGGCAACACTCATCTAAAGAAGAGCTTCATGAGCACTTGCAAGGCATTTGACTTGATTCATATTGATTTGTTTGGCCCAACCGCATACACAAGCATTGGCGGCAACAAATATGGATTTGTAATTGTGGATGACTATACAAGATTCACTTGGGTGTTCTTTCTCAATGACAAGAGTGATGTTTACTCAATCTTCAAGACATTTCTCAAGAGGGTGCACAATGAATTTGACATCATAATCAAGAAAGTGAGAATTGACAATGGTAGTGAGTTCAAGAACACAAGAGTTGATGAGCTATGTGATGACTATGGGATTTTGCATCAACTTTTGGCCAAGTACACACCATAATCCAATGGCCTAGTTGAGAGGAAGAATAGGACTCTCATTGAAATGGCAAGATCAATGCTTAGTGAGTATAATGTGAGTCAATCATTTTGGGCCGAAACAATTAACACCGCATGTCACTACATCAATAGATTGTATTGCCATCCCATGATGAACAAGACACCTTATGAGCTATTGAATGGAAGAAAGCCAACCATTGCATACTTTAGAGTGTTTGGATGCAAATGCTACATATTGAAAAAGGGTGCAAGACTTGGCAAGTTTGACAAGAGGTGTGATGAAGGGTTTCTACTTGGTTATTCCACCACAAGCAAGGCATATAGAGTGTGGAACAACTCAAGTGGCCTATTGGAAGAAGTCCATGATGTTGAATTTAATGAAACCAATGGGTCCCAAGATGAAGATGAGAACCTAAATGATGTTAGTGGAACTCAATTGGTAGATGCCATGAAGGGTATGGACATTGGTGATATTAGGCCAACTCAAGTTGATAATGACAAAGATGAAGTGCAAATAACTCAAGCTAGTGGTGCTCAAGTTTAAGATCAACAAGCTAGTACATCATCTCAAGCAACAACAAGTGATCAACCAAGCTCAAGCAATCAAGCTCCAATACTCCAAAGCTCAAGCATAGCTAGAGATCACCCAATTGATCAAATTGTTGGTGATTTTGCAAGTGGAGTGCAAACCAGAGGAAGACTAGCGGCATTTTGTGAACACTTTGCCTTTGTGTCACAAGAAGAGCACGAAAAGGTTGATGATGCCTTGAAGGATGAAGAATGGGTCATTGCAATGCAAGAGGAGCTCAATAACTTTGATAGAAACAAGGCTTGGGAATTGGTAGAAACACCAAAGGACTACAATGTCATTGGCACCAAATGGGTGTTCAAGAATAAGCAAGATGAAGATGGCATTGTTGTGAGAAACAAAGCAAGACTTGTTGCACAAGGCTACACTCAAGTAGAGGATCTTGACTTTGGTGAAATGTTGACGTTTCTTAACGCACACAGATAAATCCGCAAGCGCACGGAATCATCATTGTAGCTTTCACCCGGAAGTATTCAGGGTATCGTATTTTCCACAGGGAACGGATGTACTCTCTCCTAACTAGTTCGCCCAAGGACACGCAAAGCCAAAGATGGGGAGGATTAGTGAGAAGGGTTCATACACCTTTAGTGTCTATGGTTAGCCAGTCTCCAGAGCTACTTGTTCACATCGGGCACCGGCCCACGCTCAAAGAACAGTGTCCGGCAATTAGCTCTACGACACAGCCGAATATGGGGGGATTTCAAAGGACGGACAAGGCTTGTCACGACCAAGCCGCCTACCCCCAACCGTGGGATGCACCGCAAAAGATAGGCAACCCCTAGCCCGCACACCACGTCTACACTAGTGATTATCACTCTAGCGTGTTAACAAGGCTTACCCGTCCCCTGGGTCCTTCTACTAGAGTGCCGCCCGTAGGAACGACTATCAATCCCGCAAACAAGTAGATAAATCGTGGATAAACAAAAGATAATAAAGATTATCGAACCGTGGAAGCTTACTTAGCCAAGATCCCGTTAAGGAGCCAAGTCCGAATCCACCGAGGTACAAGATTGGGGAGACACCGACAAGCCCGGGCGCTTCCCCGCTCTCGGCCCTTCACATCTCTCCTCCGCCAATCTCTCTACTACTAATGAGGGCCTAAGCCCATTGGAGTGAAGGGGGTAGAGTAGAGGGAGAGCTCTCTTAGAGGAGAGGGAGAGACTCTTCCTTGGAATGGTGTGTGTTGAATGAGGGGGGGATAGCCTCCTTTTATAGGTAGAGGAGAGGGGGCTCTTTAGAAAATAGCCATCCCTACATGGAAGGATCAAAACCGACCTTGGAACACCTTCCTAATCAGCCCAAACCGACCAACGCACGTCGGTTTCACCAGTTTTGGAAGGAGATGAACCGCCTCGCCAAAGTTGGGCCCGAACCGCCCCGGCAGGGGTGCGGCCGCACTTTGGGGTGCGCGCACACACTTATGGGCCCCGTTCGGGCTGGGCTTTGGCGGGCTGGCGTCTTTGGGCCTGAAAAGTTGTTTGGAGGTGTGTGCTCGGCCCAGTTCTGCGTGTTTGGTCCATTTCTCCCTTGGGCTTGATATTCCTCGAGAATGCGCTTTCGAGGAGCCTTTTGGTACATTTTCCACTTGTTTCTTGTATCAATCTGCATAATAATAATTTGGACACTACAAGTGGAAATATATTAGTTGTAAATGTACACGAGTATAAAAAGGTATAGTTTTACTCCTTTCATGGTAGTAAGTTGACGGGAAAAGATATGTCGTTGGTGACCGTCAACAAACTCCCCAAGCTTACCCTTTGCGCGTCCTCGAGCAAAGATAAGTACTTGGTTGTTGATCGAGAGTTGCTACTATGCCGATTATGTTTTACAAGTGCCGTGGTTATAATAAGATTTTCTACTAGAGTTTGAATAAAATGGCATGCCTTTTGCTCACCCTTTATTACCTTTCATCGTAGCGGGGCTTTTGAGCTTTTCTCAAAGCCTTGGGCGGTTGCCGATAGAATGGTTATAACAGAGATACTTTTCATTCATCCTTTTGATCAACTTTCTCATCCGAGATTTATTTATTTAAGTTCTATTTTGGTTTTTTTTTTTTCCAGAAAGTATGGGCTTTATTGCTATATATATATATATATTTTTGGAGAGGTGGGCTCGCTCGCCCCTGCACATTTGTCTTTTATTTCCTCTCTTTTCTTTCTTTTTTTTTTTTTTTTTTTTTTTTTTGGAGATGTGGGCTCTACTCGCCCTCGGACACATGTCCATTTTTCATCTCTCTCTTTTTTTTAGCATAGCCCATATCATTTCTCTTTTCTTTTGTTTTTTTTTTCAAAGTAGATTCCCGGATGTCAAGTCTCTCTTTTGGACTAAATCATAGCAAATCCATTTGTACCATATCATACTTGGCAACAACTTAGATCGATAGAGCCTATGCAACCCACATGAATCGAGGCTTTTCGGGATGAGTTTTTAGACTTAGCCACTAAACCCAAACTTTAGAGAAATTCGAATTATAAACTAGGCACAGGCAAAACATAAGACAGAGCAACTATTCATCATTTCAACGGGAATAAATCTAAACATTTTCATAGCTCATATATATAGGAATGAAATTCTTTTTTTTTTTTTTTTTTTTTTTTTTTAGCATAACTCATCATTTTATAAGATAGGGAATATATTCAAAATGTGAGATACATGTTACCTTTCTTGGGGTCCTCCCCAAGCTAGCTCTTTACTTACCTTTCATGGTTGTGCTAGCTTGTGCGCGCAATGATTTGAGTTGTGATTGGTCGCGTGGTTGGAGGTTCCCCAAGCTTGTCTTTTGATATCATCACAAAAACAGGACAAAGAACTTGGGGTTGAAAGGTTTATCACCTCTTCTCTTATTTCTCCTCATTCTTCTCTCCCCTTTCTTTTATTATTGTTATGAAATGTGAGAGCGAGAGTTTTGCACAAACCACCGGGTTGAAGAGGAAGGAGTTAAATGGTAGTTGTTCGCCTCGTCCTTCTCCATCATGAATTGCTCGGTGTTCGTGCATTTGTGTTGGGGGAGATCTCGATGGGTGTGCTTGTATGCCCGAGACCTCCCCACACTTATTCTTGTACCTGTTTATTTTAAACAAAGAAAACAAAACAAAAACAACAACATGGCTCTATCGGCAAGAATACCGTGGAGCTTTTATTATGAGAACTTTATTTTATTTTATTTTATTTCTAAATTTTTTTTTTTATTCACCTTAACATCACTCAAGCAAGGCTAAGATAAAGAAGCATTGAAAAACATAGCCTTGATCATCTCCAACATAAAATACTCCTACCGATCATGACAATAACGCTCTAAGTTCATTAACCAAGATCCAACGCCATGTCGAATTTTTGACTAAAGGAGATCTTTTTAACCTAAGCACCATGCTCAATTTAAAAAGATCTATGGATGTAACTCATGTCTTTGCGTGAAAACACCCAAACCAGAGCATATGACATAAACATGAGAAGCATAAAGTTTTGGTTTTATGGAGACAAAAATAAATGAAGAGTGTTGGTGAACATTTATTTCCCTTGCATACGGATGAACTTACGGCAAAGATCTACGGCCGAAGCATCGAAGTTGTTGCTGCGGTTTGCATGATGGCTTTGTCCAGTGCTCCTCAAGGCTAGGCCACACACACATGTGTATGGGCCATGAGTCTTGATGGTAGCAAAGAGAGGATGAGACAAACCCTTCTTGCTCGTGGAAGCAATGATGGGTGGAGTCGAGCAAGTACTTTGGTATGTGTCTTGACCATGCGGGGCCAACCTCACTCCCTCTCTTCTCTTATTGATATTTTTGTATTCTATATATTTTTTTTTTTTTCAATATCACTCTCTTTTTTTCTCTCTCTTTCTCTCTTGTTTTTTTAATCCCTTCTTTTTTTTTTTTTTTCAATAACATTTTTTTATAGCAAGACAGGCCTGACATCATCTTTTATTCACCATCATTTTTTTTTTTTTATATATGACGCCCGGTGTTTGGAACTTGAGGTTTCACCATCTTTCCCCACACTTGGACTTTTGTGCAAAAAGTCAAGTGTGCAAAGTCCGGGTCTCCTTTTGAGCGTGTTCCATCGTCCCAAGAGCATCAAAAGTTCTTTTTTTTTTTTTTTTTTTTGTGCTGATGTCGGCCCCGTGTTTTCAAGCATCGCATGCCTCTCCACCTGAAATAGTTAGTGACACGAATACCCGAAGGTGCATACTAACTTGATAACATACTCTTGCTTTATTAAAAAGAGAAAGAAAAACTTTTTGTTCTTTCTTTCTTTCTTTTTTTTATGACAACAAGAGAGAATTATTTTTTTTTTTTTTTTTACGATCCGGGTTATCTCCCTATTGCTTTTTTTATGGTCGTAAGCTTGACCTTGGGAATTCATCTTGCAACTATGAAAGGTGGCGAAGTTCCCAAACCTCACCACTAAGAAGTTGGCGTTTACGCTTAAGCGCAATGTTAGTGCCATCGTGCCACTACGATATCGACAAAACTTGTGATACACGAAGACATCCACAACCATCCTCTTAAAAAGTTTGTGAACGAGGATTAAGAGAAGGTTGGGGTCCTCGTAGGGGCACGTGGTCAGAAGCAAGACAACTCTAGAGATCCAAAAAGGTGAGCATGAAACGTGAGGGATTTCAAAAGAAGATTTTTCATGCTCAATAGTGGTTTCTATCTCGGTCTCTAGAGTTGGTGCCTCGGGCATGTCCATGGCGCTAAGAGCAACGTTTTGTTGGCCAAAGGGATATGCCTTGTGTTCGAAAGTGAGGGCGACAGGTGTTTCGTTTCACAAAGATGCGAAGGCAACTTAGGAGAATCGAATGGAGTTGTGAACTTTGCCTCCTCGAACAGGTTTTGGTTGGGAAGATGCTTCGCCTTTGTGATTTCTAGGTGAGAGGCACAAGCATTCTTTCCCAAATTCTCATTACGACTCTCCTCTATAGGGTTTTCGTGAAAAAGCTTTTCGAGAGGGTAGCCTATGAGAAGATCAAAGTCGAGGATGGGATAGATATAAAAGTCTAAGTGAACCTTGATTCCATGAATTTTCATTGGCACGGCCCTAGCAATACCACAACATGCAAAGATGAGTCTGAATTGACCCTTGAAGAGTCTATCGGTCGAGGCTAGCGGCATATTACCCAAAAGGGTTTCCGCAAGATATTGTGACATGATATTAGCCTCTGTTGTGGGGTTGTGTAGGGCATCTAAGGAATTTCCTCGTAATGAACAAGGTATGGTCGTGGAAGGTGAAAGAATTTGAATTTCTTCAGAAGAACGTTTCACCTCCATTAACCATTCTTTTGAAGGTTTCATGTTAGAGGAAGATTCCTTAGCCGGAGCTGTGCTCCATTTGCTCCATTCGTGCCATAGAATGTTCAAGGTTCTCCCATGATCCTCGAATTTGATCGGGAATTCCGAAGGATAAAGCGTCCCTTCCTTCGGTGTTCGTGGTTCGGGTGAGGGCTCAACAGTCGGTTCTATTGGTGATACGTGGTATGGTTCGACTGATGAGGGCTCCTCAAAACTTGACATGCCCTTGTTGTGGAGGGGAGTAGGTTCTACAACGGGAGAAGCATGCTTCTCTAGGATGTGATCAAGGGTTTTCCTCTGTTTCGTTGTAGGTTTGCATGAAAACGACCCTCCGACGGTCATGTCAAGGCATAGGGCAGCGTTTATGTCAAGACCCGAACAAAAGATATGCAAAAGCACACTATCGGGTAATGACAAGTCCGGGCTAGAATGTATTAACATCGTAAAACCCGCCCAAAGCTGCACCTATGGACTCCTTCTCGTCCCGCTTCGAAATCGAGGATTGTCCTTGGTAGGGTGTTGATGGGGAAGAATGTTAGACAAAAATTGTCTTTGAGTTCTTTCCAGTCCCCATTCAAACTTTCTACGACATTCGTGTACCATTGTTCTGCTCTCCCTAAGAGGGAAAACGGAAACAATGTCCACATGATATTTTCTTGTGTCATGCCAGGAATGCTAAGGCACGCACATATTTCCTCGAAAACTCGTAGGTGGCTACATGGGTTTTCGGTGTGGTAGCCGAGAAGGGTCTGCCCGAACAATGGATTTTAAATATGGATGGAGTTCATAGCCGGATGAAAGTTTTGGTGTTGAAAAAATTTTGGCTCGCGGAACTCCTCCGTTGAAGCGTAAGATTTTCAAAAGGTGTGGTTGGCTTCATTTTCGAAAAAAGAAAAGAAATAACTATTTTGATTTTTTTTTTTAAAAGGATAAATACGAGGACTCACTAAGTTCGAAGATAATAGCAACCGTTCCCCGCAACGGCGCCGTAAAGCTTGTTGACGTTTCTTAACGCACACAGATAAATCCGCAAGCGCACGGAATCATCGTTGTAGCTTTCACCCGAAGTATTCGTGGTATCGTATTTTCCACGGGAACGGATGTACTCTCTCCTAACTAGTTTGCCCAAGGACACGCAAAGCCAAAGATGGGGAGGATTAGTGAGAAGGGTTCATACACCTTTAGTGCCTATGGTTAGCCGCCTCGAGCTACTTGTTCACTTCGGGCACCGCCCACGCTCAAAAAAAAGTGTCCGGCAATTAGCTCTACGACACACGCCCGAACGTGGGGGATTTCAAAGGACGGACAAGGCTTGTCACGACCAAGCCGCCTACCCCCTCAACCGTGGGATGCACCGCAAAAGATAGGCAACCCCTAGCCCAGACACCACGTCTACACTAGTGATTATCACTCTAGCGTGTTAACAAGGCTTACCCGTCCCCGGGGTCCTTCTACTAGAGCGCCGCCCCAGAAGGAACGACTATCAATCCCGCAAACAAGTAGATAAATCGTGGATAAACAAAAGATAATAAAGATTATCAGAACCGTGGAAGCTTACTTAGCCAAGATCCCGTTAAGGAGCCAAGTCCGAATCCACCGAGGTACAAGGTTGGGGAGACACCGACAAGCCCGGCGCTTCCCCGCTCTTAGCCCTTCACATCTCTCCTCCGCCAATCTCTCTACTACTAATGAGGGCCTAAGCCCATTGGAGTGAAGGGGTAGAGTAGAGGGGAGAGCTCTCTTAGAGGAGAGGGAGAGACTCTTCCTTGGAATGGTGTGTGTTGAATGAGGGGGAGAGAGCCTCCTTTTATAGGTAGAGGAGAGGGGGCTCTTTAGAAAATAGCCATCCCTACATGGAAGGATCAAAACCGACCTTGGAACACCTTCCTAATCAGCCCAAACCGACCAACGCACGTCGGTTTCACCAGTTTTGGAAGGAGATGAACCGCCTCGCCAAAGTTGGGCCCGAACCGCCCCGGCAGGGGTGCGGCCGCACTTTGGGGTGCGCTACATTCCTTATGGGCCCCGTTCGGGCTGGGCTTTGGCGGATCAAGCGTCTTTGGGCCTGAAAAGTTGTTTGGCGGTGTGTGCTCGCCCCGCCTGCGTGTTTGGTCCATTTCTCCCTTGGGCTTGATATTCCTCAGGAATGCGCTTTCCAGGGAGGCGCCTTTTGGTACATTTTCCACTTGTTTCTTGTATCAATCTGCATAATAATAATTTGGACACTACAAGTGGAAATATATTAGTTGTAAATGTACACGAGTATAAAAGGTATAGTTTTACTCCTTTCATGGTAGTAAGTTGACGGGAAAGATATGTCGTTGGTGACCGTCAACATGAAACATATGCTCCTGGTTGAAAGATTAGAGGCAATTAGAATCCTATTGGCCTATACATGTGCACACAACATCAAGCTCTATCAAATGGATGTCAAGAGTGCTTTTCTCAATGGATTCATAAATGAGCTAGTGTATGTTGAGCAACCACCTGGTTTTGAAGATTACCATCATCCCAACCATGTGTACAAGTTGAACAAGGCATTGTATGGGTTGAAACAAGCACCTAGATCATGGTATGAGAGGTTGAGAGATTTCCTACTCAAGAAGGGATTCAAGATGGGCAAAGTTGACACTACTCTCTTCACCAAGAAGATTGGAAAGGATTTGTTTGTCATGCAAATATATGTTGATGATATCATCTTTGGATCAACAAATCAAGAGTATTGTGAAGAGTTTGCCAAGATGATGGCGAGTAAGAGTTTGAGATGTCTATGCTTGGAGAGCTCACCTACTTCCTCGGTCTTCAAATCAAGTAAATGAAGAATGGCACATTCATTAGTCAAGGGAAGTACATAAGGGACATGATCAAGAAGTTTGGCATGCAAGATGCAAAGGGCATTAATACACCAATGGGTACCAATGTATCATTGAACAATGATGAAAGTGGCAATATGGTTGATCAAAGGTACTATAGGTCATTGATTGGAAGCTTACTCTACGGCGACCGCTTCTAGGCCCGATGTGATGTTTAGTGTTGGCGAGTGTGCAAGGTTTCAATCCTCACCTAGAGAGAGTCACCTCACCGCATCAAAGAGGATATTGAGGTACTTGAAGCACACACAAAATGTTGGGCTATGGTATTCCAAGGGGTCAAACTTTGAGCTTATTGGATATTCGGACTCTGACTATGGAGGATGCAAGGTTGATAGAAGAAGCACAAGTGGCACTTGTCAATTCCTTGGAAGATCTCTAGTATCATGGTCATCAAAGAAGCAAACCGGTGTGACACTTTCAACCGTCGAGGCCGAATACATTAGTGGTGGTAGTTGTTGTGCACAATTGCTATGGATGAGATCAACTTTGAAGGATTATGGCTTTGATTTCCATCATGTGCCTTTGTATTGTGACAATGAGAGTGCTTGCAAGATGACACAAAACCTGGTCCAACATACAAGAACAAAGCACATTGACATAAGGCATCACTTCATTAGAGATCATCAACAAGAAGGTGACATTGCTATCCAACTTATTGGCACCGAAGATTAATTAGCCGACATCTTTACAAAGCCACTAGATGAGAAGAGGTTTTGCAAGCTAAGAAATGAGTTGAACATCCTTGACTTCTCCAACATGAGTTGAATGCACCCCACACTATGACATGCCTCTCCTTCGAGTAAAGCCAAGGTATCATTGGTTGACATGGCATTCATAATATCTAAGTACTTGTTAGAACATATTGACATATAACTTGTGCCTTAGGAAGCATTCATGAAAAATCAAAGGATTTCAATGTATGTATGCCATCACTATTGCTATTTATGTTTGTTTGATCTAGTGATGACATATGACATGTTTATGGGCTTGCAACCTCAAGTGTTGAATTTGGCTATCTTTTCACACATATACTTCAACATAGGCAAGATAACCCTTGTCATGAGGTGTGAAGAAGCTTGTCTTTGGTTCAAACCAAAATATATGTTTGACAAGTGATCCAAATTTGACCAAATTTTGAGCACTATTCTCTCTTCCATAACACAACATGGTCATACCTTTTGTGGAAATTGTCGACAAAGGGGAGAGAATAGTGCATGAAAGGTTTTGGAAAATTAAAAACGTCACATGTTTTCGAAAATCTTTCATGAAGGTCATGAAGTTAACAAGTGGTTCACACAAGTAGGGGGAGCAAGCTCATAGACAAATTGTTGCATTTGTTTGTGCACTAACATATGACTTGTTCATTGCACATGTATTTAAATTCCTTATATACATGCTTGTGTGTGGTGTATGCCGGTTTCATGATTCACAAGTTGCTTTACAAGAGTTTGAATAACTAGCATGCATAGGAGATAGCTAGATTTTCTAAAATTCCGCTCTTAATTCAAGTACCTTGCTTATAATGTGATCTCAAGTGGTACTTTGAGTTTTGATGAAAATCTAGTTACCTTGATGCTTCTATGGTGAAAATGGCGCAACTCCGATTGGTATCACGCTTCAAAGGTCCATTTCTTTCACCATTAAGCATCATTTTGGTAACATAGCTCACCCTAAATTTCAATATTCATACATGTATGAAATGCTTCGTTCCAAACTCGTGGCATACATGTAGGGGGGAGCTTAGGCTACCAAAACCGAACTATGATGATTGTTCAATCCTATGATTGTAAGCAAAATGCTTGGGCAACCACGATATGTTCAAAAACATTAATCATAAAACCTTTATGCGGGTTGTCACCGCTTACCAAAAAGGGGGGAGATTGAAGATCTCTAGTTCGGTTTTGGCTAATTAGTGACACCTAAGGACTAATCTCTCGATGCTAAGTGTTTGACTAGATTGGAGATTGGTCGTGCCGCAGTTAGTGCATGATGATTGTTGACATTTCTTAACGCAATCAAAGGAAATAGGTATAAAACCCATCCCTGATGAAGGCGTCAGAAATGTGCCGCTGACATTCTCAAGTAAACCACCGTGTCGGTGATTCGAAATGAGACTGTTAACGGGATAGATCTTGTCATTGTAGATATTCATCCGCAAGCGCACGGATCTATCGTTGTAGCATTTCACCCGGAAAATATTCAGGGTATCGTTATTTATATTCGCCCAAAGGAAGGCATGTGATTAATAATTTAGCATGGCATTTGAATAGAGGAACATGTGTTTGCTTAGACCAAAATACTCATAACAGGGGTAAGCATGAATGGTTTAAAGATAGTGTGACACACGCTTGGAAATCCACCAGCAAAAGGATAAAGAAAATAGATAAAGAATAAATGAATAAATGAATAATCCTAATGGAGTAGCACTAATGTATCTAGCCTTGACCATACAAATGAATAGTTAATCATCATATGCAAACTGATCTAAACATGGTTAAGTCTAGGATAACGGGGAGACTTCCTGGTTACCATACGGCCCGATAGGAAGCATTTACGAACTCCTACAGCACAGGCGAACGTGGGGGGATTTCAAGGGACGGACAAGGCTTGTCACGACCAAGCCGCCTACCCCCTCAACCGTGGCATGCACTCATATTCACAGGTGTCATAATACCCGGGCACCATGCCCGCATACCAGAGCACTACTCTTGTCCCCCCAGGATCCCCACTCGTCGAATGGACGGACTAGAACAAGAGCAAACCCGAAGGTACAATGAACCATTATCCCACCTCTAATCAAGTTAGGCATATGATGAGCATTAATAAACTGTAATGAACATGTCAAGATCATGATATGTAAACTATATACTAGTTCATATACCAACACAAGAACATGAACAAGACTATACTCTAGTTCATAAGTTAGGCCAAGAATGTAGAAATAGGACTGGCAAATAGAAGAATACTCCATAGAGTAGATGTATTACCAAAGTGCTTCTTCTAGGAGACAAGCCCTCCTTGTAGCTCTTCTACTCCAAGTGTAACTACTGAAAGAATAAAGAAGAAGAAAGAAGAAGTAGAAGAAGAGAGAAAGGTAGAGGTGGTAGAGGAAGAGATTCTTTGGTTTGTTTGGACTCCAAATGGTGTGTGTTGAGAGAGGAGAGAGGGGATCTATTTATACACTTGGAGGAGGGGCCTAAGTGCTATTTTACAACCAAACCGACCTAGTAAACCTTCCATGTATTCGCAAACCGACGGACGCAAGGCGGTAATCCCGGTTGGAAGGTCAACGAACCGCCTCCCGAGGTTGGGGCGCCAACCGCCTGGGGGGAGGTGCGGGCGCGCCAGGTGGTGCGCGCGCACCCCCCTGAGGTCGGTTCGGCCCGAGCCTCGGTGGGGTGTCGTGTTTCGTCCTGAAAAGTTGTGTACTGGGCTGCGCTCGGTCCAGATTTGATGTTTTGGGTCGATTTGCTCCTCGGGCTTGGATTTGGCAAAAATGTGCTTTCCCGGAAGGCGTACTTTGGTTGGTTTTCCACTAGCTTTTATGATAAATCTGCAAAAAATAAAATACACGACACTACAAGTGGAATTTATTAGTGGTAAATGCATATGAGTATAAAAAGATTTAATTTTACTCCCTTTATGGTAGTAAGTTGACCCGGGTAAAATATGTCGTTGGTTACCGCCAACAAACTCCCCCAAGCTTACCCTTTGCGCGCGTCCTCGAGCAAAAAGATATAAGTACTTGGTTGTTGATCGGGAGTTGCTACTATGCCGATTATGTTTCACATGTGCCAGGGTTATAATAAGATTTTCTACTAGAGTTTGAATAAAATGGCACATCTTTTTCCCACCCTTTATTACCTTTCATCGTAGCGGGGCTTTTTAGCTTTTCTCAAAGCCTTGGGCGGTTGCCAGATAGAACGGTTATAACAGAGGTGCTTATCATTCATCCTTTTGATCAACCTTTTATCCGGGATTTTATTTAGGTAAAATTCTTTATTTCTCTTTTTTTTTTCAAGAAAGTATGGTCTTTATTGCTATATATATATATATTTTTTTTTGGAGAGGTGGGCTCTGCTCGCCCTAGACTTTTGTCTTTTATTTCCTCTCTTTTCTTACTTTCTTCTTCTTTTTTTTTTTTTTTTAGAGATGTGGGCTCTACTCCCCTCGGACACTTGTCCCTTTTTCATCTCATTTTTTTTTTTAAAAAAACATAGCCCAACACATTTCTCTTTTTCAAAGTATAGATTCCCGGATGTCAAGTTTCTCTTTTGGACAAAGTCATAGCAAATCTATTTGTACCATATCATACTTGGCAACAACTTAGACTAGATAGAGCATATGCAACCCACATGAATCAGATTTTTCGGGATGAATTTCAGAATTAGCCACTAAACTCAAACTTTAGAGAACTTCGAATTATAAACTAGGCACATGCAAAGCATAAAAGACAGCAACTATTCATCATTTCAACAAGGGACCAAGATTAAACATTTTTATAGCTCATATATGTAAGCATTAAGGCACAAAGAAGAGCTACTTATTCTGTTTTTGGATTTTTTTTTTTTTTTTTTTATGCAATATTGCTGAAATGTAAACATGCTAAAATAAAATAAAATTGAGGGAATTAAATATGCAATGCAATGATACCTGCGGGGTCCTCCCCAAGCTATCTGGAGGCCTAAAGATCGTGGTCGAAGCCTTGGAACCTCCAGAATGCTTCCTCACGTTCACGGTGAGTAGCCATGTTGGACTCCAACTGGGTCCATCTCTGCTGGCTCTGCTGCTCCCAGTTCTGCTGCCAATCCCTGGTGTTTTGCACATGGGAATTGAGCGTGTGCTCAATGTTCCTAGTGCGGACGTCAAGGTGCTTTGCGTTGGATCCCGATAGCCTCCACCCCATGTGGTGGCCGCCTCTTCGGCGGGGTGGGGGCATATCTTCGGAGCTGCTGTCCAAGTCATACCTGTTGGCCCTCCATGCTGATGCATCTCCTTCAGGCCACTCTGATGATGCCGGTGTCTGAGGCGGCGGCTCCCACCTAGGGTCATACCCGGGTATTACCCCCGGGTCCCCATAGGGTGAGGCCATCTTGCCCGGAACACCGGTGCGGGCCGTGGGTGTGGCGGAGTGGAGTAGAGGCCATGGGAGGAGGATCCGACCTCGGCCTCCCGATGCTGCGTGAAGTAATGATAGGGGTATCCTTCTGCGCAAAGCTATCGGCCAGATCTCGAGCTCAAATGTTAGTACGGCTTTTATACAACCGTAAGTTCGGGTTAGGTAACCGAACTATAGTTGCATAGCCGAGGAAAAGATGACCAAGCTCGCCCGATGGTAAAACCTTAATCAAGTGACCACGTGTACTAGGCTGCGCAACAGTCCAATAATCTGGGTGTGGAAATGTACTCTATTTGTTGATGTTCCAAAGCTCCAATCGCAAAAGCGAGGCGTGTGACGAGAGATGTGCGGTGACAGGGAATAGCAACTTTTGTGATAACATGTAAAAATTCCTGCACATCTCCACTCTTTGGGGCTACCTTAACCTTGTGAACAACGAAATATAGAGTAATTTCAATTCAACTTCATTTACCCATCTAACCCCATGTCTAGGAAACAAAGTCATTGAGATCCAGCGGTGGATAAATCTAAGTGATGGGTCTTTGGATCTGTGAGTGACGGGGGTTTGAAAGCACCAGGCTCATGTGCACCGAAATTTCCTCCCACAAGTGGTTTCGATAAAGCCGGGGAGAGCAGCATCTACGTTTGTTGCACATCTAAAATGAAACTTCGGTGACGAGCTAGGTCCGCCCATGTAAGGTGATAAAGTGTACCAAAGAGGCGGAAAGAAATTCCTAGCTGATCTTCTACTAGTGTGCATAAAAAAACTGAATTGTTAGGAGGCGAGAACCTTCCTCCTCGAGAGGGGAATGTCATGCCACCCAACCGCTCTCAAAGGATAGGGAATTCTTCGTCCATACCCGATTTGCTCGAGGAGGTCGGGATCAGAGTCGGGCGTGTGTTGGAACACACGATCCTTGAGTAGGAGATATGCTTGCATCTCCGGTCTCCACGGATGTCGAGGTACGGCGCATCGGCTTTGTCGATTGTCGGGGAAGCTTGAGCTTCTTCCTCCCCGATAGGTGCAAAGATCTTCTTGCATGGGTGATCCTTCAAGGTCGTCAAAGTTGAGGGCGGAGCTTGAGCTTGTTTGCCGTGAGCTATGCCTTGATGACCGCCTCAACCCGCTGAAGAATTTCCCGGTTTTTCTTCATGGCTCTTTGCAAAAACAATTAAGCGAGACCTCGGGTGTGCAAGGGTTAGTTGAAAGTATAAACTTTCACACCCGTGATCTTGCTCGGCACAATGTTTTTGGTGGAGAAAATGGAGTGTAGAACAAGTGGGAGAGAGTGTGAGAGTGAGAGAGAGTGAAAATGAGGGGTGGGAGCTCTCATACCGGCGCTGGGCTATTTATAGCCGAGCACACGGCCGAAGGGAGCGTTTCTAATCGGCTCGACCGTTGGCGGCGGGGGGCCAGGCGGCGCCGGCCCTTTGCCCGGGCGCCTCCAACGGTCACGAAAAAGTTCGTGGCCGTTGTCTTGTCTTCCCTGGTTCGACCGTTCTCTCCCATTTTTGATTTTCTCCAACAATTTTCAAATATAAATTTATTTTTAAATAGAAAAATTATTTTAGAAATATTTTTGTATATACTTTTTATGTAGAAAATATTTTTCTTTATTTTTCATGTAAAGACTTATTTTATTTATAAAGATTTTTATTTTAGTTTTCCAAAATATTTTGTTAATAAAAATATTTTATGAAACACATAAATATATAAATATATATATATAGATTTTTTTTTTTGAATATACCCCATTTTTTTTTTTTTGGATATACCCCATTTTTTTTTTTTTTTGGATATACCCATTTTTTTTTTTTGGATATACCCCATTTTTTTTTTCTTACCGGGTTATTTATAGTCGGCTGTCGACTTTCCCACTTCTTGGTGGAAGGTACCGCTCCCGGGGTCTCGGGCCGGATCCTTTAACATTCCACACCGGCCTGGATGTCGATGATTGCCGGGTGTGTTGTTGCTTGTACCCAATGAATGGGCACTTAACCGCCTTGTCTTTTATGTGGAAGACAATGAAGCCCTTCCCCAGACTGATGTCAGCTTTAGCCGTATAGAGGAATGGCCTCCCCAGGAGGAGAGACACATCCTCCTTTGGGCCCATATCCAGGACCACAAAGTCTGCGGGAATATACTCATCTTGGATTTTGATGAGCATGTCTTCCAGTATCCCCTCCGGTCGCCTTGTTGATTGGTCTGCCATTTGGAGGACGAACGGGGCAGGAGTAAGTGTCCCTCCATGGATCTTGTTGAAGGTGACCTTAGACATCACGTTGATACTGGCCCCCAGGTCACAAAATGCATTTGCAAAATTGTGGGGGCCAATGGCACAGCTGATGATTGGACGTCCAGGATCGCCCTTCTTGGCAATGAACGGTGAGTCCACAGGGATCTTTTTCAGCTCTCGGGTTGGCCCGAGCCTTAGAGATATCATGTTAATCGACTCGTGTGGGACCTCGGGGTTGCCACGGGATCCGTCCCCGAGTGGATTAGCGGCACTTGAGCGGCTATCCGGGCGGTGTGTTTCTATTATCTTGTTAAAGCTGAGCTGGTTCTTCACAGCTGACGTCAACCCTTCAAGCTTGTTATTCACACCCTCCAAGATCTTGTCTTGGTGGTTCATCTTTTTGGTAAGGTTTTCATTGATCTTGGCTTGGCCCGATGCAGGTCCTTCCGGTGATGGTGACCCGGGGTTATAGTTGGAGTTGTACCCCTGATTGCCTTGGAATGGCGGCCTGGACGGTTGTTCCAGCCCTGCTGTGGTTGGCGATACCCGTTGCTGTTGTTGATGAAGGCGGCTTCTTCACCGGGTCTCAGGGCCGTTATCCCCTTGAGTGGCCAACCTCTCCACACGCCTCTCCACGAGGTCATGTGAGCGTCCGTGGCGTAGACTGGGCGCGGGCTGAGTAGTAGCATCTGTGCTGCGCTCTTCCAGTCTCTTCAGCAGAAGATCCATTTTTGCGGCAAGCATATCCGCCTCCTTCACGGTATGCATGCCTTTTTGTGTTTTGGCCAGGGCTCTGTCTTTGCCCCAGCTCTGGTTTGCCACCATTTTGTCAATCGGGGCTGTTGCGATCGATGGTGAGCGATAGAAATGCGCCACCAGCGGCGGCGTCGAGGTGCCCCCTTGGATATGGTCGTGAGACCATTGTAGAAGATACGAGCACCGGCCCGTTCTCCATCCCATGGTGCGGGCATGCTTGAATGTATTCTTGCAGCCTTTCCCACGCCTCGGAATGGGTTCTATCGGGTTCTGGCGGAAGTTGGCGATTCTCCCCTCGGGGCATTGGTTTTGCCCATGGGGAAGAACTTGGCGAGGAACGCCATGGGAACATTTGTCCCACGTCTTGGCGACTTCCTTGTCCTTGTAGAACCACTGTTTCGCCTTCCCCACAAGGGAGAAGGGAAACAGGCGGAGCCTGATGACGTCTGCAGCGACATCCTTGATGACGATCGTATCGCACAGCTCCAGGAAGTGTTGAAGATGAGCGTTTGCGTCCTCGCTCGGCAGTCCACAGAATGGACTGGCCTGCACCATGGTGATCAGCCCAAGACTGGCTTCGAAGTTTTTGTCCGTCACATTCACCGACGGCCCAGTGGGCACGTTGGTGACAGCGGGAGTTGAGAAATCGCGCAGCGACTTCTGGGCCATAGCTTGCGGTTCGGTTGGTGCAGGGATGTCGGTCTCGACTGTCGGTGTTCCGGCTGAGGAAGAAGCGGCACGAGTCCGGTTCTTCCTTAGGAGTGCCTCTGGATCGGAGACGAAGTTTTCCGGCAGGAGGAAACCTGACATACACTATCCTGTTTTCATCCACAACAGGAGAAAACATAAAAGATTAGCCTGTATGAGCAAACGGCATCCACGCACACAGTTCATATTCATAGCCAGCTATTTATTTATTTATTTATTTTTTTTCACAATGCCTTCCCCGGCAACGGCGCCAGAAATGCTTGTTGACATTTCTTAACGCAATCAAAGGAAATAGGTATAAAACCCATCCCTGATGAAGGCGTCAGAAATGTGCCGCTGACATTCTCAAGTAAACCACCGTGTCGGTGATTCGAAATGAGACTGTTAACGGGATAGATCTTGTCATTGTAGATATTCATCCGCAAGCGCACGGATCTATCGTTGTAGCATTTCACCCGGAAAATATTCAGGGTATCGTTATTTATATTCGCCCAAAGGAAGGCATGTGATTAATAATTTAGCATGGCATTTGAATAGAGGAACATGTGTTTGCTTAGACCAAAATACTCATAACAGGGGTAAGCATGAATGGTTTAAAGATAGTGTGACACACGCTTGGAAATCCACCAGCAAAAGGATAAAGAAAATAGATAAAGAATAAATGAATAAATGAATAATCCTAATGGAGTAGCACTAATGTATCGGCCTTGACCATACAAATGAATAGTTAATCATCATATGCAAACCGATCTAAACATGGTTAAGTCTAGGATAATGGGGAGACTTCACGGTTACCATACGGCCCGATAGGAAGCATTTACGAACTCCTACAAAGACAGGCGAACGTGGGGGGGATTTCAAGGGACGGACAAGGCTTGTCACGACCAAGCCGCCTACCCCTCAACCGTGGCATGCACTCATATTCACAGGGTGTCATAATACCCGGGCACCATGCCCGCATACCGTGAAAGCACTACTCTTGTCCCCCAGATCCCCACTCGTCGAATGGACGGACTAGAACAAGAGCAAACCCGAAGGTACAATGAACCATTATCCCACCTCTAATCAAGTTAGGCATATGATGAGCATTAATAAACTGTAATGAACATGTCAAGATCATGATATGTAAACTATATACTAGTTCATATACCAACACAAGAACATGAACAAGACTATACTCTAGTTCATAAGTTAGGCCAAGAATGTAGAAATAGGACTGGCAAATAGAAGAATGCTCCATAGAGTAGATGTATTACCAAAGTGCTTCTTCTAGGAGACAAGCCCTCCTTGTAGCTCTTCTACTCCAAGTGTAACTACTAAAGAATAAAGAAGAAGAAAGAAGAAGTAGAAGAAGAGAGAAAGGTAGAGGTGGTAGAGGAAGAGATTGCTGGTTTGCTGGACTCCAAATGGTGTGTGTTGAGAGAGGGAGAGAGGGGATCTATTTATACACTTGGAGGAGGGGCCTAAGTGCTATTTTACAACCAAACCGACCTAGTAAACCTTCCATGTATTCGCAAACCGACGGACGCAAGGCGGTAATCCCAGTTTGGAAGGTCAACGAACCGCCTCCCCGAGGTTGGGCGCGAACCGCCTCTGGGGAGGTGCGGGCGCGCCAGGTGGTGCGCGCGCACCCCCCTGAGGTCGGTTCGGCCCGAGCCTCGGTGGGGTGTCGTGTTTCGTCCTGAAAAGTTGTGTACTGGGCTGCGCTCGGTCCAGATTTGATGTTTTGGGTCGATTTGCTCCTCGGGCTTGGATTTGGCAAAAATGTGCTTTCCTAAGGCGTACTTTGGTTGGTTTTCCACTTGCTTTTTATGATAAATCTGCAAAAATAAAATACACGACACTACAAGTGGAATTTATTAGTGGTAAATGCATATGAGTATAAAAAGATTTAATTTTACTCCCTTTATGGTAGTAAGTTGACGGGTAAAATATGTCGTTGGTTACCGCCAACAATGATCATGGAGGATGGATCGAGGTGATCCAAAAGTTGATCAAGCATGCAACTCGGTGGAGTTTCGGAGATCAATTGTTCCCAAGGCAAAGGTATAACCATAGGGCTTTTGATTTCACGCTCAAGACACCATAGAGGGTGTGAGTGGTTATAGGATCGATAAGCCGTACTATAAAGAGGGGAAACTTATCGTACATATCGATCCTCCAGTGCCTCTAGGTTCAAAATTCACTTGCATGCATTCTAACCTAGAGAGCTAACATCGCACTTGGTGAAAAATGTTTTGGAAATGCTAACACGAGTGGTCTCGGGGTGTTCTTCGACGTGTTGGTAACATAAGACAAGTGACGGAAGTTAGAACAAAATCGATCCGGCCGCAAAATTGGTCACCTCGGCGCAAAGTGACTTGCGCGATCTTGCGCGCATGAAGCACTTGGCGCATCCGGCGCGATGTTGAGGGGGCCGAGGATGCCCGACGCATCCTGCGCCTCACGCCTAACGCTGGCTCGATGAGTCCCAGCGTCCGGTGCACACCGGCAAGGTTCCGGCGAGGTTCGATTGAACGGCGCTGACGCTTCGCTGGCGCGTCCGGCGCGGCCGGACGGACGGTCCAAATAGCATGTCACGGAGGGGTCGTCCCGAACGCGGCGCTGGTGCGTCCAGCGACGTTGTCTCGCAAGATCGGCGTGGAGCGCTGGCGCGTCCGGCGCCTCCCAGACATTTTTCGGCGTGTCCGGGAACAACGACTCTATTTCAAATGGGGGCTTATAAATATGTGTTTGGCCGGCCATGGGAAGATCTCTTGGTCATTTTTACACATTCTAACACCCTTGGAGTGGAGCAAACATCCTCCTCCTCACTCCCTTTGCTTGTGAGCATCATTCTAGTGAGTTGAGGTGATCCAAGTGCTCTTTGCTTTGATCTTTGCATCTAGAGGAGCTTGGGGATCGTTGTGAGCCGGTTGGTTTCTTGTTTCTCTTGGAGACACCGCTCCTAGCCGGCTTGGTGATTTGGTGGAGTTGTTGGCAAGAAGAGGAGATTGTTTCTTGGCCACCTCCGGGCGAAATTGTGAGAGGATCACGCACTCCTCATCGGGGAGACAAAGTGCAAGGAATACATTGCTCATGTCTTGGGTACCTCACTTGTGAGTGGTGTGTTGAGGCTAGCTAGGGCATCGCCTAGCTCAAACACCATCCTTGTGTTGGTCGGCACAACCGGAGAGTAGCTTGTCGGTGAACAAGTGAACTCCGGGTGAACAAATCGACTTGTTCATTGTCTTGGCGTTTGGATCATCACCTTCGTGTGATTGGTAGTTGATCTTCCTCCCGGTGATTGGTTGACATCCTCTACACGTCGGTATAACAAGCATCTCACTCTTGCATTACTTTCCTAGTTTACTTTGAGTAGAGAACTAGCACTTGCTTGTGTAGGTTGTTCTTGCTAGCATAAGGATCATATTATGATTGCTCACTAGATAGAGTAGTGACATAGACCTTGAGTGAATTAGAGATCATAGCATATTTAGTCTTGTCACTAGAAGGCTTGCAAGATCACTAGAGCTAGCGCAAACCGCACATTTGCCATTTGTCTTTCTAATCGGTTTGTTTAGTTGAGCTTGTAGAAAATTTTTATAGGCTATTCACCCCCTAGCCATCCAGGACCTTACACATGGCCGTCTGTGCACACCGTTCCGTGTAGCGGCTGGATGGTGAGGCTTGCGGCTTTCAGCCGTAAATCCATACAACGGAGAAGCTACGGGGCTTGCAATTCGACCGCGGGCGAGCTGGCGGTGGGGCAGCGTGCCCATGTTGTTCTTCACGTCTCGTCTGCAGGGGCAAGCAGTGATACAGAATGGGTAGTTTGGCTGCGGGGTCCATCTGCTGACCTTTGGAGTCTGGGTGAAAACACTTCCTGGTTGTACTCCAGACTAGCGGCGATGGCACAACAGTGTCATATACCTCCATGGAGGCATCGCTGCAGGCTTGCTTGGAATCTGAGACGACGAGCTATAATCCATATGATTGTAGTATTGTCCTTCTCCTAGTGAAAACATAGCTCCAACCTTCCGGAGCCAATGGTGGTGGCGTCGTTGGCGCCGTAATCCTCTTGAGGGCGCCACTGTGGAGAGAAGTTTGCAGTACTTGCCATGGCCTGACCATCCCCCTCCTTGATGATTTTGCACATGTTCTAACCAACTAACTACACTGTGTTCTGGTTTTTTTTTTTTATCTTTCTATTTCGTTGGGCAGCACGAGGTGTGCGTAAAGCAATGTCCAGGGAACATGTAAAACATGTACTCCCTCCATATTGGTATTAGAAGTCCTTTTAGACATGATTGTGCATACCAAGAAGTCATTAATTAGGGGTAATTTTTCCATGTTTGCCCCTAATAAATGATGAGACGGGTGCATGATAAGCAGCAATATCTACTCGGCTGGTTGGCTAGCGTGACGCATCCCGAGGCACGGTGTGGGTTGATGTCGCGAGTTCGACCCGCAGGAACGCGCTATTTTTTTTGCCTTTGGCTGCATTTTGCATGGGTGGCAACGTTTGGCTGCGTTTGATCTCGGCTGGTTGGCTGCGTTTGATCTCAACCAGCCCATAGCGGCGGCGTCGACGACGGTATGTTCACAGCTTCCTTTGCCACAGGATTTGTTTGTTTGTCGACGGTATGTTCACAGCATGCGAACGGGCGAGGAGATTGGATACGCATGCTGCATGCAAACGGACGGGAGCAAATTCGATGCGATTAGCGTGGAGTAATTAGGAAGGTGCCGCGTAATTAAGGAGGGGTAAGACCGTCCTAAACAGAGCCCATGCGCGCCTGGGGACTTCTTTTGCGCTCTAAACGTTTGGACGGAAAAGGACTTCTATTTGCATTATGGAGGGAGTATTTGTACTATAAGTCTTCAAGAGCCAAATGATCAATGTAAATCGAAAGTGGCGGACTCCGTTTGACCGAACAAAAAAATGCAGCTCATATCTTATCAAATCATTATTCTAAATTTTTGTTTCAAATTGTATCTTCCTAATTACTTCATATTTTTTTATTCCCACGTTTGTTTAATTCTTATGCTTATTCTATCATGTTTCTATATTTTAAAAGTAAAGATTTGAGATCTTAGACAGACCCTTGCGTAATATGACATCGGTTAAGCCTGTTGCCAATGTATTTTACTTTATGCAATTTACTTTTACTGTATTTACAAGTTACCTTGGCTTCTAAGTTGGTCAAGAACCATAGCAACCAAGTAGCCTAAGGCATCATTGCGTTATGTAAATAACATGCTTGCAGTAGTGGGTTGGTCCTGCTCTATAAATCTAAGTCACATGGTCTGTAACCAAACTCCATATCTTGTCATTTCTTGTTCAATCCACATGGCCCACAAGTAAAAGCAGACCTCGGGGACGTTCCACCGATCATGGTATGGTTGGGCAAGGTATCAAGAGACTAGGGTTTGTGAGCTCCTAAGCCACCACCACCGCCACCGCCACCATGTCCAGCTCTAGTGAGCGTGCCTGCTGAGCAGCCTTGCATCCACCGAGGCAGCGGCCACGCATGCAGCGCAGGTAGCCACGTAGGCAGCAGTCGCGGCCGCGTTATGCACGGAGGTCAAGCAGCAAGGTGATATCTACAGAGGGATCGCATAACCCAGCTCGCCGCCGTTGAGCATCACCGTCTCCAGATCGGCATCGCGGGCATTTGGTTGTGCAGATATTCTAAGCAGGAAGGTAATGTCTGTGGAGGGACCGTGTAGCCTAGATTGCCATCACTGAACATCTCCGTCTCCGTATCGGCATTGCGGGCGTTCTCTTTTTTTGCGACAAAGAAAATTTTTTTGATACTAAAGCAAATTACATCCTCTCAAATGGTCCACTGCGACAACTGCGGCGGTGGCCAATGCTCTCGCGGTTGAACTACCATGACCATTACAATTGATATATATATGGCCAGCATATGTGGCCAGAGACCCAAACCCAACTAGACTCAGACTCATAGAGTGTGGACTCAAAGTAGGAAACCAATTCTAATCTGGACTCTAACTCAAAGTAGCAAAGCAATTATAATCTGCACTCTGACTCTAACTCTCGGCAACAGGCTCAACCTGGCCAGACTCGGTGTGCTCCAGGCACTGGGCTACGCGCTCTGTTGCACGCCTCACATCTCAGGCCCTCCTATGCCTGGCATAGGCTTGGCCCCACATGACATCTCTCCGCCCCTTGAGAGTCAGCTCGTCCGCGAGCTGGAAAGATGGATAGCGCACCTCGAAACTTGCTAGACCGTGTGGGCAAGATGCGTGCAAACAACACGTTCTGGCTCAAGGTCGACGGCACCATGATGGATGGCCGGCAGTGGAGGCGGAACAGCTGGAGCAGGACCCAGGAACTTCTTAAGGAGCCCGACATGGAAGACATCGTGGAGCTTGGCATGTGGAGGTAATTCAAAGTGCACTGCTAATGGATTGATAAGCTCAGCTATGCGGTAAGGATCGAAGAAATAGGGCTTCAGCTTAGCCTTGGTCACCTAGGAAAGTGAAGCAGGAGCACGATGGCAGAGACGTAGGAGCACCCAGTCACCCACTACATAAGAAACCGTTTGATGTAGTCTCTTATAATGCTTCTTTTGGATTGCTTGTGCCTGCTCCAAGCGATAGTGGACATCAGTCAGGAATTCTGCTCAGTCTTCCATGGTGCGCGCCACAGCAACAACACGAGTCTCACCCGACTCATATGAACGGATGGCAGGAGGATCGTGACTGTACACCATTCGGAAGGGTGTCTCCTGCAGGCAGTGTTGTAAACATACTCTGCCCATGGCAGCCACCTAACCCATTCATGGTGCTGATCTATGGTTAAACATCTAAGGTACATGACGATGACCCGGTTAGCCGCCTCAGTCTGGCTGTTAAATTGTGGGTGGAAAGCGGACGTCATATGAAGCTTGGTGCCTGTAAGTCTCATCAACTCGAAACAGAATTTGGAGGTAAACATAGGATCTCGATCGAACACCATGGATTCAAGGATTCCATAGAAATGCACGATGTTTGGGAATAAAGCTTGTGCCACTAATTCTGAGTATAGGCCGGGGTGAGCCAACGGAATAAAGTGACAATACTTGCTATAGTGATCCACCACCGTCAAGATCACCGATTTCCCACCGACACGAGGTAGAGCCTATACGATGTCAAGGTCAACGTCGGACCATACAGTTGTCGGTACTGGAAGAGGTAGCAATAAACTGAAGGGTCGAGATGCTCGGACTTGTACCTCTGGCATGTCCCGCACGCGCGCACGAAGTCCTAGACCACGCGTCTCATGTAAGGAAAATGGAAGTCGTGGCAGAGATGATGTAAAGTGTGTTCCACCCCTTCATGCCCATCGTCGTGTACAACAGTCGGGATCTCTAGGAGTAGTGGACAAGACGGCGGAATATAAATTCTGTAGTTTAACATCACCATGTCGTCGCGCAAGCTCTAGCTGGCCGCACGGTTTCTTGCTAGGATGGCATCTTGTGTGGCAATGAGGGCAGGGTCTGTGGTCTAAGTGGTCCATAGACGATCGATGAAGTCAAAGCGAGGCGCCAAACTAGCCAACACTGCACCCTCCTCCTCTGTATCATGACGTGATAAGGCATCAGCTACTGTGTTCGTGACAACGGGCTTGAATTCCACCGAGAAGTTGAAGCCAAGGAGCTTTCCCACCCGGCGATGCTAAGGAATCGTGGCCAGCCACCGATTGAGTAGAAACTTGATGCCCCACGTACACAGGGACGAACGACATCACTAGAAATTCGTAGAGCGCATCGTGGGTGCGTAACACCGTCTTTTAGATGTCGGCCGGATCCATGCGGACATGGTGATAGCCCGAATGAAGGTCCAGCTTAGTGAAGAACTTGGCGCCATGCAGCTTGTCCAAAAGTTCAGCAACCACCAGAATCGGGAACGCATCCTTGATGGTGATTGCGTTGAGGGCTCTATAGTTGACGCAAAAATGCCACGATCCATTAGCCTTCTTGATGAGGAGAACGAGGAGATGAAAATCAGACGTGCTTTGTTGCGGATGAGCCCATGCTCCATCATGGTGGCACACCGACACTCCAATTCATCCTTGTGTGTGGCCGGATATCTGTGCGGACGGACAACCACCGGCTGGGAACCTAGAAGCAAGTGGATGGGCGGGTCGTGTCCCCATCGAGGTGGAAGTCCCCGGGGCTCCGTAAACACATGTACATAGTCGAAGGAGGATAGCAAGACGTCCAGTAGAGGCGCCCTAGAGACTGGCTCGGCTGCGGTGGCGGCGCTGAGAACTGAAGACTCCACACCAGCTGCACTGGGCCAACAGATGGTTCACCCGTGTCGGCTGAAAGACAGTGTCCCGACGGCAAGATCCCAAGTGAGAGCGGCCCGAGCAACCATCCATTGTGTGCCCAAACGACGTTGTAGGCGGCTAAAGGCATGACATACTGGTCTGCAATGAACCGCTCGCCATGGATGACGATTCCAAAGACGGCGAATGACGCCCACAAAAACAAGCTCGGCTGGTAGCCATTGTTCTTTGTAAGGCGAGGCCGACTCTGAAGAGGAAGACCGGTCTGTTGTGCTGCACTTGTGAGTTGATCCGGTGTCAAACAACACAATCATGGAGACGTCTCCCAGCAAGACGTGAATCTGGAGAGTGTCGCGGACCCGGACACCCGCAATAGTGTGCAGCGAGTACTGCGGTGACTCCTCTGTTGTTCCTGCGTCGTCAGTAGCCTCATCGTCGATGTTGTCATCCTCTATAGCACCGTCAGGGAGAAACAGACGCTTATAGAGCTAGTTGTGGCCACGAGTGTACATTTCATCACAATCAAAACAAAGGCCCAGACACCGACGGTCATCCTGTACCGCCTGCGTGAGGTGCTTGATGGGTCGCTCTTCTACGGGTGCGGCTCCCGGCGGCGCAAGCAAAGCCAAATGCGGTGGAGGTGCCGACAGCAGCGCCCGAGGAGGGGCTGATATGACCACGCCAGCGTCGAAGACCTTAGCAACCTCATCGACCACCTTGGTGACTTCTCCGACCACTACGTGAATCAACAAAGTCCTATGTGGACTGATTACTTATAGTCGAGCTAAAGAAATACAACATAAGGTGAACGCGCTACTTTGTGAAACTCATTAACTCTTAATGAGAATTATATACTACCTAAGTTGTATATGTTTCTATTGCTCAGGTTTACAAAGGAACGTGACAAGGACATGTTAAGGAGAGACCAAAGAGAAGATTCACGTCCTAGTCAGTCCAGCAAGAACAGACCAGTTCGGTCAAAAACGGACCAGTGGAGGAAATAGTCATAACTCTTGATTCTCTAAAGCTTTCGAGGTACATGAGGACTTGTTTGAAAGCTTATCAAGTTAGCTTTAAAATGCCGTCAACACCACATAATTTGGACCTTGCACCAAAGAGTTATGATCGCATTAGTGCAGACTGCTCAGAAGGTCAACAGTCTTCTCGGGACAGGATGTTGGTGCAACTTCTCATTCAATACTGTACCATCCTCCAATGTTTCGTGGTGCATGGCATACATGGTTAGAAAGAGGATCAAGTTATCTTTCCAACTCATCCAACCGTTCATCTTTTGGACTTCCGAGCAAGGAGTTATGACCAGAACATTTAAAGAGTGCTCTGGAGGCCATCAGCCACGTGAGATCTGAAGACCACTTTGTGATTGCTTCACCACTTGGCTTTTCGTCTTCAAACGTGGATACTTCAGTTCATAGCTATCCTAGAGTCCTTTCCCTAGTATAAATAACACCTCTATTGTACAAGAAAAACAGATTTTGATGAATTGAGATTATCCCCAGTGGTATTGCAGCCGAGCTGCCGAGTTGCTTACTTAACCCTTGTTCTTCCTTGTTCTTCCTGGACTTGTGAAGAGATCCCTCTGGGATCCACTACTTCGTGCTCTACGGCTTCCGTTCGGCTGCGCCGTATTGTGTGGATTAGCTCGGATTGTGGTTCTGCGGTCGTTTGGAGATCGAGTCGAAGTCTTCACGGTTTCGGTGCCTCTCTCCCCGTCGCTTGGTCGCATCCAACCTTGGCAGGTATAAAGCTAGTTATCCCCGCTGTTCTACAACAAGTTATCTCCTCTAACTTCATCAAAGAAGTTATCCCGCTGTCCTCGTATAAAGTTATCTTGTTCCTGAACCTACTGTCGTGAAGATCGGGCCACCCTTGTGCCGATATCGGTTCGGTACTTATCGGTAGCGGCCCCGGGTGCACCATAACTGTGGAAGGGCCTGTGCGAGGAACAAGGGCTTGGACCGATCTTGATACTCAGCGACAGCCCGTGCGCCCGGCACTCCGCTAACTCAAACGATGGGGCAGAACAGAGTGGTGGTCAATAGCGCAGATCTGAAAGGCCCTTGAACCGGGGCCAGGCCGGCATGCCCTTGTCCTACTGCACTTGGTAGTACCACAGCTAGGCGCCATCTTCAAGATTGTACGAGGCCATCCAAACTTTCTTCTCCTCCATGATGTGTTGCTGGTGAAAGTATGACTCACACCGATTGACTAAAAATCACCGGATCAGACTTGCATCATTGTGCGGGAAGTCCATCTTCCGGAACCTCGGGGGACGGTCATTGTGATGTTTGCGGGAGCCCATCCTGTTGGCTAAGGATGCAGTGCGCTCAGCAGTCAAATCAGTGATGTCTTTGGTGTTAGCAGGACGGTGGCCTGGAGTTCCATCATAGCAGTGGCCATGGTCTCAATGGAGGACTTGATGTCGTCACCCATGATGCTTGGCCGCGGTGGTGGCCGACGAACATCGGATAGCTGATACCAAGTTGTGAAAGGCGTCAAACCCTCGACTTGCAGGACCGTGGCTGCGTAGTTCATAGCCTCGCTTCATGGTAAATTCTAGGTAGCAGCCCTAGGCACTTGAGATTGTTTGAGAGAGAAACTAGAAGATTAGATAACCAAAATCTTTATTGCCTTTCATGACGAGTTACAATTGATATATATATATATGGCGAGCATATGTGGCCAGAGACCCAAACCCAACTAGACTCAAACTCCAAGAGTACGGACTCAAAGTTGGAAACCAGGAGCTGATACCAAGTTGTCAAGGGCGTCAAACCCTCAACTCGCAGGACCGTGGCTATGTAGTTCGTAGCCTCACTCCGTGGTAAATTCTAGGATAGCAGCCCTAGGCGCTTGAGATTGTTTCGGAGAAACTAGAAGATTAGATAACCAAAATCTTTACAATTGATATATATATGGCCAGTGTATGTGGCCAGAGACCCGAACCCAACTAGACTCAAACTCCTAGTGTTCGGACTCAAAGTAGGAAACTAATTCTAATCTGGACTCTAACTCGAAGTAAGAAACCAATTATAATCTGGACACTGACTCTAACTCTCGGCAACAGGCTCAACCTGGCTAGACTCGGTGTGCTCCAGGCGCTGGGCTGCGCGCTCTGCCGCACGCCTCACATCCCGGGCTCTCCTACGCCTGGTATAGGCTTGGCCCCACATGACAGCTCATCAAGGTGAAGCTCCAGGCGCATTTCCTCTGGGATGCAGTCTCCATAGAACGACATCGACTACAAGCTAAATCGCAAATCCTTAAAGGCCCTTTTTAGCCTCCCCTTCCCCAATAGGCGTGTAGGCACATGCTGTTTTCCTCTTCTTCTTTTTTTCCATATCTCTTGGGCGAAACTGTGTTCACATCGAAGCTTGGTTAGAACATAAATTGAAACTGATTTACCACAAACTCCTCAGTTCTAAGAAATTTTAGCGTCCAAACAGTTCTTGTTTTCATAGGAAATGAATTTCAAACAAAACGGGGGAATCGGTTCGGTTAACTGAATGCTCACCCTAGTACTGTCATACCAATAATCCAGGGGTTTAGATAATCCCTTGTTCGACACTCCCTCCGTCCGTAAAAGGAGGGAGTACTTAATTTGGTGGACGAGAAAAATTTGTCATGACTCCAAATGAAGAAAAGCAAACCAGAGATGATTAAGGATAGAAGGTCATCTCCTATTTCCAGTTGTTGGGGGCGAAAGGCAAGGCTAAACCGAATCCCATGTCAACTTGTAGACACTCAAAGCTGATAGGCCGGATATGATACCGATCGAAAAGCAACACCCTTCAGGACTCTTATCTTGTGACAGCCGATGAGTGAAGCTGGACTGTATTTTTATTATGTGTCTTGTGTGTTGATATATATGGATTAGAATTTTTTAGATGCGTCCTATTCAAGAAGTCCACAGGTTGAGTTGATGATATATATAAATTCAAACTACCCTGTAGATTTTAGGATTCATGTTCCAACTAACTCTCAGAATGACTTGAGTTAGAGACCTAGAGATAAAACTTTTTCAGTTCAAGATTTTGAATGAGAAGGCAAAAAAATGATGAATGCAGATACGAGGGGAAATTACAAACCTGCACTCGCCATAAACCAGCGAAGAAGAGACCTGTCAATCACCGCAGTCACGCGCTTACGCTATAAGCCCTCCAGGCTTCTCAGATTTCCAGCAGCCATGGTCATGCCGATCCCCTACCTAGACTTGTGATCGATGGAATAAATTACACTGAAGATAGCGAGGCACATATACGTAGTACCCAGATGAAAGGAGAAAAACAAAAACTCACGAAAGTTTATCTGCGTCAACTCCTGATCAACTGGTTGGTAAGGTGTGATCTGATATGGGAGAGATGAGACAGGGTGGGGAATTAGCAACTTTTGGGAAGGGTAAGGACTAAGGAGGGGTAGTACAACATAAGAAGAGACGGTGTAGCTGTCCGGGACAGTCAGAATATATTAAATCCAGGGCCCTAGAATAGAAACGCTTGTAGTAGTACTTAGCATTACACTTATATCTTTAGGGGAGTAAAGTGCATAATATATTAGTGACTCTTTGGGATAGTACGAACTTCTACGAAGTAAACTGCTTCCGGCACTATATATTGTTTTGGAGGGGAAGGCACGATATATTGTTGAAACGTGCAAACAGGTTGTTTATTTGCTAGTCAGAGTTTTAGTTCCTGAGCTCTCTCCATCTCTTGAGTCATAGATATGTCAATGCTAAAATGGTTATGTTATACTCTTCGAGTGGCACTATTATAAGCGTATATATTGTCTAAAAGCAAAAAAGAAAAAATCATAAACTTTAACTAACAATTAGTCAGACTATATACATGTCTAAACTATAAAATGAATTATGTTCAAATTAATGTTAATTCCTTGAAAATGACAATATACTCGAAGAAATTAAGGGACAAAATATTTCTTTAAGGCTTCTCTTGGTTCAAAATGCACTTGGCATTTTGGAGCTGGGGAGTTGTTCTTACTTGCTTTACTCATAGTACTCTCCTGTATTGTCACCATATATATATAGGACGTTTTGGGATTATTTGGCGTATGATCTTACGTACGTGCAGCTTAAATTTATTCCGTTGGAGGTTTTGTGTTTATGATTTTTCAACTCTACTGTATGTGATATTTGTTTCGTCGGGCTACTAACTTTAATCAATGTCTATGCAGGTTTAGGGTGCCCTGTCCGAGACTACGCATAGTGCACGAATGAACAATTGGGCACATGGTTTCACGGCGGTGGCCTTTATCAATAAACATTAAACAAAAGGTAAAAATGGCAGAGGGCAGGACAGCACGGCGATCGGATCGAAACTAGATCAAGGAAAAGCAACACTCGCACCTCGGGAATCCGTGTCCTAGTGTGGGAGAGATAGTGATTTCTCTCGACTGCGGAATCTTGGGAGTCGCCCACCCTTTTTACTGGACTATAAAACACTTTTTTCCCTTGTTTTTGGCTAATGAAATAGAGAGTTGTTTTAAAAGATTCTGCTGGAGACTAAAAGTTTAATACTGTACCTTAAATTGTGGGACAGAGACACGGAGGGAGCATCGAGGTGCTGACCAAGCCCGTTGGGCGTTGCTGGCATCGGGTATTCAAATTACCAACGCGAGCCTGACACACAAAGCTAGTCCATTCAATGAATCTGTCGGTCCACTGAGCCATTATTGCCCCAAGAATCCCTATTTATCAAAGTCAACACTTTTGATGAGGTCTAGTGAGGTGAAGTCCGCATGTGCCACGGTTTCGGGAAAGCGCTTCTAACCACATTTAACAAGGTCACCACTTTTGATGATATTCTACATATCCTCCTGTGCTCGATTCCAGTATTCCACGATTCCCCATATATTCGAAATGTTGGGTTTTGGTTTCTACAACCCGATAAGAATACTGATGTTGGTACAATAAACCGGGTAATCGAGCCAGATGAGTTTTATGGGGATTAAACTCCTCTCTCACCACATGAAACTCTCTCATTTAGTGACTCTGCTAAGTCAGTAATTGTGCTCATGTGGCACCCTATAATGTACATGACACTTCCATAAAACATGTATTGAGATGCTAGTAACCATGTACTCCTGCCACTATAAATAAATCAATTTCTATATTTTGAGTTTGACTAACTTTATAGAAAATAATAATATCTATGGAATCAAATGAACACCTCATGAAAATATAATCTATAATAATTCTAATCACACCATTAATCTTTCCATTTTAATCTAAAATTTGGTCAAAGTTTACAAGTTTGTCTAGAGACAACTCTAGAAATCTATTTATTTAGGGATTGAGGGACCAAGCAATGTAAAAAAAACAAAAATGATCTTCTAAATTTAATTATTCGATGGAATTTAATAACAAGAATCAAATTTGCAACAGATTGGTCATATCATGGGCTTGGTTATTGTGGCTTGTTAATTAAAACCAAGCCTTAAATCCTCTGTGTTTTTTTTTTTGAGAGTTTCACTCATAACCCTTAAAAATATTAAACTTATGAAAAAGGCCACTAAAAAGTTCAAGTGCACCAGCGCAATTCACCTAAACTGTTTTGTCTCCCAAGCAATTCCATCGGGCTTCCACTGTTTGGGCAGTCTTGACATGTTGGCCCGCCTACAAAAAAAGTCCAAAATACCCTTGTTTTCTGCTTCATCCAACCAAGAACCGCGAGGGTAGGATGGGAGGTGGAGACTGTGTCGGAATAGGGGTAGCTTGTGTGTGGAGTTACTGGGCGTGGAATTGGTGGATTCTGTCGTGCGGCATGTGTGGCACCCCATCGGAACCTTGGAAGCAGATGACACGTTTGGAGTTTGGAGATCAGAATCAGTCGGGACAAGGTGGCGGTCACGCGGTGCACAACCTGATCTCACCCAGGAGGAACAAGGCAGCCGTACTGGGGGAGTGGACGATGGCGGCAGCCGCGGTTCGCGAGATAGAGGGAGAGCCACCATGAGCTCCTTTGTCGTGCACATTGTGGTGGAGGTGGATGCCATGTTGCGTGAGGCGGTCACATCGGCGCAGGTGATTGGTTAGGACTTGGCAATGGGGAGGAGTACCTTCATGATACCATACACCAACATTCATGACACCTGCATGACCGTCGGCTCTACTCTCTCTTCCTCACCGCTCTAATGCGCAGCGCACGGAGCAATAGCTAGCAATGGATGTCAGGCTGAGCTTTGGCTATTGTTATTCCCTACCATATAGGTCATTCTCACACCCCCAGTGTTGTCCTTTGAACTGTGGCCACGTTGCATCGCTCTTTGCGCCACCAAGGCCACTGATAAACTCTGTTGCTTGTGGCATGGCCGTCGGCTGAGCATAGAAGGGGTGCTTGGCATGCTCGCCTTCATCCGCTGCCATTGACCGCACCAGCATGCCCAAGCACCACCGGCCATTGGAGCCGAGCGCACCCTTGCCTAACCAAAGCATCCGCTCTTGTGGGCACATACACAATCAGCCATGACTAAAGATTGAAGAAAGTGTATTTGTAGTTTAGCCCACCCCTTTCTACCTTAACAATACATTGTATTAAGTGTATTGTCAAACTTCCTACACAATAACCCCCCTATTAAATTTTGTAAGTCATAGCTGCCTCAATTAGGTGGCACTTGATCAGTGAGGTTAGGGCATTTCAAACTTTTTGCACTACAAAATCTTCCAGAATTTGCCAAAATTGGTTTGCCATATCTGGTTGTTTGCCAAGTGCCAAACTAAAATGAGGAGGAAAAAAATAGGCCGTCTCAAGAGTTTCGGTACCGGCCACCAGGAAGCTGGCATGGTCTTTGTCTTGATAGAAGAACAAGCATCTGCCCGCACAGGATCGAGCCGGCGCCGTGCGGGAAGGAGGATGGTGGGCGTGAGGAGTGCAATGCCTAGTGGAAGATACTTGGCAAAATACGGGAGTCCAGAACCTATATTTGCCATGTTGTCGAAATTTGCCAAGTGATATGACAAACAGTTGGAGGCGTGTTTTGGTCTTTTTTGCAACAAATCGAAGATGGCAATCCAATTTGCCAAAATCTTGGAGATGCTCTTAGATGCAAAACTGGACATAATGGCTTGGGAGACAAAGTTGGTTAAGTAAATGTAAATGGGGAGTGTTAGAACTATTCAGTGGCCTTTAGGCCAGGGACATGTTTTTAGGGAGCATATCCTAAGGAAAACCAGCCCACGGTGCAAACTATGGAAACTTGGATCCAGTCCACAGATCCCCATCTGATGCCTCCATGTATAGGTGGGATCCTTTTGCATAAGACCCCCGCCATTAGCAATGTTAACCACATTTTCCCCATAACTCCCTGCTTTACGTCGCGGCGCTGGCCTCCCTCGTGTTGCTGCCTCCCACGCGATGGCGTCGCCGCCTGTCCCTCCTCGGCGCTGCTGCCCACCGGCGAGTCCGGCGCCCCGCCTGCCCGCGACTACTCGCCACTGGCCCGCCACCTAGGGTCGCCGCCGCGCCACCGGCCCCACGACTACGCTGCAAAATCACCGTGGTTGGAGATGGATGCCCTAGTGATCAACTCATGTATTGTACTGCTAGGGTTGGGAGTTGCTTGTGTTGTGCCCCAGTAAAGTTAACTAGACTGGAATTGTGAGGGGCATGTGCTCTCCTCGGAAGGGCAGGTGGCGGCGGGCTCCATAGGCGACGCCGGTGGATCATCCATCGGCTGCGCGTCGATTTGGGCGAAACGTCATGCGGGAGGCAGCATTAAGAGGGAGGCCAGCGCCGCGTGGGAAAGCAAGGGGCTATGGTGACAAAAGTCATTACCTTTGCTAGTGATGGGGGGCTGAAGTGCAAAACGATCCCACCTGTACAGGGAGCCATGGGATGCGGGATCTGTGAACAGGATCGACGTTTCCATAGTTTACGCAGCTGGGCTGGCTTCCATAGGATACTTTTTTTAATGGTACTCTGGTAAAACTCTCATTTTTTGTTTGGTACGTCTTGGCTTGGGCCTTCCCTACCTTGACTCCAGCGTTGGGAAGAAGTAGCTCCTCAGTTTCCACATGTTCATAAACTGTTCTCAGCAATTAGCATGGTGAGCCTCATCACAGAAGAGTGAGTGAGCGTCCACTCATAGGGAGCTGCAATGGCTTCCTTGTTAGGTGCTGTGTTAGGCGCTGCAGTGGGGTCTGCGGTGAAGACAACAGCCGATATTGGAGCAAATTTCTTACAGAAGAAACTCAAGCAGTGGGCAGAGTTCGAGGCTGACATCGAGGAAATCAAACAGATTCTGGAGTTGGAAAACGCTAATCAGGAGCAGCAGATTTTGCAAGAGGTGAACAATCCGTGCGAAGGGCAGAAAAGATCCTTTGAAAACATGGTTGATTTGGCATACGACATAGAAGATTGTCTGGATCAGATCCAGCGCGGCGGAGTTGGCCAGTATGTGTTGTTATCCGCCAAGGTGAAAACACTCACGGAAAGGCTGAAAAACGCACATCAGGGGAAACAGGACAATGGCAGCCCCAGCCAATCCACAACAACAAGCTTACCTCCGGCCAGCCCTTCCTCATCGACGTTGCCCTATCAGCCTGTCAAGCCAGTTGGCATCGACAAGCCCATGAAGGAGATCCTGGAGCTGCTCAAGAATGTCCAAGGCCAGCAAGAACAGACGACGACGAAAGTTATCTGCATCGTCGGGTTCAGCGGTACGGGGAAGTCCAAACTCACGGAGGAAGTTTTCAACTGCCCCGATGTTATGAGCCAGTTCTCTTGCCGACTGTGGGTTATCGCATCACAGTACAAGAACAACCCCGATGGGCTCTTCATGGCACTAAGCAAGCAAATTAATCCTGACGCGACAGACCATGTGAAGAATATCACTGACCACCTGATGATAAATAAGAGGTAAGGATTTATCTCCACTTTCCTGGTTTTCTTCCTGCAGCAATCCGTATTCCTTTGTCTAGGACTTCGATACTCGCTTCATATTTTCACTTAGAGCTGTTCAAAAGCCTATGTATTAGTCAAAACTGCTACGGAAGCCAAAAAAAAAAAAAAAAAAAAAAAAAAAAAAAAAAATTGGACCTCTCCCAGAAGGCTAGCTTGGTGTTTAGCTAAGACCTCCCAACTTAGACCATTCTTAGTGTTTGGATCCATTTGCCATGACAAAATATTAACCCCTAAACTTTTGCTGCTAAACTATAGTCCTTCCTTGGGTGTTTCAATCCATGGCAAAAATATGGGCTAAAAGTGTAAAATGAGGTGTTCTTCACACCCCAAATGCTTTTAGCCCAGTTAATTAAGGGCCACGATTTTGAGGACCAAAAGAATTTATAGATTTTAGTCTTTGCTCACTTCAGCCCTCCCTGTTTGAATCCCATGGCGAAAAAGGGCTAAAAGTGCAGGGCTAAAGTTTTACCCATGGGATCCTAAGTTGCTATTAGTTGGATTTTATTTGTATTTAATATTATTATATAACACATTAGCAAATTTTCATGACCAGTTTAATGAGGAGCAGAGAGATAGGCAGACTTGGAAACTATATAATTCGTGAAATTAAGTATCTTTGAAACCACAGAATGAAACTTTGCACAATTTCCATATGGTTGGAACCAATCTCTCTCTCTCTCTCTCTCTCTCTCTCTCTCTCATCTCTTCCCCGCCATCTCAGCAACACCCAGCTGGGCAGGGGAGGACACCACAGCTTGATCAAAGCGGCACCAAGGATAGAACGACAGGAAGAAGAGGTGCAGGCCAGCGGCAACGACGAGCAGGGGCATTTGCCGGCGATCACGCGAGCTTGGGTAGCGGGCAGAGGCGAGCAGGCGTCAGCGTCGGGCGGAGCTTGTGCTTTCGCATCCGAGCCGTGGACGGACGGAGCAGCCGCGCGCCGCCCACATCCGCCGCGTCTTCTCCATTGCCGTCCCTGCGTCCCACGTCCGCGGAGGCCGAGGCCAGCGTCTCGGCGCAGGAGCTCAATGAGCGGCGCCACACGCCGCGGCATCTCCGTCACGTTCGTGTCCAAGAGGACCGGGGCAGTGGCGTGTGGGCGTGTGAAGGCAAGGAGAGAAAGCCCATGCGCGGCGGAGCCCACGCGTCGTGGAGAAGTCGCGCCGCCGCATCGCTCGTGCAGTGTGGAGAGGTCGAGAACTCGAGATGCCAATGTCATCGTCGGGGACCTCCGGCTCGTGCGCACGGCTGCTCTGCACCGCCACTGGTGGAGCCCCGGCTAACGTCATGCCCTGCTTCCTCGCTGGCACGGTTCTGGGATTCGGCCAAAAGAATCCGAATTTCGGTGAAATTCGTCCATTTCGTGAGCTCGGAACGAAATATATGCATCATATTCCAAAAATTCACCAAATTGAGTCCGAATTTCATCCGAATTTTCCTGAATTTCGTCCATTTCGGTTGGGACCGAATTTTTTTCCAAAACGGATCCCAAAACCTTGCTCGCTGGCGCCCAACGACGTCGATCGGAGCAGTCCTAGACCACGCCCGAAGGAGCCCTTGCCGATGACGGCGGGCTTGCCCTGCTTCCGTCTAATGCTCGGTGGCTTCGCCCGCGATGGAGGCAGCCTCGCCCGCGGCTTAGGCGGAGCCCGTGGTGCTCGCTGCGTCAAAGAAGATCGGCGGCGACGGATGAAACGAATCGAGACCTTGGAGCCGAGTTGATTGGTTTCATGGCCACAAAACTTTCCCCTTCTCTATCCACTCAATTTCAAGCCAAAAAAAGAATCTCTTGACTTGCTATACAAAAGGCATGATGCCTAACCACTTAGTTGCATTGCTATGTCTAGACTAACAATTCACAACCGAGCATTCTAACAATTCTAGCGGATATAACTATAGTTGCCAAACGGGCCCGGCCCGCAAGCGCGGGCACTAACACGATGAGGCACGGCCCGGCGAGGCACGGCACTATGCGGCACGACGGCACTGCCGCGCCGTGCGCTGTCAGATACGCCCGTGGCGAGTGTCTCGCCGAGCACGGCCCTATGGCGGTGAGCCCCGTGCCGCGTCGTGCGGTGAGCACGGGCAGCCCGGCGTGCCGCGTGCTGGCCCGCGTGGACGCCGTTACGTCGCGAGGACGCGCCGCCACTCATCGCGCCGCTGCTGTCGCGAGGGATCGCTGCGCCGTCACACTTCTGCTATCGCTGGACGCGCCGCAGCCGCACGCACCGAGCCATCGCGTTCTTTGCTGTCGCCGCCGGCGGGCTGCCGCCGCCGGGATGCACCGCGGCCGCTGCGTCGCCGAGGGCGCCTGTCCTTGTCGCACCGGCCGAGCACCGGAGCTACAAGATGCCGAGCATTGGGAGCTCGGACAGGAAGGGATGGTCATGGAGGCGCAATGGCTCTGGCGGGGAGTGGGAAAGGATAGGAGCGGCGGATGACGGACGAGACTCGTGCGTAGGTGCCGGGGAATGGGGACAGAGCGCGGATGACTCGACGAGACTCGTGTGCGTAGGTGCTTTGGGGAAGTTTGAGTGGCGGCCGGTAGAGGGATTGGGATATGTGTGCTAGGGTTTACACCGCATCCAACGGTTCTAATGCATCGTAGATCATCGAACGGTGGCTAATTGTCGCCGCCGCGTCGCCGCCGCCTCATTTCCGTCTTGTGCACGGGCTAGCCCATGGGCCAAAATGGCGCCCCGAGCACGCCCAGTGTTCGTGCGCGTGCGGCCCGAGCACTATTCACCATGGGCCGGGCCGTGCTTGGGGCTGTGCTTTCTCGTGTCATGCCCGGCCAAAGCCAGCCAGGATAGTGCCAAATGGCCAAGTTTAGATATAACCAAGGTAATTCCAACAAACCAAACACATTGTTTTCTTTTGAGGTCAATGCATATATTTCATATATTCCCCAAGTCGATGGGTTCGTTACAAAGTTCCTTACATAAATACGGGGGGAGAGAGATTACAACATCATAAAACATAATATCAACACAATACAACGACAAGGGTGATCCTACTAAGCTAAAAGTCACCAACAGAGCATCAATTTTAGCCACCACTAAACAACATACTCGCCGGTTTCACCATGGCCCTTGTACCCTATAGCACTCCTCGTAGCTACGCGACCAACAGTGAAATAGGGACTAAGTGTGGTGACAAACATGTAGGCCCAGGATCGCGGAACACAGCGATCTCCCTTCAAGTTGATGGGGACATCCACCAACATGTCTAGCCCATGTACCGCCATATCCAACGCCATCCACCGATCCGAGAGGAAACCTTTGAGGAGGATGGTAGCAGCAGGTTAGAACTCCACCCGACATTTGATTTTCTAGCACCATTAAGGAGAGCGCCGACGGAGCAGAGACATTAGAGGGGAACACAGGTTAGAGTGTCGGCAATGACCGACATCCAAGGCTAGGCTCACCCAAACACACCGAAGAAAGAAAGAGCCAGGAAGGGAAATGGAGAGGACAGGGAGAGCTCAATGTGGCATCGGGGGCATATGTGGCCGCAAGAAAATGACACCTCCAACAATGAACATGACATCCATGGATGCCACTGTCATAGGACAACAAGAGCCGGAAACTACTACCTATGTGATTTTCCACGTCGGTTTTTTTTATTTTCCGTGGAGGTTTTTGGGACTACCATGAAGGGAAGGTCACGTTATGACTAACCGTGGCGGTTTTTGAGACCCCAAAACACCGCCACCGTTAATAAACAAAAAAAAACAACAACAATAATAGAAAATCAATCGAAACCCAAACGGGCCTAGATTTGGGCCGCCGTGCCCGTTAGGGTTTCGAGTCTTCTTCTTTGCTAGCCCGCCCGGCGCCGCTGCTCCACCGCCTCACCAGCGCGCCGCCGCCCCGAGGGAGCCGCCACCGCCGCCGAGGGAGCCATCACTCCGCCGCCCGGGGGAGTCGAGGTTATCCACCCGAGGAGGGCCGGGCCCTCGCGCCACCGCCGGATCCCGCGCCGCCGCCGCCGTGGATGGAGAGGACGCGGCCCCGAAGCTGTCGGATCCCGAGCACCGCCGCCGCCGTCGAGGGGGGAGAGGCCACGCTCCGAGCCGGGCCGGATCCCGAGCGCCACCTCCACCGGATCTTGAGCACCGCCGCCGCCGAGGAAGGAAAGATGGCGCTCGAGCCGCCGGATCCCGAGTGACGCCTCCGCCCAGATCCCGAAGCCCGCCAGGGAGGGCCAAACCAGGTCGCCGTGCTCCGAAGCTCGGCGCGCCCGAGGAGGGGGGGCTAGGGAGGGCCGCCGCTGCCGATGGAGGACCACGCCACCGTGTGGGACTTGTGCGGGGAAAGGGAGAGGGAGGGAGAGTGTGTGGGCGTGGGCGAAGCCACAAGCAAATAAACCCCCGTGCCTTTGTTTAAGTACCTTCACAAATTTATTAAAATATACAGTGAAAATACATTTGTTCAATGGTTAAATATTTTTTACCCCGGTGCCTCGTGCACCGGGTAAGTGTAACGCGGCGCGCCTCTTCTTACCGGGAGAGGGGGGAGGGAGGGATAGAGTGCGGCCGGGTGAGGAGGGAGAGGGAGTCGGGGCTAGGGTTTGATGGGCTTATGTATCATGATATTGAAGTTGGGCTCTAATGGGCTAGGGTTTTCTTTATGCGGGCTGGAACTGGGCTTTATTAACCATGGCGGTATTTAAAACCGCCTCGCTTAATAAAAATAACAGTCATGGTTAATGCAGTCATTAACTATGGTGGTTTTCGAAATAATCGCCACGGAAAATGATTTGGAAACGCAAAGGCAAAATCATTTGTGTAGTAGTGGGAAATTCTTGAATCTTCTCCTCCCGTGGTGCCCTCAATAGGGGTCGTGGCGTTCTTTGCACTTTGCCGCCACCTACTCTAGGTAGATAGAGCAATGTGTTTCCCTTGGAGGAGCACAACAAGTCTAGGGTCGTAGGGTGGGGAGAGACGACAGATCGATGCCTCCAAGGAGGGGAACAACCCAAGATGGCATCATCGCCGATCACACAGACATGGCCGTGCATGGCTTTCGCTTAAGCTCCCAACCTTGTTAACTGGAGCTAGTATCCCAAAGATTCAGTGCAGTAGAAGGGAAGAAGATGCACAAGCCATGCCGGCATCGATCGGCGGTGATGTGAGCACACCCACCTACCCTCCGAGCCAAAGATCCCGGCCGCGTAATGCCGGGAAACACACGCCTGGATCCGGGGAAAGGACCACGAGGGGTCTAAGTCCAAGCATGCTCCGGTGCTCTCAAGGTTGCGGCCTCCCAGGGCAACCAGCGCCCGCTAGGCATCCACACGCCAAATCCGGGCCAAGGCCATAGAATCCATGCCCTGGGAGCTCGGATCCACTCCTCCACGGTCACCGGCGCCCATCTATGCTGGCATCAACACTAGCAGGAGCTCCTTGCACCATATCTCGAGCTTCTCGCACAGCGCCGATGGTGCGCTGTCCACAAAAAGCTCGCACCTAGACGAGGCCGCGCTAGGATGTCACTTGGGGTGGCCATGTGCCTAGGAGCCGCCACGCCGGGCTTCGAGGAGAACCGCCGACAGTCATCTCTAAATCTACGATTCCACACTGGAAGAGCAGGGGGTGGTGGGGGTGGAGAGGAAAGAGGAGGAGGTAGCACCACGAGGGGCCTTGTTGGGCTCCACGGCGGGTCAGTAGTCCGCCCGGCTCCAGCGGCGGCGACCGAGCGAGGTCGCTCGGATGGGTGAGCGTCAGTGCTTCTTGTGAATGCTCGATTTGCAAAGATTTTTTTAATGAGTCACCGAAGGGGAGCTCCCCACCTGAATATATATATATTCAAAAAGTTCCCAAATGGCAGATTTACAAGGATTGTGACACGGGAATACATGAAAGAGGGGGAGAAGGGGTACAACGCCACATGACGAAGCAACAAGGACAACACGACGAGGAGGTAGAGAAGAAACACCAACATAGCACCACTACAAACAACATGAACACAACCACGATGGGGAGCCCGGACCAGGGGCGAGAGACGCCACCACACATCGAATTGTGCCACCACCGAACAACATACTCGTCGGTTTCACTTTGATCCATTTGCCTTGCACCAAACCTCGTAACTGCGCCACTCCACCGTCATCCTCCATCCGAGGACTAGGCCGGTGGAAGGGGACTAAGAATGGTGAAGGACATGCAAACATAAGATCACTGGACACGGCGACCTCCTTTGAAGTGATGGTGAGGTACGCAGCACAACCGGGCCCACATAACACCATTCTACATCGTCCACGTGGAGGAAACCATGGAGGGGAATGGCGGCAGTGGTGAAAACAACACCCGGCATAGGATTTCCTGGCCCATCAAGGAGAGCGACGACGGAGCAGAGCCGCCAGAGGAGGACACTCATCTAGGAACAACGCCCCAGATCTAAGACTAGACTCACCAGGAGAAAAGGAGGCATAGACAAGGAGGGAAAACAAGGAGCAAGGAGGAACCAAGGAAGAGAGGAAAGGAGGGGAGGGAGAAGGAGGTCAATGTGGCAAAAGGACCGAGGATGGGGGTAAGGCAAAGCGGCCAGGGGGTCTGTAATCTGCCCTCCTTTGTGGTGCCCTCAAGAGGGACACGACATCGCCCGATGCCCCCACCATCGGCTCTAGAGAGGTGGAGCAAGGTTTTCACCCGGAGGATGTGGTCAGGCCGGCGGTCATAGGGGAAGCAATGTCGATGCCTCCAAAAAGCTAAGCGGCGCTAGGCGTCGCCATCGGCAAAGACAAGCAAGGTTGTGCGAGGCTTTCGCCTAGGCTCCCAAACCCATGAACTATGGCTCGATGACCTATAGAAATAAGCCCACACTCACCAAATCCTGGAGCAAGAACCCACTTGGCAGCCACACATCACGCCGGGGGCCTTGGGGGCGCCAGACCGGACCGAGGGCGTCGGAGGGCGACACGCCCACCCGGCGACCTTGGCAGTGTGCGCCGCCAGCAGCTGCCCCGGCACCCACCGGAGGCCGGATCCGGGAGGGTTCACCGGATCCGAGCCCGAGGGCCCGAATCCATCGAGGCCCGTTCCGCCGGGCCCGACGGCAGCCCCTGGTCGCGCCCGGGATTGCCGCCCTTGCGCCGACAACAATGCCCGACCCGTGGCAGCGCCAGGTCTTCACAGCCAGCGTTCTACCTTGCCGGAGAAGGAGAAGGAGGGGGGAGGGGAGGGGTGGCGGCGGCGACGTCATAGCCCAGCAGCGGCGCCTGCGCAGCCGACTTGAAGGATCCTCGCAGCCGCCATCACCGGGCCGCCCAGGGCTTCCCCGTCGGCGTCCTCCGGGCGGCGGCGAGGTGGAGGATGTGCTGGTGTGGGGCCACGGCGGCGTCTAGGATTTGCCGCCACGCGAGCCGCCCGTGCGGGGAGGGGGGTTGACACGGGGGCGGTCCGTATTTGCAAAGCAAATTAACCAAACACATTATAAGAACCATTAACTATCTAGTGTGCAACTAATAAGTTTTTGCTAAATTTTGGATGAATATGTGTTTTGTTAGTAATCTAACTTCATTGTGTTGTTGATTGTTTTAATTGATAACCCCGTTTATATGCTATCTATTAGGTACTTCATTGTGTTGGATGACATCATCGATAAGAAACAATGGTTCAGTATAAGGACAAGCTTGCCCGACACAACAGGAGGTGCAATAATTGTGACAACCAAGGATCAGACAGTAGCTAGAGCTTGCAGAAACGACGATGGTAACAACGGCTTCTTGTACAATATGAGAACTCTTAATGAGACCCATTGCAGTGAGTACTTAGAAGCTTTCTTCAAGAAAATAAATCAAGCACAGTTTGAGGAGGGTTTACGATTATTTGCAAATAAATGTGACGGCCACCCACTTTGTCTTGATAGTATGACCAAATATTTGTCCGGACAAGAGAAGTTCACAAAAGAAGACTTCCATGATTCTTGGAACGACCTAGGTGACTATTTGAAGAGTGATGAAGTTTTTAGAGAACTGGAGCAAATTCTTGTGGATAGTTACAGGACATTGGATTGCAATGATGTCAGGGCCTTCTTGCTCTACTTATGTCTGTTCCCAAATGGCCATCCCATAAGGAGGAAACAACTGACAAGGAGACGGTTGGCTGAGGGTTACTGCACCCAGCTAGATGTCAATTTGAAGAAACTAGTTGACAAGAATGTTGTTCGGACACTCGAGTCAAGCAAGGACACAACAGTGAAGTGCTGCAGAGTTCATGGCATAATACATGGCTTCATGCTCCATATATCCAAGCCTGCAAAATTCATTGCCTCTGCTGGTAGTGTTAATAATATAGACATGGGGGAATCGGAGCAACCAGACATGGGCCCGTCCGTCAACAGTCAAGATAAGAAGAACTCATTCCGTGCTCATTCTCTGACTATATGTGGAAGTGGAGGAAAAAAGGTACTTGGAGATCTGCCGAAATATGAGGTGCTGAGAGTCCTGGATCTGGAAGAATGTGACGATTTGGAGTAGGATGATATTAAAGACATAGACAAGTTGTGGCATCTGAAATATCTGAGCCTTGGGGGCACCATTACCAGCTTTCCAAGAAAAATTGTAAAATTGAATTTCTTGGAGACCCTCGACATGAGGAAAGCCAAAATAGGTACATTGCCTGTTGGAGTTATCAAGCTGCCCCACCTAGCTCATCTGTTGGGAAAGTTCAAGCTGCAGAGTATGCTGTGGAAGTATACTGGATCAGTAAAAAAGTTTTTGAAGGAACACAGTAAATTGCAGACTCTGGCAGGTTTCATCACAGATGACAACGACAGTGGATTTGCCAGTCTAATGTTCCATATGAACATGCTGAACAAGGTTAAGATATGGTGTGAATCCACGAATAAACATAGCGTGGGATTCACCAACCTTGCTAAATCCATCAAGAAGTTTCTTGAAGCTCGCTTGGCCACAGGTGAGGCTGGCTTGTCCCTGTCACTGTATCTTGAGGATTCCTCTAGTGAAATCCTAAGTTCACTAGGCAACAATGGAGAGACCCCGACTGGCCATCTCACCTCGCTGAAACTACATGGTGCCCTTAGCGGACATATTCAGTTTGCTGGGTCGCTGAGCGGTGTCGAGGAGTTGTGCCTTTCATCGACCAATGGTCTGTCGACAACTGACTTGACAAACCTGCACATGCTGAAACTGCTGAAATACCTCAAACTGGTTAACGTCGCCCTTGCACGCTTCGTGATCACTAAAGAGCAATTTTCCAAACTGCTACACCTGTGCCTTGTGCAGTGTCATGGAAGCGTCCCCACAATCGAACTGGAAGCTCTGCCATGTCTCGACTCACTTTGGATCATCAATGAAAAACTTGTTGGTCTATCTGGAATCATAGAAAACCACAAACATCTCCAGGAAGTCGCTCTGGATTCCAGTGTTGAGCTGGAAACAATAAGAAGTTGGGACAAAGCAGCTAAGAAGCATCCAAAGAGGCCAAAGATTTTGTTCTTCAAATGTGTTAGCCTAAATGGACCCGGGTCTATGGTAAAACTTGAATCTGTGGAACGAGCTCATGTGGAACAAGCAGCTGAAGCCAAGGAGAAGGCAGCTGCTGAAGCCAATGAGAGGGAGGGGCTGCTGCTACAGAGAGGGCTGCAGCAGAAAGAGCTGCTGCTGAGAGAGCTCAGGAAGAAGCAAGGAAGAGAGCTGACCGAGCAGAACGAGCAGCATCCGCCGCTGAGGCTCGACAAAGGCAGGCAGCGGCAGCCACCGCCGCTGCAGCAGCTTCTGCTGCAAGAGGAAAACAGAGCACACCAGATGATCTTGAGTCATTCAGTGGGGGTGCTCGTGTCAATAGTACACTGAAGCAGAAGGCTCCAATACCTACAGTGGTAATTATATTTGTCAAAATATTCACATAAAAATTGCTGCTCAGTCTGTTACCTTTCGCTAATATTGGATGTTTTAGGATTCTATGATTGGTTTCGGAGCTCAAGGCACAGGAACCACTAATGGATCACAGAGAGCAGCACCAAGTTCGGCTCCTGTGGGAAAAGTGGCATCAGCCACAAGTTTTGGCGATGATCTGGACTTATTTGGAGGTACTATATTATCAAGTCTTCCCAAATGAGCATTAATTTTATGTATTTAAGTTTCTGCTGATGTTGTGTTCCTAATTTACTGATAGACTTATCTGTAATCCATTATTTTTTTTCGTTTGTGTTTCCAGCTCCTGCATCTTCTGACGCCTTTCTAGAAGTTGAGGGAGGATGTGAAAGGAGAAGACATGCTAGGTTAGAATGTCATCAGAGGACTCGTGAACGAGCGGTAATATTCTGCAATTTCAGAATACAAAAAAATGTTCACTATCACCTGTTTGGCCATATAATTTAAGTGTATTGCCAATGGCCTAGTTTTTTCCTATGCTGTATAAGTCTACATTACATCCCCCTGTTATTACAAAGAAACAACAGCTACTCCATTCTCACTTCTGGTTGTTGTACATTACATCTCCAGGCTGAAGCTCTGGCTGAGAAGAATGAACGAGATATGCAAGTACAGAGGGACCAGGCAGAGAGAGATGTATGTGCTAATGCTTTTCATATCTGAATCAGCTGCATTATGCTTATTCTAGTTCATCTGTTGAAGGCAACATTCAACAGTGCATATTATATATGATTGTTTTCACCTTTTCATAATCTTATAATCATTTTCTTAGTCAGTGCTCACAGCATGCCTTGGTCCTTTAGCTACACTTGCTTGGTTGCTAATAGTCCACTTGTTTGTTTGGGCATTCTGAATTAAAGAGAATTGGAGACACCCAAGACTCCAAAATTAAGAAGTGGTCTGATGGGAAAGATGGCAACTTGCGTGCTTTGTTATCAACTTTGCAATATGTGAGTCGCTGATACTTTTGCTGCTACAGTGTGAAACTAAGGCTCGACAAAGGGAGGCAGCGGCAGCCGCCGCCGCTGCAGCAGCTTCTGCTGCAAGAGAAAAACAGAGCACACCAGATGATCTTGAGTCATTCTTCAGTGGGGTGCTCGTGCCAATAGTGCACGGAAGCAGAGGGCTCCAACACCTACAGTGGTAATTATATCTGTCAAAATATTCACATAAAAAAGATTGCAGCTCAGTCGATCTGTTACTTTTTGCTAATATTGGATGTTTTAGGATTCTATGTTTAGTGTTGGGGCTCAAGGCACAGGAACCACTAATGGATCACAGAGAGCAGCGTCAAGTTCGGCTCCTGTGAGAAAAGTGGCTTCAGCCACAAGTTTTGGCGATAATCTATCTAACTTATTTGGAGGTATTAGATTATTAAGTCTTCCCAAAGGAGCATTAATTTTATGGATTGAAGTTTCTGCGGATGTTGTGCTCCTAATTTACTGACATACTTGTCTGTAATCCATATTTTTCTTTCGTGTTTCCAGATCCTGCATCTTCTGACGTATCTCAAGAAGTTGAGGGAGAGAGTGAAGAAAGAAGATGTGCTAGGTTCGAACTTCATCAGAGGACTCTTGAACGAGCGGTAATGTTCTGCAATTTCAGAATACAATAAAAAAATGTTCACTATCACCTGAGAAATAATTGTATTGCCTATGTCTTAGTTTATTTCTATGCTGTATAAGTTTACGTCTCCCTGTTAATACAAAGAAACAATTGCTACTCCATTCTCACTTCTGGTAGTTGTTTATTACATCTCCAGGCAAAAGCTCTCGCTGAGATGGAAGAACGAGATATGCAAGTACAGAGGGAGCAGGCAGAGAGAGATGTATGTGCTAGTGTTTTTCATATCTGAATCAGCTTGATTATGCTCGTTTTAGTTCATCTGTTCAAGGCAACAGTCAGTCGACTGTCCACATTATGTATAATTGTTTTCACCTTTTCATAATCTTATAATCATTTTCTTACCCAGCGATCCCAGCATGCCTTGGTCTTTTAGCCACGCTTGCTTGGTTGCTAATAGTCCACTTGTTTGTTTGGGCATTGTGAATTACAGAGAATTGGAGAAACGCTAGACTTCGAAATTAAGAGGTGGTCTGCTGGGAAAGATGGCAACTTGCGTGCTTTGTTATCATCTTTACAAGATGTGAGTTGCTGATACTTTTGCTGCTTGAGTGCGAAGCTAAGCTTGCATGTGTTTTTCTTGTATATTCTTTGGGCATTCTGTTTTATGTTGTTATGTCAGCATGGTCAAAGTTTTCTTTTTGTTCCATAAACATCATCATTGCTTTGACGCCCCCACCCCCACCCCCTCAAAATTTTTTAGGGTGGTGGTATCCTTTGCATTCTTTTTGTTTTATTAGGTATAATTAGTTGACCAAATACTATTATTTAATTTTTGTTGACCAACCCTATTTATATATTGATTTTGATTTAAGACCAACACATGGGAACTGGGTTTGGCTTTCTGGGGTTTTTCCTTTGGTTAATGCTGTTGGTGGCTTGATATAACTTCTTGATTGCCTTCATTATGATGATAGATTTGGTGATTTTTCCTAACTTTTACCTGATAGCATTTCATTTTATCTGTTTCATTTGTCAGAAGTTTATTTGCACTCTGTGAGGATGCGAGTGTGGTAAAATTAACATTAAATGGCAAATGGCAAGCTCCCTGAAAAACGAAATTAATGAATGCCACATTGTCAGAAGGGTGATAAATGTATTCGATTTACTAATATATACCTTCTGAAACAGATCCTTTGGCCAGAATGTAGATGGCAAGTTGTATCCTTGACTGATTTGAATACTGAAGATGCTGTTAAGAAGCAGTACCGTAAAGCAGTACTATGCATTCATCCTGATAAGCTGCAGCAGAAGGGTGCAACACTTATGCAGAAATGTATTGCCGAAAAAGTCTTTGACATTCTGAAGGTGCGTGTTCAACTTCTTTGGCAACATTTAATAGTATAATAAGTGCCAAGTACAAATTCATTTGTGTAGAAGTATACTTTCTGTGATATCATAGGGTCATTGGAACTCCTTGCTTTTACAACTTAACAAAAGTGTTTCGGCATGGGTGGGGGTTCCTGAAATAATTTAGCAATGGATTTTCCATTGGTGATTAAGCTGTGTATTTGTGACCAAGTTATGGGAGTCCAGTTCTTACATTTGTGACCCACATTGATGTGTGTCAGTGTCAATAGCCAATGGCATTGTTGATTCATATTATCTCATATTTCTTAAGTTTAAATAAAACCTTGCACCTTTTGTATTAACAGGAGGCATGGAACAAATTCAGCTCTGAAGAGCTCTTTTGAAGCAATCTCTAAAGAGCTTAACTATAATACCAACATGAATTGCCGGGCTGGCAAAGGCACAGATGAACAAAGTGAAAGCTTTACTTCATCAAATTACCTTGTTTTTACAGATTCTGGGGTCAGTTGCTAGGTCCCTGTGGTCCACTGTGTTCGAACCCTGATCTTCATGGTACTTGCGTTCCACATCTATATGTGTAGCCTTCTGTTCATCTGAGGGCTAATGACATGTCTTCTTTTTGGATTGCTTTTACTTGGTGCATTGACACACATTTTATTTCTTAATACTATTTTGTGTACAACCGCAGAAATTCAAACTACACTTGTTGTAGCATTCTGCAAATTTGTGTAATAATAAAATTCGCAACTTTTTAAAAATTTTTGCTTGATTATGTGTTGTATGTAAAAGTTAGGTTAAACATAAGTAAACTTTTTTTCCTTTCTATCCCAATTTCAAAATCCGAGCTTCAAAATCTTTTACAGCGAAAACACTTGTCGTGAAGATGGCCCTGGCCAGGTCAACAACACTGCATGAGTTCTTTACAAATAAAATGTTTTTGGGAGGAATTAAAACCATGGTCGAATTCGACTTCGCACTTGAATTCAACATACAACTCCTCATGATTTATTAATTCTTGAGTAAATTTCACTGACGGTCCTCGAATTTGTCCTGAGATCTCATCTAGGTTCTGATAGTTTTAAATTGCACATCTAGGTATCTAAAGTTATCAGAGTGCATCATCTAGGTTCTAAATCTCGAAATGCACATCTAGGTTTCTAAACTTTTCAGAATGTCTCATCTAGGTCCCCAAACAGCAAGGGGTGGTTTTTCAACGGCCGTTTGCTACAGTGTTTTTCGTACAAGAAGTATTTTTATTTGACAACACACAAAAAAAAAATGGAACTTCGGGGCATGGCAGATGGCGTCACGCCGCGCCGTGTGGCCTTGTGACGATCTTGGACATGGTCGCGAGCACCGCTTGGCGTGCTTCCATCCGCCGTCGCTTGCGGGACCTGCACGTACCGACCCTTCTTGCCTCATCGGCCAGCAAGGCTCCGCCTTGGGGTATAGGACACAGGACTCGGAGCGGACCATGGATAACTGTTGTATACGGAATGGAGCCCTCGACCCGACCCGACCCCCCTCCTCCCCTTCCTCGTCCCTGCCCCAACCTCACCCGCCGCCACCCGGATCCGCTCTCCGGCTCCACCTACAGCTCCTCCGCACCCATCGCCACGGATCTGGCCTCCCTTGACCTGTAGCTACCGGTTGGTTGGTCTTTCGTGGAGGAGCCCCCCTTGGCAAGGAGATCGATGGCAGCGTGGTGCCGGCCGGCTGTGGCCTCGTCGGCCGGCAGCGGGGGGCCTCGTCGCCCGGCTCTCGTGGTCGTCGCCGGACCGCTGTGGGCTGGTCGTCGGCCGCTGTGGCCACATCGCCCGAACACTGCGGCCTCGTCGCCAACCCCGCCCCCGGGCTATCGACACCCAGCTTCCGGCCGGCGGGCTTCGGGGGAGGCGTTGTCCATGGCGCGGTACGCCGCAGTCCTACCCTTGCGGGGCGGGCGTTAGTCGAAGACGCCATGGTGGCCACGCCGCCGCTGCGGTGGAGGCCAGTCTGCTGCGATCTCGCGTGGAGGGCGCGGCCAGGACAGCGGGCGGCTGCTGGAGGATGGCGAGGCAACCCACTACCATCCGGCGTCGGTAAGCTCTCCCTGGCGGCCCGGCCTTCTTCCCTCAATCTACAAGGTGGTCAAGGCACAACGGCTGGGAGGGCGGCTACCTCCGCAGTTGCTCGGAGTCCAGCGGCGGCGTGCCCGGTTGAACCTCCTGGCTGTGGCGCGGCGTCCGCGTTGGCCTCGGCGGCGCCGCTCTCTGCGCCGCGGGGCTGTGCCGCGCTACCTGCGAGCAGCTGCGCGCCCGGGCTATCTCCAGCGCTGTTGCGGGCTACATTTCGGGAACGGCGTGGCGGATGGCTGCCAACGCGCCCGGTTCGAGGGGCAGGGACTGCGCCCCTGCGAGCCTACATCGCCCGGCGACTCCGATGCAAAGAGGAGGACGGGCGCTACCGTGGCAGCCGCCGCGCCGTCTGCGGATCGGACCTTTGGTCGGCGCGGGCCTCGGCCGGCGGAGGATGCAGCGTGGGCGGCCACGTCCGCAACATGGAGCGGCCTGCATAGCAGCTCGGCCCACGGCGTGTCGGCGGGTGCCCGTGCACGGCGGCTTCGGCATGGCGTCGCTGCCGCGATGGCCCTCGACACCATGCTCCGGCCGCATACGCCGATGCCGACGGCTACACACTCGTTCAGCGCCGTGGCGGGGCGTCACCATGCCCGGCCTCGTCCTCGTCGCCCGTGTCGATTTGCCACCTTCTCTGCGTGCGCCTCTGCTTCAAGCGTTTGGCGGGGATCATGTCGCCGCTCAATGCTCCTCCCGTCACGCTGCCTCTTACGCCCCGGCCACGAGGCACCGGCGAGACCTACAAGCTTTAACAGCGTCGCTGCCACAACACCCCTCCACGAGCCGTGCTCGGGGGGAGCCTCGACAGCGTGCTATGGACCACCACGATGATGACGGCCGTGGGGGTGGCCGGAGACACTCGGGCGGCGAGCCCCCTCAGCCTCCTCTCTTGACGGACCTCTACCACCGACACGGGAGCAGCCTACGCCCCACCTCGACCGCTTGTGCGGCGCGGGGGGGGGTGTCGGCCCGCGTCGCCCGTCGTCGGCGTCGCGGCGCAAGCCGAGGATGCTCAGCCTTGTCGGCGGCGATGATGCCCGTTGACCCGTAGCGCGCGCGCCGGGGTGTGGTGGGGACCCTGTCACATGGGTTGACCCAATGCTCGACGAGCTTGCGGCCTCCATCGTCGTGCGCCCGGCTACCTTCTTGGAGGGGCGAGGCCGTGGCGGCCCCTATGCCAATGGTGGCCGCCGCGTGCGTGGCTCCATCGGCTACCGCTCGAGGGGCGGTGGGCGGCGGTGGGCGGACTTGGTTGAGGCTGAGTTCGCCGTTCCACTAGTCACCGTCGTGTTGGGCGGCTGCACCATGCAACCCCGGCCTCGCCGCCCCGGGGTTCGGGAGCCGAAGCGATCCACGCATCACGAGGCGAGGCGACCTCCGATGCTTGGCGCCGGTGGCGGCGAGGATGGGTGCACTTGCACCTCCTCGAGCCCGTTGCTCGTCTTGGATCGGTTGATGAGTTCGTAGCCGCTTTCAAGAGGCCACCGGAGCCGCCCATATTCTCCACGCCCGGTCTTGAGGAAACGGCGCCAGCGCCAAGACACCTCCATGCTAATGTCAAAACGCGGTCTGCGGCTCGTTTGCAAAGAGTGCGTCCGGGCTCCATAAGCGGAGGACCGGACCTGAGAGGCTGCTCAAGAAGATGGGGATCGAAGTCGAGGCGGCGTGAGGATGCGGTCTCCTTTCTTTGGCTGCAGGCTGCCCTCACCGCCCCTCGACGGCGAGGTCAACATGGAGGCCATGCAGGTCTTCCTTTTGCGAGGAAGAAGCGGCGCATCGGTGTAGCCTAAGAGCGGCGTCGGTCTAGTTGTGACATAGTTATCTTGTAATCGGCTTTGGTTTCCTTCCAGGTAGTTAGGTTTCTTGCTTTACATTTGTGTTCTTGTGTTTTGTTTTGTTTTGTTTTGTGGGCCTGATGTCTGCTCGGCATCCCGAACTGGATTTGTATTTGGATTTGGTTTTTCCTCCTCTTGTGAAAAATGGATGAATGGCCCGATCGAAAAAAGGCTCCGCCTTGGCATCGAACGAGCACACGTACGGGCAGTCGGGCACAAGCTGCCCATGCCTTTTGCCTCGCCGTCACGGACACCGCACCCACGTCTACACACAAGAGACCGTCGCTCTGCTGGAAGCACGCGAGCTCGCGCTCGCCGCGGCAAAAACCCACCGCCGAGCCCTCCAGGCTTTTCGTCGAGCAGCTAACCGGCATGGCACTCTGCTTCCTCTGTTCTGCTGGGGAGTACGGCAGGACGGCAAGGCCTAGGCCCAGTAGAAACCAGCCACCTTCCCTTGGCCCACGCAAGACACAGCCCTGTAGACAAGCCAGCCCTGTAGCCATCGTCTTGGGCCGCAGCCGGCCGAGAGAGACCCAGTGCCCGCATGGTTGCCTCCCTCTTGGGCCGCAGCAGGCTTACACCAGCCCATCCGATCCGTGCCCTTTTCCTTTTCAGAAAAGCTAGCCACTTTCAAAAATCCATAAGAAATTCATCCTTGCTCCAAAAATTATGAAACTGGTTTCATATTTTTCTAAAATCCTAATCTACCTCCCAGTTCAATCTGGTGTCTAGTTGAGTTTGGTTTTTATTGCAGTTTTATTGCTTCTTATTTGTTAGACGTTCTCACTATTTTCTTGTGTAGCAACGATTCGAGCTCGAATGGATTCGACGACGCACCTGGAGGCGATGGACCTTGATGTTGGACGACCTGGACTCCCGATGACGAGTACCACTACTTCCTTGACATCGCAGGGCGTCATGGCAACACCTTATCTTAGGGAATCCTATCAAGACACTGCAAAAGTAGAAATGCTAGCGCTTTATTTTTAATCCTTTGCTAGTGTGTATATATATATATGTGATGCATGCTTTTTCCTGAGCCATTGATTACCTTGATTGAAACCTCTTCACCCTAACTACCCAGCTCCATGCTCGCACTTATATTTTGCCTACCTGCTTGCTTGCATTTACTTCCATGATGGTTGGTAGGTGATGTGGTATTCAAAAAGAAATTAAAGAGAAGTGTTCCAGTCAACAATGACCAATTACATTGAAGGACACATGGTAAAAATCTAAACCTTTTATATGAGAAACACCCACTTAGGAGTTCTCTAGCATGTGGTGAAACTTCGTCACCGTAAACTCCTTCCTACACTTAGCATTTGCTTCCCGTCCGTTATGCAGCGCGTGCGTTTCTGTCCGTCCGTTTCCCCGCCCGCGCGTGCATGCCCCCGTCCATATCTGTTTCCCTTCCGTGATCCAGCGTCCAAATATAGGCAGGGCTGCCCCCTCCAGTCGGCGAAAACATAAAAAAAAAGAGAGAAAAAAAGCAACAAAACTTCTCCGTTCCTCTCGACTCCTCTCGACCCCGACATCGATGCCCGCGCGACTCCGCCCGCTGTTGCCTCCTTCCCATCGTTCATCTCCCTCTCTCCCTCCCCATCACTCTCTTCCTCTGCCCTCGGGGACGACGGTGGCACGGCGGCCCCCAGCGTGGCCCCTCGCTCTCGAGCACGGGCGGCGGCGTCCCGGCGGCGGCACGGACCTCGAGCAAGCGATGCCGCAGCCATTTGTCGCCCCTCCACTTTCCCCGCTGTTGTGTACCCACCGGAGTTCCCCATTGGCGCTGGTCCCCTCGCGGCGTCGTGACCCTCGCCGTTCCCGTCCGCGGCGCATTCGCCGTCACCCTCGCCGTTCTTCATTCGCGGCGCAGCCCCCGGTGTCACCGTCACCGTCCTGCCCCGTCCGTCGCGTGTCCCCCGCGGCGCCGCGGAGCCCCTCCCCGCTGAGGCCACGCAGATGCGCTTCGCCGTCCTTCCGCTTCACCTTCCTCTTGGGTCCCTTGGCGCCTACCTCTTGCTCTTCTAGACAACATTTGTGTCTCCATGAATGGTCAATCTCTTCAGTTACATGGCTTCTCCGATTCACATGGTACACTCCATAAGTATGCCCTCTCAAGTTCTCAGCCCCATCACAGACACAGGTGCGTTCTTCTTTAATACTGTTTGTATCTCCAATTTGGAAATAATTGGCATCCACAATTATGCCCAATACAATCGATGTGTGCTTAATTGTTATTTCTTCAGAAGTCATGGATGTGTGCTTAATTGGTATTTCTTCTCATGGATTAAGGATTTGCCCCTGGATAATCATTGCGGTTCTCATTTTTGAAAGCAGGTTTGTCTCTAATCAATTTAGAATTGCATCTTTTTAATTTTGTTGCATGGATGTGTGCTTGATTTTCATGATTTAGCTTAAAAAAAATCAAGTTTCTGGGGCCACCATTGGAGGAATGTGTGCTGTGTTTTCAGATACTTCTACATGGTAAGAGAATTTTGATCAGTACATGTTTCCGAATTTTGAGTATTTTGGATTAGCCGTAGCAGTGTTATCAAAATCAGTTAAAACCTGTAGCCTATGTTTAGTTAAATTAAATCAGAATGGTTTATGAATCTCAATGGCTATTTTCACTTTTATGTGAATTGTTTTTGCACTGCTATCTGAATGGTTATTTGCACGGCTATGTTTACAGCTTGCAGGTGCTCCCGTTATATCACCCTCATCTTCTATTATAGAGTTCTTTCTTTCAAGGTGCATTATCAAATTTTCCCTCATCTTCTATTATACAGTTCTACTTTCAAGGTAAGTAATCAATTTTTGTGCAGTACTAACAATTTATGTTATGCCTTGCTGGCCAAAGGAAGAGATGTCTTGCTCTTTCAGAAGGTAATGGTTTTGTACTATACTTTCAGGTTGTTTTGTATGTGCACACGTATGAATAACCGGATTATGTTGTTTCCATTTTTCTTCCTGCTGAACTTAGAGATGTCTCTGTGCTTTCAATGGGCATGAACTGGACATCATTTATGCATTTGATGCATATTAGCAAAAGATATTATGCAATTTTTGGACAATGGGCACTGATACTGAATCAACATTTTGAGCTTGGTGTACATATTGTATTGAAGTCCAAATCCGAAGATCTTAATCTGGTCGAGAAAGTATCAATTCGGAAAGTTGAAAACTGTTTAAATGCTTACGGGAAGTGTTCTTTACACCTATCAAGTATTTTACAGGGCTCTGGCCTCTGGATGTTTCTCTGCAGCTGATACCAGAAATCTACTTTTATCCCTACTCCGCCTTCTTTGTTGACAATGGCACTACCAGCAATCTAAAACTTTTTCATCATTAACAAATCTGGTGGCCTTATATACTACAAGGCATGTTCCTGGGATCCCCTTTCTCTTCCTTATTGAGATATTCTAGACCTTGAGCTGTGAACCATGTCAACTGAAGAACCTGCATATATCTCCAGGACTACGGTTCAGCAGGGAGGATGGATACCAATGACAGTCTAAGATTAGCAAGTCCGGCATTCAATGCATGCTATCTCCCAGCAACTCTCCCCTACCCCTGGCTGTACTGGCTTTTATCTCTTACAAGCTCATAACTTTGATCTCCATTGCTTTCAATTCCTCACAAGTAAGTAAACTGCTTAATAGTTCATAGATCTGGTCCACATCCTATAGTTCTAGGCTAATGCATACTTTGTGTGTGTGGGTACAGTCACTGAATCAATTTAAGTTCACAAACTCCGATTTAAGTATACACTAAGTTGAGCAATTTTACTCCCCCCCCCCATGTCAAGAGGATAATCTCATTGATATTGCATATAACACCAAATCATATATGGTTATGTACCATTACATGTGTGGGAATACTTCCATTATCTACTCTTACTCTGTCACGAAGTTAACTAAGGAATGTCAAGATTTTGTATCGTGTGAGATGTTTTCGAGGAAGTGAAGGCTTGAATGCTTATATGGTAGAAAATGGAGAGGCTTCGTAGGCTACATAAAGATTATAAGACCAATAATTTGTTTAAATAATTTTAAAAAACAATAATTTTCAAACTATTTGTTTCCTCTTATGCAGGTTATATGGTCATACACTCCTACGCCTGGCAAAACAGCATCAAAGGTCAGATTAGCAATACTCATACAACTGGTCAGTTCAATTGAGACCCTGATATCTTGGTTTCCTAAACTGAAACATTATATAATCTTCCATACATATTTGTTCAAGCATGGAAGAGGATTATATGTGTGTGTGTGTTTGACTTATAGAGAAGGAGATCATGCATATGTTCAGTACAGCAGGGTTTCTCTAGGCTGTGTCGATTCCACATAAGTCTGGTGGGGGCTATGTTACTATTCCATTGAATCCTTTATTGCTTATGTGGATTAATAAAACTTGCAAGTACTATAGCTTCATTACATCCATTCTTTAACAGGATGACAAAGGCTTTGCTTTAGCAAATTTCAATCACATGCAAGCATGATGCAGAAAATGTATGACCAATACTCTATTCAGTTGTAGTACATAAATCCATTCAAATTGGTAATGGACCATTTTTTTCTCTGAAATAGACTATAAAAGTATTAATGGAAAAATTGTTGCAAGAGAGTTGATTGGGCTGTTCCCAAAAAACATGTATGAGCTCTATTAACTTTATGTTATGCATGTACAGATCAGTTAGCTGTCCATAGCATCGATCCATCTCCGAGGAGACCGATGGCGTTGTTGAGGCTGGCTCTTTTCGATGTCCCCGCCTTGGTACAGTGCCGGAGCCGCACCACCACCTCAAAACTGCTGGCGTGAACCTGAGGATTAGTACTGAACACTCCCTCAAGAACCAACACAGACCTTTTCGTTTGGGGTCGTCAACAATCAAGGGATTGGTTGTCCTCAACAACTAATTCAAATTAGAATCCTTAGTGGTTACAAATGAATACTTCAACAAAATCGACTAACTTCCCGCAGCAACGCGCGGAGAGTCCTACTAGTAAACTAGATTGATATCACCAAGAGTAGTGACAACAAGAATTATTCAGAAGACAAATGGTTCATCACTCAAACACATGCATGACTGCTGCTAATCTCCAATTAAGCAGGGCGTATACACAAATGATTCCAGAATGCAAAAATTAACTTTTGCTAAATACTGAACCTTTGGGCTGTTCTGATCAAATGCCACCACTGTATCGCCGGAAGATAAGAAGATAACCTCCTTATAAGGATGAAATCCAAGGAATTTGATATGTTGTTCAGAATCCTGATTGTCATCTGAAACATCGAAAATGTTATCGTCCTCGGAGTTCCAGGAAACATTTTGTTCTACTGATATATCTTGGGTCTTCCTTCCATCATCCCAATGCAACTTCCAATATTCTGGTTCGAGATCTGAAGCAGTCCAATATTTCGCTTCATCGAATTTATTGTTTTCCACCTGCCACCAGTAATTATTGAGCTTGAGGTTGCTTTGATCCTTGGGCACCCACTCCAGTTGGTTATTACTGGATTCTCTGAGAGTCCAGACTTGAAGTTTGGTCAAAGCATCACTAGTAAGAGCTGCAAAGTACACTCCCTTCTCCGATTTACCTAGTCCTTGAAAATACGGTACTTTGTTCTTCCAATGGGCAAGCTTTTAGTGGCGATTTGATTACTTTGTACTTATCGTCGAACAAGGATAATCTGCAAAATAACACACACGCACGCACAAAGAGAGTGAGACAGTGTGTGAGAGATATAGTTACTAAATATATCCATATCCATGGTCGGAAGAAAGATTTGAGATTTATTTATTTACCTAGATACAAATTCACCGGGGCAGTGTATGTAGAGTGCACCCTTCCAGTATGCAGCATAGCGGCAGTACAGGTGCTGGACATGGTTGCCCCATTCGTTCAGCAGCAAGTCCCCATATGTCCCTGCGGCCTCGCCTTCCCGGATGAACACCTTCTCCTCCCACCTCCCGGTGCTGGATGAAAATTCATGCCACGCCGCCCATGCCGACGGCGGCCCAGTCCATCCGGCGGCACGCGTCCTTCTCGACCTGCTCCCTCCCTGGCTCCACAGGCTCCAACAGCACCTTGTACTCCGGTGACACGAAAGGGTCGAACACGAGGAATGCACGACGACACAAGTACCTGGCACTGTTGTAGCAGGCAGCGCGAGGGTGCGGTGGTAGGCGTGCCGACCACAGCGTTGCTGGATTGCATACGTGCATCACCACCGGTACCTCGCCGCTCCCCACGATGAGGGCCGAGGCCATTGCAGTGGTCCACGACATCAAACCAGCCGTCGGGGCGTTCTAGCTGGACGAAAAACGAACTTGCCGTCGACGCACCGGCGGCCGGAGCCGTCGTCCTGCGGCGAGGACGTCGATGTCGGACGGGACAAGAAGTCCGCCTGGGGTGGTTTGAGTTGAAGAAAAGGCCGCGCCGCGGTGCGGGAGGAGGGTCGGATCCGGACCAGCAGCTGGAGCTGGTCAATGAGGTCGCGCCACGCCTTGCAGACGCGGCACGCGACGCCGCGAGGCTACGGCGCCGGGAGACAGCCGAGGACAGTAGGGAGCAAGTCGTCGGGTAGAGCCGCCGCCACCGCCTCGATCTCCATGGACAACAGATCAGCCAGCAACGGCGGCGTCCAGAAATCTTGGGTGCGTCAAATGAATAAACAAATTATATGTTATACATCGATGTAGATGTTGCATCCGGATTAGGTCGGGCTTTGTTGCAAAACGTTAACGTCGGATCATAATATCTATCTCGGCGTTAGTTCGGATCACAAATCAGCGGCGTTGCCACCGGGCGGTGCAGCCTCGACATGGAGACCGACAGCGGTGGTGCCGCCATGGCGCTCTACCGACGGCGTGCTCGCGGACATCCTCGGCCGTCTTTTGGCGCGCGCAACCTCGCGGCGTCGCGTGCGTCTGCAAGGCATGGCGCCGACCTCGTCGGCAGTGCGAGCTCCTGCTATGTCAGCGCCGCATCCTCCCACACAAGGTGTCCGGCATGTTCGTCAACTACGCCGATCACGCGAGATGCCGCACTTCTTCCGACCGCCCTACATCAGCAGCTGCCCTCCCCCGGTTGACGGCAACTTCAGCTACGTCGTGTCGGCGAGACCTTACAACAACTACAAAGTCGCGGACCACCGCAGCGGCCTGGTCCTGTACTGGGGCGAGTTGTCTGCGGCGACTTGTGCGTGTGCAACCCCACGACGGCGGTGGTGCGCTGCCGGAGCTTCGCCCGGCGTCGTCCGCGGCGTTCGTTCCCGCGCCAGCGTACCTTCGCGTTCAGCCCCGCCGTGTCGCGGCACTACAAGGTTCTGGTGGCTCCCCTCAAGCTAGTGCCGAGGGAGTACCGGTGGCGGCGGGATGATCCGTTACGGGATGTGCACCCTGCCGCAACACGGAGGGCCGCCGCCCCGTGGGCGTGGCACGTGTTCTCGTCGAGGAGCGGGTGGCGGGCGCGAGGGTGTTCGTCCGCCAAGGTGAGGCGGCGGGGATCGTCGCCGATCTGCGGATGGATTCTTTCGCAATTGCGCTATTCTGCTCAGCCCCGTGGCGTATTCCATATATCGGCTAGGATCACTATATGTACATTGCCAAGGTGAATACGTCTCGAGGTAATAAATCAGTCCATCGATATTTTTGTGATGGATGATCGATCACACTTTGGCTACTGCCATGAATCACGGAATAAGTACTTGGAGTACAATGGGGAACTTGTTTTTGCCAAAAGAAATGGAGCGAGCTCTCTGCTTCGAATATATGCAAGGTGGAAGCCTTGACGGACATATTAAAGGTATACTATACTTATTACTAAGTACTCCCTCCGTTCCAAATTGTAGTTCACTTTGGCTTTTCTAGATTCATTTGATTTGCTATGTATCTAGACATAGCGTATAATTAGGTGCATAGCAAAAAATCAATGTATCTAGAAAAGCCAAAGTGAACTACAATTTGGAACGGAGGGAGTATTTAGTAGGCACAACATGATTGGGTTGCCTTACATATCTTTTATTTTGATTTATATTACAGATGATTCTTGTGGTCTTGACTGGCCGACATGCTACAAAATTATTAGAGGGACCTGTGAGGGGCTTATACCACCTCCATGGCTCAACGGGAAGGCCTATTTTCCATCTGCGCTTAAAGCCTGCTAACATCATGCTTGATCAGAATATGACCGCAAAAATTGGGGACCTCGGTTTATCCACACTGGTTGTTACATCAATTACCCATAAAACTGAGGTCAAGGGAACACAGTAAGTTGCTTTGCTGCGTAATTTCTACCATTTTTCTTTGGCTTTGCCTTATATCAAGCAGGTTTCGTTTGCATTTCTGTACTAATAATCATATCTTTGATGCGGTAATTCTTGTTATATCATGAAGTAATGGGTACATGCCACCTGAATACATAGACAGTGGTCTTATATCAAACAAGTTTGACATATTCAGTTTGGGAGTCCTAATTCTGAAAATAATGGCCGGAAATAAAGGCTACTCCCGCTGTAATGAATTGCAGTTTGCTAAGCTTGTAAGTAAAAGTACTCTCTCGCACGCGCGCTCTCTCTCTCTGTGTCTATATATATATATATGAATGAACTGATGCATGTCTTTCTCATTTTACTATCAGGTATTAAAACTGTTTACATGCACGTATCCCACATCTTTCTAACTTTTATTGGAAAAATTTACAGGTCATTAACAACTGGAAGCAGAGGATACAAAGCACATCAGCGTACGTTTTACAAGAAATGAACATCCTGCAAGCAGAGGCTTGTGTCAACATAGCACTAAGATGTGTAAATGGCGACCCACATAGAAGACCTTCTGGAAAGTACATTGTCAATGAACTGGAAGAACTAGAGTCTAAGATCAACAAACAGTTGAGTTGTTTCATTGAAAAAAATTTTCATTTGGCAAAAAAATATTTCAGTTTGATATATTTAGCTTATTTTTCGTTTCATTATTGCCATTTCCACAGGCAACAATGCTATATTTTTTTGGAATTCTGAGGATTATTTATGTAACTATATTACAGATTTGTAGTAAAATGAAAAAAAATCTTTTCTATTGAGACATTTTTGAATCCGAGGTTGAGATTACACTAATTAACATTATGCATGGCCAACATAGATTAAAGAACCCATTTATGTCTGACATTTCTTTTACATAAATGCAACATGATAAATTGAAGTGTTAAGATTTACATGTTTCGTGTTGTTAATTTCAGGCTAGCGTTGCAAAACTTACCAGGGATCTTTTGGTGAAAACTATAGGTATGCAAATGCTAGATTGAGGATTTATTTGTTGAATATTCAGAAGCAGATAAAATGGGGAATAATTTTTATTTTGTGTTAAGCCAACTCCATATTGCGCATGCAGTTGAGTAATTGTTATTGTCATACTCCCTCCATCCCATATTGTAAGCCATTTCAAGAATCTTAGAAAGTCAAATCATCTTAAGTTTGACCAAATTTATATAATAAGATAATAACTTTAGAATGTCACAAATCTTTATAATTTTCTTTTTATATAATCTTAGTCAAACTTAAAATGATTTGACTCTTCAAGATTTTGGAATGACTTGCAATTTGGAATGGAGGAAGTATTTAGTTTTCAAATACTTATTATTATGTGATACTTGTTGCTTGTTGGTGGTTATTTAAGGTCTGATCCTTCGAGAATTTAGGAAGCATATAGAATATATAAAATACATAGAACGTCATGGTGCGTGGGTGAAGGATAGTAATTAGGTGCCCTAATTCTTTTTGCAGGTTTCGTTGTTCTTTTTTTTTGATGTACAAGATGAAGAAGCAAATGTTTCGCTGGGTTTCCTACATATCTATATACAGGCCTGCATCCTAATAAATATTTCCTTTTTTTCTGAAAAATAAAAAATATTACCTCATGCACGTTAACTAAAATAAAAGGATAACAGTCCAGTGGACCCGCACCTTACTCCAACAAGTGGCTGAGTTAAGACAGCAGTAGTTTTTTTGTATTTGATTCAGTACTTTTATTTACGGTTAAGTCCAAGAAAAATGAAATAATCAAACTTAGTTTTGTATTTCATTCTTGTTCAGATTTATTAGAATAGGTGATCATTTACATAAGTCAAACATTAGCAACCACTACTGATGGATCCCCGTAGGAACACGATTTCCCGTGGGAACACCATAACTTTTCCATATAGACACATTTTTCCCATCTGATGCCCCTTGGGCTTGTATATTTTATAAAGACACCGTTCAACAAGAGATCTATTGATTCATTCTATCACTTTCACTCGTAACAATTCTGTTGAGTATTGGCTTACTTTTTACACCTAATCCAAGAAAGAAGAAATAATCCAACCTAGTTTTTTGGAGTGTTAATTATTTTTTCTTTCCTTAGTTTGACAAAATATCCTATTTTACCTAGAATGGAAAGTATTCACATGGAATTTGACTCAATAGAGTCTGCACTTGATGGAAGGAGAGGCCGAGGCATTTAAAATTACCATTTTTGAAGTTCATCACAAAGAAATTTCTCTGAGGAGCTAAAAATCGGTAGTGGTGGATGCTTGAGTAGTTTACAAGGTAAATAATTTTCATGTTGCACAATGCAGAGCTAACTTGATCTGATTTTCATGACCACTCTCACCAGAAAGTTTTAACAGGGCATCCTGCCAAACCAGATTATAGCTGTCAAAAGGCTTTTGAACAGCCATACAATAGAAGACAAGATGTTTCATGGTGAGGTCAAAAGCATGATGATGGTTAACCATATAAATATTGTACGATTACTAGGCTACTGTTCGCATACCGAAGAACAAGTTGTCAAAATGGAAGGGAAATTTATTATGGCTCAGGATCGAGAAAGATTGCTCTGTTTTGAATACTTAATCAATGGAAGCCTTGAGGGCTACCTTACTGGTATGATAAGCCACAATTTACTAGAGTTGATTTTAATATCCATGTATTTACTTAGTTCGTTCTTCCTCTGTTTTTCATCCTACTTAATATTTATTAAGCTATGTCTCATCATTGTAAGGAACACACTGAACAAATGAGATGTCACGTCAATTAATATGTTTATACACAGTTTAGCACAACCAATCCAAACACAGAGGATACATGTGACATGCTTCTATCCAGCTCATTTTTAAAATTTTACTTCTGCAGACGAATTAAGGGGACTTGAATGGCAAACTCGATATCAGATAATTAAAGGAATCTGTTATGGTTTGCAACATCTTCACTGTGAAAATCATATTATTCATATGGATCTCAAACCTGCCAATATACTATTGGACACTAGCATGGTACCAAAAGATAACTGATTTTGGCCTATCAAGATTGGACAACATATCACGAACTATGAGCTCAAACGTCTTGTAACTCTGTAAGCTTAAATTTTGAGCAAACATGTTTTTCTTCTGATATTTGTGCTCATGAATATTTATGGACGTAATGTGTTGAACCATCGGTTTTTCATGTAGAGGATACTGTGCTCTGAGTACCTGCATCATGGCAAAATGTGTCGCTAAATCAGACATATATAGTTTGGGTATTATAATTCTAGAGCTGGTGACCGGAAGTAAGGAGGATCCAAACATTACTAAAAGTAAGTTGCCTCACTATCCATTGATATAATGCTTCAAACAACAATGGAAATGGGGAAATGGAATCATATTAACCATTGTAATTTTATTGTGGCAATCTTTGGTTCTAGAAGTTGTATAAGTTGCGTGGTCTATACAAATGTAAAAATTGTGTGGAAATCAGGGCGGCTTTGTAGTTTTAAGAAGGATTGATAATTGAAGAAATAAATTCCTTGAGAGAAAAAATTGAAATATATTATTAGAGATATATAATTAATAAAAACTGGCATCACAAAAGTATCCAAATATTGTCATCACCATTCCTTCATCTCTACTATCCTCTAGCAAATTTAATTTTTTTTAACTGGTGCTTAACTTTAGAAAAAATTGGATTTTGCATTTAGTAGTCCTCCTCCGTGTTATTTTGTATTTTTCTCTGCAGTTTGTATTCTTTATCTAGTTATGATGCATATTATTTACATTTTTTTTGTTAGAATGTCGCCCTATTAGGCTGGCCTTGGGTGCAGCGCCAAGCCAATTAGGTAAGGATCACCGTTGATTGTGTGTTTCTATAAACCCTAGGGATCCTTGCCTATATATGTAATATGTACTCCCTTCCATCAAATCAATCAATTATCCCGAGACCTAATCGCTCTCATTTTTCTTTGTTTGTTTTTCTCAAACTAATAAAGCCTTATCATAACGATGAACAAAATACGACTACTACATTGAAATGGACTAAGTAACTCATAGGTTCATACAATTCTAATTCACGTTTATCCCTGAATATGGCAGGTACATAGAAGGTGGAAGCATAGATGGAATAAAACAGCAAAGAATGCACAATTAGGGTTCAAGCAAGTGGCTACATGCCTCGATTTGGTGGGAAGATGCATTCAGGAAGACCCCACACAACGGCCTAATATATGGGATATAATCAGTTATCTCAACAAAATGGATAGTAGTGATGCAAAAATAAGCGATGGCACTGAATGCCTCGAGTTGGACGACATGCTGGGAGTTGATCCACTCGAAATCCATCTACCCTTACAGCTTAATATACAGATATCACGCTCTGTTGAGCTGACCAATGATACGGATGATCACTTTGCTTTCAAAGTTTCGACCACCAGCTTACGTCCGTATTGCATAGAGGAAAACGAAGGTACTATTCCTCCACGGTCAAAGTGCAGTGTTACCATATCGTTGCAAGCAATGGACAGGGCACTCCCGTGTCATCAGTGCAGGGATGAGTTCTGTGTCCAAAGCACAAGGGTAGATGCGAGTCTTGCAGCTACGAATATAGGTGGAGACATCTTCAATGAAAAGGCAGGTAAAGTGATCGATACTGTTAATTTCAGTGTTGTTCTTATCGAGGCGTCGTCTCCGTCTGCTGACCACTGAGATGAGGAAGATTTAAGCGCACAAAAGGAATGCTGCATGCAAGCCGGTCACCCGTTGATATGTTTAATTTTTTCCATCATGCTTTGCCATAGTCAATCTTGTATCCCAATGCCTAAAGCGAATTATACAGTTTAGACAATATTTATACACCTTGAAGTACTGTAAACCTTTGACAAATTTCTTTGGACATCTCATGCGAAGTGTTTCCGAAAACATCAGTTGCCATCGGCAGTGAAGGAGGTATGGGATTTGTTTTTTTTAAAAAATCATGTTGTAGCACATTTTTCATTAAGGGGACACGGTGGAAATATGATGTATGGATTGAACTTATAAAACTATGAAGAAATATTTTTGAGTGGAATGCGCCGTAGATCCTTATATTTTCCCTCCTTAAACTTTTTTTACTCAGCTAGATACATAGATGTGACATGCAAATGGAGAAAAACAATAAATATATTTACATGAAGAAATTATAAGATCAGTAATTTATAATTTTATCTAAATACTACAGAATATGTATAATCAGATCGTATAAGAAAGCTAACGAAAAGAAAAATATACCATCATACAAGTAAATTTTTATTAGTTCTCACGTGCCGCTGCCGGCAATAAGAGAGGCCGATCGCTGTGGTACAAGTTGTCACTATCCTAACGAATAGAGCTTCTTCTTTTTTTTTTTTTTTTTTTTGATGGGACAAACGATAGAGTTGTCACTATCCCTCACAGCTTCATTGTGTTGTTCGCGCGACGCCCTCTAAGGGAAGAAGCACGCTAAATACGCAACGTCTTCCTCTCCTTTCGTTAATGGGCTGGATGACGGCTCTCTGAATTCTGGGCTGAAGAACTCAGAGTTTCTTCTTTTACATAATTTGCTCCCTCTTTTGGATGTCTCCTCCGATCCGATTGGTAAGTTGGGGCGGAGTGTTGCACTTCTCTTACAGCTTCTGCGGTCTTGCTATAAGAGATATGAAGATCAACACCTTGCCATGATACTGTGCCAATTCTAGTTTTGATTTTTGAATTTGAACTACCGGCGACTTGTTTTATATGTAGATTTCTTATTTTAACCGAGCTGGAGATCGATGTATCAGGGGAACATCAGTAAGGATAATCCCCCCTTTGATCCGTTTGTGGTGCTTGACTAACAAGTATATAGTATAGAAAAAGACTAGCGTCATGAGATGAAATATACTACTGGAAGAAGACTTTAAAAAATATATGTAGGTACGCGCGCATAATATTATTTCACGTATAATAAGTAGAAATATTAATTTTTTTCATAAATAAAATCGGAAAGATTATCAATTATGTGCACCCAAATCATGAATTTTACTAGACTGGTACGTTCAACCACATGACGCTGGAGAAAATATCATTAAGTGGTGCACGATTTCGTGCCAACCGCCGTGGCATTCTAGCTCGATGAAAGCAAACAAATAAATGAAGTAACGTCAGGCTCTTTTTTGCAAAAACGTGACTACATCTTTTCTATAGATGGCTAATTAATGGGCCAGGCCCCGCTGGACCAGCACGGGCCTGTACTGAAAAACCACGGCATAAGTATGTCTAGGCACGCGCCGTGGGTGACCACAAGACGCATCGTATTGCTTTTATGCCGCCGCGCGCGTCAGCTGAACAAGCCCTTGTCCAACACCCAGTTCTCGATCATCTCCTGCGCTGCCCGGCCCTGCACCGTCGGCACAAAGTGCCCGGCCGCGTACACGGCGGCGTGCACCAGGGCGCCATGCTTCTGCGTGCTTTCGGCGAGCCTCCCTTCATGCTGTCGGGCGCCGCCCGGGCGCTTTCCGCCCAGGCGGCGCGGTGGGCGTCCTGGAACGCGGCGGCCCGTCCCAGTCCAGCTCCCGCAGCGACAGACCCAAGTTTTAAATAGCGGGCTATGGCAAATAGCGGCGCATTTTTTCTAGGGACTATAAAGCTATAGCGGAGCTATGACAGATAGCGTTTTATAAGAAAAACTATGAAAAAACTCCAATTATTTATGTCAAAACAAGGCAAATATGATATTTGGTGAACACAAATATGTTTACAAGGTTTTACAAGTCTAAATAATATTACCAAATACCAATATGATATTACAACATTTTTCATAAAAATTTAATCGACCAAAATGCCAAATTAGTAACAAATGAAATATGAAATAGCGGTAAATAGCGGCGCTATAACGCTAAATAGCGGTGAGTAGTTGTAAATAATAAGCGGTGTTATAGCGGAAATGCAAATAGCTTAGCGGCGAGTCTTTCCGGAAGCTATAAGCGGCGCTATAGCGGAGCTATAGCGGCTATTTTAAACAGGGCGACAGACACCACCCCAACCTGCGCGTCACGGATTCCATCATATAGGAGCACGCGTGGACGGCGATGGCCCACGTAGCAGCGCCTCCACCTCCCTTTTGGCGCTCTTCATCACGTCGGAGACAAGGGGAACGCGGAGGAGGACAAGCAGCTGCGTGGTTGCTGGCGGGGTTATCAGGTCGGTGGCCTCGAATAAGGCATAGTAGAGAGATGCGGTAGCCACGGGGATCGGGAGGTAGCCGCACGTGGTCGACAGGGCTTTTCTGAGGAATATGGTGGCCGCTGTGCCTACAGAGGCCATAGTGGCGGCGAGGACGACCACGAGGAGGGAAACTGGGAGAGCAGCTGCCATTGGGAATTGCGTTTAGCTTGCTTGTCTGAATGGTTTTGCACCATCAGAGATAACCGAATATGTATGTTGTGAGGTTGCCAATTAAAATCTTTGACAAGAAACCTTTTTCCAATGGCAGCTGCCATGACGGCGTTGTAACCCGACTCTCGATAAAAGTGAGGAGTGTTTGCTGGCTGGCGCCCGTGGTTTTTTCTCTCCCGCATTGGGAGACGTTAAATCTTGTGTCTCTATGTGGTTTGATATGTTTTACTTCGTCATTTTATCGTCCTCGATTACAACAAGTTCGTCACCGGCACCAAGAATTACTGCCCATCCCCGACATGTGTGCAGTATAATTGTATAAAGTATTGAGCTATGAGGTCTTAAACAAATATCTTAGATACACACAAGAGAATAAGGTTTTAGAAGAATACATCCCCGAGGATGGCAAGAATGACATTACTTCCTAGGAAAACACTACCATTGCGCCTGGCTGACTCGTCGATACAACTGGCTGCTGGATACACAGCTGATCGATCGGAGTTGCCAAGAAACGCAACTGGTTTCGCATGACCTGAAAAACAGTGACTCTAATAAACCACTTCGCTAGTGCTTATGTGTATGTGTTCTGCTCAAATGAGCTCCTCATCAATGCACGCCGGCTCACCCAGATGACTGTCGTCAAGGAAATCCACCGAATACAGCCCGTTGGGAAGCCGGCGGCCCCCGCCGATGAGAACATTGCCCTTCCATATTTCGCAGCCTTGTACAGTCATCCTGATTTCGCAACCCTGGCGAACGAGGAGGCCTGCAGAGATAAGGTTCATGGACGCACCATCGAAGTACCTTATTCCAGAAAGGTTGACTCTCCCGACGACGTGTCCGCACATTGTGGAGCTTAAACGTTGGCCGTTGGCGGCAATGGCGATGACAGTGTCAGTATGGTGTAATCCCTGTAGCAAGCTAGAGTTGCCCGTCAAGTGTAAACTGGCGCCGTGGTCCAGCACCCATTCGGGTTCATTCTTGCTAGCGGTTGCTGCAATGACAACCTTCTTGATTTCCTGAGGCGGACTGCTGGATTGGCGTGTACATATCAAATTAGCGAAAAATAGAATAAAATGTCAGAGCATGCATGCACGCAGATCATATAAAAAATAAACTGAGAACTGGCCAGAGCAAAGAAAAAAAAAAAAAACCTTATTCATTTTTAATACGATATTTTGGACTTCAGTGCTAATCTGACATTCCAGTCACTATTGATAATAAAGATGAAAACAAAATCATATTTTCGATCACAATAATATGGAAACAATTGCATGGCTGCACCTATATTTTGAGGCTTACAAATAAGTTTACATACTACCATTTTTTTCAATTTGTGTCATATTATCAAGTTATTTTAAGCATTGTTCTGATTTTAATAAATCATATTTTGGAAAAGGATTTGGGACAATGGAGGAAGTGATCCAAGGAGGAGGAGAAGGAACTCATACATAGTCAGTCACTATAAATTACATAGCCACAAAAAAGCAGGCAAATACCCGTTATGAATTTTTAATTTTTGTCACCCAATCTAAGAATGACAAAATCACCCACCCAAATGCTTTGGTTAGATTTTCTTAAGGAGAGCAAGAGAACTGTCGATATCTTACTTCTTAACTTACTAAAATTACTAATTAGAGGTTTTAACACAAGCTTCACAATGCATCTCATACATTAAAAAGAGATAAACCTAGAAATTCTCAAAATAATCACAAACATCTAGTCTTTAATTTGGTTGAGAGAAACTTCAAAAGTCTATATATATCCTTCCAAATTGTTAGAAGTAGAGATTTTGATGAAACAAATATACACTGAAAACTTAATCTTCATCTATTTTGGATGTCTTGTTGCTACCAAAAGTTACAGAGTGAGGCTGACTAGAGTGCCCAAAGCATATAGAAAAGTTGTTGTACAGTGAATATATATATATATATTAGAAATTTTTTTCCTATATATATATATATAAATTTATTCAAATGGCTATCTCCACCACGATTTATAATCAACTTTAGAAAGAATCTAGTAGACACCCAAAAATGTCCGGATATGATTTTCGGTGGTTTAGATGTGTCAAGGAGGCCCCCTGGACATATTTGGAGTGCGATGGCAAGGACAAATGATGGAGAGATTCAGCGATGATATGTTTTGTTTGAATGTCTAAGATCCGAGACCTTAGTGATACATTGTGTGACTGGATTCAACAGGTAGTAACTGGTGGGAATGTAAGTGTAAAATTAGATGATATGACTTGACCATATATTAAAAGTTACAAAAGTGTGAGGCAGGGGATCCCTCTCCCCCATTCTTTCAACTTTGTAGCTAATGGTCTCACCAGGATGGTCAAGAAAGCTCAAAACAATGATACTGTTTCATGGTCTTGTGGATCACATTATTGAGAAAGGAGTGGTTGTGCTCCAATACGCAGATGATACAATAATCTATTTGAAACACAGTTTTTTAGGGTGCGGGGAACTTAAAACTGTTGCTATACATGTTTGAATTAATGGCTTGCCTGAAGATAAATTTTGATAAGAGTGAAGTAATAGTAATAAATGACACTGAATCTTGCACTTTGAAACATATGATGAAATATTTTATTGCCAATTGGGAACCTTCCTATCAAGTACTAGGGAGTGCCAGTGAGCCCAAGTAGATTGCATATAAGTGATTGGATGCCTTTGGTAGAAAAGAGTGCAAAAAGACTTGATATTTGATAAGGTGGGACAATTGCCGGTAGATCTACTCTCATAAGTTCTAGTCTCAACAACTCCCTATATACCATATGTCCATTTACAGGTTACCTAAAACAATTATCGACACATTGGATAAAATCAGACTTACTTTTTTTGGCAAGAAGGTGGAACAAAAAGAAAATACCACATGGTTAAATGGACAAAAATATGCAGGAGCAAAAAGAAGGGAGGTATTGGAATAAAAGACATCAAGCTCATTAGAGAATGAGAAAGGAATTTTGGCAATATATTATTCAATACAAGTACATTAAAAACCAGTCAATCTGACCGTGAAACACAGGTAGAATGACTCTCCCATGTGGACTGACCAGCTTAAAATAAGGCATGCTTATCTAGAAGGGAGAAAGATAAAAGTGGGGAATGGAAGGAAAACTCTTTTCTGGCAAGATATATGGCTTTATGATAGACCAATATGCCTAGCACACCCTGAGTTGTTCAATGTGTTTCTCAACAAGAATATCACGATGGGGCGGGTATATGATAATCCCCAATGTTTGAATTTTTGTACATGGCTTACAAATGAACTACATGATTAGTAGGGAGAAAATATTGAGTGATATAGTCTCACATGGCTTAACTGGTAGGGATGACATGGTAATATGGAAATTTGGCAACAAAAATAAATTCACTATGAAATCTGTTTATGAAGCCTTAACTGCTAGTGATGCTGGTATAAACAACAAACAGATCTGGAAAGGGGAAATCCCTCCAAAAATTAAGTTTTTCATGTGGCTCTTGATAAATGACTCGGTCTTATCTAAGGAAAACATGATAAGAAGGAAGTGGCAGGGTGATCCAACTTGTTACTTCTGTTCTCAACCTGAGAGTGCTAATCATCTTTTCTTCAAGTGTAGTGTAGCAAAGTCTATTTGGCCAATTGTTGCCATTTGCGTAGGTGCTAATAACATCTCAGGCTCTCTTAATCAATGCTGCGCTTGGTGTGGTAAATGGCTCCTGGGGACAAAAAGTTTTATACCTTTGGAATTTCTGTCATATGCTGGGCTATTTGGAAAACAAGAAATAATGCTTGTTTTGAAAACTAGATCACTCTTGATCCAGCCCAAATTGTATGTTATGCATGTTCGCTCATGAGCTATTGGGCAAATCTATACTTTGATGGTGACAAGGAGGCGCACCTGCGAAACTGGTTAGGAAGAATGCAAAATCATAGGCCAAGATCCTGCAGGATGGTCAGGGGAGAAGCGGCTCAACATGAAGTCTAGGAGGGAGCGCGAAAGCAGGGAAGCGAGAAGACATTCGTTGATTCAGAATGACAGTCACAGGCTTTGTGGCTTCGTTGATTCAGAATGACAGTCACGTTGTGGTTTTGTAAACCTGATTGCATCTATCTGTCGTGTGATTTTCTTGCACTCGTTTTTCAGTTAAGTCATGCTGATGCCCGTAGTATGCATCAGTTTACCAGAATCTGTTAAGTGAGGTTAACGCCAGAACTACCCCTCGATAGGCAACATAAGAATCTCTACAAGAAGTACAATGCAACATGTGCACATATAACGAGGAATGAAGCTTTGAATAGCATCTGTAACACCTACACGTCCAAAATTTGCATATGGCCAAGCTCCTCATGTGGAACCGAGAGACACTATGTTCCTTATCGTAGCCTGTGGGAATTAATGTCATGGTTGTTTTATGGAGTTCTAGTTACTAATTAAGGTGTCTAGAATCCATTGTATTTTATAGAGAATACTAGAAACCATGATGCAGTAAACATGTACATGTATTTATAATCTATCTATCTATAACTCTTATAAAGCAAAACCCCACTAACTATTTCTCTTGGCATGCAAAGTTTCAACTCAACAGTCCACTATTATTTGCCACTAACAGTTTCTCTTGATATCCAAAGTGTCCATCTCAGGCTCTCAGCAATCCACTATCATTTGCAACTAAAGTTCACTAAAATAATAAAGCTAAACGTATATTATATCATGTTCCTACATTACCATTACCCTACGTATACATCACCTTATTCTTATTAGTTAAAATTTTATCCCATTTATATTCCTTTATTTATCATACCCACGTTAACACGCGGGGAATGCTCCTAGTTTTTTAATATGAACAAAATTATGTCCAGAAAGGTATGTATAAAAAGATCGTTCCCCATACGTAAAATAAATATTCTTTAGGATAATTATGGTGATAAATATGATATGTGAAAAGAATAAATGACCCTAAATTTGTCTGTAATTAAAATGGAGAAAGTACGTACCCAAAATTAGCATCTTCATGCGTATCTTTTGCGGGCACCTTATAAAGATTTATAGGTTGCTCATTTGTGGAGTCTTCAGTTTGCTGGCCACGTAAGACTGAAATGTCTTGCTCATTTAGACTAAGAGGATCAAGTGGAGGAGGAGCACATTCTTCTTCTACTTGATGCACTCTTTTCGTGTTGAACTTTATAGGACGTGGATGCTTATTTATGGCATCCTTCAATTCGGACTCTGCAGCAATCCTGTCATTTTCCTCGGCGCCCATGGTTGCGCCAATGTTGGCAACGACCTCCTGCAGGTTTAACAGGTGCTGGATGCCAGCAAGTATGTTGTCATACTTCCCCCTTTCGCGGACGTTGAATTCTATGGTGAGTCTCTGAAGATTGGGCACAGCTTCTTCCTGAAAGTCCAGCGATAATACACCGCACATAAATCTGAAATACTTGAGAGCTGGGAACGTGCCTCTATGGAAGACTATTTTTCCTGTAGTGGGTATCCGGACATACAAGGATAGAGCTGTCAGCAACGGTAGGTCTGCGAGCATATCGATGTCTAGAGCCAACAATTCTCTGACAACAATTTCCAAAATGGAGAGTTTGCGGAGTTGTGGAATCCACTTGGGGAGCCTTGTAAAGATGCAAATGGGTAGCAGCAACTCACATATCTGGACTGAAGGAGTGGATGTGCTGCTTGAGTCATCCATGGGAGGCAGCAACTCATCTGATGAAATAGCATTGACTGCAGCAACAGGACCTAGAGTGAGATTTTGTTTCAATCCAAGGTGGAGGTGCAACAATCTTGAAAGTTGGAAAACATCTGATGGAACAGCTGTAACTACTGAGTTTATTTCCAGTGTTTCCAAGTGTTTCAGACATCCAATCTGACCAGGTAATTCTACAGTGACGTTACATCTAACCTGCAAATATCTTAGCAGAACCAGTCTACAGATTTCTGCAAGTGGAAACTTCTTGCCTCCGTCGTCAGCCCAGAGATGAAGGATCAAGACTCGAACAAGCTTAAACTCCACTAATGAAGGCATGCAGCTCAAAAGTCCAATGAAAGAAAGTGTTCGGACATGAGACAATCCAATACTCTCTGGTGTACATGCATATGTTGCACTGCCGAATTGGAGAGACAGTCGATGAATCTTTTCTTTAAATGGCACCGTCAACTCAGAATCATCTATGATAGTGATGAAATTATCTTCTGTTGTCTTGCTAGTGATAAAATCAAATACACTAGGGTGAACAACGTACGGTACTCTGAGGGGATACACTTCTCCCTCATCCTCAACCACTTCACCCTTGTTACAGTTAATATCCGTCCGTTGCATCAGGCCTAAACTGACAAGGACATCAAAATACCTGGCAGTGACTTCAACTTTGTCCTCCTCTGATGCACAGATAAAACCTTCAGCTATCCATAGCTTAACCAAATCTTCCTTCAGAAAAAAGTAGTTCTCTGGGTAAATACTGAGATATAGCAGACAGGTCTTCAAATAATGAGGAAGACTACTGTAACAAAGCTTTAGTATTTGGTTCAGAATCTCGACTGGAGTTGATTCTATCCTTAAGTTTTTATCTAGAAATTTCTTTACATCAGAATCCAGGTTCTCTTCTTTTCGGTCTTCCTTAATCCCTGTTCTGTTTCCAGCTGGCATATCTTTTCTTTTATTTCTGGCTGGCTTGCCATGAGAATAGCTGTCCACATAATAGCCAGGGGTAAACCACCACATTTTCTTTTAATTTCATCTGACACATCATTAGATAGTCTAAGATTCACTGCTCTGGAGCCAACAAATGTTCTGATAAATAATTCTTTACAATTACCCACATTGAGAGGCTTCATAATGTAATTATGCTGAAGTACATAACTGCAGCATGCCAGTGCAACCTCCTTATCTGATGTTGTTGTTATTATTCTACTGCCAACGCTGCAATGTGGAAAAAGCACGGCCAACAACATCCCAAACTGATAACGACTGTACATCATCGACTATAATGAAGTACCTGCAAAATAATTTTGTTGTAAATGTTCAACATGCTTTGCATGATTCATGGCAACTAATAGAATGAAAAATGACTAAAAACATTTCATACTTGGCATTAACATGAAACGTAGTTTGGTATGCATTCTGTTGCATAAGCTAGCAGTTTGAGAAAAAAATGTACTTTAAAAAGGGACATAAGTATTACAAGTTCATGCACATAAATTTAAGACCATCAATTAACCAGTATCCAATGGACCAGGTATCGTCGTATCGACATGTCTTACATGAGTCATTCCATCCATATATGTGGACAAGATTACAAGTAAGAAGTGAAGAGAGAAAAGATAAGTGAGTATGGGCAGCTTTAGTAGTCGAAGAGGGCAGAACAGAATTGAGGTAGGATGGAGTTGATAGCAGACCGGCCACCACATGTCCACTTGTGTTCTGGGTAGGATTATTTTACAGTGTGTTTCTTTCTCGATCCTCTGCGTAATTCTTCAATGGTGTTTATGCTTGTTCTTAGTTATAATACTTGATTTGAGCCTCGCCATGCACCCTAATATATTATTATCAGAACACAAATTAATTTAAAGCAGATGACATTATGGTAGAATCACAATACCAACATACGTGATGGTGTCGCATCATGCCACAACCATAATTTTAGATTTCTCTTATTGAGGTGGGCTTCTTCTAGTGTTTTGACATTCAAAATTTAGTATAAAGTTTTCCTACTAAATGTCTCACGGTATTCCAATATGCTATGACTAGTGGTAGTGTTTTTTATTACTAACTAAAAACACTAGGAGAAGCCCACCACACATATGTGGGATCCAAAACAAGCTTCACTTCATACTAATAACTAAATTTGTGTCCTTCATACCTCCATACTCATAGAAATTCTAAACCTCGCTCATTTCATTGCCACATGGACAAGATGGGCCTTGAAGTATCATAATCCTTGATTTTTCATGCCATGATGAAAGGTATACATTGATGTTCTCTATCACTATGCAAGCGATATGTGTATGTATACAGAAACTAGTGAGTGTTAATTTTTATGTCCAACGCATATAAGAAGTTATGGATTAAAGTAAAATGTCATAGACACAATGGATGCATGATGTGAACAAATGTGATAGGGTTCCACCTAAAACACATGTCGAGCATAGATGGAATTACAATTACAATGTAAATATGAAAAGCTATGAATTGGCATTTAAAGTATATAGAGTAAATGGTAACAAATCCTATAACTGATCAACAAATATAAAAAATAACATGGGTTTTGTTCGATCATGAGTAAATATAAGTAATTTGATAATTCCGGCCTTAAATTTATCCATTAGTTCCTAACACTTAAGTATCTTAAAATTACTATATATATACAAATTTTTTAGAGTAGGTTATATTCCTTTATGCAATTTCAATATTCAAGTTACAACATGACACAAAGAGGAAAGAGTGCATAAACTTATAAGCTAAGAAAAGATTTGCCAACATGTGAAGCCATATATATGGCGACAAACCTCTTCTGTTCTAGATGCTTCCTGATATCCTGAATGATATTTGTTACCCCACTATCTTTGGCTGGTTCTTCCAGGCTGACCTGTGACAGTATGCTTCGAAGAATCATCCTCACATCAGGCTTTTTACCTATCCGCACAAAAGCTCGTTTCATGTTTACTTCTGACTCCTGTTCATGCCATATCTCTTTTTCTCTGAATGATACACGCCATATTTCTTGGATAAGCGTGCTCTTACCAATTCCTTCATCACCGAGAATGGATACAATCTTTAATTGATTATCATTTTCGTCCTTCGGCTGCAGCAGCGAGATAAGCTTGGTTATTTGGTTGCCCATGCCGAAAAGGACCACATCGCTACTGGGGCGAGGGCTCACAATAGTTGTTGTAGCTGTCGGAGAATTGAGAACGGAATCCAGGCTGAAACTTTTGTACCGTTCTATCATTCCCTCGGCACGAGTCCTGAATCCTGATATCATGTAATCTGAGCCGCAGATAGAATCTTGCATATTGCCAGCTGAATCATCGACAGTGTCTTTCATCCTCGTGATCTGAATCATCGATAGAGTCTTCCATCTTGGCATCTGAATAATCAACAGAGTATTCTGTCTCGTCATCTGAATTGTCAATACAGTGTTCCATCTTGGCATCTGAATCACCGGGATTGTCTTCCATTTGTGAATATAAATTGTCAAGATAGGCTTCTATGTCGTATGATAATTCACGCGCATGTTTCAACCAGTAATTCACGGTCAAAGGAGGGTCGTGTACCTCCGATAGCTTCTTCAGACTCTCCATTAATTCACGAATATAGTCTTTTAGCTGCGAGATGCTCCCCGCATCATTGGTATGACCAAGCTTATCCAGTTTCCAAAGGAGGGAGGCCATGGCACCCAGTGGCGCACTATTAGGAGCTTCATCTTCTCTATCTGTAGTACAATAGCAAATAAGATATATATTAAGCGGCCGTATTTAATTTAGTTGCATTGAATTCAGTAAAATGATTCGCATGAAGCAGGAGATAGATTACGGCCACTTATATGCTGGGGACTGGGGTGCAACATGGTATAACACATATCTCTCTATAAGTGAATATATAGGTTATACCCACATGTATGCTCATCAGAGACCTCGTGTACGTTTATTATTATTGTTTTTAAAGCAGACCATTCACATAGAGACAGCAGCCAGCATTTTTGACATAGACTCCTGATTGAAAAATTCCAGCAATGATCCACACACAAAGATAATTAAGCTAGCTGATGCTAATGTTTTCTTTGTTTAACTATCAGCTAGTATTACGCTGCTATATAGTACTGATGATGAACATATTAGGACCAACATGATGCTTAATCCTCTTGGATCAGGTGAGCCAATTAGAGGTGAAGGAGTCGTGCTATTGATAATTTGGCAACGAGAAACTCAAGTTGAGGAGTCACGGCGAAATTCCGAATAGAGGGCGACCCAACGTTGGCGAGCCTCCCGTGGCGGTGCACCGCACCTTGGCTGCAAGGTCCCGAGAAAATAGGAGAAAGGCGCCGCCCGACGACGCCGCGTCATTTTATCCATCTCGCGGAGGTACTCTCTCACTCCTAACCTACTTCGTGGGCGTGTTTCACGGGTAGTTTTCTGCAAGCTCTGGTTTCTTTGTTTTGGATATGGATGTTGGTGGCGGAGTTATCGGTGTTAATGTACATGTATTTAGGTGTGTAACCGGTCATGGGTCATGGCAAGAAAATGGTGTATAGCATATCTTGTATATAGTTATCTTGTAAGGCAAGTAGTTTCATCTTGTACTTCAAGTAGATTGTGCCGTGACCTTGATCATCTTGTACACCAAGAATGTAATACCCGATGGGGGGCTGTTCCCATCTATTTAACACGGCCAAGGCACCGGGAGAGGTCAACCTCGTTAACCTAATTTCACATGGTATTCAGAGCTTTTTTTCTCACGGAATTAACTCATGGCACTAGATCAGTCCTCCTCCTCTGCATCTGCCATTCAATCTCTCATCACCTTTCTACCGGTGACAGAGAAGCTCACCAGCGCAAATTGACCGTCGTGGAGGGCCCATGTCACGCGTCGGCTTTCTAGGGTAATCGCCTCGGCAAGTACATTGACCCCGAAGCTGCACCGCGGGCGAGTTCGTGCCTCCCAAGGGAGGCGATGGAAGCAATGGCGGAGATGGAGCCGCCAAGGATGCACCGGTTCTGAATCCGAGTGGGAGACCTGGATCGCCAAGGATGGCCAGGTCCTCAACTACCTCGAGACGAACATGTCCAAGGAAATCCTTGGGCAGATCAACTCAGAGACGACGGCCGCCAAAGCGTGGGCGGCCATTGAGGGCATGTTTGCTTCTCAGTCAAGAGCCCGCATCATCAGCACCAGGATGGCTTTGGCCACCGCGACGAAGGGCTCCTCTACAATCAGTGAGTACTTTAATATGATGAAAGGGCTAGCAGATGAGATGGCATCTGCCGGCAAAAGATTAGAAGATGATAAGTTGATTTCCTATATCCTAACCAGTTTGGATCTCAAGTTCAACCCTGTTGTATCTGCTATCACTACCCGTGTTGAGCCTATCAGCATTGGCGAGCTGTTCACGCAACTCACCAAACCCGAAAGCGGGTCGAAATCAAGGGGGTGCACCCGACGCGACGTTCAGTCCTCCACCAACATGGCTGCGAATAGTGGCCACGGTGGCGGCCGGATGAACTTCAACAATCCAAGTGGTGGTCGTGGAGGCTTTGTGCACGGTGGAGGTGGCCATGGCAAGCCTGGAGGCCGTGGTGGTGGATGCCGTGGAAACTATCAAGCTGGCCTCATATGCCAGCTGTGCGGGAAGGAAGGTGAAATCTCATGTTTGGCTTTGGAAATTGATGACACACTTGTGGGACTAATCCTTGCTCTAAGTGTATGACTTGAGATAGGATTAGGTTGATAACAAGGAGCATGATGATCATGAACATGGACAATGTCGGTGGACTTGATGGATCGTCAAGCTCGGTGATCGGCTTGAGAGGAACCCGGGAGATCAAGGCAAAGGTATCTTGATAGGGTTTCCCTTTTAGTGATCAAGACACGATAGAGCGTGTGATCACATTACAGATAGATAGCCGACTATCAAGAGGGGATGCCGCGACAATCCTTTGGTGAAGTGCTTCTAGGTCCAATTGACTTGCATATTGCATTTAGGACAATGAGAGCACTAACTTCGATCTTGCCTAACATCTCGACGTGCTAACATTGGTGATAACATGGTCATATTGACGTGTTGGCAACCCTTGGCAAGAGGCGAAGCAAGTTTGAAGCAAAGAGCAAAGAAGAAGATGGAGAATCAGCCTGTCCGGGGGGTGACCGGACGCTTCGGCATCGACCGTCGATCTTGTCGCGCGAGAGCTCTGCAGCGAAAATGACCGGGAGGCTGGACCGACCCCGACCGAAGCGTCGACCGCACGCATGAAGCGGGCGCCACCGTGGCCCAATTTTTGTCGGATGCGACCGGAAGCACCAACCGGACCCTCCACCGGACCGGCCGGTGGTTCCAAATGTATGCAGAGAGCAAATTTTTTAGAGTAACGGCTCTATCTCGAGGGGTGCTCTATATATATTTGGATGACCGGTATTTGGAGCTTTCTCTTGCACATTTGAATCTTCCAACTTGCTATTGAGCTTGTGAGACTCCTCTCCACTCATCTCTTCACCACTAACTCGAATTCTTGGTGAGATTGAGAGTGATAGAAGTGCATTGCTTGCATCGATTGCATCTAGAGGCACTTCATCCTTGGAGAAGCCGCAGGATTCTTGTTTTCTGGGGAATTTGCCTGGTTCCCTAGCGGCTTGGAGTAAGAGGCGGTGTTGAGCTCGATTGGAGCTTGTTCGAGGCCACACCAGTGGTGATTGTGAGGGGTCGTTCCTTACCCCAGGGAGATTCGCGAAAGGAGCACTAGTGGATTGCTCGTGGCTTGTTGGACCCTCTCTTGTGATCGTTTGCTTGAGCTCCCATAGGGGATTTGGCACCGGCCATTAAGCTTAGCATACGTCAAGTGAGTGTGTCACCACAACGGGGACTTAGCGTGCCGGCAAGCACGTGAAACTTGGTGAAAATAGTGTCACTTGTTCTTGCTCGTTGGAGATTTCTTGATGATCACGGTGATTGGCTACAACCTCGACACTACACCGGTGGTATTGTATTCTAGCCTCTTTGCTTTACCTTTACTAGCTTACTTGTGTAGTTGTGCTAGGTTGCTTAGTTAGCTTGAGGAGCTAGTTTATTTAGCTTAGCCTTATTAGCTCCTAGTGGTAGAATTAGTTAGAATTGCTTGTTCACCTAGGAGTAAACTAGCGACATAGCCTTTGTTGTGATTAGAGACAATAGAATTGACTTGTGGCTTGCATAGCTAGTTGAAGCATTGCTTAATTGCTACGTCGTCTTGTTATCTAACCGGTTTGTTTAGTGTTGTTGAAGGAAATTTTAATAGGTTATTCACCCCCCTCTAGCCATTAGGACCTTTCGGAAGGCCATCCGCGATCAAGTGCTTGAAACGCTCGATGCCTCCTTCCAAGGGCCTCGGAAGTCTGTGTCATCGGCCACGACCTCCTACGGTGTCAATAGCAACTGGTACATGGATACCGGGGCTACTGACCACATCACGGGCGATCTAGAACGCCTGATGGTGCGCGACAAGTACAACGGGCCTGAACAGGTCCATGCTATGAACAGCTTAGGTATGGGAATTTCACACAATGGTCATAGTATATTGCGCACCCTTGTTAGTAACATTCATCTGAAAAATATTCTACATGTTCCCAAATCCACCAAAAATCTTCTCTTAGCTCATAAACTTGCGGTGACAATGATGTTTTTCTTGAATTTCATCCTTCCCATTTTGCTATCAAGGAGGAGACGAAGAAAACCTCCTCACATCCAGGTGTGAAGGTGGCCTACAATAATCGTTGAATAAAGAGTCCCGAATAAGCAAGCTCTCGACGCCATGCCGACTTCTTCCTTGTGGCACGCTAGGCTCGGGCATGCATCTGATCCGGTTGTCCAGCACGTGCTTCGCGGTCACAAGCTTTCATTTTGTTTCAGATAGTAATAAAGGGCATGTTTGTAATGCATGTCAACAAGGAAAAGCCCATCAATTGCCTTATCCTAGGTCTACCAGAGTGTCGGCTAAACCTCTAGATTTATTTTTTTCGGATGTATGGGGACCGGTGCCCACTTCTATTGGGCGTCATTGCTACTATGTTAGTTTTATCGATGATCATAGCAAATTTGTGTGGACTAACTTGTCTGCGTCACAATCTGAAGTGTTTGCATGCTTTCAAAATTTTTAGCACCTAGTAGAACGCCAATTCGATCGCAAAATTCTTGCTATTCAAACCCATTGGGGAGGTGAATATCGATCCCTTAATTCTTTCTTCCAAATAATTGGCATATCTCATCATGTGTCCTGCCCTCGTTGATGAGTCCGCCCAGGCGGGGTTGGATGAAAAGCCCAACACACCGATCCGGCTACAACGCCACTAGGGCCTCCAGTTGCGCCTCGGCAATCTTAGCACCGACAGCCGAAAATGCGAGACACCGATCCGGCTACAACACCACTAGGGCCTCCAGTTGCACCTCGGCAATCTTAGCACCGCACTCCGGTCCCCCACTCAGGGAAAGGCCCAATCGACCCAAAAGACTAGTCTGATAGGGGAAGGATGGCTCTCCCTTTTAAGGTGGCTTCCTCCTCCCAAGTTAAGCAAGGTGGGATTATTAGAGGCTCACACGGTCGCCATCCGACTACAACTGGGCCACCTGGCCCATGTAGTGTTGCGTCTTTGCCAACGGGTAATAGTGGAGGAGATGTCCTCATCACTCATGCACATCGCAAAATGGATCAACAGAGTGCAAACATAGGCATATTGTTGAACTAGGCCTTAGTCTTCTCTCCCATGCTTCCATGCCTTTGAAGTTTTGGGATGAAGCGTTTCTTATGGCTGTTTATCTAATTAATCGGTTGCCATCTAAAGTCATAAATCATGAGACTCCTTATGCTCAATTGTTTCAACACGATCCAGATTATAACTCGCTACGTGTCTTTGGCTGTGCTTGCTGGCCTAACTTAAGACCTTATAATAGTCGCAAACTTGCTTTTAGATCCAAGCCTTGTGTTTTCCTTGGCTATAGCAATCTTCATAAGGGTTTCAAGTGTCTCGAACCTCTTTGAAGGGCGGGTTTATATCTCACGTGATGTTACATTTGATGAGCATGTGTTTCCTTTTGCCAATATGCGTCCAAATGCTGGTGCTTTGCTCAAATCCGAACTCGCACGACTCCACGATATCTTTCTTAATCCTACTAATCATGGGGTTGCTGCTGTACCAGGACCATAGTGTGGATTCTCGGGTGCCATCTAATCCTCCAAGACACTGAGCTGCTTCTCAGATTTTTACAGGATAAAATTTGGGTGAAATTGATGATCAAATGGCGGCAAACGATGGTCAATCCTGTCCATATCACATGTGCCGACGCCGGGGAGCAGCTCGGCTTCCCGGTGTGGATCCGTCGACCGCTCCAATACCAAGCCAGGATCACCTTCGGGATCGCCGCCGCCTGAAGCTTCGTTGTCGACAGCCCCCCCACAAGCGGTGGATCTTCGCAGGCCTACAATGCCGAGCTTGTCCCCTGGGTAGGGGGACGCCGCCGCAGCCGGATCCTGGTGCGGCTAGGGCCTGCTCGACGGGATCTGGAGCTGATGTCGGGCGGATCTTATCGCGGTGCCTTCAAGTGCCACTCTCCCCGCGGTGCCTACGACCACGTCGTCATCACGCCCTGTCACGCTATTACAAAGAGGTATAACCAAGCCCAAATCACCTACTGATGGAACTGTGCGGTGGTGTATGGCAGCTTCGGTCAGCGAGGAACCTGCTACTGTTCATGCTGCTCTTTCTGATCCGAAGTGGGCACATGCTATGGACTCTGAGTATCAAGCGTTGCTCAAAAATCGTACCTGGCAGCACCTTGTTCATCGTCCAAAGGGAGGTAATGTGATCAGGTGTAAATGGGTATACAGAATAAAAAGGCATGCTGATGGCACCATGGATCGTTACAAGGCACATTTAGTAGCCAAGGGCTTCAAGCAAAAATATGGTCTTGACTATGGAGAAACGTCCAGTGGTAAAAGCAACAACTATTTGCATCATTTTGTCTATTGCAATGAGCAAAGGTTGGTCTTTGCGCCAACTAGATGTCCAAAATGCTTTTCTTCATGGAGTTTTGCAAGGAGATGTCTATATGCAACCACCGGGATACACCGACAAGTCGCATCCATCATATGTTTGCAAGCTTGATAAGGCACTTTATGGCCTTAAACAAGCTCCCCATGCCTGGTATATGACCGACTATGTGGCAAGTTAAAGTGATTGGGTTTTTTTTTTTTTTTTTTCACGGGCAGATACATCCCTGTTCTACTTCAACAAACATGGTCATGTTATGTTCATTCTTGTTTATGTTGATGACATTATTGTTGCTAGTTTGTCTGGTGCTGCAACAGATGCTTTGCTCAAGGCGTTGAAGAGTGATTTTGCTCTAAAAGATCTTGGTGATCTCCATTATTTTCTGGGTATTGAAGTGAAGCATGATTCTGATGGGCTGGTGCTCTCCCAAAGTGGCTATGCTGCTGATATACTCACCTGGTCCGGTATGGATAGATGCAAGCCTATCGATACACCTCTTTCCACATATGAAAACTCAGTATCACTGATGGTCACAAGATAAATGAGGCTGATTCTACTCGGTACCGAAGTGTGTTTGGAGCTGTGTAGTATCTTACATTGACACGGCCAGATATTTCTTTTGTTGTTAACAAAGTCTGTCAGTTCTTGCATGCCCTGACCACTACTCACTTTTGCGCCGTAAAAATGATCCTGAGGTATGTTCGTGGGACTACAAAGTTTGGACTTCGAATTTGGAAGTCTCGCTGCATGTTGATCAGTGGTTTTCAGATGCGGATTGGGCTGGTTGTGTCAATGATCGTTGCTCGACCGGTGGCTTTGTTGTATACCTTGATGTCTTGTTCTAGTATTGAAACTGAGTACAAGGCCCTTGCAAATACCACTGCTGAGATGATGTGGATACAAAAGTTGTTAACTGAGCTTAAGATTGCTCATCCTCCCGGTGCACGTTTATGGTGTGATAATTTGGGTGCCACTTATCTTTCTGCAAATCCAGTGTTTCATGCTTGGACGAAAACATATTGAAATTGATTTTCATTTTGTTCGAGAAAGAGTAGCTCTAGGACTTCTTGATGTTCGGTTTATCCATACTTGTGATCAGATTGCAGATGGCTTCACCAAACCTCTCTCCACAGTTAAGTTAAAACGGTTTTTAGTCAATCTCAACCTTGTAGGTGGCTGAGATTGAGGGGGAGTGTTAAATATACATGTATTTAGGTGTGTAACCGGTCATGGGTCATGGCACGTAGAATGGTGTATAGCATATCCTATATAGAGTTATCTTGTAAGGCAAGTAGTTCATCTTGTACTTCAAGTAGATTGTGCCATGACCTTGATCATCTTGTACGCCAAGAATGTAATACCCGATGGGGGTTGTTCCCATCTATTTAACACGATGCCGAGGCACCAGGAGAGGTCAACCTCGTTAACCTAGTTTCACAGTCAGTTCCACCACCTTGCTGGGTGTGGATTCGTGAACCTGGGTGGAGGAGTTCCATCTCAGTGTGCTCTCGAGTAGCTCCTAGCCCATGAATCTGAATGGCGGCTCCACCGGGGAAGGTACTGTCACAAATAGGGCCTGGAAGCCGAGTATCGATCATGAGCCCCACTAGCTGGATATGAGCCCCACTACTACACAAAATCTTTTGCATAGCATTTACATGTTAATAACCGTGGTTTTTTTTTTTAAAAAAAAAGCCACGGTTAATGTCTTGATTAACCATGATGGTAATTTTTAATTAACCGTGGTGACCACGGTAAATCGATAACCATGGTGGTTTTAAAAAACACCACGGTTAATGAGGCCCAACCCACTTTGCAATGAGCGGGCCATATGAGCCCGATAAGGACTACCCTAGTATATAAGCTAAGGAAGCAGGAAACCAAAACCCTCCCACCCCACAGCCTCCCTCCCAAACCCTAACTCATTCACTAGTGGCAGCTCCTCCATCTCCTGAACCAACACATCACCAGCGACCCTCCCTCCCTTCTCGGTGCTCCCTCGAGGTCAATGTTGTGCCGACACGGGCTCAAGCTCACGGGCACCGGCCGAATGAGGTCGATCTTGTATTGCTTCTCAGGGCTGACGAACATGCGTGGCCGTCGGCGCTGCGGTGCGGCGGCACTAGTGCTAGTCTGCATGGATCAGGTGGCGTGAGCTCTAGCATGCTTGCTCGGGTGCGCAGAGCCATCAACGCTAGGCGTGGAGTGCGCCGGGCTGGTTGCGTGTGGAACCCGCCTCTCCTCTCCCCTCGCGCGCACCCCGACGGCAGCGGTGGCCGGCGTAACATCCCTCCCGGGCGTCAAAGCACACTCCACTCCCATCCCCCAAGGCAGATCTGGTGCCGTGGATGCCCAATCTGGTGGCGTGGTGGTTGGATCCGGCGCTGGACAGCGGCGGCGGAGGCAGACCATATCCCGACCCATTAGGGTTCGGGATGGGCTTTTTTTATCAACTATGGTGGTTATTTGGTGCTCTGAAAACCGCCACCGTGATCGAACAATTAACCATGGCCTGCCCTCCACGATGATTGCAAAACCACGATGGTTAATCCAAAATAATCGCCACGGTTAATAAATCGCATAGTAGTGCTCATAAGTTGGCTTGTTTCCACTCAGGTGTAATTGTGTTAGGATTATCCCATTTTTTGATTTTGTGTGCACTTTAGACTCGTTGTGAGGGAGGATGGACGCTCAGCGAATAATAGAACAAAACTTGAATCCCCTTTCTTGTGTGTGTTGTGCTCTGAAGCACGCCACTATGGTGCTCGCTGCCACGCAATTTCTCCAGCCAACTCCTCTTTGCCCTCATCGCCGTGAGTTTCCACCAAGATTTTACACTTCCTATCCGTCAGTATCATGATATTTGGTATCAAGAGTCATCTAAATCGAGCTGTCGCACTTGGATTCACAAAATCCCGTAGAAATTGTGGTTGAAGCTAGTGAGACATCGATGTTGAACTCGATCTGATTACCACTAACATATCCATTCCCAAACCACCGCAATACACCCACACTGGTTCAATGAATCAACCTCAGCACAACCCCAGATCCACCACTACATTCCCATATATATCTCACTAGCTGGCGGACCCACGCTCACCACCCGCATGACTGAAGCGGAAGACAAACTCGATGCTATGGTGGCGCAAATGTCCTCCATGATCAAGCTCGTGGAGGTGTTGAATCGATGGCACCCGAAAGTTGACAAGTGCTCCACCAAACTTTGCCCCGGAGTCAAATCGCTACATCACGCATTGAGGTGTTGGAAGCGGCCCCCACGACCGCCCTCCGTCAAAAGTCCCAAAGCACAAGGAAGAGGGGCAGGTCGTAGGCCACAAATAAGTTGCTTAGCAACCACAAGGGTTTGATAAAGGGGCCTCATCCTCTCATTAGCCCCCTCGGCGAATGGTGAGTTACCAAATTATACTTGACCGCCACTCGTCTCACGATGTCATACCATACTATCCAGTTCATCCACCTCATGAACCTCATTTGCCTAAAGCCAGTTTTCCTAAATTTGATGGATCTCACGCTAGAGATTGGAAGGAGAAGCTGAAAAATACTTTGACATGTTTGCGGTTCCTATGCATCGTTGATCACAATATGCCACTATGCATTTCTACTGCCCTTATGCTTGATGGTTACAAACCTATGAAGCCCAGCATAATGTAGAAAATTGGGTAGTGCTGTGCTTAGTCATCGCTAGAAACTTTGGGCAAGACGTTCATCAGAATTCTATGCATGTGTTGCTTATCATCAAATAAACAACTGATGTTCAGGAATACTATGATAGATTTTCCTTAGCCATGGATAAAGTGCTTGTGCGTAACAATCAACTTGATGTTGTTTTTTTGTTACCAAGTTCATGCAAGGCCTTAACCTAGACATTAAAGCTTCCATAGTGTAACACAAACCTAAAACTCTTGATGTGGCACTCTCTTTGGCTCTCATGCAAAAGCAAAAGTGTTGGAATCTCAAAGCAAGACTTATCCCTAATGACCTTACATAGAATTCAACAAATTTCAAGCCCAGCCACCTATCAATGCACAACCGGGTGTCTTGGGTACTACTCCAGAAGAAGATATATACTAAACCAAAATGGGAGAACATATTGGCTACTCTTCAAGACCAACGCAGAGCTCAAGGCCTATGCATGAAATGTGGGGAAAAAATGGGGCAGGAATCATAAGTGTCCTAACAAAATCTTTTGCATATCCCGGAGGAATTCTTGGATCTCATTTGCCAACCGAAAATCTTGGTACTGAATAAAATTCAAGTGACGATTCCATTGATGTGGAGGTATTCTCACTATCTTAGTGTGCTTCTGTTGGTAACCAGGGAAGGAAGACCATCAAAATTCCAGGAGTAGTTAAGGATAGAGAAATTATGATTCTCGTAGATTTTAGGAGTTCTATGCACTTTCATCACTAAGAAAGGAGCTGCCCAACCGCAATGTGCAAATCACTTTCGTGGCTCCAATCCAAGTGGTTGTAGCTAATAGTGAGACAGACTTCAAAGTGAGAAAGTTGTCTAGAATTTTACTTGGTGGGCTCAGGGCCACACCTTCTCCACTGATGCCAGGGTTTTACCTCTATCGTATTATGAATTGATACTAGGCATGAATTGGTTGGAGCAATATAACCCAATGTGTGTGCATTGCAAAGAGGTGGTTACTCAGGTTTATTCATGAAGGCAAGATAATCACCTTAAAAGGTGTCAATGATGAACTTTCTCAATGTCCAAAACTTAAAGCAAGCAAAATCAAAGGATTGATAAGGATGGGGTTTAGATCTATTGATACATTTATGCAAGAATCAACCTAAAGCTGAAAGCAAGAATCTATTCCACCGCTTGTCCAAAGCAGCTTAGTCTCACTATGCCTGGATAGTTTGCCGGGATGGCAGTCCGGTATGGCAACCTTGGTGGAACTTTGTAGAACTAGACGTTGGTGAAGAAACTATTCGACACCGTGCCGGAGAAGTTCATAAATGTGGTGGCAGGGATCGAAAGCAAAACACCGATCTAAAGAAGCCGGCATTTGATGATGCAGTGGGGAGACTGAAGGCCTATGATGAGCGGGTGAAGAGGGATCCGTGGACCGAGGAGTGACACCGGGTCGGGTGTTGCTCACCCAAGCAGTGGGAAGCTAGGGCAAAAGAAGTCCTGGGAGAGAGCTCGCGGTGGCAAGCCAGCCATGGGAGGTGGCGATGGCCGTGGGAGAGGTCGAGACCGGGAGGTTTTGGCCGAGAAGGTAGAGGTGGCCAAGGAGATCATGGCGGGGAGAACACCGATAATGGCAAAAAGATAAGAGCCATATTCGGTGCTTCCAAGCGCCATCAGAATGGCTACTATGCCAACAGGTGTCCAGGATGAAAGATGAAGAGGCTCATCATGCTCATCATGCTCGTATGTAGAAATTCAGAAGATTCAAAAGAATGTGTGTCTAATTGGGAGCAAGATGCAGCCAGAGCTTCATTTCACCGGCAATGGAGGGCCCATCAGGGGAAGATCCGTACCGGATAATGGTGCTAGCAACCACGTGACAGGTGATAGAAGTAAGTTCAAGGAGATTTAAACCTCAATCACTGGTAAGGTGAGATTTGGTGATGGTTCAGGTGTTGATATTCAGGGTTTAGGCTCAATTGTGTGTCAGAATACTAGTGGTGAGTAGTGGGTGCTTGATGATGTTTATTACATTCCAAAACTTAGAGCTAATCTGATTAGTCTTAGGCAATTGACTGAAATTGGGTTAAGAGTAGTGATGGATGATGATGTGATAACAGTAGCAGAGAAGAACCCACATAGACTTATAATGTGCGTCTAGAACTAGAAATAGACTCTATCAGATTGAGTTAAACTCTATGATGCCAAGTTGTTTGCTAGCAAGTATGAGTCATGATGATGCATGGTTATGGCATGGTAGACTGGGACATGTGAAGTTTCAGTCAATTAAGAAGCTAGTAGATAAGGAAATGGCAGGGGGGTACCTTTGATTCAACATCCTGAACAGGTGTGTCAGGCCTGCTTGGCTACAAAGCAGATCAGACAACCCTTTCCCCAGTTATCACATTGGAAGGCAGATGAAGCATTGTAACTAGTTCATGTTGATTTGTGTGGTCCAATTACAATTGCATCTGTTAGTGGTAACAAATACTTTATCCTGCTTGTGGATTACTCTACTAGATGGTGCAAAGGTGTACATGCAGAAGTCCAAGGATCAAGCAAAGGATTATTTTATCAAGTACAAGGCAGAAATGGAGAATAGTACTGGCAACAAGATCAAGATGCTGAGGTCAGATAGAGGTGGAGAGTTTCTTGGCAATGCTTTTTAGGGTGTTTGTGGAAGAGCTGGAATTAGGCATCAATTCACATCACCTTACACACCACAGCAAAATGGTGTTGTAGAAAGGAAATACAGGACTGTTTTGGAGATGGGAAGGTCCTTGTTGAAGAGCATGGGAGTGCCAGAGGTATTTTGGGAAGAAGCCTATGGGTGATAGAACACCATATGAAGCCTTGAATGGTAGAAGACCTTAGTTGGGGCATTTGAAGATTTTTGGTCGCATAGGACATGTGAGGCTAGGAGTTGCCCACTTGAAGAAACTTGATGATAGGAGCATGCCTTTGGTGTAGTTTGGCATAGAAGAGGGAAGTAAAGCTCACATGATGTTTAACCCAAGTACCAACAAATTTGTGGTTAGTAGAGATGTGGTATTTGAGGAGAACATCAAGTGGAGTTGGGATATTTCTACTGTTACTGAATTTTCAGAAGACAGTGATGGTGTGGATGGAGAATTCATACTTGTTGGTGATGCGGGTGGTAATGAGCATCACACAAATGAGAGCATTGGTTTAGGAGGAGCATTTGATGCTAGTGATGACAGTCGAGCTGGGGGTTCGTTGGATTCAACCGCGAGTAACGGTCGGCCGCCGCTAACGAAAATCCGACAAACAGAGAATGCGGAGACATGTCACCACAAAGATTCAAATCACCATCGACTCGAGGGTGATGCAATGGAGATAGATGGTTATGATCCGTCACCGGATGGTCCTCGAGGTTTAGGAGCCTATATGATGTCTTAGATGAAGCACCAGTGGTAGAACCGAAACTCTAATCGATGGAGATGATGAAGTTGTAACAACAAAGATTGGTTGCAAAGGATGGAGGAGCCAACCTTTGTTTAAGGGAGGCAATGGAGAATCTAGAGTGGGTGCATGCCATGGATAATGAGATGCAGTCCATATGCAAGAATGGAACCTAGGAACTTGCCAAGTTACCACCTGGCCACACACCCATTGGACTGAAATGGGTGTATAAACTCAAGAAAAATTCAGAAGGAAAGATTGTGAAATACAAAGCCGTGCTTGTGGCAAAGGGCCATGTACAAAAATAGGGAATTGACTATGATGATGTTTTGCACCAGTTGCAAGGTTGGACACCATTGGACTAATCTTGGCAATGGCTGCAAACAGAGGATGGGAAGTCCATCATCTAGATGTCAAGACTGCCTTCTTGAATGGAGATTTAGAGGAGGAGGTGTATGTAGCACAACCAGAGGGGTATGTTCAGAAGGGCAAGGAGAGATTGGTTCAGAAATTTGAGTAAAGCCTTGTTTGGCTTGAAGCAGGCTCCAAGAGCCTGGAATGTGAAGCTTGACAAGTGTTTGAAAATGCTGGGATTCAACAAATGTGCCAGTGACGCAGCAGTGTACAAGAGAGGAGAAGGGAGAAATGCAGTAGTTCTTGGGGTATATGTTGATGATTTGATTGTGACTGGACAATGATGCTGGTGAGATAGCAAAGTTCAAGGTGCAGATGACCACTCAATTTGATATGAGTGACCTTGGGAAATTGTCATATTATTAGGAGTGGAAGTTCTGTAGGGAGAAGATTGTATCACAATCAAGCAAACTACATATGCAAAGAAGATACTTGCCGCTTTGTCATGGCGGTTGCAAGCCAGCTAAGTTTCCACTTGATCCTGGTGTCAATCTAGATGCGCATAAGCAAGGACAGAAAGTGGATGCAACTGAATATAGAAGAATTGTTGGTTGTCTCAAGTATTTGTTGCATACCTGAGAACTATGGAGCGTTCGATCCACTTGGCTTTTTGAAACGTTCGATCGCGCTGGAAAAGAACTATGATGCCAAGAAGGAAGCGCTGGTGGTAAAGCTGAAGGAGGGGATGGCACCATGATGACCTCTACCTGAGGGATCTATCTAAATGCTTTTTCTCTTTGTAGTCTAGGTCTATTTGCTATGTGAGTGATCAGCTCCGAAGTTGTGTCCTAGAAAGTTTGAGAGTGTCTATTTTAATCGCCTAGAGGCATTATTCTATATCGTGTGCTTCTATGTAAGAGCTACAAACTCCAGCCCAAACCTATTACATATGTTTTGTGTCTATGGAGGTCAATGTTGGAAATAAGACTATAGTGTTAGAAGGTGGCATAATCTCCACCGTAATCTGGGTACACTATATCATGGTTGTTCCAAGATTTTAGGCCTAGTATAGGAAGGATAGAGATCTTGGTATCTTTTCTGTTGTAACTGATCCATATTTCCATGCATGTATATGCCACCACCAGGGAGAGGTAACCCATTCACACCATTCTACATGGTATTTAGAGCTGCAATCCAACCGGAGTAGATCCATGGCTTCCTCCTTCGTTGTGTTCGGGCGTTCCCCACGCATGTTCCCCCCACCTCGCGGAGCAAGAAGCTCAGGTGCACCAACTTCTCCATGTGGTGCCCTACCATCCTCACTACAATCCGTGGTGCCCGTGATGCCAAAGTACCTTGATCCCGCCGAGGGCGCCGCTTCATTAGCATGCGTATGGCTTTTACCACCGTGTCCAACGGTGCATCAACCGTATCCGAGTACTTTTAAAAGATGAAGGCCCTCACGGATGAGATGGCATATGCGGGAAAGAAGCTGGATAATAACAAGCTCGTGTCATACATCTTGACTGACTTAAATCTGGATTTTAACCCTGCGGTGCCTGCCATCACCACACGGTGTGAGCCGATCTTAGTTAGGGAATTGTCTACCCAACTTGTGAGCTTTGAGCAGTGCATGGAGCTGCATGGGGGTTCACCCCAATTTTCGGTGAACATGGCCACCAGGTGTCCATGGCAGCAGCAGCAACAACAATAGGAATGGCCGCAACCATGGTGGTCATCATGGTGGCTTTGTTCATGTCAACAAAGGAGGCCATGGTGGTGGACGCTACTTACAAGGCGTATTCTATCGGTTGTGTGGCAAGGAAGGCCACAAGGTTCACCGGGTTCTCCACAGAATAGCGCCTCATCCAAGATGACATCCCACGACGCCGACATCAACCGGTACGCCGACTATGGTGCCACCGACCACGCCACCATCGTGTTGGAGAAACTCACCGTCCGCGGTGATGCCTATGGTGGGCATCATCCGTCCACTTGGCAAGTGGCACAGTCGGAAGAAACCCGACCGTAGCATGTCGTGAAAGACGACACGGGGCGGGCGTGCTTCGACCGTGTCTCTCGGGGCACGCTTGAATGTAGATATCATGAACGCGAGGATAAGGATACTAGGCCGAAAAACCCGGGCAAGTACTCTACTCCCCCTAATGTGCCGATCGCTAGCGCATCCAGGGGCCCGCGGCGCCCAAATTACTGAGAGGCCGCCACCGATCCGAAAAAGTGCGCGTCAAGGGTTCTGGATAGACCGATTCTCGCGAACGCCTAGCCCCAGAATCAATAAAAAAACAAGTGCTAAGTTTCATTTCAGATCGAAATAAACCGAAAAGAGACCTTTTTTCACATCGGTTCTAACATTTTATGTACTCCTACTAGCAATATTCATCTTCGAAAAATACTTCATGTTCCTCAAGCCACCAAAAGTTTGCTTTACATTCATCATCTTGCATGTGACAATCATGCTTTTCTAGAATTTCACCAAAATCATTTTTAAATCATGGAACTAGGGACAAATAAAGAGGACCCTCCTTCAGACTGATGTGAAGGAGGTCTTTATCCTTTGAAGTCGTGGTCCATCCAAGTCGAAATTCCAATAAGCAAGCCCCTTGGTGTCATCAAGCCGTCGTTTACCCTATGGAATCATAGATTAGGTCATGCTTCTACACCTCTAGTTAGCACATCCTAAATCACCAAAGGTTGCCTTTTGTTAAATATTCAAATAAGAACAATGTATGTGATGCTTGTCGATGGGTAAAATTCATCGCTTGTCATATCCTAGATCTACTAGTATGTCAACTAGCCCATTAGATCCTGTATTCTTGGATGTATGGGGTCATAAGTCTAAAGTATTCCAATTCTTTCGTGATTTCTAGCAACTTGCTGAAAGGCAATTTGATTGAAAAAAATTTTAGCCATGCAAACATATTGGGGGGTGAATATCAAACCCCAATTTCCTTTTTTAAACGCATTGGCATAGCTCATCATGTCGCTTGTCCCCATGCCCATCAGCAAAATGGGTTAGCCGAGCAAAAGCACCGCCATATTGTAGAGATCGGTAGACAATCCTTGCACATGCATCCATGCCACCGCAATTTTGAATGAAGCATTTGCCATGACTGCCTTTTCTTATTAATTGGCTTCCTTCCAAAGTTATTCAAAATGAAACCCCTTTTGAACGTATTTTTCATTAGCAACCCGACTATTCCTTTCTTTAGACCTTCGGTTGTGCCTATTGGCCAAATTTGAGACCTTACAACACACGCAAAACTTGCTTTCTGATCCAAACAATGTGTCATTCTCAGTTATAGTAGTTTGCATAGAGGTTTCAAGTGCCTTGGTCCTGTAGTTGGATGTGTTTATATTTCTTGTGATGTGATCATTGATGTGCACATGTTTCCTTTTGCTCACCTTCATCATAGCGCAGGGGCTTGGCCCGGCTGAACTCTCAGTTCTACTTGATGCCTTGATCAACTCTAATGCTAGGTTTGGGGGTTACTTGAGCTATCTGATGATAATGGTCCATCTACTAACCGTGGCAGCAGCCATAGTGCTTCTGTTGAATATTTAGTTGTTCATCCAAGCTCAAACGATGAAAATCCAAACTCAGGAGCGTGTCTTTTTATGTTCTCCCTGACTTGCGATAGCTCCATTGTGTGCATCGAGATGAATCCTCATTGTGGTGGCATGTCAGCTTCCTCCAAATCCACCCAGGGATCGTGGCTGCGGACGACGACGTCAAATGCTGGATGTAGGTGCCCGTTCCCCTAGATCTTCTGTGGCTTCAGCATCGCCTACAACACACAATGCAACACACCGCATCACCAGCCATAGCCTGATCCGGGTGAGGTGAGCAAATCCAGCTGGCATCGCTGCTGCCCGCTTCGAAGACTAGCAGCGAATCTTTGTTGCTAGGATCCGGTGCAGTTGCTACATCTGAATCTTTATCACCAGGATCTAGTGTGGCTGGTGGATCCATTCCTCATCCAGTTGCTCTGACCACATGCCCGGTAACTCGACTCTAGCACGGCATACAAAAACCCAAAATATGAATTGATGGCACTGTTCATTGGTGCATGCTAGGGCAGTCTACTGAGGTGAACCAACATATGTGAGTGAAGCTTTCGTGATCAAAGATGGGTTGCTGCCATGAATAATGAATATGGAGCATTGCTGAAAAATAAACCTAGCATGTAGTTCCTCCTCCCAACGGCAAGAATATTATTGATTGCAAATGGGTGTATAAGATTAAAAGAAAGGCAGATGGCAGAATTGATCGTTATAAAGCACGTCTAGTTGTAAAGTGATTTAAGCAGCACTATGACATTGGTTATGAAGATACATTTAGTCTGGTGGTGAAAGCGACACCTACAAGACTCATACTCTGCATTACTATTTCTAAAGGTTGGTCACTAAGACACCTAGATGCACAAAGCTCATTCCATCATGGAGTTCTAGAAGAGGAAGTTTATATACGCTAACCACCAGGATATGAGGACAAGTGTCGCTCTGGGTTTCTATGTAAATTGAACAAAGCACTTTATGGCCTTGAACAACCACCACGTGCCTGTATGCCCGATTGTGTAGCAAGCTTGAAGCTCTCGGTTTCAAGGCCTCAAAGGCAGAAACATCATTGTTTTATTACAATAAAGGGAAGCACACCATTTTTGTTCTTGTGTATGTTGATGACATAATAGTGGCTAGTTCATTTGAAGAAACCAGTCATGCCCTGTTGAAGGACCTGCACAAAATGTTTGCAAAAAAAATCATGGTGATCTACATTACATTCTTGAATTGAAGTAAAAAAGAAAGCAGATGGGTTGTTGCTTTCCCAAGAAAATGATGCTGAGGGCATCATTCGTCATGCTCGGATGAACATGAGCAAGCCGGTTAACACACCTTTGTCTATGGTTGACATGTTGAGTGCAACTCAAGGAGAGTCACTTGGACTAGAGGATTCCACAAACTATAGAAGCATTATAGGTGCTATGCAGTACCATAACTTCTCCAAGGCTGACATATCCTTTGCCATAAAAAAGGTATGCTTTCGGTCTCTAAACATTGTATATTGGAGTGCTGTCAAAAGAGTTTGTCGGTATGTACGTGGCACCTCAAAACTCAGACTTTATGTTCGAAGAGCTAGCTATATGTTAGTGAGTGCGTTCTTGGATGCTGGTTGGGCTGGATATGTTGATGACCGATGTTCGATAGGAGGCTTTGCAATTTTTCTTGGTCCCAATCTGATCGCATGGCGTGCCAAGAAATAAGCTATTGTGCCACGATCTAGCATAGAAGCCATGTACAAAGCACTTGCCTATGCAACAACGGAGGTGATGTGGGTGCAAAAGTTACTAACCGAACTGAAGAAGCCACATCCATTTGCTGCAAGATTGTGGTGCAACAACCTTAGTGCTACCTATCTCTCTGCTAATCAAGTGTTTCATGCAAGGACAAAGCATACAAAGATAGATTTTCATTTTGTGAGGGAAAGAGTAGCCAAGAACATGTTGCATATTCGGTTTATTCTTTTTTGCAGATCAGTTGGCTGATGGTTTCACCAAGCCTTTACCAGAAGTGAAGCTTCGACAGTTTAGAGGCAATCTCAACCTTGTGGCCAGCTGAGATTGAGGGGGAGTGTTAGAAGATGGCATATTTTCCGGTGTAGTCTAGGTACATTTTATCATGGTTGTTCCAAGATTATTGGCATAGTATAGGAAGGATAGAGATCTTGTATATTTTCTGTTGTAACTGATCCATCTTTCCATGCATGTATCCACCACCTCCAGGGGGCTTTTCCCTGAGCATATTTAACACAGAGCCAGGTACTAAAGAGACGAGGGAGAGGTAACCCGTTCACGCCATTTTACATGTAGCTATATCACCTATCTTCTCACAGGCACAAGGTAATTATAGTGTTAATGTGTGACACTGCATCATCGTTGAATTCATGTGAATCAGTATGTCTCTTGTATCTTGCACCAATTTTTGTTTAATAGTATGCTGACCAAGTTCAGGTTGTGCAAAATACATGTTTGCTGAGTGTTTTTTTTGTGCCAAGTGTTTTCCGTTTGACAGTCGGCGGTCTTTGCGAAGTGCCCGAATTAAAGCACTCAGCAAACCAATTTACACTGGGCAAAGGACGCGTCTCTCCGGTAGTGGATCCAATTTGTGCACACTAGAAATTAGATACGTAACAGGTTTAGATAATATTTTAGTACGACCAAAGATGTTTATCATTGCTTGTGTATAATTTTAGTGCAGAGAAGTATTATTGTTCGGCATGCAAACTGCGCCAATAAAAACACGTGGCATACGCTTACTTTTGAAAATAGTCTGTTCTGCACATTCTAGGAAAAACTTGATAACCATGTTTTCCCAAACAGGATGATCCGGTTTTTGGGAGGTGCCAAATCACAGAAAGGATTGCACCATAGCGTAGTGGACTGAAACCAAACCCGTTCACCTAGTTTTGCTTAAACTGGGTCATCCAGTTCTGCATAGAGGTGTTGCAAAGTGCATTTGTGTGCCTTGCATATAGTATTTTTGGTGGATCTATGTAACCAAACAAAAAATTAGGGACAAATATATACGCTCCTGAGAATCATAGTGCTTCTTTGTTGTAGAGGAATAAAAAATTGTCAAGACTTCAACAGAAGAAAAACGAACCAGAGATGAGTAAGGATCGAAGGCCATCTCCTCTTTTCCGATTGTTGGTGGCAAGCAAGGCAAGAGGCTAAGCAAAATTCCATGACAACATCATTTTGTTCCAGAATGTATAAATTTTCACTGCTTTCCTTTATTTCTTTTCGAATGGTCACGAGGGAGAGGACCCCACATGAATTGTATTGATATAGTGTGGCATAACCTCAGCTCAACAACCCTCGGTTTTCAGGGGAAAATAACAAAGGTCAAAACTCTTTCATAACCTTGATTAATTTAGAAAAACCGGGCAAAAATCATAAGACTAGGCGCCTTTATATGTCATGAGGCCCAACACAAGGCAAAATATGTGGCAATCGCATGCCAGAGGTGAAGTGGTTGGCGGCACGCCCATTCTCTCCACGCCCTCAAACAGCGCGCGTGGATCTGGTGCACCCAATCAATGGTCCTGAAGCTGCAGCCCCCGAAATCGATCCCCGTCAGAAGCCAAGGCGCAATAGCCAACACACCCCGCACCGTCATGACTAGATTAGGACACCACGAGAGCGGATATGGCCGCAGATGCGCACCAGTTGTGATACTCCGAAAGGTATACCCCCTTCAGGACTCTTATTTTGTTTCCCCTGCTTGTTGATGGACCGGAGGTTTTTAGATTTGTCGCAGTCCTAGTTAATTTTAATGTTCCAACTTCAGACGATTTTATTCGATTCAACTACTCAAAATGAGTGGATGATACATCAAGTTCAAATTAGCCTCCAAAAATCCAACTACAGTTGAAAATTTTAAGAATCTTGTTCCATCTGAGTTAGGACTTCTCTAGCTCAGAATTTTGGACAAGAAGGCAATGAAAACGAAGAACAACGACAGCAGGGAAACAAACCTGTACTCGCCATAAATCCTTAATGAAACGCCGGATCCGCCAATATCCACAGTCAGCACTCACGCTATTACTCCTCCAATCTCCACCAGGCTTCCAGCAGCCATGGCCATATCCATCCCCTTTGATTCCCTAGACTTGTGATAGATGGAATAAATTAAATTGAAGATCACTAGACACATACATAATAGATGGAGATGCGTAGGACTTAGATGAAAGGAGAAAACAAAAACTCACGAAAGTTTATGCGCGTCGAATCTTGATGAACTGGTTGGTAAGCTGTGGGCTGATGTAGGATAGACGAGACAGGGTGTGGGGAGTTAGCAACGTTGGGGAAAAAGGGTAAGGACTAAGGAGGTATTACAACTGAAGAAGAGATGGTATATAGTTGTCATCAAGGATTTGGATCCCTAGCGGCTAAAATTTAGCGAACTGAAGTTTTGTTGATGGATCCAGACCGGACCCACTTACTTAATGCATTTAGGAATTAGGATGCCTTGAACAGCTGGAGCCTGAGGACGGAGGACAAGGCACACATTACTCCCTCCGTCCATGAAATAATGGATTTGAAACATAGTGTCATGTTTTACTATATTATTAAATTTAGCCAATTACAGATATAAAAATATCAATATTTATGATATCAAAGATATATCATACTTTTTTTGAGCGAAAAGATATATCATACTTATGAATGCATTTTTAAAGTAAATTGATTTGGATATATAAATGTGAATATAGTTCACTAAACATAATCAAACGTGAACCACTTTATTGGACAATACAGCAGGGCAGGTAGGTCGAACATAGCAGTCGGCAAGGATTGCACAGTAACTAGGTTGCACCAAAAAACAACACTCACACCCGTGAAAACTGTCTAATCGGAAAAGGGATGCGGAGTTGTCATGACTAGGAAACTTAGGAGTTGTTTGGGACTGTTCCGCTTCACGCTGCTCTGCTATATATTTTAATGCACTCACTTCAAGAAAAAAAGTGGAGTTGTAAGAGCACCTAAAGGGGTACTCCACATAATCCAATTTTTGTAGAGCTGCTCCACGGTGTAGTTTTTGTGGAGCAGAGTTCGTGGAGCAGTTCCAAACCCCCCCCCCCCAGTATAGAAAAGAATATTTAACAATTTTTTTGTTTCTAAGAACCTCTCTTACTAAATTATTGAAGGAGATTTTTGTTGTTTTGCAGGGAAATAAAAAAGGAAGTTGTTTTCCATATCTCCGTAGATTGTCTAAGTCTCGGAAGATAAGGATTGTTTTAAAAAAAAGTATTACGGGTACAATACTAAATCCTACATAGAAGCCAATGTCGACATCCAAACCACCCACATCAGTAGCCCAATATTTAACAAATTTTTGTTTCTAAGAACCTCTCTTACTAAATTATTGAAAGAGATTTTTGTTGTTTTGCAGGGAAATAAAAAAGGAAGTTGTTTTCCATATCTCCGGAGATTGTCTAAGTCTCTGAAGATAAGGATTGTTTTAAAAAAGTATTACGGGTACAATACTAAATCCTACATAGAAGCCAATGTCGACATCCAAACCACCCACATCAGTAGCCCAATATTTAACAAATTTTTGTTTCTAAGAAACTCTCTTACTAAATTAATGAAAGAGTTTTTTTGTTGTTTTGCAGGGAAATAAAAAAAGGAAGTTGTTTTCCATATCTCCGGAGATTGTCTAAGTCTCGGAAGATAAGGATTGTTTTAAAAAGTATTACGGGTACAATACTAAATCCTACATAGAAGCCAATGTCGACATCCAAACCACCCACATCAGTAGCCCAATATTTAACAATTTTTCGTTTCTAAGAACCTCTCTTACTAAATTATTGAAGGAGATTTTTGTTGTTTTGCAGGGAAATAAAAAAAAGAAGTTCTTTTCCATATCTCCAGAGATTGTCTAAGTCTCGGAAGATATAGATTGTTTTAATGCTACATCCAAACCACCCACATCAGTTGCCCACTTGCACATGTAATTATGACATATCTGTTTATGTGAGATATCCATGTCACCGAACCATATCATCCACTAAATGACATTTATTTGTCCATATCTGTGTCACACAGTCTATTATTCGTGATCCTCTATAGTTTTTATTTTTAAATAAATATTTATAAAGGCTGTGTTTAGATGCCTGCAAAAGTGAAGCTGAAAAGCACCGTAGAACTTTTCGTTTGTATATGATAAAGACTGTCTTTATCATGGGCTAACTAGGCTCAAAAAGATTCGTTTTGCAACGTAGATCCAAAATGTGCAATTAGTTGTTTTGTTTACTTACATTTAGTGTCCATGCATATGTCTTTTGCTACATATAATATTTTAATATGATGGAAAAGTAAACACAAAAAGCTTATACTGCGGACTGAGGCACGGAGGAAGCATCGAGGTGCACACCGGGCCCGTTGGGGAGTTGTTGGCATCAGAGTATTCAAAATACAAACGCGAGCCAGACACACACAACTCATTGAGGGCTTGCTTAGTTCCCCTGCAGGAACCAAAAGTGCTACAGTTCCCCCATCACATCGAATCTTTTAACACGTATATGAAGCATTAAATTTAGGTAAATAAAATAACTAATTGCATAATTTAGCTGAAAAGTCTTGAGACAAATCTTTTGAGCCTAAGTAGTCCATGGTGGGATAATAATTATCAATTACAAACGAAAAATGCTACAGTAGCCCAACCTAAAACATTTCACCTACTAAACAAGCATTGAGGGTTGTGTTTAGGCTGTGTTTGGATACTGAAAAAGTGGCTGAAAAGTGAAGTTGAAAAGTATTGTAGAACTTTTCGTTTGTATCACGGTAAATATTGTCCTACCATAGGCTAACTAGTTAGGCTCAAAAGATTCGCCTTGCAATGTACATCCAAACTGTGCAATTAGTTGTTTTTTTTTTCTTACATTTAGTGCTCCATGCATATATCTTTTTTTCTACAATTAATGTTTCAATGTGACGAAAATTTTGGAGGAACTAAACACAGCCAAAGCCTTATACTGCGGACTGAGGCACCGGGGATGCATCGAGGTGCACACCGGGCCCGTTGGGAGTTGTTGGCATAAGAGTATTCAGAATACCAACGCGAGCCTGACACACACAGCTTATCGATTCAATGAATCCCTCCGTTGATTAAGCCATATTACTATCTTTCTTCTCGGGAACAACTTAAACGCCCATCACACACACACACACTCACATCGCATGGGCGCGCACATACACGTATGTGTATCCGTACACACATAAAAGAAGAGATTGGAAATGCCCACCACCACCGAACACACATGTGTGCGTGTGTACCCTATAAAGTTTGGAAAAAAATCCAAAATAAAGATGGGAGACCAAAGTTTGAACCATAATAAGTATCCCACTAAACTGCTACCACTGAACCATATGCCCATTCACCATTAAGAGCAAGTACAATGGACAAATTTCAGCCGGCGACAACCAATGAGGAAGAGAGAGAAAAAGAAGAGAGAGAGAAGCGGCGTTTAGGTGAGTCGCCCGTTGCAGCCGGGCGATAAGGATCAAATAGGATTCGATTGGCTGAGCAGCCATGGAAGCCTTCAATATCTGTGGGACCCGCCACTATTTTTTTAGTGCTTTGCCGCCGACACCGGACGAGCAGCAGACGATATTAAACCTGCTCTAAGGAATATTATTTTTTACGATTAGATTAAGCCATATTATTGCCCACACCGTCCGTGGCTCTGCTCAATGTTTGTAAGCGGTGGGAGTTGGGGGAGTTGTTGGGGCCACCCGTAGCTACAGTATATATATCTTTTTTATCTTCTAATGCAATATGGCAAATTTCTTGCCGTCCTTTTAAAAACTGTTGCCCACACAGTCGGTCTGTACACCTAATCCGTGTTGGGGAGTGACATCCGCATGTGCCGCGGTTTCCCCGAAACCGTTGTTTGCCACGCGCCGCTGTTTCCATCGAAAACCGCTTCTAACCCTCTTTATCGATCGGCAGCATTTTTTAAAGTCGAGCTCAACACTGCTGCTAATATTCAACACATCCTCCTGTGTTGGATTCCAGTATATTCCACGATTCTCCATATATATTATATATTATGCCATCTCCCAGTCCAATATCATGACGTGCATATATTATATGGATATATGTCCTAGTCGACAGTAGACATATATGGCACCTAAACAACTCGATTATTAAGAGCATCGATCTCGTCGCGATCCACTTTGGCCTCACAGATTTGTCAGAGCATCTTCACTGGACTATCATATACTATTTGGTAGTGCATACAAAATACATACTCTGACAGACTACCTACTACTACCCGTTTTTTTTTTTTGCATTAAATGAAAGAATTATATATCAAAATCAAAAAGAAAAGAAAAGAAAAGAAAAGGTACAAGGCGACTAGGCCCAAAGCAAAAAAGAGCAATCCCTCATGAATAACAATCTCACCATATACTTATGGATGCTTGCTTCCAAGGCTTTACTATTTAATATATACAAGACCAAGCTTATGCTCAGTGAGGTTAGGGTATTTCAGACTTTTTGCACCACTGTTTGGCACAGTTAGATGTACAACCAGACGGAACGACTTGGGAGATAAAAATATTTAGGTGAATGGCACCCGGGTGAGTTTGAACTTTTAGTGGCATGTAGATAAGAGACATCTTTTTTTATGGTAATCTAGTGAAACTCTCTCTTTCTATGTACGTGGGGGTGGTTAGGTCAGTCTTGACTTAGGCCTATAACCATCAAGTCGCCCCTACCATGCTTTCATTGGGAAAGAAGTAGCTCCTCAGTTTCCACAAGTTCATAAACTGTTCTCAGCAATTAGCATGGTGAGCCTCATCACAGAAGAGTGAGTCAGCGTCCACTCATAGGCAGCTGCAATGGCTTCCTTGGTAGGCGTTGTGTTAGGCGCTGTGGTTGGGTCTCTGGTGAAGACAGCAGCCGATCTTGGCGTCAATACCGTACAGCAGAAACTCAAGGAGTGGAGAGAGTTCGAGGTTGACATCGGGGAAATCCAACGGAATCTGGAGTTGAAGCTCGCTAATCTGGAGCAGGAGCTTTTGCATGAGGTGATCAATCCGTGCAAAGAGCAGAAAATATCCCTTGGACACATGGTTGATTTGGCATACGACATAGAGGATTGTCTGGATCGCATGCAGCGTTGCAGTGTTCCCTGGTTTGTGTTATCCGATAAGGTGAAACAACTCAAGACAAGGCTGAAAGAGGAACATCCGAGGAAACAGAACAACAGTGGCAACACCAGCCAATCCACAACAACAAGCTTACCTCCGGCCAACGCTTCCTCATCGACGTCGCCTCATGAGCCTGTCAAACTAGTGGGCATCGACAACCCCAGGAAGGAGATCCTCCAGCTGCTCAACGATATCGAAGGCCAGCAAGAGCAGACAGCGACGAAAGTTATCTGCATCGTGGGGTTCAGCGGCACGGGGAAGTCCACACTCGCGGAGGAAGTATTCAAATGCAAGCATGTTGTAAATCGATTCCCTTGCCGAGGCAGGGTTATCGCATCACAGTACAAGGACAACCCCGATGGGCTCCTGGAGGCACTAATCAAGGAAATTAATCCTCGAGAGACAGACCATGTGAAGAATATCACTGACCACCTGAAAAATAAGAGGTAAGGATTTATCTCCACTTTCCCTGTTTTGTTGCTTTTCTTTGTCTAGGATTTTGATATTCCCTTCATCTTTTAACTTAGAGCTCTTCAAAAAGCCTATATATTAGTCAAAACTACTACGGAAGCGCATATATATTAGCGGAAAGCATAACTAACATCTCTCCCACAAGGCTAACTCGGTGTTTGGCTAAAAAAAAAACCCCGCAACTTAGACCGTCCTTAGAGCAACTCCAACAGTTTACTGAATGAGGTTGCTATCCTCGAAAAATTTGGCAAAACATGAATTAGTTGGATAAGCTGTTTGAGATCTGTGCAATTTTTAGAAAGAGGAGTATGGGAGCAGTTCTCCTAAACTTTTGCTGCTAAACTTTAATCCTTGCATGGGTGTTTGGATCTGGCAAAAAGATGAGCTAAAAGTGCAAAATGAGGTGTCCTTCACAACTCCCCCCAAAATGCTTGTTGCCCAGTTTAGAACTTCTAGAGGAGGAAAAGATTTTATTCTAGATTTTAGTCATTTGCTCACTTTTAGCCCTCCTTGATTGGATACCCATGGCAAAAAGGGCTGAAAGAGTAGGGCTAAAGTTTTGCCATGGGATCCAAACCGGCTATTAGTAGGGTTTCATTTGCATTTAATACTATAACAAACAGCAAATTTTCATGACTTGACAGTTTACCTAGGAATAGAGAGATAGACAGAGTTTGAAACTCTATATAAGTCCTGAAATTAAGCATCTTTGAAACCACAGAGTGAAACTTTGCACTAAGAGTGGGTGTTTCATCATCTCATATGACATGATAGTTTTGGGAAAAACAATATCACAAAACTCCCCATTAAGGCCATTTTGGGTTTACTAAAATAAGATGCTAGCAGCTAAATAAAAACTCGAGCTAATCAAAACTGTTCAGTAAGCCTCATTTATAGCCCGTTCTGTACTATGGAACCACCCAACATATAAAAATCTATTAGCTAGCTCCCTCTTGCTTTCGTATAGTTCATAATAAAAAAATTTAGCTGATCAAAACAAGTTCTAAGACTAGCATTAGAAAAAATGAGCTTGGGCCTTGTTTAGATGGCTAAAATTTCTAACCTTTTTCCCACTTTCTCTCCATCACATCACATTAAATACACCAAAAGACATATGTTTGAAGTATTAAATGTAGGTAAAAAAAATAACTAATTACACAGTTTAGATGTACATTCCGAGACGATTCTTTTGAGCCTAGTTACTCCATCATACGATAATATTTACAATGTAGGTAGACGATGTTAATCCTAGGGATGCCATGGGAGCTGGGCGGTGTCCAAGGTATTGCGCTTTGCCCCTCTGTCTTTGCCTCCTCGGTAATGATCTTGACCCAGCATGGCTTTCATCCGAGATCCTTTTCTCTAGAGATAACTAGCAAGACAAAAAAAGGACTTCTTTTCTCGAGCAGGCATATAGCCTGAGTTTCATTAAAAAGAAGTAGAGTGGTCAATAGACATACACATAGATGGCACAAGAGGGTTTGCGAATAATCCAAGGATTACCCACGATGTCCTCAACACAGAAACGAAAAGCAAGAACAATGGGGTGGGGAACCCTCCACCAAACAACCCAAAAACTGAGCATAATACATAAAATAACTCAGCACTTAGGTAGCCAGTAGCGATAGGAGCCGTAGATGAAGCAGTGGCAAAGCTTCCGCTATAGCGACCTCGGTGGCAAAGCATGCACCGGAAACCCCACGGCGGCAGAGCATCCACCGGAGGACAGAACCACTTCCTCCGAGTCACCGAGGGTCCTCGGGACCACAAGCGAGGAAAGCTTGAGCACTCCTCCGAGTCACCGATGGAACGCCCCACGAGAGAGGACTATGGTCAAGGAGCACTACCAAATCGCCCTCCGAGTACTCCTCTCTGAGTCACTGAGGACGAGGACCATGGGCGAGGAGCACCAAAGATGAAGACGCGACGTGGCGCCGCAACTGTCGTCCACACAGCGGCAAAGCCACCGCCCAAGACAGGGCGGTGGCAAAACATCCGCCAAACAATGACTACGGCTACAGCAAACACCCACTGGACATACCGAATGAAGAGTAGCATGTGATGCAATTAAGCACAACACGATGAACATCAAGAGGCCGACCCTCATGCCGATGCCCGACGAGAGCAAGGCCCGCGAAAGAGATGCTCGACGTCGTCTTCGGGTGAAGGACACGACGCCCAAGGCGCCATCGACGCCGGCCCCAAGAGGGATGTGTCTTCACCCGCATCATCCCATAGGTGAAGAGACGATCGCCGCCAGCCACCCCACCACCACGGCAGCACAAGTGCAACATCGCCAACTCGCCAACATCACCACCATGACGATGTTGGTGAGTGCCCAAACTAGCCGCCGCCGTCGCGCCACGAAGGCAGCTTCCCCCCCCGAGGAGGCACACACGGATCGGAAATGATGCTTCCAAGGAAAGATGTGGCGCCCATGGAGTCACCATCGCTCGCCCGGTAGAGACGGCGAGCTTTGCTACCGAATGCATCGCGCCAACCGCCGCATCACCAAGAGGCATACGAATGCCGCAGCAAGTGGCGCACGGAGGGGAGGGGTCCGGATCCGGCGGGCCAAGGCCGCCGGCCGCCCACTGCGAGGGGAAGGGGGCCAAACGGGCATAACCAACCCGTGTAGTGGCCCGGCTCTGCCCCTGCCCCGCCGAGTCCTGGCCACCGTGAGACCCAAGGACGGCGGGCCGCCATGGCCGCCGGCCACTAGCCGTGAGGGTGCCGGAGGAGGGGCGAGGTCGGAGGGCACACCCGTCGCAGCCAGAGGGTTGGGGGAGGATAGAGGAACGCAACATCCGGGGTCCAGGAGCCCGGATCCGACCGCCCCTGCCGCCCTGGCCGCCGGGAGGGTCGCCGCCGGCCGCCACCGTCAAGAAGGGGTGGGGCGCGGGGGGATGGGGTGAGCGCGGGGATGGTAGGGGTCGACGATGGGTGGCAGCTGCCTTGTTAAGCTCACCGCTGGCCGCCGCCTAGGAGGGAGGGGGTGGGGCTCAGCGGCGAGGTGCATCGCCGCCCGAGTCGCCCTAAGCCGGAGCGACGCGGGAGGCTCTAACGTTTAAGTGAAATCTCGATCGGTCAAGGACTTTTGGAAACACATTTTCTCCAATGACGCCTTTATATAAAAAAGGACTTTTAGAAACACATATTTTCTCTAGAGATAACCAGCATGTGCCATTAGTTTAGGTTTTCATACCTTGTGTGCCATTAATGAGTTTGTGATTTTTACACAAAACTTAACTGTCACAACACGGTTAAAAATTCATCAACCTATAAGTTAGTTTTTGTCTTCACTCTATCTCATCCGGTGACTCATTATATCCATACAAACAATGTTAATTCTTTCTAACAAAAATCGATCTATGTCCCTTCCCAAACTCCATTGTCTAGAAGGAAAGCTGGCATGCTCGGCAGCATAGAGCCTAACCCAAGATGTGCTTGCACATGCACAATAGGGATGGAAATAGATGCCCAAAATCTGAATTCTTGTATCCGCATTGGAGCAAGGCTTGGCCCAAAGCGCCTTATTGGGCCAAAAGTTGGCCCAAAGTGAATAGCCAGCGACACTATAGCACACCACCGCTATCGCCGCAAGCATCGCAAATCGCCATTGCTATCTAGTTTCCCTATCGGACCTTCCTAGACTAGGAAAGAGTTAGTTATATTAGATAGGATATTGGGTTTGAGTTGATTTGAAAAGGAGAATCCGATTCCGATAAGGTCTCCAAGGTTGCTTAAGAGTCGGGTCTCGTTGAGACTATAAATACTAACGGCATGTAACCATTGCAGATCAAGAAATGAATAGTCGAGAGACTCTAAACCCTAACTCTCAGCTCTCAAGGGCACCGCTTTCTCACTTCTCCCAGTCGTCGCCGCCTCTTCCACTACTCTAACCCTAGCCCAGCCGCTCTCAGCCATTGCCGCCACCACGCCACTGAGTTCGAGAAGCAAATCATGAAATTCACCACCACCATGAACAATAACAAGACAAAATTGATGCGCACTTCGCCAACATGAATGCCACATTGACCATCATCAAGTCTACACGCCCCAAGAACATAAATGAAAAGACTTTGCTGTCAGAAGATAATCATATCATATTTTACCTTAAACATATGACTACTCCTCCAATTAAATTTTCCCGTTGTTTCCAATTTAATTAGAGGGATGAACTTTCTCAATTTTCGAATAAAAACATAATTATTTGGTTAAAACTTAATGAGAAGATAATGAACTTTAACTTTGCAGCGGAAAATGTGAAAATTATGACTTATTTAGAAGCATCTTACTTTACTCATCTATTCTCTAAACAAGTTATCACGTTTGTTCAAATTTGAGTAGAGATGAGTCTTCCAAACTTAATAATATTCTTTACATATTAATGCTTAAAAAGCTTCTGAAATTAACCAAAAACATAGATGAAAAGACTTTGTTGTCTGTCCTTTTGTCCCAATTTTGCGGCAGTAGCAGCCTTGCAATAGCAGCATCCGTGGGCCCAGCTGCTGCGGCCTAGCCCACTCCACGCCAAGCTACCCAGCCCAACAGGGAAATCCGGCCCGACGGCCAATTACGCGGGAATGGGCGCCGCTCCCTCGCGCTCAGGCTGCAACCTAGGCCTGGGCCGGAACGCGGCTCCCGCCTGGGCCAAAACTCGGCCCGGCTATCTCTGGCAGTAGATCTTGATCGAACGGCTCTCCTTCATTTTTGCATAAACAAAACAAGGAGGCAGCCATGCTCTCCCGAAAACCCTATGCCATTTCTTCCCTTCCTCATCTCTCTCGAATGAGCAAGAGCACGGCAGCATTAGCTCGTGGTGGCAAGCGATGGCCGCAACAACTTTCCGCCTGCCCTGCCTCTCTCCTTTTCCCCTTCCCCTTCCATTTCTTCCAACTCCACAACGAACAGCGGGCAAGCCGACGTTGGAGGGCAGCAAGCGAGGGTGGACAGAGGAAGGGTGGTAGCGCCGCTGCGGTACCCCCTTGTTGGTGCACGCGTGCGCCATGGCCATGCACCGTGCTACCGGTGGCTCTCGCTTTCGCTCAGGTCTGTAGTGAAGCTCGGCTGAACCGGTGGTCTTCCTGCGACATCCAAAGAAGCGGTGGCGACCGGCAGCCAAATCAAGTAAGTTCGCCTATCCTTATCATTGCAAGGGTTGGGGTTTGGACTGTTTCTCTTTGAATTGAAATTTGTTTCCCTCTATCTTCTTTCAATTTCTATCCTCGATCTTGATCAACGACCCTGGCAAGCTCTTGATATATACCATTGTTAGAATTAGGGGATCAACTAGGTGCGGATCCAGTGGGTGCAATCTCTTTAATCGGTATAAACAACATAGATCATGATATAGAGGGTTGAAGGGAGAGAGGAAGGAGAGTTGATGCTCATACCTTTGGGCTTGGAGTTGAGGAAGCCAGGGCCAGTGTTGATGACATGGTGGCGGCAAAGTCTACCGGTGGGTTGTAGACATTGGGTCTCAGGATCCAGAGAGGACGCTAGTGGAGCTTCCCGTCGCTGGTAGCGCCTCCCTCAATCAATCTCGGGACAGGTGTGGGGTGGTTGCAGCGAACCTCGTGGCGTGTGCCATGGCCCCCACCTCCTATTTATGGTGCTATGAGACAGGGGTCCACCAGTTGTGTATTGGGCTAGGCGTCCTCGATCAGGACGCGAGATTAAGTCCCACACATGGCCATTGGGCCAAGTATGGTGGAAATCAACCTAATTAAGAAACACAATTAAGAAACATACTCCTAATTAAGAAAGACAATTAAGAAACATTCTCCCCTATACTTCAGGTAATGTGATTCATACTACAGATATGGGAGTATCTTTCATAATTGTCTTTCTTAATTTGTCTCACACTGACGTCCAGAAGGTCTGGTCCGATGTGTTTGTCAGATGCCCTTCTAACCTCTCTTTATTCAATTTGTTTCGTCGTTATCTTCACATCCGGCTTGGTTTCATCTTGTATATTGGACTTTTGCTTGTCTTTTAGGTCTTCTTCAATGCATGTAAAGTCTTGCTTGAGTTGCTGATTATTTGGATCACCACATTGCCTAAGTCCAAGTCCACTTTGAATCATTTTAACTATATATGCAAATACAATAGCAAGTCCAATGGTCATGTTGATCATCACACACTAAAATCCAAACTAAATCGCCCATGGGATCCATTTTGCTTACACACACCTTGAAATCGTGCCGACAACTCAACCTAAGCAACAGATTAAAAATCTCTTAAAAGTAGCTCTAGAAACTCAAGTCGCGAGGGAGATAGAGATTGTGGCACGAAATTGAATCTTATATTAGCTCTAGATGTTGGGTTGAAAGTCAGTCCTTGCAAGTCAAAAGGTCCCGAAGGCACAAGGCTCAGGAGTCTCTCTCTGCTTCTTAATTTTTCAGTCCCTAAGAAAAACTCTATACCGTTCCAATTAGAGTCTAATCCCAATGTTTTAGTATCCATAACAAGACATATCCACTGTAGTTAGGCCCTTGGTTTTACTCCTACAGTGCCATTACTTTTAACAATTTACCCAAATACTCCTTGGCAGTAAATGCCTAGCGTCTCCATGACTTCACTTCGCATTGATGCAAAGCTTCCAAATCGTGCCACAAGTCCTATTAGTCATTGCCCTATTTTTTAGGCATGTCTCAAATAGGACAAATCAACCATTACCGATCACAGCATTATTTATAACCCTACACAAGTCAGGGTACCTTGTGATCAGTATTCACATTATCATAGACACAAATAGCACGCCCGTATCACAATGTACGGTGCAGTCAATGGACAGTACCCATCCCGTCCGCGTCGCTCTGTGGGTGCGCGACACGGATGGACCCAAACCCTAGAGCCGCCGCCACCTCCGCTCCCTCACTTCCCCTGCATCGCCACCACTGGAGGGAGCCACCATAGGCCGTGCAGCTACCTATGATGTCAGCGGCAGGGCCATGCTCCGCCTCGGGACCTCTCGCACCGGCCCAGCGACTACCAGCGTGGCGAGGCGGCTCCCTGTGGTCGCAGGTTGCGCAGCGGAGGCGTGGTTGCTGCCTGTGCGACTGTGGCATGGCGTGTCGCTCTCCCTCTCCCGACCCCTCTCTCACTCCAAAAGCAAGGGTGTTGGCAGGGCCTGGAAGGTTCGTAGTGGACCCCCACCGCAAGGACGCAAGATGGGGTAGATTTGGTGGTAGCTCCGCTTCCCTTCAGCGGGAAACAGCGGCGGCGACCAGATCCGCCCTACATGGTTGGGGCTGGGGCTCCCTCTCTAGGATCCGGTGCCCTCCTCGCCCGGTTCTGATGTCAGTGTTGTGATCTGGATCGGATCCACGAAGTGACGGAACCGAGCGTGCAGATGGTGGTGCTTGGTGCGAGGGCTGTCGGAGGCTTGCGCGGCTTGGGAGGATGCGGGTCGGCTCGCTAAGGGTTGGGACAATGGATGGTTGGGCGATCTGGGGCTTCTTGTTATCCCGGCCCTCTTCTCCCCACCAACTTCCTTCCTCCCTGCTCGGGCTGGTTCAGTGGAGCTGGCAGGAAGTGCGTGCTGATGGACCCTCCCGCAGGCTTATCACGGCCTCTCCTGGCTGGCGTTCCTAGGGGCGGCAGCCAAGCGGGACTGCTGCGGACTCCTTGGCGCATCCTACCTCTGTGGTGGGTCAGGCCTCTAATGGCGGCGGTGTGGAGGATCTGGGGAAAGTTGGGATGACAATGTCGGTGGGCGCCATCTTGTCTTCTTGAAGACGTCTTTTTTTTATCTCTTCTTCTACCATGCTGAATTTTGCAAATGAAAATCTTACCTTGTCAGGCTAGCATGTCGACGCTCTTGTCGTTGTTAACTTCTCAAAGGCTCTGCTAGGCGATCTAGTTCTCCACTATTGATCTCCTGTGGTTTGCATGTCCCTTCTCCAAGGGTGGTGTTGCTTGGTGATCAAGCTGTCTTTCTAGTTGAGTTATCTTGGTAGTTGCCTAGCCGTTGTTAGTGGGATTGATTCGACTAGATTGCATGTAGTAGCATGAGTTGCTATGGTTGTACCAAAGTTGTGCAGGATGAGTGGACACTCTTGATGAGCGGACACTCTCCTCAATTGTATCGTTTTTCTGGCCTCATTTCTATTCAAAAAACTAGGCTGACACTTGCCTTTTTTCGTATAATAGAAATCGTGATAAAGCTATTGCCGTCTGTTTTATAAAAAAAAACAACGTACACTGCTCAAGCAATAAAGCTCCCATCATATACTGGACGTAGGGTACCTCATACCGGAACTAGTATTCATCATATACCGGGTTGTTGATTGTTTTTATTGATATCCCCGTTTACCTGCAATCTATTAGGTACTTCATTGTGTTGGATGACGTCATCAATAAGGCACAATGGATCAGTGTAAAGACAAAATTCCCCGACACAACAGGAGGTGTAATAATTGTGACAACCAAGGATCAGACAGTAGCTATAGCTTGCAGAAGCGATGGTAACAACGGCTTCTTGTACAATATGAGAAATCTTAGTGAGACCCATTCCAGTCAGTACTTAGGAGTTTTCTTGGAGAACAGAAATAAAGCAAAGTTCAAGGAGGGTTTAAGATTATTTGCAAATAAATGTGACGGCCACCCACTTTCTCTTGATAATATGACCAAATATTTGTCGGGAAAAGAGAAGTTCACAGAAACAGACTTCCGTGTTTTTTGGAACGATCTAGGTGACTTTTTGAAGAGTGATAAAGTATTTAGAAAATTGGAGGAAATTCTTGAGGATAGTTACAGGACATTGGATTCCAATGATGTCAGGGCCTTCTTGCTCTACTTATGTCTGTTCCCAAATGGCCATCCCATAAGGAGGAAACAACTGACAAGGAGATGGTTCGCCGAGGGATATAGTACCAAGCTAGATACCTATTTGCAGAAATTAGTTGAGAAGAATGTTGTTGAGACACTCGAGTCAAGCAAGGACGAAGTGAAGTGCTGCAGAGTTCATGGCATCATACATGGGTTCATCATGCATATGTCCAAGCCTACAAAATTCATTGCCTCTGCTGGGAGTGTTACTAATATAGACAGAGGAAAATACCGTCACTTATATTTCAAGGATGGGGAGTTGGAGGAACCGGACGTGGGCCGGTCCGTCAACAGTCAAGATAAGAACTCATTCCGTGCCCATTCTTTGACTGTATGTGGAAGAGCAGGAAAAAAGGTTATTGGGGATCTGCCAAAATGTAAGGTGCTGAGAGTCCTGGATCTGGAAGAATGCGATGATTTGGAGAGCGATGATATGGCTATCAAAGACTTAGACAAGAAGTTGTGGCATCTTAAATATTTGAGCCTGGGGCCCAATATTGGCAAACTACCAGAGAAAGTTGATGGGTTGCATCGCTTAGAGGTGCTTGACATGAGGAAGACTAAGATAGACACAATACCCGCTGAAGTCATTAAAATGCGCCACCTAGCTCACCTGTTGGGAAGGTTCAAGCTTGAGAAGACGGACTGGGATAAGCGTACGGTAGACAATTTCTTCGTGAAAGAAAGCAACTTGAAAACTCTGGCAGGTTTTGTCACAGACGGCAATCCTGGATTTCCCATGCTAATGGCCCATATGAAGAAGCTTAACAAGGTTAAGATATGGTGTGATTCCACTGGTAAAGATAGCATGGGATTCAACGCCCTTTTGCAAGCCATCAAGGTGTTTATTCAGGCGCGCCTGACTACATGTAGGGGTGAGCATTCTCTGTCACTATATCTTGGGGATGCCTCAAAAGACATTCTAAGTTCTCTATGGGACGATGGAGAGATCGTGACTGGCTATCTCAGCTCGCTGAAACTAGATGGAGCACTTAGTGGACTGACCCAGTTTGCTACTTTGCTGTGTGGTCTCAAGGAGTTGTGCCTTTCATCGACAAATGGTCTGACAACCACTGAGCTGTCGAAGCTGCACAAGATACAATTCCTGAAATACCTCAAACTGGTTAACGTCAACCTTGCAGGCTTCGAGATCAGGGAAAATCACTTCCCCAACCTGCTACGCCTGTGCCTTGTGCAATGTCATGGAAGCGTCCCCACAATCCAAGCGGAAGCTCTGCCATGCCTCGACTCACTTTGGATCATCGATGAAGTTCTAGTTGGTCTATCTGGAATCAAACTAGAAAACCACAAACATCTCCAGGAAGTCGCTCTTGATTCCAGTGTTGGGCAGGAAACAATAACAAGTTGGGACAAAGCAGCTAAGAAACATCCAAAGAGGCCAAAGATTTTGTTCTTCAAATGTGTTAGCCCAAATGGACCCGGGTCTATGGTGAAACTTTATGCTGTGGAACGAGCTGATGTGGAACAAGCAGCTGAAGCCAAGGAGAAGGCAGCTGCTGAAGCCAATGAGAGGGAGGGGCTGCTGCTACAGAGAGGGCTGCACCAGAAAGATCTGCTGCTGAGAGAGCTCAGCAAGAAGCAAGGAAGAGAGCCGAACGAGCAGCATCCGCCGCTGAGGCTCGACAAAGGCAGGCAGCGGCAGCCACCGCCGCTGCAGCAGCTTCTGCTGCAAGAGGAAAACAGAGCACACCAGATGATCTTGAGTCATTCAGTGGGGGTGCTCGTGTCAATAGTACACTGAAGCAGAAGGCTCCAATACCTACAGTGGTAATTATATTTGTCAAAATATTCACATAAAAAAATTGCTGCTCAGTCTGTTACCTTTCGCTAATATTGGATGTTTTAGGATTCTATGTTTGGTTTTGGAGCTCAAGTCACAGGAACCACTAATGTATCACAGATAGCAGCATCAAGTTCGGCTCTTGTGGTGGCATCAGCCACAAGTTTTGGAGACTTATTTGGAGGTATTAGAATATTAAGTCTTCCCAAAGGAGCATTAATTTTATGGATTGAAGTTTCTGCGGATGTTGTGCTCGTAATTTACTAACATACTTGTCTGTAATCCATTATTTGTTTTCTTTCATGTTTCCAGATCCTGCATCTTATGACGTATCTAAAGTAGTTGAGGGAGAGAGTGAAGAAAGAATATGTCCTAGGTTAGAACTTCATGAGAGGACTCATGAACGAGCGGTAATGTTCTGCAATTTCAAAAATACAAAACAAATGTTCACTGTCACCTGTGAAATAAGTGTATTGCCGATGGCATGGTTTATTCCTATGCTGTATAAGTCTACGTCTCCCTGTTATTACAAAGAAACAATAGCTACTCCATTCTCACTTCTGGTAGTTGTTTATTACATCTCCAGGCTAAAGCTCTGGCTGAGAAGAATGAACGAGATATGCAAGTACAGAGGGAGCAGGCAGAGAGAGATGTATGTGTTAATTCTTTTCATATCTGAATCTGCTTTATTATGCTTGTTTTAGTTCATCTGTTCAAGGCAACATTCAACAGTGCAAATTATGTATAATTGTTTTCACCTTTTATAATCTTTATAATCATTTTCTTACTCAGCGATCACAGCATGCCTTGGTCCTTTAGCCACACTTGCTTGGTTGCTAATAGTCCACTTGTTTGTTTGGGCATTCTGAATTACAGAGAATTGGAGACACCCTAGACTTCGAAATTAAGAGGTGGTCTGCTGGGAAAGATGGCAACTTGCGTGCTTTGTTATCATCTTTACAATATGTGAGTCGCTGATACTTTTGCTGCTAGAGTGCGAAGCTAAGCTGCATGTGTTTTTGTTGTATATTCTTTGGGCACTCTGTTTTTTTTTTTTTTGGTTATGTCAACATGCTCGGTACTTTCTTTGGTCCTAAAAATATCATTGTTACATTGACCTCCTTTTTCCATGTGGTATATTTAGCATTCTTTTGTTATTAGGTATACTCAGTTGACCAAATGGTTATGACTAAAACGGTACACTATTATATATTTTTGTCGACCAACCTATTGATTTTTGATTAAAGACCAACACAAGGGACTGGGCTTGGCTTTCTAGGTTTTTCTCCTTTGGTTAATGTTGTTGGTGGCTTGATATAATTTCTTGATTGCCTTCATTATAATGATAAATTTGGTGATTTTCCGAACTTTTACCTGACAGCAATTCATTTATCTGTTTCATTTGTCAGTTACCATGCGACTCTTGTCAAATTATCATTAAATGGCAAATGGCAAGCACCCTGAAAAAACGAATTAATGAATGCCACATTCTCAGAAGGCTGATAAACGTATTTCATTTACTAATATATACCATCTGAAACAGATACTTTGGCCAGAATGTGGATGGCAAGCTGTATCCTTGACTGATTTGAATACTGAAGATGCTGTTAAGAAGCAGTACCGTAAAGCAGTACTATGCATTCATCCTGATAAGCTGCAGCAGAAGGGTGCAACACTTATGCAGAAGTGTATTGCCGAAAAAGTCTTTGACATTCTGAAGGTGCGTGTTCAACTTCTTTGGCAACATTTAATAGTATATTAAGTGCCAAGTACAAATTCATTTGTGTAGAAGTATACTTTCTGTGATATCATAGGGTCATTGGAACTGCTTTCTTTTTACAACTTAACAAAAGCGTTTCGGCATGGGTAGGGGTTCCTGAAATAATTTAGCAATGGATTTACCATTCGTAATTAGGAGGGGTTAGTGCCATTCCATGATAAGCTGTGTATTTGTGACCAAGTTATGGGAGTCCAGTTCTTACATTTGTGACCCACAATGATGTGTGTCAGTGTCAATAGCCAATTGCATTGTCGATTCATATTATCTCATATTTCTTAAGTTTAAATAAAACCTTGCACCTTTTGTATTAACAGGAGGCATGGAACAAATTCAACTCTGAAGAGCTCTTTTGAAGCAATCTCTAAAGAGCTTAACTATAATACCAACATGAATTGCCGGACTGGCAAAGGCACAGATGAACAAAGTGAAAGCTTTACTTCATCAAATTACCTTGTTTTTACAGATTCTGGTCAGTTGCTAGGTCCCTGTGGTCCACTGTGTTCGAACCCTGATCTCCATGGTACTTGCGTTCCACATCTATGTATGTGTAGCCTTCTGTTCATCTGAGGGCTAATGACGTGTCTTCTTTTTGGATAGCTTTTGCTTGGTGGCTTGACTCACACATTCTATTTCTTAATACTATTTTGTGTACAACCGCAGAAATTCAAACTACATTTGTTGTAACATTCTGCAAATTTGTGTAATAATAAAATTCGCAACTTTTTAAAATTTTTACTTGGTTATGTGTTGCATGTAAAAGTTAGGTCAGAGATAAGTAAACTGTTTTCCTTTCTATCCCAATTTGAAAATCCGAGCTCGAAAGCTTTTTACAACGAAACACTTGTCGTGAAGTTGGCCATGGCCAGGTCAACAACACTGCAGGAGTTCTCTACAAATAAAATGTTTTTGGGAGGGAGGAATTAAAACCTTGGTCGAATTCGACTCGCACACGAATTCAACATTCAACTCGTCATGATTTGTTAATTCTTTCTAAAAATCTAAAAACACTAATCCTCTCTCATCCTATTCAAACCAAAGTTTACAATAACTTGTGCACTACATATGATTTAGAAGCATATGTGTTTTGGTTCTCGTTGTGCTTGGAGGTAATCTTTATCTTTAATCCCTTGAGCTAATTAGGAAAGCCTTTCTTCTTTTATCTTCTAGCCATCCGGCCAGCCAGCAGACGTGCATGCCCCTGAACATGTTGCTTCAGATGTATACGTGAATCACATGCTCAGGCAGCCATGCCCTCTATCCGTCACCGTATACGTGAATGACATGCTCAGGCAGCCATGCTCCAGTCGTCGGTGGCGCGGAGGGGCTTGACGCAGAACTGCGGTAGCGTCCGTCGGCGGTCTCCATCGTTCGCGAAGAAGGTGCGATCTCTGCTCACGGACTCCGGGCAACGTCGGTTGTTCAAGCGGTGGCGACGCAAGGTCGGTGCGTGCTAGGCGGCGACGGCTCCGTGGGGGAGCTCGACTACACAGTTGCGGCCTCCATCCTCCTATTGCGCCGGGTTGAGGCTTCGAGAAGCTTCGAGAAGGAGGGGGGCTTTTAAGCCATGAAGGCTCGCAGCACCGCGGAGCAGCGTTATGATGTCTCCGCCACGTGCCAAGCCAGCCCGCGACCCTCGCCGTCGTCCTCCCGGAGACGGCGTCACAGCCCCAAAACCGGTGACTCGGTGAGCCTTACCCATCCAAAAGCTTCAGTCTTGTCACTGAATTGAACGCCCTTTGCATACCAACGGCACTCTGCTGGGGAGTACGGCAGGACGGCAAGCAGCCTAGGCCCAGTAGAAACCAGCCACTTTCCCTTGGCCCACGCAAGACACAGCCCTGTAGACAAGCCAGCCCTGTAGCCATCGTCTTGGGCCAAAGCCGACTGAGAGAGACCCAGTGCCCGCATCCCTCTTGGGCCGCAGCAGACTTAGACCAGCCCATCCGATCCGTGCCCTTTTCCTTTTCAGAAAAGCTAGCCACTTTCAAAAATCCATAAGAAATTCATCCTTGCTCCATTTTCTAACATCCTAATCTACCTGCCAGTTCAATTTGGTGTCTAGTTGAGTTAGTTTTTTATTGCAGTTTTATTGCTTCTTATTTGTTAGCCGTTCTCACTATTTTCTTGTGTAGCAACGATTCGAGCTCGAATGGATTCGACGACGCACCTGGAGGCGATAGACCCTGATGGTGGACGACCTGGACTTCCGAAGACGAGTACCACTACTTCCTTGACATCGCAGGCGTCATGGCAACACCTTATCTCAGGGAATCCTATCTATGCATTACAAAAGTAGAAATATGCTAGCGCTTTATTTTTAATCCTTTGCTAGTATATAGATATGTGATGCATGCTTTTTCATGAGCCATTGATTACCTTGATTGAAACATCTTCACCCTAACTACCCAGCTCCATGCTCGCACTTATCTTTTGCCTACCTGCTTGCTTGCATTTACTTCCATGATGGTTGGTAGGTGATGTGGTATTCAAAACAAATTAAAGAGAAGTGTTCCAATCAACAATGACCAATTACATTGAACGACACATGGTAAAAATAAACTAGATTGATATCACCAAAGAGTAGTGACAGCAAGAATCATTCAGAAGAACAAAAGGTTCATCACTCAGACACATGCATGACTGCTGCTAATCTCCAATTAAGCAGGGCGTATACACAAATGATTCCAGAATGCAATAATTTACTTCTGCTAAATACTGAACCTTTGGGCTGTTCAGATCAAATGCCACCACTGTATCGCCGGAAGACAAGAAGATAACCTCCTTATAAGGATGAAATCCAAGGAATTTGATATGTTGTTCAGGATCCTGATTGTCATCTGAAACATCAACAATGTTATCGTCCTCGGAGTTCCAGGAAACATTTTGTTCTACTGATATATCTTGGGTCTCCCTTCCATCATCCCAATGCAACTTCCAATATTCTGGTTCGAGATCTGAAGCAGTCCAATATTTCGCTTCATCGAATTCATTGTTTTCCACCCTCCACCAGTAATTATTGAGCTTGAGGTTGCTTTGATCCTTGGGCACCCACTCCAGTTGGTTATTACTGGATTCTCTGAGAGTCCAGACTTGAAGTTTGGTCAAAGCGTCACAAGTAAGAGCTGCAAAGTACACTCCCTTCTCCGATTTACCTAGTCCATGAAAATACGGTACTTTGTTCTTCCAATGGGCAAGTTTTAGTGGCGAATTGATTACTTTGTACTTATCATCGAGCAAGGATAATCTGCAAAATAACACAAACACACAGAGAGAAAGTTACTAAATATATCCATATATCCATTATCCGAAGCAAGGATTGAGATTTATTTAATTACCTAGATACAAATTCACCGGGGCAGTGTATGTAGAGTGCACCCTTCCAGTATGCAGCAGCATAGCATCGGTACAGATGCTGGACATGGTTGCCCCATTTGTCCAGCAGCAAGTCCCCATATGTCCCTGCCGCCTCGCCTTCCCGGACGAACACCTTCTCCTCCCACCCCGCCTGCCGACGGCAAGTTCAGTTTCGTCCAGCTAGAACGCCCCGGCGGCTGGTTTGATGTCGTGGACCACTGCAATGGCCTCGTCCTCATCGTGGCGGATGGAAGGAGCAGGTCGAGATCGACGCATGCCGCCGGATGGACTGGCCGCCGCCGGAATGGGCGGCGTGGCATGAATGCGAGGTCGTCGATGACGCTGGGCGGGACAAGAACACGGGCCTGGGGTGGTTTGAGTTGAAGAAGAGGCCGCGCACCTAGTGCGGGAGGAGGGGTCGGAGCCGACCAGCAGCTGGAGCTGGTCGATGTGGTCGCGCCACGCCTTGCAGACGCCACGCCACACCGCTGCAGGCCACGCCGAGATAGCCGAGATAACCGCGACCAAGTCGCCGGGTAGAGCCGCCGCCACCGTCTCGATCTCCATGCACTACAACACGTCATTGAATTAAAGGCATTTGTTAAAGGCATTTTTCTAAAATTGCCTCAAATTCCTTTTACTTAAAGGCATTTTTATGAAAAAAGCCTTTAAAAACTATTTTTTTGGAGGCATTTTTAGAAAAATGCCTTAATTAGCTCTAAGCGTTGGAGGCGTTTTTGAAAATACTCAAAGGTGGCTCGTCTTAGCAATTATTTCAAGAAATTATACTCAAAGGTTATTTGTGTTAGTGAGATTGAAAGATTGGAAGCAGAGATACCTGAGATCCTATGCCAATTAGAAAAGGTTTTCCCTCCTTCTTTCTTTGATATCATGGTTCATCTGACTGTCCATCTTGCTACAGAAGTAAGGCTTGCTGGACCAGTGCATTACCGGAACATGTACCCTATAGAGAGATGTCTATGTAAGTACAAATCCATGGTTAAAACTCGCAGCCATCCTGAAGGAGCAATAGCTGAAGGCTATCAGTTCAATGAGAGTATGACATTTTGCTCACGGTATTTGCAAAGTACCAGCAATCATCCTTGGGCCTCAGCATGCCATCTGCCTTACTTAAAAATAGTTGGTCGCCCTTTATCGGGCCTTCTGCTTGTGAACTGCCCTACATATCTTGGATCCAAGCTCATAGATATGTCTTGATGAATTATCCTCACATTATTCCATTTGTCAAGTATGTTGCTAACCTTATCTTTATCCCCTGCATGCTTTCTATATTAGTATACATAGGAGCCTAATTCTCCTTTCATTATGATGTAGAAAACATCTGAATGAGCTATCTGCAAATAAGCGAAAAAATAAACGTGACATTGAACGTGCCCATCATACCACCTTCCATGATTGGTTTTCAGACCATGTAAGTACCTATAATATTTCTTAGTTTAGATTAGGACACCATATTGTTTTGACATCATTAAACTTTTTAGGTTCAAGGGCTGATATCTAGGGGTAATGAGATCCCTGATGAAGTAAGGCTCCTAGCACAGAAGCCTTATATCTAGTGGTAACGATGTCTTTGATGAGTCATTCATCTTAGCAGCAAAGTTTACCCAAGTTTATTATGTACAAGATCTTGTTGATACGGACTGGCATGCTGTGGTTGATGCAACTCCAAGGGATTATTTCAATATGGATGCTAGAATTGATGAGAATGAGGATGAAACAAATTCATATTATCCGTAGAACCTCAACCTTTACCAACTGAAAATTTGAGCACTAATATACCTATTCATGATGATGAGGATGAGAACTGGATTAGGAATGATATTGATGGGACCACTGTTGATCTACTAAGGTAAAAGTATCCAGTGATTTATTTGGGTCTTTAAACTGAACTATTAATTTGTCCATCTTTACTGCACATTCTTTTCTTTTTTCCTTTTGGTATGTAAAAAGTTATGGTTTCCTGTATGTCTTTAATTAATGTGAATTGGCTAAAATTATTGCAGTAAAGATGGACAGAAAAAGAGCAAGAGGAGACGGTGAAGACCCTAGAAGGCTTAATAAGAAATGTAGCTATAGACTTGAGAGGCCAACATTGTCCTATCAAAGTTGCTGAAGGTGATAATGGATTGCACCTTTCCCATATTTTCTTCTTTTTGGTCTTCTAATGATTGTTTCTTTGTTAATCTGCTGCTGATGCTATTGACTTAAAACAGAGCAATCCCAGTTTCTAGAGGGCCACAAAGGTAACATCTGAATTATGGTACTTGTGCTATTGATTTGTTTCTTTGTTAATCTGCTGCTGATCTCATAGCTTAATTAATTAGTTGCATTGCATTCCACTATTCCATTCCATCCATCCATTGGCCAAACTGATGCTGTTGAGTCTCCATGGTTTTGTTTTCTCTTCATCTTCTTCATTTCTGTTGTAGCTACTAGCTGTCTTGTTCTTGGTACCCCTTGACATTTTACCGGTGCCATGAAGCCTGTTGTATGTGCTGCGGTGTACTATACTTGTGTCTGTGCGCAACCAGCAAGCAACCAACCTGCTGTAGTGCAACAAGATCTGCCATGCATTGGATACAAGCAGCAGCATTATTGCTAGTGCTTTTGATTTGGATTGGGTTGGTTTGGTTAAGGGGGGCTCAACCTTCTAGTTGCTTGGCCATCACCATGCATGAGACTAAATTTCATAGTCATTTATGAAAATTCAGTGTTAATATCTGTAATGGTAAAGATTAGGACACTAATTATATACCGTCATGCATTGGGATATATATGGCATTGATGTGAACATGTTTTAAATGGTGTAGGAAGCCTCATTCTGGAGCGAGGACCTAAACATCAGGGCTGACGAACACCATGGAGATGAATATTTGATTATTTTTCTGTCATATGATTGTGTATGGTTACAAATATGACTATGTGTATCTGAAAGGTTAAAATGTTTGGATGTAGGGTGTTAGATTGTGGTATCTTTGGCTTATTGTTAAATGGATTGTGCTGATTTGATAATGGTTTTACCGATTTGATAATTGAGTGTGCCGATTTAGTACAGCTGGCTAGCAGTGTAATGGTAACTTGGTTATGGAGGCATTTTTAATAATGCCTCCAGTAGTGTTTGAAGGCCTGTACACAATGCCTCTAAAAAGTATTTTAGGCATCTAGAAAATGCCTTTGAATGTTGATTTTAGAAGGCATTTTTGAAAAAATGCCTCAAAAGACCTTTTAAGTCTTGTTTATAGCCGGCATTTTCAAATGTGCCTCAAAAACCTTTTGAAGGCATTTTTCCCACTTTTAAAGGCATTTTTTTGAATGCCTTGTATAATAGGCTATGCTGTAGTGATGGACAACAGATCGGCCAGCAACGAATTATATGTTATACATCGATTTAGATGTTCGATCTGGATTAGGTGCCGCATTGTTGCAAAAACGAATCAAGCGTTAAGTTCGGATCACGAATCAAGCGTTGTTGCGTGCGCGGCACACACGACATGGAGACCGACGCGGCGATGCCGCCGGGCGGCTCTACCCGACGACGTGCCAGCGGACATCCTGGCCGTCTTCGCGTGCAGCCTCGCGGCGTCGCGGTGCGTCGCAAGGCATGGCGCGACCTGGTCGACGGCGTGGGCTCTGCTACGTATCCGACACCTCCTCCCACACAAGGTAACCGGCATGTTCGTCAACTACGCCGACCACGAGATGCCGCACTTCTTCGCCCGCCCCTACATCGCCAGCGGCCGGACCCAGGTCGGCGGCAACTTCAGCTACGCCGTGCGGCGAAGACCTTCCAGCGACTACAAGGTCGCGGACCACCGCAATGGCCTGGTCCTATACGGGGACGAGAAGTACGGCGACTTGTACGTGTGCAACCCCACGACGCGGGGTGGGTGCGCCTGCCGGAGCTTCGCCGGGCGTCCGCGGCGGGCGTCGCTGCGCCCAGCGTACCTCGTGTTCAGCCCCGCCGTGTCGCGGCACTACAAAGGTCTCGTGGCACCTCTCAAGCTAGTGCCGGAGGAGTACCAGGCGGCGGGATGATCGGTTGCGGGAGGTGCACCCCGCCGGCGACATGCAGTGGCCGCCGTCCCCGTGGACTTGGCACGTGTTCTCGCCGAGGAGCGGGCGGTGGCAGGAGAGAGTGTTTGTCCGCCATGGCGAGGCGGTCGGGGTCGCCGCCGATCTGCGGATGGATTCTTTGCGTTATTCACCCCAGCCCCGGTGGCGGTATGCCGTCTATCGGCAAGGATCACTATATGTACATTGCCAGGGTGAATACGTCTCGAGGTAATAAATCAGCCCATCGATATTTTTTAGATGATCACAATTCTAAAAATGGTTTCAAACAATACTGTTACATAAAACCAACTACTAGTAGTAAATTGTTTATTTTGTGATTTCTTATTCATCTTTGTGCCATAACACATGTGATTTTCATCCTTGTCTCTGACTATTTAAACAATTGTTAATTGTTTTTGCACCAACATGGATCATAATTTGTCAAAGTCAGTTTTGTCTCGACGGATTTTTATCATCAAAAACAAAAATTACAGACTGTGCCTAAGCAAATGGTAAGGAACCAAAGCTACAATTTTTGCAAAATCTGATTATTCTTGGTACTAGTAGTAGTTGTAGTACTGGGTTCATGCATGAAACTTGACATAGATGGTCAATAATTTTTGCAGGCTATCCTTGTCAACTGGGGATTACTCCTACCGTGTAATAAAATCACCTATAGACCGTTCAGAGTGCTACAAGAATGGCATGCAATCTTATCTGGGAAGGTCGGAAGGTGATGTATACTTTGTGGCAATTAATACACCCCGGCTTCGAGTCTGGATGCTCAACGATCATGAGTCGCAGCAGCACGATCCAAGGGTAGGATCAGAATGGACATTGAAGCATGATCACGTCCTTATGCCCGAAACGTGGTGTTACCTGGGAAGTGGTCCTTGGATCTTGGATGATTATTACGACTGGAGAAAGGAGAGTATGAAACTTGACTGGAGCTCGGACGACGGCGACAACAATGGCTTTGCTTGCAGTGGTGCATATGGGGAGGATGACAATGATAACGAGGAACACCACGTGTACACTGAAACTATCTGCTTTCTTGGATTTCATCCGTACAAGGAGGCAATCTTCTTGGCTACCACGGAATCAGCAGTGGTCTATCACCTGAGCACCTCAAAGGTTCAATATTTAGGAACATTTAGACCATATGAGTGGAACTGCGGTCTGTGTGATTCATTTGTGTACACGCCATGTTATGACCTGCGTCAGCGTGGGTGAGCATATTGCAACCAGAGTATGTTTGCCCTGACCGATACTTTCCACTTTCTTGGTTTTCATCTGTACAGGGGTCATATTCTCTTGACGGCACTAATTCAGTGGAATCATGATGGGGTGTGTGGGATTCATTTATGTAAATATCAAGATATACGGTAGCTCTACATATTCATGGATTAGCGCCTGCAGATTAACATTTCATAGAGAACAAGTTAAGCATCACCATGTTCTTGATAACCCTTGTGTAGTTACACATGATGTTAGTTGCATCCATGATATTTCTATGTAAGAGGACAACCGGAACAAACAATAAGGCTCTGTCAATTTTCTATCCCAGATTACTCTTTTGATAGAGTACTTCCTTAAGATTATCAGTTGTGATCATATTCTGAATGATCGAAAGAACCAAGCATATAGAGTTAAATGCTACCACTACGCCATGAAGGGTGGTTACCGGTGTGTAAGGATGAAAACGGTCAACTCGGGTCGAAAAACCTCATAACCGGGAAGGCCCCACCGGCAAGTCACAAATTTTTGTGTGTGCGAAAATCTCACGCTTTGCGTCCGCCGTGGTTCAAACCTGTTACCTCTCCATTGCCTATTGCCTCTTCTACCACAACACCACTTCATCATTTGTGTCTATATTCCATTTCGATGCCCCACATCTCTACATTCCTAAACCAGAGCCAAGCTCTCCTTTTTCTTAACCGCTGATTCTCAGACAGCTACTCTTCCAGCCATCGATCTGCGCGCCCGCTGAATGGAATTTCGCGAGCTTCGAGAGGCTGCTCAGCGCCGCTCCCCAATCTATCGCTCATCATCCTCCACGCGACCACGCCTCCATCTTGACGTCCGGCGAGACCCATGCGCACCGGACATCGCAGCTTCGCCACGGATGGTGAAAGCGCAGTCGCAGCCCCCAGCAGCGGGTCGCGAGGCGGCGTGCCGCTGCGACCATGGGCGGCGGCGCAGCGCCATGGACGGCTGCGGTGCATTGGGAGCAGACCAGCGAGTAGCACCTGCAGGTGTCTCGAACTCTTATCCTCTCCCATGTGTTCACTCGCTCTCCCTTGCCTGGCTACAGCATCGCGGCCGCGGGCACCATGGGCGCCATTATCGGTGATCCGAACTCCGCCCGCTGCCTACCACTCCATCCCACCTTCTCCTCGCATATGCGCACCACTGCTACAAAGCCACCCGCGGGCCCTAAGCGCCATCGCCGCGCCCCACGCGCCAACGCGCAGCTCGCCAGCCGCCGCGGGTCGGCGGCTCACGTAACTAGACCGCATCGGGTCGCCGCTGTGCGAAGCTACGGCCAGCGCCCGGGCGGCGTGGTCCCCTGGCACTCCGCTGCCTCCCTCGCGCCAGAAAGCTACCCACCGGCCGACCCTCCTCATCCCGTGCTCTTTGTCGAGATGTGGAAGAAGGGCACAAACATGATTTCATTTCACTATCGGGGTTCCAGATGCAAGAGGGCTACAGAGGAAGTTTTCAGATCCGGGCTTAGTCGATTTGTAGGAACTGCAGGGTCCTCGGCGCAACATTGCTTTTCATTTTTGGATTAATGTTTTTCTTTTGAAGATTTGGTACTGATTTTTTTTAATAGATGAAGTGATTTGGTACTGTTGTTCACAAATTCATATATAGTGCATATAGCTTCTCGCTTCTATAAAACTAAACCAAGCGTCGTTGTTGGATATACTTCTGCTGACTATTAAGGGCTTGCATTTCACATATCGCTATGGTCCACAGCCAACAAATCTTATCAACACTCGGGGCGCTATTTACACTCTGAGAGATATGCAAGTTAGGATAGGAATATGCAGCAAGATGGAAATCTTATCCACCGTCAGTTTTTGGGTAAGGGAAAGGATATGGAAATACACACCACATTTCCCATTGATCCTATCCCATCGACATGGGTGGATTATGACATAGATAAAAAAAAAAAAAAACGTTTGCTGCTTTTCTACTTTACGCCTACCCCTCCTGCTGCTTAATTTATAAAGTTTTTCTGAAAGCTGTAACAGATGCAAAGTGTCTCCAATGGTTTTAGTGCTGCTAGAGTCTATGCTATAATTATTGTGTTAGTGAAATAATTCTTTCATAGCCGATTGTGGACTCATTTGCTTCAATTTTAAAATATGACCTCTGCAATTGCATAGATGGGAATTATGAGAAAGCATTAGAGAGGTTCAGGTGAATTTTTATAATTGAAACCAGAGAGCAACGAATCTTATATTGCCAACTACAACATTACATGCTTTTATTTGGAACTCTTATGGACTTTAAAATGCTCATGGTCCAAATATGAATATTGATTTGTGCATATACAAGCTGGCCTTTGTGCACTGTAGGATGCCCTTAGGACAGATGATGTGCTTAGAACAGTTAGTTGCTGATAAGTTTGCTTAGAACAGTTAGTTGCTGATAAGTGTGCTTAGAACAGTTAGTTGCTGATAAATTGGGATCAAATGCAGATAATGGATACCGCTTTGCAACAAGATTTATTGGGTCAAGCGGTAATCCAGAACAACGGGAGTGCTCAGTTCATATACGAAACAATCAGATTGTTTGTAGTACTGACTGACTGAGCATCAATCCATGTAGCAACAACACTGGCCTATTCAAAGAACCACATCCTACCAGCTGCCACCACGAGCTTCTTTCTAACAGATATATGAACCTACTCATTCTTGCCTCCACCAACAATAAACCATGGCAATTCAAGGAGCACCTTCTGTTGGCGGATTTGATGGGTGCACTTCAGAAAGGCAATCAAATAGACCAAGAAACGGGTTATTATACTAAACCGAATCTAAATACATTATTTGAGGCCCTGAATATATGGATACAAATCAAAAGGTTACCAAGTATAAAGCTTTCATAACTTTCCAAGATCCACAACTTTTATTTAGGTAGTTTCTCTATCTGAGATCATTTATAGAATTTGAATTTCAAATTTGATAAATTCAGACATAGTTTTGCATCACAAGATGAATTCAAATCAAAAAGTTGTCAACTACAAAGTTATATAATTTTTTGAGATCTACAATTTTCATTTTGTCTTTTTTCATTCAATGAAGTCCGACAAATTTGGTGTTCATACAATTCATTTCTTATGTAGCATCTATCACTACGACAAAAAAATATGGCATCTAATTGATGAAAAAGGATTTTATGTGCATAAGTAGGCTAACCATCGTCTTTTTCTTTTTTTTTTTTATCGTAACACTCGGCTCTAAGGCCTTGTATTAACTGAGAGATACTCAGCAATATCGCGAGTACAAATGTTTGATACAATTTCGGGAGGGGGTCAGTCCAAAATTGGTACTGTCCCGGTCCCAACTCCACCCGAACCGGGCGAGCTCATGCGCGCATGAATTACAATGCCTCGAACATGCTCAATGCTTAGTGAACAAAAGTCATCGATCAACTCCCTAATCTCCATGAATAAATGGCCAGCAACCCCCAAATCATATCCTGACGCCGTGATCGCCTCCTTCAGCTGAGAGGAATCAGTTTCAAGTATAGCACGGAGATGCCGATATGAGCAGCAGCTTCAAGTGCTTGCTTGCAGGCCATTGCTTCCGCACTCAGAGCATCATGCACCATCCCCAAACATCCTGCACCTGCTAGGACTATGGATTCCTCATGGTCTCTTAACACACAGCCCCATGTCCCGAGTTTGGACTCAAGTCTGAAACCTCCATCGATATTGATCTTGACATAATCAGGGGACGGGGGGACCAATACCTGAGACTCTCCATTTGGGTAATCGGTGGTCGGCTGTGCTCTTTGATGAGTATCGCCTGGACCGTGTTCAGTACGTGCTGCCATGTTTTTACATTGAAGTCAGTCAATTAATTTTACATTAGAGGGATGATTATTTTGACCAGTTCTTTTTAAAGGGAAATAGCGGATATTTTCCTACTGTATATTTATATAAGAAATATTGTCCTTCGTGGCTACGTTACCTTGGGCTCAACAAAACCGCCACGAACAAGATCTCGGGGCGTTCATCCCGGATCTCGCAGCATGCCTCGGCATGAAGTGAGGGTCGATGGAGATCGACACCGCGGGGCCGCTCTACCGAAGACGTGCTTTCGCGACATCCTCGCCGCCTCTCCCGCACGCAGCCTCGCGGCGTCCCGAGGGCGTCTGCAAGGCGTGGCGAGACATCATCGACGAGCATGGGCTCCTGCAACGGATCCGGGGTCTCCTCCCGCACACGGTGTCCGGCATCTTCGTCAACTTCCTCGTTTACCACAACAAGCCACACTTTTTCGCTGCGCCAGTTATAACACAAGGCGCCTGCTACTATCAAAGAATACAGCGCGAAGATGGTCCTTGGATGTTGGATGATTATTGCAAGTACAGAAAAGGACTGGACGAAACTTGACTGGAGCTTCGGACAGCGGCGATAACGTTATTTGCAGCCATGCATACAAGGAGGAGAACGATGACGAGGAAGACTACTCAAAATCAATCTATCAAAAAAAACACTACCCAGACACTTTCGTCTTTGTTGGATTTCATCCATACAAGGAGGTCATCTTCTTGGTGACTTTAAATGTAGTAGTGGCGTATCACTTGAGCACATCAAAGGTTCAGTTTCTAGGCATATTACAACCAGATGAGATGTATTTCGATCTGTATGACTCATTTGTGTATACGCCGTGTCATGACCTGCGTCATCGTGGGTGACCGCACGCCTGCAGCTCAACATTTTACATAAAACAAGCATCGTCATCATCATGTTCTTGGTCACAGTTGTGTACTTAAACATGGTGATACTATCAGTTCATATCACATTTCTGTCGATTTTGTAGAACAATTGATCTATTTTCTGTCAGTTTTATATTAACAGCTTGTACTTTTGATTGAGTGCTTCCTTCATATTAGCAGTTCAGGTCACATTCAGAACGATCAAAAGGACGTGCTTATTAAATTTAATGTTCCATCACTGCAACAGAAACAGTGACCTCTATTTGTTGAAAACGGCTTCTATGTGCACACGTGGGCAAACCCATCCTTCCATGGTGCATTTTTCAAAACACAACGTGTACAATCACTGTACTAATGGTGTGCCTCGCTCCAAGCCTTGTTTTTACATCAGCATAGTTAATAATTTTGCCCCACCCTTCGGTGCTAACAAAGATTTTTTGTATGTAAACATTTTAATATAAAATTGTTAGTAGACTATTGGTCATGTGCAATAGCCTAATTGTGTAGCGATGAACTTCTAAACCCAACCTAAGTTATACTTTTCTTTGAAGGAACTAAGTTAAACTATTGGATTGATAAACAAATTTAGGGGAGCCGTGTCTGTTCGCCGTCCCCTCATCACATTGTGCCGCTTTCTATGTTTGAGCTGGTGCTCAACTTCGGCAAGAAAGTGTGAAAGCATCTGGATTCAACCAATTTGGTGATACCATGGATACGAACTCCGCGTTATGTTTTGGTATCATCACCCTATTTTTTATTTATCTTTTCGAAGGTGATCGCCAACGGATTTTCTTGTGCTTTTATCCAAGGTGATGGTGACAAGAATGCGTATGAATGGGAATGGCACTACAATGGTATGGTCCCCTTTCGGTTCCATGGTCTCCTCATTCCCATCTGCATCCTCCCCTGCCACTCATTTTCTTCCCCCGCCACTCATCTTCCATCTTCTGGTTCATAGTCTCTCGCATTTATCCTTCTCACCTAAACTTTGGAATTAACAAACCACTCATGTTATTTGGGCCCACAGGCACATTTATCCTTCCAAGTTTTCACCTTTTTCTTAAACACACATCGTGTAAACATAAGAGCCACATATTTAAGTTGAATTCAATATTTTAGTTCTTTGTACAAGACTAGTAGGGGGCCACAATAGCCATGCGGCGGGTGAAGTTGTAACCTGGTGAGCAACCGAAAGCAGCGACAACTCAACATGCGGCGTCGGTGTCTCCAAACTATATCCAAAAACCTGCTGCTCTTTAGGGTTTTAGGAAATTTCACCCCACTCGACTCTCTCTTTATGTCTATGTCTCTCGCCAACTTAGTCCCTCACCACAATCCTTCTTCATCATCATCGTCAAGCCTCATGCCGAGCCGGGCTACACGGGGCTTGCCGGCTACCGATGCCCCATCGATTCATCGGGTGAGTCGCTTGCATTGCGATGCACAATGCTAGCTTCTCTCAAGCAAAGGGCGCATCAAACGCTGGCATTGGCGAGGGAGGGTGGTCAAACCCCTCCGGGGTATAGGTCAAGCAAGAAAGGTGTGAAAGCCAACTCTTCATTGCTTTTGTTTCCCTTTGGGCATTGAGAAGACATTGATATCTGCTATAGTAAAGGAGAAGGTGATAGACTAAATTGCTATATGTGGTGGATCAAACATTCAACAACCATCTACGATTGACCTTGCAACATCGGGTCCACCGACCATGACCTTGGGTACGGACGGGATGAAGACAATCACTACTACCTATTTGATTTTCCGTGGTGTTTTTTTTTTTTTGATTTTCCATGGCAGTTTTGAAACCACCACGGCGAAGGTCACGGTAAATGCAACGATTAACCATAGCATTTTTGGGACCCAAAAACTGCCACGATTAATAATTAAAAACTAATAAAAAGAAAATCTATTCAAACCCCAGGCCTAGAATGGGACGCCGGGCCCGTTAGGGTTTTGGATGCCGAGGTAGGGAGGGAGCCGAGCTGGACGAGCCGAACCCGCCGGTGGCTGTGGCCGCCGGACGGGATCCGCGACGCGCCGCCGCCCGGCCCCTCGAGCCCGCCGGCATGGCCGCCCTCCTGCCGCCATGGCCGGGCCCTCGAGCTCCATCCGCCGGTCCTCGAAGCTGCACCGGGCCGCGGGCGCCACACAGATCCGCCGGCGCCAGTCGTGTAGGGAGAGGAGGCGCGGGATCCGCCAGTGTGATAGGTGGGGTGGTGTGGGGAGAGGGGGCACCGTTCACGTGGAGAGAGGAGGGTCGGGTTGAGAAAGAGAGAGTCGAGAGACGTCAGGGAGATAGCGGTGCTTGAAGCCGGAGTTGGAAATAGGCGCTACCGGGTGGCGTCGGAGAAGGAGGCGAGATGGGGAGGAGGGCGCCGGGGCGGCCGGGGAGACTAGAACGAGTGAGTCAAGACTAGGTTCTTGAGATTCTCATATATATATGAGAATTTGCTAGTGGGCTGGATGCACTGCTGGACTGGGCCTGATTTACCATTGTTGTTATTTCTATTAGCCATGGTGGTTTTTTTAAAATAACCGCCACGGTTAATAGGGGGGGGGGTACTAGGGCACCAATTAATGGTGGCGGTTTTCCAAAACACCACCATGGAAAATGATTTCCAAACGTTGTGTAAAATCAGCCGTGTAGCAAAGAGTATTGCGCACTAGATTGCAAAGAGCATTTGGGGACCCGATTGTGGTGACAGAGGCTACATCTACATCAAGGACCATGCATCATCGGCCCCACTGACCATTACCTTGGGTATGGACAGGATCAAGATGGTACTAGCGTCTTTGGATTGCAAAGAACTCTTGGGGTGACGATCGCTATATCTACATCAAGAAAGACGTCGAAATGCAGCCCTAGGGCCTTTGTGGCTTAGCAAATTTGCTAGTTTTAACTGGTTGTTGGTTGTATAGTTAAGAACAAATGCAGTTAATGGATCCACCGTTGTGGGAATTATGGCGTAACGCAACACAACCCTCCCCTTTCCCCCCCCCCCACCCCATGCTGGATCTGCCGGTGATGAAAAATTGGAGCACGACAGCGTATCCAATCCAACTAAGATTTGGGAGACTTGTCCGAAGCAAGGTACACAACAACAACAACGTCCCAAAGCTAAGAATTTGCATAATGCACCTATTTGTGTATTCAAAGAAGCACACCTCACCAAATTCATCAGACTTGGCAAGCACTTGATCATCTAAAAATAATTCATAATTCTCTTTCACCTTTCCAACAATTCCTAGTTTTAAAAAAACAAAAAAAGAGAGTGATAGTTGTTTGAATATAAGATAAAAAAAATATATAACACCTGAAGAAAAAATCACAACTAATAGCTAGGGTTCTGTATTCAAGCATATAGTATTAATTAACCAAAGCAAATCAGATGATCACGAACACACATATCCTAGGGGTACTTAATTCCTATGTTTTGTATGCTGGGAAGAGCATTGCATCAAAAAGTTAACAAATCGGTCATCAAAAATTGCATTTCCTGAATGTATGAAAAGTGCATAGGACTCTCTTATGACATGGTTCATAACAAAAAATCTGATACAGCCATCGAAGTTATCTCTCGATCGATAGCTGGTTTTAAAGGATGTGAGCTGATGAATGTTCCTCCATTCCTACTCAAACACAACGGCCTCGTACTTCCCATCCCTCGCCATGGTTATCGGTTGCCTCGGCGATGAGATCGCAGATCATACCCTCGACCACCGTGTCTTGAACGCCATCACCCTTTTTTGAATGTTAGCCCGTCATTCACCTGCTCGTGCTCTGCAGAACAGCCCACTCGCCGTTCTCCTAAACGTGTAGTAAGCTGATGTTCACCGGATGATAGAATCCACCTTCGAGTCCTATCACTATCTGAAGGAAACCCTTGTGCTGCATTATTTTGAGCATAAAACCATGTTCCGCTTTGTCAAAGTCTAGCTTCAGGACAATAATTTCTCTTCTTGAATCGTGACAGAGGTGCAAATATCGTAGAGCCCAAGCCAAGCAGTCTTGGATTGTTCAAGGTTTATGAATCCATATTGGTTCTTATGTATCAACAAGGGTAACTTATCTTGAAGCCTATTTGCCAGCAACTTTGTTAGTAACTTGACTGAATTGTTTAGAAGAGAGATGGGTCTAAAAAGTTTGAAACCTTTACTACATCATCTTTCTTTGGAATCAGAGTTATATGAGACAAATATCTTCTGCATGAAAAGCATTGCACAAAACATAGAAATCATGCTTAAGAATGGACCAGCACTTTTCATGAAATCAGTGTTGAAGCCATCGTGTCCTAGTGCTTTTATCGGAGGGGAGATTTTTGAGCATCAGATCAATCTCTAGGTGGTTAAAAGGGACCACCGGACTTGAAAGATCCATTGCACCGGAAGAAAGAGATGTTAGATCACAATTAGCATCATGAAATTACTAGTTCCCAACCTTTCCTTGAAGAAACGCCAAATTAGATTAGCCTTTGTCTCATGATGAAAAAAAATTGATTTCCATGTTCATCATCGAAGCCTAGTAGTAAGATTCCTCCTATACTTAATAGTATAGGAGGAATCTTGGTGTTTGCATCAACAAGAGCAACCCATTTCACATTTCCTATTTGTTTCCAATAAGCTTTCTGTTTGCTTAAGAAGGGCAATGAGCTTTTCCTCAAGAATAGATCTAAATTTCGATTCAACAAAGGGGATGTCCCTGTAATCCTCTAGAAATTTCAGAAAATGTAACATCAGCTTGACATTATTGATATTTTGTTTTGAGATTGATGGAGTCCTTTTCCAAATATTTAGAAGTTTCCTTAAAATTTTGAACTTATTAGTTATCATTTTAGCAAATCGGGATGGTAAAAACCGTAATGCCATCCAAGGGCTAATTGATCATAGAAATTTTCATGCTAGAACCAAAAAATTCTCAAATCTAAAAAATGTGAGACTTGGGGATTTCTATTGATATTGAGATCAAGCAGGAACATGATCGAGGGTCTCCATAGAGATACTTGTGACATTTGTAAAAGTATAGCTTAGGGTCCCGCTAATAGATGTGAAGAACTAGTCAAGTCTTTCTAACAAAGGTTTAGACACTTGAGAAGAAAAAGAACAAGAGAAATGTAAGCCGATAGAATCCTAGATTCATCTAAACCATACCAAAACTGCCCTCCACCGTTGAGCAGCCAGGTATGGCAGCCTCAATCAACCTGTGATCTGCAAGGACCATCAACCACCTAGCAGAAAGAAATCAAGAAAATTTTGTAACAGGTGAATCACCACTGATCACTGAAGATCCTAACAGACCACCGATGCCTCCATGATCGCAAAAGAAACATGTTTGGTACACTTGGGTATATGGCCCCAGGTATTACAACACACACCCCACTGTGACTTTGATTTGTATAGCTTGTTATATTAACAATGCTAACTTCTCTTTGCTAGAAATATTTGTGTCGGTTCTCTTGAACAGAGTATGGATTGCATGGAAGGGCGTCACGCAAAGAGTGATGTTGTCGCTTGGGTAGTCGCTTCTTGAAGTCTTCACTAGAAAAAGACCCAAAGATCCTATGTTTGTTGGAGGTCCGAGCATTAGGGTTTAGGGTTTTCCAACTCAGCTTACGCCTGTTCTAGACGCCCTTTTTACTGCAGGGTCCTTCCCCCGATCCCTGCAATCTGAATGATTTCCTTCCATCAATATTTGAGTCAGTTTTTTTTTTTTTTTTTTTTTTTTTACAACAATTTGAGTCAGGTTTGATCACCTCAAGTGACTCAGCCGTCCAAAGGATGACAATGAGAGCTGTCACGGTTGCACTCAAGAAGTGCACGTATTTGTATGGAATGGAAGTTTAAAAGAAGTCGAAATAGTGCACTTATTTGTATGGAATTGGACCGATGAGTTCCAAAAGATATTGACACTTCTGTAGTAAAAAAAAAAAAGAGACATTGACACTTCGGTGCAGTGTTACACGTTAGCCCACACAATTAATCACGGCAGGCTGGCTCCTAATACACAATTAACCAGCATATCCCCAGCCGCCATAAAAAACACCAAAAGGATTGTACGCCATGTGGCTGACACATGCACATATATAGGATCCAATCTCCTGACAAGTACGCTTATCACCATTCACCAAACATGGCACACTACTCGTATCCGATGCATAATGGTTGACTTTCGATGGGTCCTAGCCGCCACTGCATCTATACAGCGGTGCAGAGTGTGTGGTGCACGTTGGCGGAGGACTGCAGTTATTATGAGCCCTGCACACATATATGTATATATACCTACCACAGTTAACCACAACAGGGCACACGACTCAGATCCAATGGCCAGTCTACTGAAATTTGCCATCTTCCTCTCGGCCCTCCTGCTCCCTGCAGCCGCCTCCTCTACTCCATCAGTCCAGAGCGGACCAAACACTAATGGCAGTCACAGCGACCTCGATGCGCTGCTGGCTTTCAAAGGCGAGCTTGCTGATCCCACCGGGGTCCTTGCCCGGAGCTGGACAACCAATGTCTCCTTCTGTCGTTGGCTTGGAGTCTCGTGCAGCCGCACTACACCACAACACCAACATTAGGGATGGACAATCTGGCCGGTAAAAGCGTTACAGCGACAGACAATCGGACCCTAAATAGTTATAGCGACAGACTTCTGCTGCCGGTGTAAGTGCTGCCGCTAAAAACATATAGCGACAGACAGGACTTTTGGCGTCAGACAGTTTGTTACCCTGAATATTTCTAGCGTCAGATAGCATGCCAGCTCTGTATAGCGACAGATAGCATGCCAGTACTGTATAGCGACAGACAATTTGACATTATAAATGATTTTAGCGACAGATGGTTTGATGGGATCATTTGAATGCATTTAAAAAAAAAAAAGGCCATTTGTTTGCAATTTAATACAAAATTAACATCTTTGTGCGCCTTTCTCATCCAATCATACAAATAGATTCATTCATAGCCACGTCCAAATACTCACTCAGACATACATATATATGATCAGCCATTACAAAAAAAAAAAACATTGATTCATCTTTTGTTGTCTATAGTATCAGCTACATGTACCACCTAAATCAACTTTGAGTGGCAAAATCATCCACAAACTTGCTAACTAGCACCGTAGTAGACCCTGAAGCCAAAACATAACACTAGTCAGTAACACACTTACAGACCTGAAACCAAAACCTAACATGCAATTAGTAACAAGTTAAAATAGATCCATGATCAGGTAAGGTCACTTATGCTTCATTTTTGTTAATTTAATTGGATGTTAAATAATATGTATGCAAATTAGATCTCATTGTATCTCTTATTTTGACTTGTTTGTACTAAGGTTCAACGAGATAGTTAAGAGGAATCAAAATCCATCTAGGAATCAAAATCTCAATATTTAAAGTTTTATTCTCCAAGAGCATAAACACGTAAAGAAGTGGAATATGCTAGTGTGGATATGTACCAGCATAGTCGACAATTTCTGAATGAATCCGACAGTATCAATTAGAAGACTCAGTCCCATTATTCATATGCATAGTAATACAAAATTACATTCAGTCTTGGTCATATGTAGATATACCAAGCAAGGTCTGTAGTCTCATGTCTCATAGTAATACAAATTTTTTGGTCTATTTACTTGATACAATCTGAACACATAAGGAAGCATAAACATGTTGGTAAGCTAATGAAAGGACTATTAATCTTCTTATAACTGAGGAAATGAACGCTAACTAATTAACTAGCTAAACATGTGGAGAAATAAACCCAAGAGCATCACTAATTAACTAGCTACATGTGGAAAAATAATCAGCCTTCTCTTTTTTAGGCTTCTTGGTTAATCACTAAAAAGTATGTTGATTCAGCCAAAGGGGGTCACCAGATCCATGGAAAAAGAAAGATCCATACAAGGAGAAAGGGGAGAGGCTTCAAGGTAGGGCTGAGGACATGCAATTACCTCACTGTATGACCAACTAGTCTCCACTTGGGGTTTCTAAAATTTTAGATCCAAGCACCTGTCAGGTTTATAAAATTTCAGTGATTTAAATACTCATCTATGCATACAGACTGCATATGCAAAAGAGCATACAGCTACTAACAAATAAGCTAATTCAACGCAAAACCGAGACAAGCAACATGAGTTCAAAACAAACATCTACTATTAATTAAGTGATTATGAAACGATGACCGATATGTCACAAAGGGCTATCTACTATTCATGTGAGTAGGAGAGTCACAAACTGATGTCACTGAACAAAGCAATCAATATGCAAAGACAGGTTCTGCTATAAATCTATAATCGTTGACCTTCTCCTATGAATCTAACAAACAATTCAAAGCTGAAGTGAATTGAGTTGGCTGTACTGCTACCGCCACCAATATTGTGTTGCTTAACAGAGATAGAGAAGAGCACAAGCAACTGCAGCACTATCATGGACCTGTGGGAAACAGAATAACAGATATCCTAAGTATTTCAAAATCAACATTTAATTCACTAGATATGCAACAAAGGTACTGAAGTTTGCTAGATGATAGAAGAAGTGTATTTTCCTGTTATTGTAGAAAGTGGCTGCTAAATAATTTAACTGGTTTACCCCAAGACTCTAGAGATGAGATTAACAAAGTAGTGGGTCACCAAATAAAAAAAATCTGTACTAGTCAGTACTGAATATAGGATAGTAATGCTGATATTTGGTCAAAAAATGTACTAGTCCCTACTCAAAATAGGATAGTACATATTTGTCAAATGCCACACATGCAGCAAAGAGAGCGAGTTGACACATTCATTACGAGGATGGATCACTAACAGAGAACATTAGTCCATATCAATAAAGTTCTAAATGTTGTCTGAATAGTTGTAATAGCTAGAACTGCAGAATGACAAAAGAAAGCCAATGTCACAGAAGAGAGACATGAGTTAGCATGTAAGTTTTATTTTAGGTGTAAGGGTGTCTGAAAAAAAGTCAAGCGCATAAACAAATATGTGAACCGCATTGGAGCAAAATTATGTAACAATAGATAAATCACTCAATTTTGTAACTTAGGGACGCTGAAGTGAATCAGACAAGATAAATGAATTACTACTGCGTGTAATGTAACAATAGAAATTAATCTACTAAATGGATGACCATAGTTTTAACATGTCAAGATCCAAAATATTTAATATATGTAAGAAAACAAAATAATATATTTAGCATTTCATATGCAGACCAACAAATGCCAGTGAATGGCACAACTGAATGCCAAGAAATCGGGAGACAGTGATGTCAATCTCCACCAATGACCTACATGACAAATCTGAGTACAAACTTAATTACAAGGTAATGCAGGATAGGATCATATTGGCATTGCAGCTTCGGCTACAGGTTTTTCTTCATCACTAGTTGATGTGTTTCATGATTTTTTCTCAGACAAGAAAGCAAGCACAATGGTTCTAGTTTTTTTCACTTGAGAAATCATCAGTTTATGTTTGATTTTATTATGGAGCCCCCTTCTGAAGGAATCCTTCTCAGTTGAATCCAGGTGTAAGAACTCTGTATTCTTAACAGATAATAGAAATCTGGTGTCTACAACTTGGAATCCAGGATCTTACGAGCCTGATGGTTGAGTACCTTTCAGATCTTGCTCACGTCTTGCACAAATCAAATACAGAAAGTCAAGATCTACTGAAAAGCATTGTTTCCAAGACGTGAACATGTAAAAACTAATGCCTACTGCCATTTACCCTTAACAGAACAAGAAAGCTTGTGTGGAGCTGCAGGGCACAGAGGTTGCACAGGGGAGGGGGGCCGCAGCGGAGAGCAAGTCATACCTAGAAGCCTGCAGCTGCGACTCAGGGGAGGGACATCGCCGATGGCGCACAGCAGGCTGCGTCGAGCCTTTCACAAGGTGAGGGGCCCGCCGCCGGCGGATCTGGCTGCGCGAGGTCGGGGGCCGATGCCGGTGGATTTCTTCGCGCGCACGGGGATCTTCGCCAGAAGCCGCCGCCGCAGCCGGCCGGTCGCTCCGCTCGAAGCCGCAACCGCCACTGATTGCTCCGCTCGAAGCCGCCGTCGCTGGTCACCTCCGCAACGCAGCAGCCGAAGGGAACGACCGCCGGCCGCCAAGGCACAGTCGCCGCCGCCGCCTTTTTCTATTATTAGATCGATGGAGAGTGGGTGGTGGAGAGTGAGTCTGTGACTATACGACTAGTACTTAGCTAGGGTTACGTACAGGTGTTGGGCTGGTTGGGCTGCCTTACTTCTTGGGCCTGTGTCTGCGATATAGATAGAGGTGGAGCATCTGAGTTCAGCGTGGGGCCTATTTTTTTTTTACCGTCAGGCTGTGCAACGCTATATCTGGTTTCAGCGACAGATTGGCTAACGCTAAACAAGAATACCTATAGCGTCAGATAGTAAATCGCTAAATCAGGATTTAGCGTCAGATCATCTCTAGGTTATCTTCAGCGCCGATCATCCATCTGCAAATATACTTTTACCGCCGATATCCGACAAAAAAGTGTTGTGGTGTAGTGCCGCCGCCACCGGCGCCGTGTCACCGCTCCGTCGCTCGGATGTTCCCCACAAGGGAAGCTCATTACACCTCGGTAATCTATCTTTCCTCTCCAACTGTACCTCATAAACATCGGCCTTGCCGGCTCCATCCCTCCCGGTTGGTTTGTTACATCGGCTTAAGTTTACGTATCTTTTCGAAAATGGCCTCACGTGCCCTATTCCAAGTGCCATAGGTAACCCGACGAGAATTCATCTTTACCTCGGTTACAATAGGCCGTCCGGGGACATCCCACAAGGACTACCGCGAGAATATGCGCAGTCTTGAGATACTTTCCCTTGCCCGCATGAGCTAATCGGCCGCATACCTCTATGGCTATTCAATACGCAATCCCTAAAGAAGATCGGCTTGATGAACAACAGCTTATCAGGTCCCATACCACACTATCTAGGTTCCTTGCCAAAGTTGAAAGAGTTGTACCTGAGGTCCAATAACCTATCTGGTATAGTACCCCCAACCATCTATAACATATCATCGCTGAAAGAGCTTGATATCTCAGAAAACAACTTTGTGGGTCGACCCATTCCTAACAATCAGAGTTTTAACCTTCCTCTGCTGCAGCGCTTTTATCTCTCAAGTAACCACTTTGTGTTGGGGTTAGTCCCACATCGGTGTCGATGGTGGGGAAGCACGACATATAAGGTGGGGCAGTCCTCACCCATCAGGCTAGTCTTTTGGGTTGTGTAGGCCCAAGGCCTTGATATGTTGTGGCTCGGTGGGCCTGTGGGGAGTGGCACCGACAGATGGGCCGGGCCAGCTCCAAAGAACCTAGCGGCACCAAAGAAATGGGCCGGGCCCGGTTCTAACAAGTGGTATCGAGCCAGTCCCAAGAGGTACCCGGAACAAATCTCGGTAGTATCACACACTGGCGAAGCCCATTACAAATGGGGGGCCGTCAGGTGACGGAGTCGGGTCCGATGTGTGACTACGGGGGAGATTGTTGGGGTTAGTCCCACATCGGTAATCGATGGTGGGGAAGCACGACATATAAGGTGGGGCAGTCCTCACCCATCGGCTAGTCTTTTTGGGTTGTGTAGGCCCAAGGCCTTGATATGTTGTGGCTCGGTGGGCTGTGGGGAGTGGCACCGGCCGGGATGGGCGGGCCAGCTCCAGGAACCTAGCGGCACCAGCAAATGGGCCGGGCCTGGTTCTAACACTTTGTTGGTCCGATTCCATCAAGACTCACAGCATGCAAAAGCATAAAAATTCTCGATTTAGATGGAAATCACTTTGTCGACGTTGTTCCAACATGGTTGGCTCAACTACCACATCTCACCGATCTAGCCTTGGCAAGAAATAACATTGTTGGCCCTATCCCAGCTGTTCTTGGCAATCTCACCCATCTAATTCAACTGGATTTGGGAACCAATCAGCTAACAGGTTCCATTCCATCGTTTCTTGGGAATTTTTCGAAATTATCCCTTCTAGCTCTGCAGAATAATAATTTCTCCGGCAGAGTACCACCAACCCTTGGGAACATTCCAGCTCTGAGCAAGCTTGGGCTTTTTTCGAATAATTTAGATGGGAATCTTAACTTCTTGTTTTCCCTTTCTAATTGTAGGAATCTCCAGGTCCTTGAACTGAGCTCTAATTCATTCGAAGGGGAGCTCCCAGATCATATCGGGAACCTATCCACGGACTTATTTTGGTTTAATGTAGGTTTTAACAAGTTGACAGGTAGGCTTCCATCAACACTGTCAAACTTAAGCCATCTTATAACATTAAATCTTAATGAAAACCACTTCACAGGGGACATCCCAAATTCTATCACGCTGATGCAAGAGCTCCTCATGCTGGGCATCAGTAACAATGACTTGTCTGGCACTATACCAAAAGAAATTGGCAAGCTGAGGAACTTACAACGGATTTTTCTTCAAGGAAACAAATTATCTGGCTCTATACCCAATAGCATTGGCAACCTTGCTGTGCTAGAACAAATAAGCTTATCTAGTAACCATTTAAACTCAGATATACCAACAAGCATGTTCCACCTGGACAATCTAATTTATTTAGATCTTTCTAACAATTTCTTAGTTGGTCAACTTCCAAGTGATGTTGGTTGGCTAAAACAAGTGGTTTCCTTTGACCTATCTTGCAACTATTTCCATGGAAGCATCCCAGAATCATTTGGACAAATTATGATGCTCGGCTTCCTAAATCTGTCTCATAACTCACTCGATGGGAAATTCCCAGATTCATTTAAAAAGCTTACAAACTTAGAAATTTTGGATCTCTCCTTCAATAATATCTCTGGCACCATTCCCATTTTCCTTGCCAATTTAACAGACTTGACATCCTTGAACCTCTCCTTCAATAGGTTAGAAGGGAAGATACCCGAGGGAGGTATTTTTCAAACATCACCTCAATATCTTTGATTGGAAATGATGGGCTGTGTGGATCTCCCCATCTTGGATTTTCTCCTTGTCTTGAAGGCTTTCACTCAAATAAAACACATCTTCTAATTATCCTTCTTCCAGTTGTCACTGTTGCATTTGCTTCCATGGCTCTTTGTGTCTACCTCACGATTAGAAGGAAGGCTAAGAGCAAGATTGATCCAGGCAATTCTGGAAGACAAATATTAGTTACCTACCATGAGATCATTTCTGGTACTGATAACTTTAGCGATAACAACCTTCTGGGAACTGGAAGCCTTGCAAAAGTTTTCAAATGCCAACTGAGCAATGGTTTGGTTGTTGCAATAAAAGTTCTAGACATGCGACTAGAACAGGCCATTACAAGCTTTGATGCTGAGTGCCATGTGCTTCGCATGGCTCGACACCGCAACCTGATAAGAATACTAAGCACATGCTCCAACCTGGACTTCAAAGCACTCGTGCTCCAATACATGCCTAATGGCAGCTTAGACAAGCTCCTACACTCTGAAGGTGCATCAAGTAGCTTGGGGTTCCTTAAGAGGCTGGAGATCATGGTAGATGTATCAATGGCGATGGAGTATCTGCACCATCAACATTTCCAGGTTGTCTTGCATTGTGACTTGAAGCCTAGCAACGTCCTATTTGACAGCGACATGACAGCACAGGTGGCAGACTTTGGCATCGCAAAATTGTTATTGGGTGATGACAGCTCTATTGTCACTGCAAATATGCCTGGAACACTAGGGTACATGGCACCATGTACTATCACTATACCTGTGAGTGGTGTATATGATTGTTATAATAGCTCCTGATTTCTGAATTGTTGTAATATTTGATTTTCTGATTATTGAGCAGAGTATGGATCATTTGGGAAGGCATCCCGTAAGAGCGATGTGTTCAGCTTTGGAATCATGATTCTTGAAGTCTTCACCGGAAAAAGGCCCACTGATCCCATGTTTATAGGAGATCTAAGCATTAGGGAGTGGGTTCATCAAGCATTCCTGTCAGAGATTGTCCATGTTTTGGATGATAAGCTCCTGCAAGGTTCTTCCTCTGCTGACTGCGTTTTGAATCCCTTCCTTCCACCAATCTTCGAGTTGGGTTTGGTCTGCTCAAGTGATGCACCTGACCAAAGGTTATCGATGAGCGATGTGGTAGTGGCACTCAAGAAACTGAAAGATGATTATATCAAATCCATGCCAGCAACAAGGCCTGAAGCTGCCCAGTGATATCATCCCTTATTGATCTGCAAATCTCTGTTCTGTTCTTTCACTTTTGCACTACCAGAATGACACCAGCTGCTGCATACTCTTGCACGTCTTACTTTCATTCTCCTAAGTCCATTAACGATTGTGTTTTCTGTTCATGCATTTTTATAGTTCTTGAGTTTGAGAGATGTTTGTGTACTGTGAAATGGAGATTTTTTAATCATTGTGTCTACTGTAGCTGAAAAACTGCACATTCTATTTTCACTAGCACCCAAACCTTTTACAGAGGTGGTTATATGAAGCCTATATGCCTGCTACTGATAAAAACTAAAGCGGCGCTGGTGAACCTCTTGAATTTGCCTTTTTGTATCGTCTAGAAATAACATATGACAGCTATGATCTATCCATGCGAGGCACTCGAAATGATCCACCAGTTTGCAAGCTGTGCAAGCGGTTGCCATCTGAGCTACTCAATGGGGCAGGGACGGGTTGCACAACTTCTTACCACTCCCCCAACGGCAGCCTGGCAGAAGCCTCCCAGGCGTCCGGCGCCATCAGCCACCCCCTACAATGCAGATCCGTTAACCCCTGAAGTGGCCCAAGATCATGCGTTGGGTTAACGTCTCCTTCTCCAACATCTCCGACGACGGTCTCCCTCCTACCTCGAGTCCTCGACGCTGCATGCCAGGCCATCTCGCCTCCTAGTCTGCGGTGAGCCCAGCAAAAATCATGTCCATGAGCAAGGACGCGCCGACGTACATAATGTGATAAGGCACGGCCCCTAAACGCTGTCACCAGATGCAGCAACAGACGCAAGAGAGGCATGAGCCATAGATGTAGCAATGTGGTGACCTCGAACGAGATGCAGAACCAACAACGTTCCTATCAGCACCGCACAGGATATCCCCTCACTGCCTCACAGGCGCATCGAGGTGATAGCCTAGGACGGGTGATAGCACCGCACAGGTATCATTATGCTGGAGACATACGCAACCATGCTTAACGCGTCCCTAGCAGATGCCACTGTGGTGTGTGGTGATGATGGAGCCTGTCAAAGCGTCTATGAGCCCACCACATGCCAACCACAAAGCGCCCACTACTACATAATAGTACATCTCTGTCGGGCTTAACCCCCCTTCACTGTCGGAAATGAAGCAGCAGAACCAAAGCGGTAGTGATGTGGGATTCGAAACACTGCGGGGTATAAACACCGACGGTGATTTGGGGAAAGACTGCCGATTCTATATCAAACCGGCAGCGCACTGTCATCGAACACTGTCGGGTGCTCCTTCGACCGGTAGCATTTTTTATCCAAGCAATGCCGATTCGGAAGTCAGACGACAGCGTTGATATTGAGAACACTATCGGACTTGAACGAACCGACAGAATTCAGGGAAGTAACACTATCGGGTTAATTTTTACCGACAGTGTAGCGAAGAGATAACAATGCCGGTTGACGTGTATGTTGACGGTCACTAACGACATGTTTTTACCGTCAACATACTACCATAAAGGGAGTAAAACTATACCTTTTTATACTCATATACATTTATTACTAACATATTTCCACTTGTAGTGTCCAAAATGTATTTTGTAGTATTTATAATAAAAACAGGTGGAAATACGACCAAAAGGCGCAACCCTGGAAAGCGCACTTCAGAAGATTATAAGCCCAGGGAGGAAATGGACCAAAATGTCAGAATTGGGCCAACCAAACACCGCACTACAACTTTTCACGACGAATGACGACGGCCTGCCAAAGCCTGGGCCGGCCCAGGCCCAAAGGGGTGCGCCCGCACCCTCCTGGGGGCGGTTCAGGCCCGGCTTCGACAGTCGGTACATTAAGTTGTATGGAGGGTGGTGCGGTGGTTGGGTGGCCGATTCAACGTACCTGGACGCGCTGGCAAGGTCGGCTTAGGGGTATTAGGGTCATTAGCCTCCTCTCTCTTGTGTATAAGTAGCTCCCCTCTCCTTCTTCCACACACACCATTTGGAGTTCACCTACAGCAGCACCACCTCACTCTCTACCACCATCTTCTTCTTCTTCTTCTTCTTTGGCTAGAGTTGGAGTAGAAGAGCTACAAGGAAGAGCTTGTAATCTAGAAGAAAGAGACCTTTGGTAATATACATCTTCGATGGATCTTTCTCCTACTTGCAAGTTCTATTTCTATGTTCATGGTCTAACTTATGAATTAGAGTATAGTCTTGTTCATGTTATAGTGTTGATATATGAACTAGCACATAGTTTACATATCATAATCTTGACATGTTCATATTCGTTCTTCATCGATCATCGTATGCATAACATGATTCTAGATGGGATAACGGTTCGTCGTTCTTTCGGGTTTGCTCTTGTCTTAGTCCGTCCATCCGTAGGGTGGGGATCTTGGGGGGACAAGAGTAGTGCTCTAATACGCGGGCATGGTGCCCGGGTATTACGACACCTTCGAATATGAGAGCATGCCACGGTCGTGAGGGTAGGCGGCAGGGTCGTGATAGCCTTGTCCGTCCCTTGTAATCCCCCCCACGTTCGCATGTAATGTAGGAGTTCGTAAATGCTTCCCATTGGGCCGGATGGTACCGGGGAGTCTCCCTGTTATCCTAGACATAACCATGCTTATATTGTGTTAGCATATGATCCTAACTATTCATTCGTATGACCATGACTAGAATACATTAGAACACTCCATAGGTTATTCATTTATTCTTTATCTATTTTCTTTATCCTTTCAAGGTGGATTCCAACGTGTGTGTCACACTATCTATAAACCGTATTGCTTACCCCTGTTATAATCAAGTTGGACTTAGCGTGCACACATTCCATCATCCAGATGCCATGCTAGCTTCTTATATACAAGCCTTCCTTTGGGAAAATATAAATAACGATACCCTGAATACTTCCGGGTGAAATGCTACAATGATAGATCTGTGCGCTTGCGGATGAAATATCAACTATGGCAAGATCTATCACCGTTGATTGAAAGTGTGTTATCACCGACATGGTGGTTCCACTTAGTGATATCGACGGCACGTTTCCTGGCGCCGTCATTAGGGATGGGTTCTAAACCTGTTTCTAGTGATTGCGCTAAGAAACGCCAACAAAGGTACTCGATGGTGATCTTTACGTGAAGACTGTCGGTTGATTTTTAACCCGACAATGTTATTACAGTTGACACTGTCGGTTCGTTAATGCAGCCGACAGTGTTGTTTCTATCATTAGTGATAGTTTGTAATTCAAACCGATAGTGTTTGGTGTAGTTACACTACCAGTTTGTTTGTCATTCACTGTCGGGCCCTTGCTAACCTGCGTTACGCCTCCGCATGCAGTCAGGGTCCATGGAGTCCAACGCGGCAGTGCCGACTCTACCGGACGACGTGCTCGCGGACATCCTCAGCCGCCTCGGCGCGCAGCCTCGCGGCGTCCCGGCGCGAGGCGTGGCGACACATCGCCGACGAAGCGTGGCTCCCGCAACGGATCCGCGCCTCCCTCCCGCACTCGCTGTCCAGCATCTTCGTTAACTTCCTCGATTACGGCAAGCCACACTTTTGGCCCGCCCCACATCGCCATCGCCATCAACGGTGGGGCCCCTCTCCCGCGATCGACGCCAAGTTCAGCTACGTCTTGCCGGAGTGGCGCCGCGAGGGCAACTACAAGTACAAGGTCGCAGACCACCGCAATGGCCTAGTCCTTTACCAAGATGAGGAGAAGAAGAACAGTGGTGGTGAGTTGTACGTGTGCAACCCCACGACGCAGAGGTGGGTGTGCCTACCCAAGCTCGCCCGCCGCCGCTGGGGCGGTGCCGCGCCGTTCATGCGCGTCGGTCCCGCCGTGTCGCAGCACTACCTTGTTCTCGTAGCTCCTCCCGAAGTTATCGCCGGAGGAGGAGAATTGGCACGACGAGGAGGAGCAGTGGCACGACCATCCGCTGCAGGATGCGCACCTGCCGGTGACACCGAGTGGCCTCCGTCCCCGGTGGACGGGAACGTGTTCTCGTCGCCGAGGAGCGGGCAGTGGCGAGAGAGGGTGTTCGAACGCCAAGGTGAGGCGGCAGGGATCTTCGCCGATCTGCCGATAGCTTATTTTAACTTCACCGCCACCGGTACTGTCTTCCATCCTTGGTGGCGCTTATGCTGTCCATCGGCAAGGAGCGCTATATGTTCATTGCCCGGGTGAATTTGTCTCGAGGTAAACAAGTTTATTAGCATAGCTTCTTCCGCAGCTTCACGAGCTGTTTAAAGCTGTTTTGTGGGGAACGAATCTTCATGCAAATAGCTTTGCAAGAATATAATGAAAGAGATCTGATTATCGAAGGTTCATTGATGCATCAAATATAATTTTTTGCAGGCTTTCCTTATCAGCTGGGAAGTCATACTACCATGTAATAAAATCACCCATAGACCGTCCGGAGTTGTGCAAGAAAGACGTGCAATCTTATCTAGGAGGATCACAAGGCGAGGTGTACTTTGTGGCTATTAACGGACGCCGACTTGGAGTCTGGATGCTCAACGATCACGAGTCGCAGCAGCACGACCCGACGGCAGGATCAGAATGGATACTGAAGCATGATCGTGTACTCTGGCCCAATGACTGGGCTCGTGTGGCCATACATGGCGCCTGCTGGCATCAAAATATACGGCGTGAAGATTGTCCTTGGCTGTTGGATGATTCTTGCAAGTACAGAAAGGACTGGAGGAAACTTGACTGGAGCTCGGACAGTGACAGCGACGATAACGTTATTTGCCGCCACGCAGACGATAACGAGGAACTACCCTACCCCTACCCAAAAACTTTCGTCTTTGTTGGATTTCATCCATACAAGGAGGTTATCTTCTTGGAAACTTTAAATGTAGTAGTGGCGTATCACTTGAGCACCTCAAAGGTTCAGTTTCTAGGCATACTACAACCAACTGGGTTGAATTACGATCTGTATGACTCATTTGTGTATACGCCGTGTCATGACCTGCGTCATCGTGGTTGACCGCACGCCTGCAGCTCAATATTTTGTATAGAACAAGCATCATTATCATGTTCTTGGTCACAGTTGTGTACTTAAACATGGTATATACTATCAGTTCGGATCACATTTCTGCCAATTTTGTAGAACAATTTATCTTTTTATGTCAATTTTCTATTCCCGGCTTACTCTTTTCATCGAGTACCTCCTTCAAAAGGACATGCTTATAGAATTAAGTGTTCCAATTACTGGATAAGAAACAGTGACCAAGTTCCAAGCTTTGTTTTTACATACATGATCTATCCGATCCTTCCACGGTGCATTTTTCAATTAATCCAACAACATGTACGATCACTAATGGTATGCCTCGTTCCAAGCCTTGTTTTTACATCAGCATAGTTATTGATTTTGCCCCATCGATTGTCTTTATGTATGGGTGATCCTGATGATTTCAGGTCCCTTCATTCGGTGCTAACAAAGATTCGTTAAAAAAAAAAAAAACTATATTGGTCATGTGGAATGGCCTAATTGTGTAGCTGTGAACTTCTAAACCTAAAATTAAAGCCATGAAACAAGTAGCAGGAAAATCAAAATTGGAACTAGCTCAATTCACGGAATTACAATTTGCCTCTGCTCAGGATAAAATAAGTCAAAATCAATTGTAAGAGGTTGACGATTACAGTAATTGCTTAAACAATCCAAATCAAAACGTCTCCCGGTGGAAGAGTCTCTAGCTACTATTTATACCGGAACGAGAGGATGTCTTGATTCGTTAGAAAGTGAACAGGTAAACAAATTTCTGGATGAGTTACGTAAACACCTAAAAGACACTGAACCTCAATTCCAACAAATTATATCTTCTAGTAAGACATTCACCGAGCAAGCAGAAACCAAATTATACTATAGGATTGATATACAATTTTATGGGGAGCCTTGTCTGGTCGCCGTCCATCTTTAACATTTTGTAGCTTTTGTGAGGCGATGACGACATCAAGGCGTACGAGCGACGGTGTGGTCTGAGTCTCATCCCCTTCTACATGCCCTCCCTCGCCACTCACCATAATCTCTCGCATTTACCCTTCTTGCCTAGAGTTCGGAATTAAAAGACAACTCATGTTATGGTTTTGGGCCGACGAACTCATTCACGTCGCTGCACGTGTGTGTGCTTCGACTTCCAAGTTTTCACCTTTTCTTAAACTCACATTGGATAAAGATAAGGGCAGGCGGTTAAGTGTAAAATTACCTAATCCTTCCATGCCCATTAGATCAACATACCATTGCCCGCATTTAAAGTTTGCATGGTTTGCACGGAGATGTTGATTTGCACTAGATATGTTTCCAAACATAAGAGCCATCGATTAAAGTTTTTTTAGTCAAGGGGCTTTCACGCTGCAATGGCAAAGGCCATTGGTTGAGGGGCTCCTACCAAGGGTTTAAATCCTGAGTACGACACATTATCCTGGATTTATTCAGGATTTTCCAATGCTATTAAAGCAAAAAGTGACTTTCAGAATTGTGATCTGTGCTTGCTGGTCGATTTGGAAGCTAAGGAATAGAGTTATCTTTGATAATGGAAGAAGGGAGATAGAAGAATGGAAAAGAATTTTTATAGAGGAATTTGGCCTGACTTGCATCAAGGCCAAACCGTCGAGAGCAGTTCTGTTAGATAACTGGAGAGTTAGCTATGTGTAATTTCACATTTTCATGTTTGGGCATGGCTGCCTTGTACATTTGAATTTTGTATCCATTCTTTCATTTAATTAAAAAAAGAGGTTGGGGCCACCCCGACCGTTCAAGTAAAAAAAAAAAAAGGCGACGCCCCCGTCGACAGCGAGGCGCCTGTGGTGTGTGGTGACTTCGTGAACTTCAAGATTTGTCGGCTCAGTCCTTTGAAGGGGCTCATAAGGGTAGGTTTGCGTACGTGTGCTCATAAGGGTGAGTGTGCGTGCATATTGTGAGTGTCTCAAGTTGTATTGTGTAATCTAAAAAAATCTTTGGATACTTTATACAAGATTAATTCTATATTAGAATTTATAATGAACTCTAGATTTTTATTCATTTAGCGGTTGGGTTGACACCCAAAAATGGCCTGTCTAAGCGTGTCAACGTGACCATAAATATGACCATTGACCATCATGAAGACATAAGACAACAAGATCACCAAATTCGACGTGCCAAGGCAAACAAGGCACCGAACGCCAGCACCTACATGCGGCGCGCTGGACGCAAAAGTGCCGTGACACGCCTGGCAGCCTCCTCCTGCGCGCCACTGCTACGACGCGTGCGCCGGACGCCGCTCTGGAGCGCTAGACGCCGTCATCACGGGCATCCGCGGGAGCTCGCCCCGTAGGGCAGCTATGGACCGCGCGAGGCACGCCGAACGCTGGCACCCGCGCGTCAAACGCGGCGCGCCCGCGCTGCCGCCCCGTTCCAGGGCCTCCGGTCCGCGTCCGGAGGCTCTCGGCGCGTCCGGCGACATGGGGTCGGGCGTCCGACGCGTGTTACGCACGAAGCGTCCGTACAGATTCGAACCGACCTTTTTCCTGATCGGGTTTTCGAAGGTTTTGGATATAAGACCAACTCCCCTCTCAGATAACAAGTGGTTCATGGCCGATTTGATCTCATCTACATCCAATCGATCAAAGATCACATACCAACTTCTCAAATGCTAATTTTCTCTCCTCAACCTCTCTAATCGGCTGTTTGGCAGCATTCTCCATGAATTTCGTCGACGTTTTAGGTGGCCTTGCCGATCCTAGGGCACCCCTCACGTGCATCCTTCCGACGGATCTATCCGGAGGTTGTCCTCGATGTTCTTCCAGCTGATACCGAGCTCTACATCAGCCCTAACAATCTCTTGATCGTTCTTGGTCGATCACGTTGTGGTTCTCACTGTTTTCAGGTTGTGTGCAACTTCGTAGGCGTCCAAGGCCCTCCCGGTGTGTTGGTGTGGAACCCTAATCCGCATCAACAGAATCAAATTGTCGTGTGTTTGCAATCCATGCATATATAGGTACTACGGTATATTTGATTATTATGCATGAGTCCTTTACCTCTCCATATCGCCGGAGGACCACGATGCGCTCACCCCGCAACCGCATGGACGGGCCGCATAGCCGCTGCTGCTCGCTGTGTGCGCGCCTATATGGCCGCCGCCGCTGCAGGTTGCCGCGCTGGCGCCCGCATCACCGCTGCAGCTCGCCATGTCACGGTGCGAGGCTACGCCCCTCCTGGTCGATGCCGTTCTTCGGCAGCATCCGACGGACGCTGTCGGAGGCCGAAAGCGCCTCAACCTGTTCGACCGTTTTGGCAGTTGTCGCTGCCGGCTGGTGGCCTCAGCATGATGCGCGCGGAGAAGGAGAGCACGCCACGCGAGACGGATAACAAGCCTGATTGTTTTTGCCGAGTGGCTAAATTTTGTCAAGTGATATGCCAAATCTTTGGAAAGTAGTTTTTGTGTCTTATGCAAAAATTGAAGGATGCCAACTCAATATAGCAAACTGTTGGAGATGCTCTTAGTATCAAATTGTTGTTCGCTTGCAATCCAAGCATATATAGGTACTATGCATGGTATATTTGCTTATTAATAAATAACTAAATATTAACCATTGCCGGTTGATTTTTACCAGTTTTTTTTAAGATGGAAATAGAGGATCTTTTCCAATTGTATATGTAGGAGTTGGGCTCAACAAATCATCCACGAACAAGAACATATATATATGTAATATCTAATCGAAAAAAAAAGGAAACTAATATATATCTCGGCGTTACGTTCGTCCCGGATCTTTACTACCCACGAAACAATCGGCGTTGCGCACGCGGCACGCCTCGTCATGGAGACCGACGCGGCGGTGCCGGCGGCTCTACCCGACGACGTGCTCGCGGCCATCCTCGGCCGTCTCTTGGCGCGCAGCCTCGCGGAGTCGCGGTGCGTCTGCAAGGCGTGGCGCGACCTCGTAGACGAGCGTGGGCTCCTGCTACGTATCCGACACCTCCTCCCACACAAGGTGACCGGCATGTTCGTCAACTACGTCGATCACGGGAAGACGCACTTCTTCGCCCGCCCAACGTCGTCGGCGGCGGCGGCGGAGGCGGCGTCCACCGGTACCGGCTCCACAGTCGAAGCCAACTTCAGATCCCTCTTGCCGGAGAGCAGCAGCTATGCCAGCTACGGCCCGTACAAGATCGTGGACCACTGCAACGGCCTGGTCTTATACCTGGGCGAGAACAATAGGGAGTTATACGCGTGCAACCCTACGACGCGGCGGTGGGTGCGCCTGCCAGAGCTCGCCGTCCGTGCGGTGTCGCTGCACCGGGCGTACCTCGTGTTCAGCCCCGCCATGTCGCGGCACTACAAGGTGCTGGTGGCTCCCCTTGACATAGTGCCGGTGGAGCAGGAGCAGTGGCGCAACAAAGTGTTGCAGGAGGCGCACCCCGTCTGCGACATGGAGTGGCCGCCGTCGCGGTGGACGTGGCAGGTGTTCTCGTCGAGGAGCGGGCGGTGGCGGGAGAGGGTGTTTGTCCGCCGAGGCGAGGCGGCGGGGGTCGTCGCCGATCTGCGGATGGATAATTTGTGCTTCGCTCCTAAGCCCCAATGGCGCTACGGCGTCTATCGGCAAGGAGCACTGTACGTGCATTGCCGTGGTGAATATGTCTGCAGGTAAATCAGTCCATGGACGTTTACGCCCAATATTCAGTATTTGTACTATAATGCTTGTTCAGTTCATTGTAGTTGCTGTATTTGGTACTCCTTTTGGTCCTAAATTATAAATCATTGTACACACTATACATATCAGCTAAATAATCTGATTATTCTTCCATAGTACCGCCACCGTTCTAAATTACAAAAATACTCCCTCTGTTCCAAATTATGAGTCCTCTGTTCCAAATTAAGATAGTATTTCTTAGAGGTTCCCCAAGCATGAACTAAGACGTGGGTGCTCAATTTTTGCAGGCTCTCCTTGTCGACTGGGGATTACTCCTACCGTGTAATAAAATCGCCCATAGATCGTTCCGGGTACTACATACACCGTCACGATTGGGACAAGAATGTGCTATCGTGTATGGGAAGATCAAATGGCGAGGTATACTTTGTTGCAGTTAACATGTGCCGGCTTCGAGTATGGATGCTCAACGAATACGAGTCGCAGCAGCACAATGCGACAATGGCAGGATCAGAATGGATACTGAAGCATGATCGATTGCTTAGGCCCGATGCCTGGTGGGACCTGGGACCAGGTCCTTGGATCTTGGATGATTACTACAACCAGAGAAAGCAGAGGATCAGACTTGGTTCTCGGATCGATAATTATCACAACCGGAGAAAGAAGAGGGGGAAACTTGACTGGAGCTCGGACGGCGACGACGATGACATTATTTGCAGCAGTGCATATGGGGAGGAGAATGGTAGCGTATACCCTGAAACTTTGCACTTTCTTGGATTTCATCCATACAAGGAGATCATCTTCTTGGCTGCCTTTGATTCAGTTGCGGCCTATCACCTAAGCACCTCAAAGGTTCAGTATGTAGGCGAATTTAAACCATATGACCACAATTACGGTCTCGATGATTCATTTGTGTATACGCCATGTTCTGACCTGCGTCATCGCGGGTGAGCATATGGCAACCAGCAGGGATATATGCATTCATGTGTGCCCTGATCGATACTTTCCACTTTCTTTGGTTTTCATCGATGCAGGGAGATTATCTTGATGGTTCTAATTAAAACCAAGTGAGTGGAATCATGCATGGTGCGTATGATTCATTTTGTGTAGTGCCTGCATCTTATAACGTTTCATAGAATAAGCATCACCGTCATGTTCTTGATCACACACTTGTGTACTTAAAAAATCATAAATATACATAAAATAACTAAAGTACTTAATTAATTTTTGGCCCTCGTCTATTGTTTTTGTCTAGCGTTGACACCTCAATAATCCTCAAAAACAAATAAACTGACACCTCAACAGTCAAAACCGTTGAACGGCTTTAATAGTTGAGCTGCTAATGCTAGATGGTTTTGTAGTTAAGGGTCAAAATTGTACAAAGACAAGAGTTCAGTGTGCAAAAATGGACTTAGAACTATGGCTGCGTTTAGTTCCTAAAAAAAGTGGCGGAAAAGTGAACTGAAAAGTACTGTAGCATTTCGTTTATTTGTTTTAATATTGCCCTAACATGGCCTAACTAGGCTCAAAAGATTCGTCTCAAAAAGTACATCCAAACTGTCCAATTAGATATTTTGTTTACCTACATTTAATTCTCCATGCAAGTGTATTTTGCTATATCTAATGATTCGTTGACGGAAATTTTAACCCAAAGTTGGGATCTAAACACAGCCTATAAACATTAGCCCATTTGGTAGGGCTTTTGGCTTCTTGCGTTACTTGTAAGAAGCCTGCAAGACCTCAAATCTTTTCTTGTAATAAGAGCCAGAACCAGAGAGAGAAAAAAAAAAGGCTTCTCTTGGCTCCTCATGAACTTGATACAAATTAGAAAACAAAAAATGCCACCAGAGATGTTTTGTCCAAATATTATTCAAAACTTCTCACAGATGCTCTACATAAGAAAACCGAGACAAAACCCTTTTTAGAATGAGCCTAGCCCTACCAAATAGGGCCTATGTGCTTAAAAACAGAGGTGCATCATTCATGGGAACCACAAGTTCAAGAAAAATTCAGCTCTGCCTACGCGCGTTGGAGTTCTCGTTGGAGAAATTGGTACAGATATTTTCCGACCATATTCAAGACCAAAATCGTTTAGAGAAGTTTTTATGTGTCCGTATCCGACTGAATATTCAATATATTCAATATCCGATACCAGATCCATGTCCGAATACTCAAATCGCATATTTATGATGTCAATATCCAATTATATCCTATCCGGTATGGTTGACACTATCTATATTTGAATCTAAATCCAAGTAGAAATATGAAAACAAATATGATATCAGTGATATCCGTTCGTATCCGATCGGTTTGCATCCATACTCCTAATGGGTTGGGGGTTAGGTGTAGCTAGGGTTAGTATTTAATTAATCTATCGCGAACGAAATATAAATAAGGAAAGCACACTTACTGAGTACTCTATGTACTCACGGCTGCGTCCATACATTCTATTTTTGCTGCTCAGAGGAGATAGGCATGCTGGAGTACTAAGCTGACGATCCCAGTCGATGCTCGATCCTGCAGAGTCGGAGTCTATGTCGCGTTTATTTTAGATTAGCTTTTATCATTCATATGGACCTGAGGTGAATAATGTAAACATTAACTAAAACTTGTTAAGGTTGTGATGTGGATTTCTTGTTTACACTTATGACTTCGCTACAGTCGGTTTTTTCTTAAAACCGGGTGTGAGAACAAGAATAGTCAAAGTATATTACTAAATTCTGAACCTCCAATATATGCTAAACTCAACTTATACTTTGGTACCTACATATACCAAGATTTGATATCTTTTATTCTTTGTGTTTCTGACGACTAACAGACACCAATATATATGTACTGGTACAACATATATAAGAAAATGTTAATAGTATTAGTCCACGTCATTCCACAGTACGTCCAGAGGCTCTATGTATCGGTCAGATTCGATCAGATCCTGCTGAAGAGATTAGCTATAGAGATAAGCGAGCGCGCTGCCAGTGCAAGGAATCCAAGGAACGAAAACCACACCGCAGTGTTGATCTTGCTGCTGAATCGGTCCACGCCGAACCTCGACACCGACACATGGTGGCGAGATGCAGCCGCGGACGACGCAGACATGAGGAGATACGCCAGCACCTGCAGCAAAATTGAACCTATCACGGTGAATTCGACCGTCGAATTTAGTTGGAAGCCGTAGAATGCGCTAGCAGGACACGCATGCCTGATCGAGGAAGAGGGTGATGCAGTGGAATGAGATGATGCTCTGCAGCTTCTGTGAGACCAGACGGTGGGTTTCGACTAATGCTTGCGCGATCGAGTAGAAGCAGACGATCACATTCACTCCGACGGTGTACCTGCCATATATAGTGGGTTTGAGGCGAAAGAATTAGCAGCTTGCCAACAAAGGGACTTGCTAAAATTCAGTTTTCTTTCATGCATGCAACCGTTATGCATATATGTTATACTAAAATTGCAGATTCGGTTCGTTGCAATCTATATAGACATAATCTGAATTTTTTGTTCCGATAATAAAAACCTGTCAGACAAAATTGCAGACCTGACAAAATTTGATCTGTGTTGGCACAAAGACGATTAAAAATTATTATTTCCATAGTTAGACAAAGACAGAAAAAAAAATTGATTTGTCATGATACAAAGACAATCAAAATCATAAGAGCCACAATTTACTTATACTTGTTTGTTGTACAAGAGTGTTGCCTGAAATCATCTAAAAATTCGGCACCTGTAATATAGGAGAAGTGGCTAACAAAACATGCATGGTATAGGAGAAGCTTCGCGGGAAACTATCTTTCAATTTGTGCCGACTTTAAAACAGGAAATGTAGTACAGCATTTGGGCGGCAGAAACGTGAGCCACATCATACATGACCTGTTCCTGTGACTTGCACTGAAGATGTCATCAGCGCCTGCTCGAATGGGGTATCTGTGCCTTCTCTCGGGCCGGCTTTTATGTGTTCGGCACTGATGCAGTACTGATGGCTCTGGGAGCCGGCCGTAATTTGATTAAAAATACCAAAGAAAAACTCGCCGAGCCCAGCCGCGGTTCCATGTGCCCCAGCCCCGCCGCCACGGCGCCAAGCTGAACTGGCCGCTCACCGCAAGATAACCTTGCATATTGCGAATCCATATTGCTACGCGCCACTGTTGACCTTTACTATTGCACCTTTGACCACCGTTTTTTTAATGCGTACTTAAATGCTTACAAAAATACAATATTACAGAACTATCATTGAAATCTATTGATCACATGTTCATCTTATGTAGTAACAAATTAAGTACAACCTCCGTTTTTTAACTATATGACGTTAACCTAAGCGTCATATATAACAGAGGGAGTAGTTTAGAAGCAGTCAAAATTTAAATAGTATGGATGGTCAACAGTGATAGTTATTTGAGAAAAGAGGTAAGTATATATAGCAAGATTTTAATTTATAAATTTCATTTCACGGCTTGATAACTAGGTTTGGAAAAAATCTAGAACGGCTATTCCTTGTTAGATAACGCGAAAATTATCCTTCTCCGCGGTTCACATCAAAAACGTGAAATAAAAGGAAAAACTTGCAGGTCATAGCGGCCCCTAACCTGTACGCCTCGTAGCGGTCGCCGGCCCACCCTGATGTCCTCGCGCTGGCCATGATCGAGAAGGCCAGCAGGCTGAGCACCGCCGTCAGCAGCCGCAGCACCACTGAGAGCGTCCACCACTTCCCCACAGGGGCATGGCAGGCACCTCCAGCTCTGGCTCCCGCCCGGCTCCGGCTCTTCCAGGGCGTCGTCGTCGGCGGACTTGATCTCCTTGCCGGGATGCTTGGCCTGCTCGAGGTAGGTATCCATGCGCGGCGTGGAGAAGATCCGATCTCTCCTCGGCGTCGCCCCTGGCGGCGATGCGCTGATGGTCGTGGGAGGATATCGCGGAGGTCGCGAAGGCCTTCCCCGCTTCTGGTAGGTGTCCCACGTCTTGAAGAGCTCCATCATCTTGAGCAGCTCCTTCCGGAGCATGTCCAACATCGCGTCGACAAGCTTCTTCGCCGCCTCCGCCAGCTTGTTCAGCGCCTCCGCCAGTATGTTCCACGCTTCGTCCATGTTGTTTTGGTCGGCCTTCTCCTTCGCCGCCTTGATCGAGCCCACGTGGTTCAGCCGGACCCGCTCCGCCTGCACCGGCGGCGGCTTCGTCGACTCGTCGGCCGGATCAGGCGCCCTCCTGCTGCGGTTCATGGTGATCACCACGGGGTCCGAGGCTACCTGCTGGCCCTGGAAGGTGAATCTATACTGGACCTGCGCGACGTTGGCCTGGTACGAGGGCGAGGCTATGCGGTCGCCGAGAGCGAGCTCGACGATGATCCTGCGCACTTCTGAGCTGTAGAGGGCACCAAACCTGATGGTGACCGAGGAGGAGCCATCGCCGTCTCGGATCACCTTGTAGGCCCCGGCGTGCACATCCTCCTTAATTGCTGCCTCGCCATGGAACGCCGTGACGGTGAGCTCCAGGTCCTGGGGGATGATGGTGACGAGGCCAGCCAGGATCTGGGAGAAGGTCTGGGAGAGGTTGGTGGGGTCGGCGGTGTCACTGACGTAGTTGTACACCCCGCCCAGGCTCTTATTTGCGATTGCTTCCAGGACATGGGCTTCGTGGTCGTCGCCGAAGCCGAAGGTGTGGACGGGCACGTCGCCTGGGTCGTCGTCGGGTATTGAGTCTTGACCGTCGGACATGAGCATGATGTTGGCGGCGCGACCAGCGGTGAATCTGCGTTGGGCCACCACGCTGAGGCCTGCCTGCAGGCCGGCCTTGATGCTGGTTCCGTCGGTGGCCTCGAGGCCTCGGACGACGGCCTCGAGCTCGGTCCGGGCGGCCTCGGTGACGCAGCGCAGAGGGCCGTGGCGGGTGGCCCTGCCCTCAAAGGCGACGATGCAGAGGCGGTCGATGTCGGTGAGCTTGCGGATGATGAAGATGAGGGCCTCCTGAGCCTGTTTGAGCTTGTCCCCTCCATGCTGTAGCTCACGTCAACGACAGCGACGAGGTCCAGGGGTGCTCTGTAGGTGGCGGAGGAGACGCACTTGAGCTCGAGCAGCACCTCCTGGACATTGGGAGCCAGGGGTGCTTCGGAGCTGTGGTACTTGCTGAGCTGCACTAGCCGCGACGGCCTTGCCGGCGCGGGCTTCGTCAGAGGAGGCGGCTCCTCATCGTCGTTGAACTGCATGATTTTTTTGTTGGCTTGTTACAGCCAACACACGCACGCTATATATCTGGAGATGAGCTCGGTGGGCAGAATGACAATCTCGCACACCCACAGAGCGAGCACCGCAAAACTGGCGCTGTGCTCTACTGCTCTTGCTTACTTCTCGCGCGGATTACATGGCTCTATCTAGCCTTCTTATAGGAGGCTGTTCGTACGGCGGAATAACACGGCAACACAATACACACACGGCACTCAATCTAGATACTAACCAATCGCCCCGAGCTTCCCTCTCAAGACACGTTCGCCGACATTCATAGCTCGTACTCCCTCTGTCCCTTAATATAGCTAGTTTTAGGGTTAAAAATTTATCCCTAAATCTAGCTAGCACTACCGGAATCCTCATCTTTGTCGAGTGCCCAAACATTTACCGAAAGGTATTATTTCAGGCACTCGGCGACGACTTGCTTTGCCGAAAGTGTCACCAGCAGGACACTAGGCTCTTTGCCGAGTGCCGGAAATTTGGCACTTCGGCAAAAGCAGCCGGCTGTTAGCCTCAGCTGCGGTTTTGCCAAGTGTCCGCCATCGACACTTTCGACAAAGCTACTATTTTTTTTTTTTTCTCTTTGCCATTCAAACTTTTCTTCTCCACATACAACACACGTGGTACTCCATGTTAAAGTTTGGTATATTCTTGTATTTATTTGCTATATTTAACTAATTAATTGCTTTTCGGGCAATTTTTTTGAATCAAGTCAAATTTGAACCGCAAGTGATTCAAATAATTGAAAAATGATATTCATGTTATTCAACCCAGTTTGAGGCCTTACCTGTGAGATGAAAAGGAATTTCGAACATCCTTTTCAAGAAACATGACCACAAACGTGTAACTGTGTGGTTTTTAAATTCAAAAAAAAAAAAAAACGAAGTCTGAAAATCATGAAATTTGTCACGATGTCATGATATCATATGTGGAGGCTGTGATAAAAATTGAGAAGGTTTCCCACAAGTTGTCACATATGATCCTTACAAACCGAAGCATCTCCGTACAAGAATCATTTAGTTGAAAAGGATCCAGTAAGATTTGGAGTCAAAGCGGCGGCCTAATTATGGTTTGATACTAAATTTTTTTGTATATGCAATAGACAATAGAGATTGTTTGGTGATCAAATTGGATCAAGGCAAAGGTATAACCATCACTAGTAACGAAATGATTTTCCGAGCACTTGCAAAATCTTTTCCGTGGTGGGCACTTTTTTGCCCGTCACGGAAAATACCCCGCCACGTCCCGCTTTTTTTTACGTGGCGGGCTTTTTTTCCCGGTCACGGAAATATTTTTTGCGTGGCGGGCACCTTAACACGCACGTCACGCAAAATAAAATCTTTTGGCGTGGCGGGCGTGTTAAGGTGTCCGCTTACGCAAAAATCTTTCCCGTGGCGGGCATCTTAAAGGGCCCGTCACGGAAAATGCAAGCCTGCCACAAGCCCATACAGCCCAATAACCCGCCTCCCAAGATATAAGCAAGTCTAAACCCTAAACACACTCGAGGACAGCCAGCCGGGCCGCCTATTCTTCTCTTCCCTCACGCGAAACCGGACCCCGACTCCTTCTCCTCACGCGAAACCGCGCCGCCTACCTCGCACCACGCGCCGGCGGCACCCCCTCCTCCCACAACAGCGGCCCTCTCCTCCTCCCCACGCACCACCCCTCGGCGGCCCTCGTGTCCTTCCGACGCCAAGCTGATCCGCCGCCCTGAGGACGGGGAGAGCAGATCCGCCGAGTCGAGGAGACGGCGGCGGATCTCGGGCTCGCGCGGATGAAGGCGGATCTCGCCCCAGACGCTGGATGCGCGGCGCGAGGGCGGGCGCGCCTCGCGGCAGGCCACGGCGGAGCGCGGGATGCGGCGGCGCGAGGCGGGCGCCCCCCGGCGGGGCCACGGCGAGCGCTGGGATGCGGCGGCGAGGCGGCGCTGCCCCCGGGCGCGCGAGCTCGACGCTGCCCACGGCGGCTCTCGGCGGCGCTGAGCTCCAAGGCGAAGCGAGGCCAAAGCGGCGCTGAGCTCGCGGGCACCCCAAAGGGCGATGGGCGCGATGGGCTCGGGCGGGTCGGGCGATGGGCTGCGGCCGGACAGAACAGCTTTTTTCTGAATTATTAACCGTGATCGGCATTCTAAAACGCCCGCCATGGTGAGGGTCGGGCTTAACCGTGACGGTCCTTCAGCCCGCCACGTGAGGCCACTATTTACCGTGACCTCCGCTGGTGACGGGCACGCTCGCCCGCCGCTAAAAGTAGAAGTGCCCGCCACAAAAAGGATATGGGTACTAGTGCATAGGGCCTTTTGATTTCACATTCAAAACACCATAGAGGGTGTGAGTGATTATAGGATCGATAAGCCGTACTATAAAGAGGGGAAACTTATCATACATATCGGTCCTCATGTGCCTCTAGGTTCAAAATTCATATGCATGCATTCTAACCTCGAGAGCTAAGCCAACCTTCGAAATTGATTGTGAAAATGCTAACACACGAGCACATGGTGATGTACACGTGGTGGTGTTGGCACATTTGGCGAAGGCGGTGATGGTTGCAGGTTGAGATGGTTTTGGGTACTGCTCACCCACGATTCGGCGCATTTGAGAAAATGAAACGTCTATTTTCTATTGCGCCGGATGCATCGTGGTGGTGAAAACATGCTTGTCCTTGTGCTCAAGTTGGTATACTTGTTGGATAGCATGTCCAAGCAAAGACAATGGAGAAACGACGACATTTCGCGCAGTGAAATGTCGACCGGACCTGCGCGACCGGGGCGCTTGAACGGACGCAGGGGGTCCGACCGGACGGTCCGGCCGGAGGATCCGGGAAGTTCCAGTAAGCATGTTTTTCGGTCCGGATTTTTGATCGACCGGACGGCCCCGGACTTGGGAAGTCCGGTCTCGACCGGACGCATGCGCAGGGGTTCAGCGGTGGGCGATTTGGGTTTGTTCATTCTCGACGGACTCATCGACCGGACTCACTGACGGGTCCGGTCGGCGCGCAGGAAGTGCATACTTCCTCCCAACGGCTCCATTTCATGTTGGGGCCTATTTATACCCCTTTGGCCGGCTTGTGCTCTCTCTTGGTCATTTGAATCACTCCTAACATCCTAGAGCTGAGAAACAAGCCCTCCCTTCTCTCATTCTTGCTTGTGAGCTTCATTCTTGAGAGAAGAGGTGATCCAAGTGCATTCGCATCGAGTTCTTGCATCTAGAGGCACTTGTGGATCGTTGTGAGCCGGTTGGTTTCCTTTTGCTCTTGGAGACACCGCTCCTAGCCAGCTTGGTGATTTGGTGGAGGCGTTGGCAAGAGAAGGTGATCGTTCTTGGCCACCTCCGGTGATTTGTAAAGAGGATCACGCATTCCTCGACGGGAAGACAAAGTTTCAAGTAATACATTGCTCATGTCTTGGGTACCTCACTTGTGAGTGGTGGCTTGGGGCTAGCAAGTGCACCGCCTAGCTCAAGCATCATCCTTGTGTTGGTCAGCACAACTGGAGACTAGCTTGTCGGTGTACAAGTGAACTCCGGGTCAACACATCGAAGTGTCATTTGTCTAGGTGATTAGCTCATCATCGTACTGTGTTTGATTGTTCATCCTCGACATCAGTGATTGGTTCATTTCCTCTACACGTTGGTATATTGAGCTCTATCTCTTGCATTTACCTTCCTAGCTTATATTGTGTAGAGAGCTAGCTTTGCTTGTTTAGTTGTTCTTGCTAGCCTAAGGACCATATTTAGGATTGTTCACTAGTTAGAGTAGTGACATAGCTTTTGAGTGACATAGAGATCATAGTTGTTTTTTGACTTGTCACTAGAACGCTTGTAAGACCACTAGAGCTAGTGCAAACCGCATTTACGCCATTTGTTATACTAATCGGTTTTTCAAGTTGAGCTTGTACAAAATTTTATAGGCTATTCACACCCCCCCCCCCCCTCCAGCCATCTAGGACCTTACACGGTTCAACCGGTTCTTAACGGTCGGACCAGTGAACCATCGAACCAAGACCTCATCGGTTCGATGTCCGGTCCGATCCGGTCCTAATAACTTGGCAAAGTGTGTTGAAAATACTGAGCCTTGTTGTCAAATAGAGTGAAAGACGATGTCTTGATCATCGCGATCGAAAGTCAGTTGGTTTCCTAAAATAAACACAACAACTATTGAGATCGGATGAGAACCGGCAGTCGACAAACCATGCTCTCACTGGCCCTTCGTGTCAACACCAAATTGAACGTCGTTGAGGTAGGGAGAGGCCGAAGAGACCTTATTCCAGTGTGCCTTCGTTTGCCACCACCTCGTCGAAGACAATAGAAACCAAACCCTACAAGAAAGAGAACAAAACTAGATCTACGAAGGGATCGGGCCCCCACTCCTCTAACCACGGAGAGTGAAATTGATCTTGGACATGCACTTCATCACTTCATCAAGCTTCTCACCGTCATAACCTTGATATGGAATTATTGCCAGTCCATTACAATGCATGTGCCCACGACCTATCCAAAGTAGAGTTGTCATTGCAGCGCCATTTACATCCCCGTCATGGTCTCCATACATGCGAGGAAGCATTGCAGGGGACATCAACCTACAGGCTTCTTGAATCAGCTTGTCGGACTGGAACTTGCTAACCTTGTCCCATTCTGTGTTATATCATAAAACTGATTCATACAATTGAATTACAATAAATATAATTAAAATAACAACTTAGATTGAAATGAAAGAGGTTATGCTCAAAATAGATGACACTTTAGCTATGAATCTAGAAAAATACTTTAGCTATGAATCTGGAGAAATGTTTGTCCAGATTCATAGCTGAAGTTTCATATATTTCAAATAGAGGGAGTATCACCACTAACCTTGAAATTCCGCAAGGCACTTTGCTATCTTATCTAAATACAGAACGCTAGCTAGTTTTTTTAAACTTACTCGAATGAATTGATACTCCTTCCGTCCCCCCCAAAAAAAAAATCATAGTCGTTTTTCAAGGAGTCGAATGAATTTAAGTTTGACCGATGCAAGTCTATGCAGAAAAGTACTGACATATATGATCCTGAATAAATATCATTGAATTATATAGAATATATTTTTCATTAGACCCATTTGGATACATAAATCACTATGTCATATGTGCTCATTAGAGATATGGCACAATCTTCACCACTGACGCATAACAGATGAATATATTTGAGAATATGTCACAAAACCGGCGGACAAGAGGCGTTGCTTGAAAAGGATTTAATGAAAATTTTGGGTCTGGGAAACTCATCATAGACGGTTCCTGAGATGACTGCCATCCTTCGTAGAGACATGTTTCATGGAGGGCCGTCTGTGACGTGTCTCCAAACAGCTTACCTGTTTCACTGTAGGACAACATATCAAAGATATGTTTTTACTCGTCCTGTCTCTAATCTGACATTATAGACGTGCTTGTTTTTCATATCTGTGAATTAAGTGTTTTTTATGCTGCTTTGGAATAGTGAATGTTGATATTATTTATTATAAACTGGGTCAAATTAAATAAAGTTTGACTTGTTCCAGACTTAGAATTGTATTCTTTTTGGATCAAGGCAGTAGTTTGTAAGCCATGTGAACTAACATGAAACGCCAGCAGTAAGGAATGAAGAGAGTTTACAAATACCTAGACTCTTCCCAATCTTAGCTGTGTTTGATCCGTTTTCTTCATGGCAGAGACCACAGAGATGTGCCATATACATATATTAGATCAAAGAATAAATGAAAGAGGCCGGACGGAGGAAGGATAGAGATGCCTAATCTAGCATTTTTTTCATGTACCCCAGTTACGTTGTTCGAAAACGAGACAGAAGGTAGTACTCCCTCTTACTTTATTCCATGCTTTGCTTTCATGTGTGGTTTATTTCTTGCTTTTTTGAACGAAAAGGGTCGATAGATGAAGGAAGAGCCGTTATTTTGCAAGGCAAAAGTTTTGCCCACCGATCTACATCATCTGTTCATTTTCCTGCACACGCACTTTATCCTTTAACTTCATTGATTGTGTTTTGTCAGACAGACTCTAGAACATATGCGAGAACACAAAGACAAGCAAATTAAAGCAGGTAAAGGGTAAACAAAAAAAGTAAAGGGATGGCAGGAGTAATGTGAAGGAACACTCAGAATTAGTGGCATGCTGACTCAACCAAAAGAGTACAGGAGAAGGAAGGAGCGTTGTACATTTTTTTTTTTTTTTTTTTTTTGACAACAACGTTGTACATTGAAGTTAGCCCAAACAGAAGCGTTGTGATAGCGTGTGCCATTTGTAGGGTCGAGATGGGGACTAGAGGGGGGTGAATAGTCCTTTCTAAAACTAATTGCGCCCGGCTAAACAAATATAATGCGGAATTAAAACTATTCGTTTAGCCAAGACTTCACCCCTCTAGCTATGACTCTAAATCACCTCACAAAAGATCCTACACAAAGCAAATGAGGTGATAAGCCTAGCTTGAGCTTCTAACCGTTTCTATTGTAAGGTCACACAAACCTATGCACTAGTACTTCAAACAAGGGTGAGCTCCTACACAATTCTAATGAGCAAAAGCACAAAGCCAAACCTAAGCTCACTAGATGCACTAAGGACAAGGCGACACACGCCTAACCCAAAGGCTCAAATTACTTAGCTACACAAACTAAGCAAAACAACTAACAAGCTACACAAGCTAGTAATTGCAAGAGCTACTCCACAAGCACAAGCACAAGGTATATATGAATGTAAATACGAAGCTTGTGATTTGGAGAATGCAAACCACCGAGAAGAGTAGACAAGTTGACACCGGTGATTTTTTACCGAGGTATCGGAAAAGCTTGCCAACTTCCCCTACTCCTCGTTGTGTCGACCAACACCTTGGGTGGTTCCTTTGGTGTTTCACCTAGATGGTTCTTCTGGTGTGATTCTCCGATCACTTGCCCCTCAAGGCACGCCCGCAAAGGCAATCGCAAGACACCACTCTCAAGTGAGCCTCTCAAGGCACCGCAAGACACCACACGCACAAGGGAGGTACTCAACGACACGCTCTAGTAGTGTCGCTCTTCGCGATCCCCGCGAGGTGAGCACGGACCTCTCACAAATCCTCCTTCGAGAGCACCGCACAAGCTTCCTTACGTGCTGTTGGTATTTCTAACATCACTAACTAGAAACAGATATAAACCTATCACTAGCAATGGCGTCAAAAAACATATATCGATGTTGCTTCAGATAAAACTAAAAGAAAATAATTCATTGCAGTTCATAGCATATCCGAAAAGGTTGTCATCCCTATAGTTAAACTACTAATATGCAAAGAATAAAATATTCGTACTATGCCTTGATAAACTTCTCAATAAGTAAATAAACAATTATAAGCGGGTATCCGCAGTTTACACAGATATGAATATACCATTGTAGCATTTTAACCGGGGAGTAAGAACCGTGTATTGAATTTATATTCTACCACGGGGGAAAGAAGTCTACTATCATGAATTAACTAGCATGTGATTCTCAATCATCTCTCGTATGCAAAGCTTAAGTATTAAATATACCAATTACATAAATGAAGGGATCAAAGTTCACAATGATAATAAAAGTTAGATAAATAGATTCAACCAAGTCATATCCAGTGTGCAAGTAGAAAGTGTCAAACAGTGGACGATAGCAATTCATAGGCTAGCTAGTATTAGAAACTCCAATATGTAACTCTAAACTATAAGTTAGGATCTACTTGATTAGTGCAATACATCTAACAATCATTGAAGAAGAACTAATTAAATCCACACATGAGGGGACGGAATCCGTGAAGACTAAGGCGAAACTTAGAACAACTCGAATAATATCATCCGCTAGGCCTACATACGGGGGATGGATTGCAAAGGACTCAATGATGCTTTCACCACCACGATCTACCACACAACCCGGCATATAGGGGAGCAAACGCTTGAGGCAAATAAGATCTAATCACCATGATTACATCCTCTCTACCACTCACCCATGATATCAATAGATGAGCTATACGAATCCATGCATAAACATAAACGATAATTCAACTATGCTAAACGTGTAATCAAAGTAAACACTAGAACAAATAATCTCGAATATAAACATGATCAAGATATTCATATTAAGAACGTGTAATGCGAACTTGAAGACTACTTACAATGAAGAACTTACAAGAACGAGGCCCCGATCTTGAGCCGGCCTCCGACGGTCGAGGCGGATTTCTCCCTTCCTACTAGATCTAATCTTGATTGCTACTCTTCCTAAAGCGGTGTTTCTAGAGCGTGGGATTGATGACTTGGATCTTGAAGTGCTGTTGATGACTTGAGAACTTGATGATCTCAAAGAGGGGGTCTAGGGGTCTCCTTATATAGTCGGGAGGAGGTGCCGGTGTTGGATTAGATCACAACTTCGTACTCCACCGTCGCCCTCGGATCAAACCGACATTAAACGAGCGGATTAGATTGCGTCTTTAGAGGCGGTTGGAGAAGCTTCCGAAGCGGGGCGACGTGGCGGGGGGAGGCCGACCGCCTGTTATTTGGGCGCCGGCCCGCAGTGGGGCCCACTCTGGGTCCCGCGGCGCGTCGTGGCTTCTCGAACCTTCCGGACTCCTATTTCTTGGGTGTTAAGTCTTGATCACGCCGGGATTAATCCGAGCCTTCTAGAGTCTTTTTTCGGAGTTGGATTGCATTACGCCGCGTAGTCGCATGCGGCTTTCGCGAATTCTCGTTGTTTTCTGTTTAGTCCTCGCAATTCACAACTTTACCAAAACTGGTGGAAATATGTTAGTGACACCCTATTCTAGGTTGTTATTATGATTTATACCCCTTTTCTCATGTTTATTTGATTAATAAATTTATATGATAACAAGTGTCAACAAACTCCCCCAAGCTTACCCTTTGCTAGTCCCTAGCAAAGCTATATGCTATAAAAAAGGATCAGGAGTTGCTACTACGCTTTCATACCTCGAAGCAATCGTGTTTATCGAGAAATAAATTCTCCTCTTAACAGATTGCTCTCTCATACCTTTTACCATAGGGCGTAGCCTTTTCATGAGCAATTTGAAAGACAGAACAATCAAGTTAAGTACCATGTCTCAAGCTCTTTGATCAACTATCATCCCGGGGTTTTGCAATATTTTTCAAAAGAAACTTCGAGATCCTATGTATGACCCTCTTAAGTAGATGGTGGTAGTGGAGTTACACATGTGGTAGGACATACATAGTGGGATGATAGTGGTGAAGTGGATGAGGATGAAAGGTAGTAAATAGCCCTTAGCCTTTTCTAGTATTTTTTTTTCTTCTCAAGCATCTTGGATTATTTCTCTCTTTCTAAAAATTGCTAAGACCACGGGGCTGTCCATTCTTGGAGAGGTGAGCTTTTGCCCCGGACTTGTGTCCATTTTTCTCTCTCCTTAGAGATGTGGGCCCTACTCACCCTCGGACACGTGTCCATTATTCATCTCTAAATATATTTTTTTATTATTAGGGAGGTAGGCCCTTCTCGCCTAGTATGACTTTTTGTCCGTTACTCTCCCTCTCTCGTCTCACTTTTCTCTCTAAAATATTTATTTTTCTTTTCTCTTTCTTCTTTTTTTTTTTTTTTTTTTTTTGTAGCCCAGCCTCTATTTGGCATAAAAACACTGAGAGAGACATATCCAAAGATTGCAAGAGTTTATTTTTTTAATTATGGCTTAACGGCCGATGGAGTATGGGGAAGCGTATTTCCGGTTTAGAAGCAAAAGTATTTGGTGGAGTGGGATGATCTTGATGCGAAAGATAAACTCTTAAGGGTCATAGCTAAGGAACTCATCATGTAATATTTTATAATTTTCAAAGATAAAAACCAGGAATCAAGTATCTCTAGGAATATGATAAACAAAGACTCAACTTTTCATGTATCTTTATCCTTCAACGCTAAGACTTCGAGATTAAGCATGTGCTTTCCACAGTGTGTTGGGTTTAGAGCAATTTAAGCATTTAAAGCTTTAGGAGAATCTAAGTCCAAAGTGTAAGTACTTTTTTTTTTAAGAGGAATTATGGCGGAGCAACTATTCATCATTTCCTTAGCATATATCATCAAGATCATAATAAAAAGGAAGAAAACAATCTAGCAAAGATCTAGCATTTATTTGACTCTTTAACACTAAGACTTTTTAAGACTCTTTAACTCTAAGCAAAAAATATAATAACTAGCTAATATTTAAGACATAGGGTAGTAATACTTATCGTGATAAACGGGGTGCTCTCCCCAAGCTTGATCTTGAAGTAGTCCTTTGTTCATCCTTGGAGCTTGCTCCTCTTTCGGAGTCTCCTTTAATGTTCTCCCTGTTAATATTAATTTCGCACATACCCGAGGGAACAAATTCTAGGATGCTATTGTGAGACTTCATGTGCTCATTTCTTTTTTTTGGATTTTTATATATAAAAGGTGTGGACCTTCATGTGCCCACATATTTTTGAGAATTTTTTTTTATATGCAATAGGGATGCTAATGCAAAAACATATGAGTGCAATATTTTTTGTATTTTTTATTTTTATGCCACCACAGCAAGGGAGTGCTTGCATGGGGCTTTAGGAGACTGATGCAAATGCAAGAAACATATTTTTTTATGATTTTCTCAAATGCAGGTTTAGAAAGAGTAAATATGCTAAAGGAAATATGCTAATTGAAATGTGCTTTGCGAAAAATTAAATATACAAATAAATACCGAGTTACCTCTCGGAGAGTTTAGAGCACTTACTCCCATGGCGTAGTGTCGCCTATGGGCCCTCGTGTAAATGTTGTACCCGGTAAGGGTCCTTCAAGGATTTCAACGGGTGGCGTGAGGCGAAAATAGCTGTGGAAGTCGATTGTTCAGTTGGTGATGCCTGCGGGTCGGGTCTCCGAAGATGTACTCTTGTTGCTCTTCTTGGTGGGCGCAGCTTCTTTCTTCTTCCAGGATTGCTTCTTTGGTGGAGACCTCTCGGGTGTAGCCGGTGCAGAATTCAAGATGGGTAGGAGCTGAGTGTACTTTTCCTTGATATCCTTTTCTATCCTCTTGATGTCCTCCATCTTCGAGTCCAGCTTCTGTTGTAGTCTCAGGAGACGCTTCTGGCCCTTGGTCTTTCTTGGGGGCAGTTCATTGTTAGTGTAAGTATTGAAGAAACAAATGTATCTTTTACCTTGAAACTGAAGTGGATCTCGCCTCGGCCCCGATGTAGATGATGGCTCTTGTAGTGTTCGTGAACGGTCTTCCAAGTACTATGGGAGGATCTTGTTCTTCTTCTCCCATGTCCATGACTAGAAAGTCGGTGAGGACATAGCAGTCTTTTGATCTTGGCGGGGGGCGTCTCGTGCAATACCTTCCGAATCGGTGTGATTGGTCTGCCATCCGCAGATTACATAGGTGGAGCACAAAGGCAGATTACCATATATCAATTGATACGTTACCTTTGACATTAAGTTGATGCCCGATCCCGTGTCGCAGACAACTTGCTGGAAGTTCCATTGATTGATGGAGCAGTGGATTGATGGAACTCCAGGGTCGTCTAGCTTCTCTAGTTGTGGTGGAATGCGCCGAGTCTTGCGTTCATTTGCAACTTGATTGATCATCAAGACTTCGTTCCACGTGTGGTTGAGGTTGACGGTTCTTCTTGTTCTTGCTTCTTCTTCTTGTCCTCTCCTCGATACCGTGCGTATACTTCAGAATACGGTAGTGGCACGAGTGGGAAATGGGGGGAGCTAGGGTCTTATGTCCGCAGTTGAATCTCTCCCTCTCGTTTGTTGACGGTGAAGACGATCTTTGCGGTGTCGGCGTAGATGATGGCCTTGGTGGTGGCAAGGAAAGGGCGTCCCAGAATGATCGGGGCGTTCTTACCTTTGCCCGTGTCCAGACCACGAAGTCGGTGGCCACATAGAGCTTACCGATGTTCAGACAAACGGCTTCCCGGGTGCCCTCGGGGTAGCATAGCGAATCGATCCGCAAGTTGTAGGCACATGGTTGTGTATAATAAATTTGAACCTGGCTCAAGGCTTACCTTAGGCATAATGTTGACACTTGAGCCAAAGTCGCAGAGCGTGTCGTAGGTGCGGGCGCCGATCCTAATGGTGATGACTGGTCTCCCTGGATCTCCTTTCTTGGCAGGCATGCCCCAGTCAGTCCACTTAGGTCCTTCTTGTGCGTCCTTGGTCTGAATACCTGCATAGTAGACATCGACAAGATTTGCAGATTCTAATTCTTCCGGCTGGCCCGGAATCTTACCTGGGTTAGGCATAGGAGTAGATAAAGCCAGCTGAGATAACTGAGATTCTATCATTTTATTGAAGCTATCTTTGTTTTCCATTTTAGCACTAATAGTTTCTAGCATTTTATCATTGAAGCTAACTTTTTTAGACAGATTATCCATGTGTCTACCTTGGTTTTGTACTAACTCTCTTAAAGGTGGGAAATTATTGAAAGAGTTATTACCTTGATAGTTACCTGAGTAGTTACCTTGGTAGTTAGGTCTCTGTTGGTTCCATCCTTGATTCGGGGGACGATACTGGTTGTTGTTGTTGTTGATGTAGTTCACATCCTCTTCCAGCTCGGGACATTGACTTGCCCGAGTGTCCATGTTGCCACATTCTTCACATGTCATGCGGGGAATCGAAGAGTTGCATGACTTCCTTCTTCTCGGGAGCTTTGTCTTCAAGCTTCTTCATAATTAAGTCTATTTTGGCGAACAAAGATGTCTACCTCTTTTTAGCCGGGTGCATTCCCTCTCTCTCTTGCGGGGTTGACGGTCCTCATTCCAAGCTTGGTTTGACGCCATCTTCTCCACAAGGTCGGTAGCTTGATTCGGTGTAAGGGATAGGAAAGCACCTCCAAAGAAGCTGGCCCGGCGTCCATGGTCTCACGGTGTTGTTGTTGAGCCCGTGATAGAAGGTCTGCATGAGTAGCCGTTCTCCATTCCATGGTGTGGGCATTCGAGAGATGTAGTCTTGGAAGCGCTCCCACGCCTCGAACGGATTCATCGTGGTTCTTCTTTGAAACTTGAGATTTTTCCCCGTAAGGCGTTGGTTTTGCCTATAGGGAAGAACTTTGCCGGAAGGCAGTAGAGCAAAGTGTCCAAGTAGTGAGTTTGTCTTTGTTGGCATAGAACCCATTGCTTCGCTCGTCCCAAGAGTGAGAATGGGAAACGACGAAGTAGGATTGCATCATTTGGGACATCTTTGATGGTGAAGGTGCCACGGATCTCTAGGAAGTGTTGTAGATGAGCATTGGCATCTTCATGGGCTTTTCCACGTAATTGGCTAGCTTGTACCATGTTGATCGCTGCAGGGCTTGAGCTCAAAAGCTTTGTCTCCCCACATCGACCGCCGGCCAAGTCGCGGATGTTGGCCGGAGTCGGTGCAGAGTACTTCAAGGAGGGTCTTGTTCGCCATTACTTGAACACGGGTGTTAAGCTTCGCACAAGTGGAGGAGTCTTCTCGAGGCAGCGATCTTGGGTCGAGACTTCAACTTGGATCTTGCCTGCTTCAACAATCTTTCTCGGATCGAAACGAAGTTTTCGGGAAGATTCCTATTCATACATTACCCCTGAAATAGATAGAAAGAATAATAGCAAGGGTAAACCTGTTTAAGCAATTAATGATAAATTTAATACTTACAATGCGTGAGAGAGATGTATGCAAGTTATTCCTATATTTATATTTTCTTGGGCTAAAGACTTTCTTTTCCCGAACGGCGCCAAAAAATGCTTGTTGGTATTTCTAACGTCACTAACTAGAAACAGATATAAACCTATCACTAGCAATGGCGTCAAAAACATATATATCGATGTTGCTTGAGATAAAACTAAAAGAAAATAATTCATTGCGCCCATAGCATATCCGAAAAAGGTTGTCATCCCTATAGTTAAACTACTAATATGCAAAGAATAAAATATTCGTACTATGCCATGATAAACTTCTCAATAAGTAAATAAACAATTATAATCGGGTATCCGCAAGCGCCGGATATGAATATACCATTGTAGCATTTTAACCGGGAGTAAGAACCGTGTATTGAATTTATATTCTACCACGAGGGAAAGAAGTCTACTATCATGAATTAACTAGCATGTGATTCTCAATCATCTCTCGTATGCAAAGCTTAAGTATTAAATATACCAATTACATAAACAGGATCAAAGTTCACAATGATAATAAAAGTTCTCGATAAATAGATTCAACCAAGTCATATCCAGGTGTGCAAGTAGAAAGTGTCAAACAAAGGATCTATAGCAATTCATAGGCTAGCTAGCATTAGAAACTCCAATATGTAACTCTAAACTATAAGTTAGGATCTACTTGATTAGTGCAATACATCTAACAATCATCGAAGAAGAACTAATTAAATCCACACATGAGGACGTAATCCGTGAAGACTAAGGCGAAACTTAGAACAACTCGAATAATATCATCCGCTAGGCCTACATACGGGGGATGGATTGCAAAGGACTCAATGATGCTGTCACCACCACGATCTACCACACGACCCGGCATATAGGGAGCAAACGCAGGCAAATAAGATCTAATCACCATGATTACATCCTCTCTACCACTCACCCATGATATCAATAGATGAGCGCTATACGAATCCATGCATAAACATAACAAGATAATTCAACTATGCTAAACGTGTAATCAAAGTAAACACTAGAACAAATAATCTCGAATATAAACATGATCAAGATATTCATATTAAGAACGTGTCTGGAACTTGAAGACTACTTACAATGAAGAACTTACAAGAACGAGGCCTGATCTTGAGCCGGCCTCCGACGGTCAGGAGCGGATTTCTCCCTTCCTACTAGATCTAATCTTGATTGCTACTCTTCCTAAAGCGGTGTTTCTAGAGCGTGGGATTGATGACTTGGATCTTGAAGTGCTTTGATGACTTGAGAACTTGATGATCTCAAAGGGGGTCTAGGGGTCTCCTTATATAGTCGGGAGGAGGTGCGGGTGTTGGATTAGATCACAACTCGTCGTACTCTCCACCGCCCCCTCGGATCAAACCGACATTAAACGAGCCCGGATTAGATTGCGTCTTAGAGGCGGTTGGAGAAGCTTCTCGAAGCGGGGCCGACGTGGCGGAGGGGGAGGCCGACCGCCTGTTATTTGCCGGGTCGGCCCAGTGGGGCCCACTCGGGTCCGCGGGCGCTGTCGTGGCTTCTCGAACCTTCCCGGACTCCTATTTCTTGGGTGTTAAGTCTTGATCACGTCGGGATTAATCCGGAGCCTTCTAGAGTCTTTTTCGGAGTTGGATTGCATTACGTCGCGTAGTCGTACGGCTCGCGAATTCTGTTGTTTTCCTGTTTAGTCCCTGCAATTCACAACTTTACCAAAACTGGTGAAAATATGTTAGTGACACCCTATTCTAGGTTGTTATTATGATTTATACCCCTTTTCTCATGTTTATTTGATTAATAAATTTATATGATAACAAGTGTCAACACGTGCTTCACGAAGTCTCTTGCCACCAAGCCGTCTAGGAGGTGGCAACCTCCAAGAGAAACAAGCACACCAGCTTGCAACACGATCACCTAGTGCCCGCGAATGCGATCTCTCAACGCGAATGCACTAGAATCACTCCTCACTTTGATTTGGATGAACTCTATCAAACACAAGTGAGTGGGAGGGCTCTCAAGCACCACAACATGAGCCACAAAGGCCAAAGTGTGCTCAGCTCTCGGCCAAGCCCGAGCAAGTGGCTATTTATAAGCCACTCTCAAAAACTAGCCGTTTTCCCCTTTCCTGCGAGGTTCGCGGACAGTCCGCCTCATAAGGCCCGGACAGTCCGCCGTTACAAGAACTAGCCGTTAGGTTCAAATAACGTTCGAAATCGTACTTGCGGACAGTCCGCCCCAAGACCGGACTGTCCGCCGTTCTCTCCTACGGGGCGGAACCGGAGAAGCATCTCTACTTTCGCCGGGACAGATTGAATCGGGGACGATCCGCCCTCGGGGCCGGGACCGTCCGCCGCTCACTTTCGGCAGACAGATGCACGAGCAAGGTTCTGCTTCGCTAGAAAGATTTAATCACGGGGCAGTCCGCCCCCCAGGGCCCGGACTGTCCGCCCTTTGCAACGCAGCCACGACAGAACAACCGCTTACATTTGTATCGGAAAAACTTGACTGGCGGGACGGTCGCCCCGAAGGCCCGGACCGTCCGCCCCTAACAACAGACAACAACCTGCCCGGTAAAACGGCGATATCTCCTTCATCCGAACTCCGTTTTCGATGATCTTGACTCTATGGAAAGCTAACTCAGAGGGCTACATAACCCACATGGTTACTTGATCCAAATCTCAATGGATCAAAGCAGTATTCCACTCCAAAGTCAGTCCTAGTGTCCGAGAAACACCGAAACAACTTCTCCTTTGCAAATGTGCCAACACCACCAAGTGTACATCTCCATGTGCAAGTGTGTTAGCATTTTCACAATCATTTTCAAAGGATTTTCTCTTGCTCTTACCACGTCACTCGATCCTAACACATCGTAAAGTTAGATCGCACAAGTGGCCCTAGATGACCGATATGCAAACAAGTTTGCCCCTCTTGATAGTACGGTCATCTATCCTAAATCCGTCATAAACTTCTCTAAGCACCAATGACCGCGAAAATGAAATGCCCTATAGGTTATACCTTTGCCTTGCGCTTTTCCATTTCGCTCCATCTCCAAGTGCCGATGCAACCAATGCATCAACACGATCAAGAATGATATGATCCACTCCATATCATCACATGACCTTCTTGGTCCATCGATCTTGACCTCACTTGCTCTTCACCGCTTGCGCCGGTCCGGCGTCGGGCGCCAAGTCTTGCCCAAGCTTCACCGTCTCACGGTCCATCGCTTCACTGCCTCGACTTGCCCTTCACACTTGCAACCGGTCCATCAAGCCAAGTCTTGTCTTGATCTTCACCACCTTGGTCACATGACTCCATGTCATGTTTCATATGCAATAAAGCTCCTTCATTGCGTCACCACACGTGAACTAATCTCCTGTGTATTATCTCAATCACACATTATTAGTTCACCTAATGTTGACACTCAATTACCAAAAACCACAAGGGACCTTTCACCATTCCTTCTTGAAATATAAATAAAAGAAGGATCATTATTCCCAGCAGGTCGAGAGCTAGCTAAGCTGAACTTCTAATTTCTAAGGGAAAATTAAACACACACAAGGAGGAGGTAGGAGTTGGAACTTGGTAGAGGAGGAAACGGAGTGGAGCTGCGCTTGGCGCTGTAGCTAGCAGCCGCTGCCACGGCTGAGCTCGCATCGGGCGTCGTGAGCTCTCTCCTGGGCCTCCTCCGGAATGAGGCCCTACTCCTGAGCCGCGTCGGGATCGACGTGGAGTTCATCAAGGAGGAAATGGAGAGCATGCACAGCTTCCTGGAGCACCTAGCCAGGACGGAGCCGCCCATCGGCGGTCACGACGAGCAGGTGCGCACGTGGATGAGGCAGGTCCGTGACCTCGCCCACGACTGCCGCAACTGCATTGAAAAAATGGCGTATCCGAGTATCGCCGTATCGCGTATCCGTATCCGCATCCAAGTATCTGTGCAACGTAGCCTCCAGCGAGGTGACCCGGCGCTGTACCAGGCCAGGGGCGGCCACTGGCGCTATCTCTGGTGGGCTTCATGGTTGCTGCAGAAGATCATCGCCCTGCACAGGGCAGCCATCCGGCTTCGCGAGCTCAAGGAGAGGGCACGCGACGTTGGTGAGCGCCGGTTCAAAATGGGCGTGGATCGGTTCGGCCCAAAGGTTCTTTGAACCAGCCCACAAAAACGATCCAAATGGGCTCCAAAACTGACCCATTACGGCAGCTAGGTTCAGCGGTTCGGACTCGCTCGACCCTTTGGATCGAGTGGTTCGATCCACTCCCAGAGACGATGGCGGCGGCGCCGCCGCTATCTGAGCCACCGTCTGTCTGTCCCTCCCTCTATCCTGCCCCACCAAGCCAGCGAACGAAAAGATCCCGCCATGGACAGCTCGCCGGACAGCTTGCTTGCACCATCCGCGCCTCCCGCTCACCGGCGCAAGGGGCACCACGTCGAGGCCAGGACCCAGCTGATGCCGGAAGGAGGCGCCGCCGGAGGGGGTACCGTTGCTGGCTGCGGCGCCGGCTACGGCCGAGGTCACCGCGCTCTCGCTGGGGAGGCTGCTGGGCATCAACGACGTCCTCAGCTCCAGTCTACCGGTGACGTCCCTTTCCCGCCCGCTACTTCCTCTGACCACCGCCCGCGACATCCTGCTGCCTCCCTCGACGAGGAGATGGAGGTACGTCGTCCTCCGTCCTTCCTTCCTCACGTTCTGTGTGTGTAGTGGCAAAGAACTCTGCACTTGTTCTTTCAGTTAATTGATTCATTCAGTTCATTCCAGTTGAGCCTGAAGTATTGGCAGGTTTTGATGCCACAGCCTGTTGAACCTGTTGAACCTGTTGCTAACTGAACATGACATAAATCACAGTCCTATAGTAACTGCTATTATTCCTCAACCTTAAACAGAGTGCGTCTAAAGTTTCTTGATTTGTGCAGCATAAATATTCTGAAGGCAGCTCGTAAGATGTAAGTTAGAGATTAGCAGACTTAAAGTGGTCATTTTCCATTAATCTAGGATAAAGATTGTTTTGCTGGATTCACCTCCTCAACTCAGGCACTGTTATGATCTTAATTTCAGCTTAATAATCACATAATTTCAGCTTAATAATCACATGTAGCTTTGCTCATTTTTTCAGTTAATCTACTATGTTTTCTTCTATCGTATTACATTCCAATTTACTAATTTACCAACTAATATAGCTATTATTTCCCCACTTTTTAATCGGGAGGTTTTAGGTTTTATGTGCAAGTACTAACTGCACTCATCAATCACACAAAGGGTCATGGATGCAATGTTTTGTGCCGTCATCAAGCTCGGATTTGTTGATGGTTTTTTTCTAAAATGGAATTATTTCATTTTCATTACTACTTTGTGGGAAGTCAATCGAAGTTGATTTAGAGCAATAAAACAATGCCAAAACATTGAATCAGTAGCTATCTTTTTACCTTAAATGCTAGTAAAGTCATAGCTTTGCCACACACAGCAAAACAATCTTCCATGAAGCTTTTTTGTCTTAGGACATTCTACAACAAGTTGTTTCCGCACAATAAGCCTTAAAACAAGCTAATGGTACTGACAAATCCCAGGCCGCCACACACAACTGAATTAAGAGCAATTATGAAAAGAATGCAGAAGAATGCTCACCAGCATTCCAATTTCAAACAGGCATGCTTCTACAGTCAGAGTACTTGCTTAATAGACTTAACACACTCCTGTCATTGCTGCATATTCCTGATCGAATGAAATCAGCAACAAGCCTAGGATTGAAACATATGATGCAGAACTGTGAATGTGAATGTAGATCCCCCTGCAGTCAAGTAAAAAAGTAAGGTTTAGTTTGGTCCAACTAATGAAAGAGACATGCAACTAGTATTGCAGGGTAGCAGTTCAGTTTTTGTTTGAATCCTGATGCTTTAAAAAGTAAGGTTCAAAGCTTCTCTGTACTTTCTATAGTAGCATAGGATGCAGTATGTGATGATTAATTCTTCTTGTTGTTAGGTACTTTTCCAAGATCCTTTTCAGCTTTACTTAATTAGGTCATGTAGTGTAGAAAGTACATGTGCTGCTGTTTTTATTCATCTATGTTTGTATATGAGCAGGTTGTCTCAGGAACCACAGTTGTCAAGAAAAGTACGGAAGTTACTGAAGATTTTCTTTGCTGCAACCACAGTTGTCTCAGGAACACTCTATCCAACAGCAAATTTACATTTTCATGAGATTTGGGAAATCAGAGTGGTTTTGGAGAACCAAGTTCCTGAAGCAGATGCAGAACTTGCTGAGACAATTCAATATATGCAAAGAAAGTTCAGAAGGTACTGGAAATTGACGTGGCTTCAAATTGCATTTCCTGTCATCTTTGATCCACGATTCAAGCTTAAATTCATTGATTTTCGTTTGAAACAAGCCTTTGGGAGTGATGCTGAAGCAAAGATTGGAATTGTGAAGAAGACCTTGCTAGATCTATTCAAGGATTACTCAGATAGTCAAGAAACAACACAAGCTCCTAGTGTTATAGTACAGGCAAATGCAAGTGGGAGATATGCTGATTGGGATAACCATGTCAATCTCAATACCCAACCTACCAATGAGGTACCTTCTGAGCTAGAATCTTACTTATCAAAACCTGCCATACCGCGAAGTGATGGATTCGATATCCTGGGTTGGTGGAGGAGCAATGCACCGGAGTATCCAACTCTGTCCAGAATGGCTAGAGATGCTTTGGTGGCCCCTGCTTCATCAGTTGCATCCGAGTCAGCATTCAGCCATGCGAAGAGACTTATCTCAGATTTTCGAAGCCGCTTATCTCCAAAGACTGTGGAGGAGTTAATGTGTTTACAGGACTGGTTCCGTGCTTCTGGTTCAACCAAATTCAGTATGGAGTTGATTGATCATTGTCCTATGGATGAAAAGCAATGAATAAGGTGAGATTCATTGGCTCTGAATTTCCTTTCTGGTATGTTGCTGCAATCTATGTGTTATGTTTCTGTGTACCTCTGGATAGTGCCTCTGAAACTATAGTTCAATCAAAGGTTCATTTGATTGAATGGGTTATAATTATTTAAGTGTATGCCTCTGAAACTGTTGTCACACAATCCTTTCCTCTCTAAGAATTGCTTTCTTTCCTTCAGCTACAGAGATATGATGGAAGAATAAAAAAATTTTTTTTCAGTTTTCAGTTTGTTTTCTCAGTTTCCAGTCAGTTTTTTTAGGTTTGAATGCATTCCTAATCCTATATATTAGTTATATACTGCTGCATCTTTACATTTCCATTCACGCACAAGCACAAGCAGCTATGCAACTTGGATTACAGATGCATGATGCCCAGCCCAGCACATCCATGATCTTCAATTCGTGTCTTTTTCCTCTCAGGTGGTTTCTCCAGGTCTGATTTGCAAGTGCAGCTGTCAATTTTTGCAGCAAAGTGATGTTATGCATGTGAGTGACAACTTAAATATTTTTGAGTCTGACATTGTCTCTCTGTGTTTTCAGTTCACTTGAATGTTCAGGTTCACTTGGATCTTGCATGCTTTGAGAAGTTGTGAACTCAGGTTCAGAGGAGCTTGCCTTTCCACTGCAGTCCAAGTCCAAAGCATAGAACCTTTTTTTATTTATTGAAGTAGTTACAATTACTACACAACCTTTTTTCACCATCTTAGCTTGTTATATTTATGCACTATACAGAACCATTTAATATATATTCCTTATTTCTAGTGATGCACTAAGAAGTCTGTACGTACACGTTATTTGAATCTCCCCCTGCGTACACGTGCTTGTACTTTGAATCGCTGAGATACGTGTTCTGTAAGTTCACCGATGCAACCTCAAGCTAGCAATAGTTACAGTTCAATGGCTGAGAGAACCTCAAGATAAGTACAATTGCTGAGACCGATGTGCAGCACAACACATGTTCTGTCAGTACAGTACACGTTAGCTAGCAGTGGGTCGAACCTTGCTATCCATTGGTGCACCGCATGTTGTCAACTTAAGTAAATGGATTGCCAGGTTCTCCTCTAGTTAGGAAATGGATCAGTGGTTCGGTGGCGGTTCAACCTAAGGTTGACCCACCCCCATTTTGAGCGCCGGTTCAGGTATGGCGTGGAGATTCCGGGGAAGGCGGCAGCAGGTGCCTCTGGCTCTGCAGCAGCACCGTCAACCCAATCTGCTGCTACCATGGCCGTGCTTCTGGCCGCACAAGACCAAGACGACGACGACAACCATGATGACAGTGTTCATTTCCAGGCAGCAGGGATGATGAGTCTCACTGACAATTCTGATCCCTGTCGTCGAAGAGCTCTGGATCCTCACACTCTAGAGGACTACTGTGCTAACAAGCTGGCCGACTGGCTCAAGATCCTCAAGGCCCAAACCAAGAAAGTGGGACCGCTAATGCCGTCCATCGCCATTGTGACACCGGATAAAGAGGACGCTCCCAATGTTGCCTATGATGCTCAAGCACAGCGTCTTCGTAGATCTCCACACAATCCACTTATATTTTCTATTGCTGCAACCCTTTGACATTCTCTACTACATCCTATGGGTGCTCGAGCATGTTGACCAATCCCATTCCCAACATCAAGGTATTGATGAAGCCAAGGAGGAAAGAGGAATGGAGACATCAACAGACAAGCAATGATAACGGTGGTGGTCATAGTGGTGATGATGATGATGATGAGGAGGAGGAGGAGGAGGAGGAGGTGGTGGAGGAGGTGGAGGAAGACGATAACTTGGAGGATGAGGAGGAGATGGAAGAGAATGATGATGAAAACAATTTAGTTTCCCCTCATTCTACAAGTTGGCAAGCTTACCAAGGAAAATGGAAAGCACACAAAGAAATCATGGGAAAGATGAAAGAAATGAAGGTCGACGTCAAGATCAAAGAAATCAAGGACAAGATTAAAGAACTGAAGGCAGAGCACTTGAGCATGGAGGGAGCAAAATTCATTGAAACCACAGGCATACTCCTCATGGCTCTACTGCTTCTCAAGTCACCTAGTCATGAGAAAAAATACCTAGACATTGCAAGGAACAATGCTAGGGTTATATTAGGGTGGGACAAGAAAAGGATTGTCAAGAAAATAGCCACAAAACTTAATACGAAGGAATCCGGTGGGAGATGATACACCAAACCAGCAAAGGCAAGCTCCAGCAGGTCCAGGAGCAAGACGTACCAGGCCAGTAGCCAAACTAACCTCATCCAATACAATTATGTTCGTTGAGTCAAAACGAACAGGAAGATGCCTCTGTACCAGTGGACAAACTGTTTGCCACAGGTAATGGTAAACAGGAGGAACAATTCAGAAGTTCTGTTGAAGAGACCAAGAAGGTGATCAATAAAATCAGGAGGAAAATTGCTGAGCAGCTGCAGATCAAAGGGATTGCAGACATGATTAAAGGGCATTTGCAAGGTAAAAACGTCCTAGTTATCCTCAATGATAGCAAGAAAAACTATATATCTAGATGGGAGGAAATCCACAATGCTTTGAGCCTGTTGGTGGATTGTGTCGCTGGTGTAGTGATCATGACCAGCACAAAGGACAGAGAGAGACCAAAAATTATGCTACCCACCTGGGGAGCCTATAACATACTCCCTTGTTGGTCGTTACTATGATGCTGTGCTCCAGTTCATAGGGCAGCCGGTGAATAGAGATGATGGCTACAATAATCGCAAGATCATCCTCGACATCTTGGGCATGTGTGATCCACATGAGTTCTGCATGAAAATGTTTGCACATGCTTTGTACTCTAATCCCAACAGAAGCACTGAAGAACTGAGCAAGCTGTGTGACGATCTGCAAGATTCGGAGAAATCATGGGCCACTAATGCCAAAAGATGTTCAAGTTCTCCTACAATGACCTGCCTAGAGAACACAAGTCTTGCCTGTTGTACCTTGCCATCTTCCCTCAAGGTTACAACATCCAGCGTTCAACTATAGTAGGCCGATGGGTTACAGAAGGACAGATAACTAAGGAAGACTGGCGCACTGCAGTGCGTCATGCTGACCGATGCTTTGACAATCTCATCAACCATTGGCTTGTTTTTTGCCAAAAGTTATGAGTGCTGCAGGAAAGGTCAAGAGTGTGGTAGGTGATGAAGTCCATGGGTATATCACCAAGATCGCCTATAAAGAGCACATCTTGGATGCAAGCCTGTCAAAGCAATGGGCTCGCCACTTCTCCATCTTCAGTGGTATCCGACTCCGTGCATCTGATAGCATCAACAAGTTTGTCAGAAACCTCCACAAGTATTCACCTCAACTCCCATTGCTCAAGTTGCTTGACCTTGAAGGCTGTCCTTGGATGGAAAGGGACCGTCGCTACCTCAAGAACATCTGCAGCAAAATATTACTTGTCAAGTATTTGAGCCTAAGGGGAACAAAAATTAACCATCTGCCCAGTGAAATCAACAACCTCCACGAGCTTGAGGTATTGGATATCCGGCAAACCAAGGTGCCTGAGCAAGAAAAACAAGAGATATATTACTCCTAAAACTTAGGCGTCTGCTAGCTGGCCAAGCTGATCCAAGTGATGATTCAGTTCCATCATTCACCAGTGTCTGGATCCCTCGCAAGATCGAGAAAATGGAAAACATGGAGGTACTGTCAAATGTAAAAGCTTATTCACGGAATGGAAATGAGGTAAAAGAAATTAGAAAGCTATGGAGGCTGAGGAAGCTCGGTGTGGTTATTGACGACAAGGAAGCTCATCTCAGAAATTTCCTTCGAGTTGCAAGTGACCTGAAAGAGTGCCTCCAGTCTGTTTCAATCACTATAACAAAAACCAAAAGTGAAGGCACTCTGCCCATTGAGAGGCTACTTGAGGACAAATTGTATGAACGCTTGATACAGCCTCCCAAGAATCTTGAGAGCCTAAGCATTAGCGGAACCACACAGAAGTGGCAACTTCTCCCGTCATTGGCTAAAGGCCGCAATGAACTTGCGAAGGTAACTCTGAGCAAAACTTTACTGAAACAAGACAATCTAAATGACATCGCTGAGTTGCCTAACTTAGAATGTGTCAAGCTCCGAGATGAGGCATACAATGAGCACAAGTACACATTCAAGAAGAATGAATTCCAACGTCTCAAGTACTTTCTTGTTGAGGGCCTCAACATGACTGACATCACCTTTGAAGATGGAGCAGCTGGAGCAGCTCCTGAGCTAGAGATGATCATCTTGTCCTCTACCAAGATAAGGTCTCTTTGTGGGGTTGGCGGTCTTCAGAAATTGACAGAGTTCAAGTTGAAGGACAATGAACTAATCTGTTCGTCGTCATTTGATGAAGTTGGAGAAACTATTGACATAAACATCAAGACCAGGGCTTTCACCTTCAAGAAGAATGAATTCCAACATCTTAAATACTTCACTGTTGAGGGACCCAACATGTCTGAAATCATATTTGAAGAAGGAACACTTCCTGAGCTTGCGAAGATCACCTTGTCCTGCACCGACATAAGTTTTCTTTGTGGGGTTGACAAGCTCACCAAATTGAAGGAGATCGAAGTTGAAGTATAACAAGAAGTTCCCTCATTATTTGAGCAAGCAAATCAAATTACTAAGGTGACTCTTTATGAGACCTTGCTCAAGCAAAGCGATCTACATAGCCTCGCTACAAAACCAAAAATTATCTGTCTAGAGCTCTTGGAGAAGTCCTGTGATGAAAGTGAGCTTATCTTTGACAAAGAGCAGTTTCCAAAGCTCAAGATCCTTGTTATCAAGTGCTCGCCACTACTAGATAAATGATTAACGGTAGCGGGCAAAATTGATTTTCGGTGGCGGTTTTCATGACCGCCACCGACGGAGGGTCACGGAAAAATGAGTCATTTTCGGTGGCGGACAAAATGCCCGCCACGGATAATCAAAAAAAAATAAAAAAAACAAAAAACCCGGTCGGGCCCCGGTCGAGCCCGCCACCGTGGATCCGGGCGGGCCTGGTCGAGGTGTCGCGGCGCCGCCCGCCTTGGCCGGATCTCCTCCCCACCGGCGGATCCCCGGGAGGGGCGGCCGATCGGAGGAGCTCGAGGTGGCCGCCGCCACCATGGAGCTTCGAGGCCGCCGTCGTGGATCTGGACGCACCGACGAGCTCGAGGTGGAGGAGCCGCCGCCCGTGGCTGATCTCTCGAGCCCGCGGGCTGGATCTCGTGGTGGAGGAGCCGCCGCCGCGATGGAGGTCGAGGTGGAGGAGCCACGCCGGGAGCTCGAGGTGTAGGAGCCGCGCCGGAGCTCGAGGTGGAGGATCCCGCCGCCCGGGCCAGCGCTCGGTGTCGCCGCCGCCCTTGAAGCCCAGCGCTCCGGTCTCGCCACCGCCGGAGCCCCGCGTCGGCGCGGTGGAAGACATGGAGGGAGAAGGGATCTCAAAGGGCGCCCCGGTGGAGGAGGGGAGATCGAAAGCGAGGGGAGGGAGATCGGCGCCGGTGGGAGGGAGAAGGTGAGAGAGAGTTCGGGAGGGGGGAGGGGAACCCGGGGCCGGTTGAGTGATTTTTTTTTGATGGAAACCCTAGCTGCTATATATATACATGATACTCAAAGTGGGCTTTTTTAGACTGGATTTGGGCCTCTTCGGCTCTTAGGCTGGGCCTCATTTACCATGGCGGTTTTTTAAAAAAAACCGCCCACGGTTAATCGATTTACCGTGGCGGTTTTATAAACCGCCACGGTTAATAGAAAATGACCGCCACGGTTAATCGGGGCATTTTCCGTGGCGGTTTCTTAAATGCCCGCCACGGAAAATAAAATCTGAACACCACGCAAAAATCAATCCTGTAGTAGTGGGTATCACCAAAGTTAGCTTCACTGAGAAATCTGCTCCTATTCTAAAGAAGCTCATCTGGTCCTATAGTAAGATTGAGCATCTCTCGGGCATCGAGAACCTTCTGAAACTCAAGGAGCTCGAGTTCATTGGTGACCTTGTCGCTCATAAGGTGAGAAAAGACATCGAGACACATCATAATAAACCTTTTCTTATACACAAGAAGCCGGAGCAACAGAACCAAGCAGAAGAAAGTGAACCAGACGATGAAGACGACACAAGGTGTTCGCCTATCTCCTGGATCTTGAAAAAGGAACAGGTTCAGCCGTAAAGGTTCCCATTCTGCTTCTATCCATGCATGCATCCACCTCGTAATTTCCATGATTAGTAGCTTGTGTGTGCGTGTGCCTGTTACAAGTGGTGTGTCAGCAACTGCAATTCGTGTGTGCCTTTACCTTCGTGCATGCATCAGCTGTGTCATCTGACTGCATGTATGCATGAATGCTTGAGCATAAGAGCTATGCTGTGCCTAAATATGCTCATGTATCGATTTGGATTTCCCTTCAGTTGTTGTGTTGTGTGTGACTTTCCTCTGGATGTGCACAGCATGTTGCTTGTGTCTTGAGTATATAATTAACAGTGTTCCATTGAGGATGCAGGGCTTATGGATGTCCCTGTGTGCTCTTTTGATCCAGATGTGTATGTCCACTTTCCATAGAATTAACCATCCGGTATGGTTCCATGTAATAAGTGAGACATTTCAGTTGTTAATTCAATTATTACTGTGTGCAGTCTACAGTTGGTTCCATCGTGTATGTGCCTATGTATAATCATCATTTGATCCGATATTAGATAGTACTCACTCCTTTTCAATTTGTAAGTCGTTTCTGCTACCAAGACTTGGGCCTTTAGGCCAGACGCAAGTCGGTCTGCCACCGCTTCTATGATTCTTGAAGCCAATGGGCGAGGTTGAAGGGCATGACCCGAACCCCTGTCAACAGAACCAAAAGCTAGCGAGGGACATTCTCAGATAGGCGTTTCTTGGCCCTGATCAGATCATCAGCCGAGAAGCCAACCTGCAACGCATCTCTAATGAAATCCTTTTCAGACCTAGTGGAGCGCTGACTAGCAACCTCAATGTCACTGTCCTCATCACTCTCTCCCTCGAGCGACCAGAACCTTGACCCTCCATTCGAACGTCTCATGGCATCTAGCGGATCAGCCGTCATTAGGAGATATATGGTGCAGAGTGTCATCGAGACAACACCGTCTTCCAATCATCACTTCAGGCCATGTTCGATTAGCCTAGGGTCAGCGAGGAACCGGCCTGACCCAACCTTGGAAGTCATCCCAGCCCATATTTTTTTGTGTGTTGCATTGGTTTGTAACCCTATCTATCCCAGTCATTTCGCATTATTACCTAATGGACTTTTAGACCTGTTTAGCTTTTGTTCATGGCCAACAAGAAGGTGATTGGCAATCCAGACACCTGCAGAGGCAGCTCACTCACTCACTCTCAAAAACACACGGCTAGAGGTAGAAGAACGCACCAGCACCCTAAACTGCCGTAAACAATTAGAACATAGTATCTCTAAACACTGAGAAAGAGTGCTTCTTTAGAACGAGAACACATGGCCTATTGCCAAGTGGTTTAAATGTACCTAGTTGCTTTGAGAGCTAAATAATGTGTTTAATCTTGTTTTGAGGCACCCTGTAGAATGCTACTTTCTATCTATCATGCTGTAATTTATCAGTCTATCCATGTTAATGGCAGCTGTTTTAATCTCTGTTTGCTGCTCTAACAACCCCACACCCCACCCCCACCCCACAAGAGACCTTGTATAACCAAACCCCTGTACATAAAAATAGGTGAGGGGATTAAGTGGCAAGAGGTTTTGAACCCAATAGGGATCAAGAGTGTGAGACATGGGTCCACTCTATGTCTCTAACCCTGCGGGGATTGGACCTCTGTGGGGAACAAAGCACCCAACAACCGAACAAGGCCCCATGGAGCAAAAACCATAAGCAAAGACCACAGAGCGGTGTGAGTACCTACGACGCTCCAATTCCAGGCACTGACCACATTAGCAGCAAGGAAACTATGCAAAACACCCACAGAACAACGAGTGTAGCTCCTACAGACAGAGCTCACTGTGCTACGCAACAGAGCTCCAAAGGACTTCCAAATCCAGTGACACACTCACCAGAAACTAAACAGGAAGATAAAGCTCAGCCAAACGCACCTGCAACTTTTATCTTCCCAGCGAACCAAAACGTCGAACAGGTGGTGGGCGTCCTCCCTACCTCGTCGTCTCCGAAAGCACACGGCGAGGTGCTGAGCGATTCAGCCAATCCCCCAGACAGCGAAGTTCACCCGGTCCACCACCGGCCTCCGGCTCCCCGATCCCGTGTCGCGTCGGAGCAGGATGGCGTCGCCCGCCGAGCAAAGCCGCAGAGCCATCTAGTGTTTGGCTCTAACACTGAACAATTCTGGCCCTAAATCACTGTTTGCCAAGTAATTAACGACAGCATGCAGCTTAACCCAAAAGGCTTCAGCTCGCATTATGCAAAAACGGCTCACATTATGAGTGCAGCAAAACAGAGGTGCTTCATTCAAAGAGAACCACAAGTTACAGGAAAATCGAAGTCTTCCTCGTATTTTGTTGTAATAATAAATAAATAAATAAATAAATAGAAAAATAGACAAAAACGACAGTAAGTTCATTATGCTGGACGTTTGCTCCCTTGCATTCACGCAATTATAGAAGACAACAGGAGACGCATAAAAAATCCTGTGTTGTCACATGTCATTCATCTCACAATACCCAATCCACTCGACATACACACAAATTTCGGCAGCAGGAAAGGTACCCTTCCATAATTCTTATGTTGGCACCGATCCAATCCATCGCCAGTCAACTATGAAAAAAAATTTCTGTACCTTACTGTAAACAACAGGATGAAGATGTCCTTATTTCATATCCCTTCATTTCTCATGTACAGGGGTACACAAAGACCTATAGCCAGTGTCCAAAGACAATGGCCACAACAAAGTTAACTTAAGGGAGGAAGAGAGGCTGGAGGAGGGCAATGGCACCATTATAATTTAAGTCTTCACTATGGAACCTCAAACAGCTGGTAAATGAACTCGACTTCGGGTACACAGTTTTAATTACACCGGGCGGAGGGGGCGACAGCCGGCGGCCACCGGCTACTGAGGGGGAGGAGGAAAAACCCGACCGGTTTGGGGCCGGCCAAGTCATAAGCAGCCCGCACATGCCATGGGGGGTGTACTATGGCGGCTGTACAATATGGCACAACTCTGATCCTTCTGATTGATTCTATGGCATGGATGTGATCCTTCAGATTTTATGATCTCGCCATGACGCCATCACATGAAGTAGCTCAGCGCTTTCTTCTTCCTTGACCCGCCTTCACCATACAGGTCATTCCATTGAAGGAGCTCATTCATGTTTGCTGAGTCAGGCGAAACACTAGCACAAACCTGCAGCAAGTAAAAGAGATGAGGATGCTGCGGTAGAGAAGGACAGGAGATATGAACGGCAAATTTGGTGTTCTCACCTGCTCATGGGCAGATTTGAAGTCATCTATGCTAAGAGGACGGATGTCCTCGCTTCCATATAATGCAGGCTCTGGCCTACCTTCTGTTTTAGCCAAATTCTTCTCCTGCACACAATGTAATTGAACAACCCAATATAGGCATGATTAAACAGAACAATGCATAATTCACACAGCACTGCTCCCTGCTGCAAAGGATAATCATATTGCCAAGTGCAAACAGAGAAACCAAAAGCAGAACAACATTGTATACCTTCTTTTCCTTCTCCAGAATTTCGAATGGGATAATGTGCTGCGGTCACACACAGATTCTGAAAAGCGCAAACTCAGTGAAAACCATGCAAAGGGTTTCTAGCAATTGCATGTGTAAAAAAGCAAACATACCTTCAGGTAAACTTCCAGAATAACCATCAGTCATATTGGCAAGTGAGTCCATATCAACATCCACTCCCAGCTCTTCTTTTGCCAAAATTACTTTTAGAATTTTCTCTCTATTTGATGCATCGGGTAAGTTTACCATTAACCTGAAACAATAATGAGTAAAATGATGATTAATATGGAACCAACAGCAGCAAATTGATAATCCCACCCAACGAAAAACATAACTATTGCTACCCAACACCAACAATTAGATAATCATGGCCCACTTGACAAAACTATTACCCAACTGGGTAATCCTGCCCCATTGAATGGAACAAATATTCACCTCCGGGGAACCTCCTAATCACAGCCTCGTCCAGGTCAAAAGGTCTATTTGTAGCACCAAGAACAAGCACACGCTCCTTATCTTTAGTGCGCAACCCATCCCAATTTACCATAAATTCGTTCTTCATCTTGCGCATCGCTTCATGTTCCCCTGGATTTTCTCTCCTTCCTAGCATACTATCGACCTGCAGAAAGTTAAAACAGTTGATATACACTGTACCGATAGTGCTTACTAATGTACTCCCTATGTTAAAAAAAAACATAGTATAGATAAAAAAACTATCAATATTTATGTTATTAAATAAATATCATTAGCTATAAAATGTATTTTTTAATAAATTAATTTGAAGTCATAAATGTCAAAGTTATACAGAAGAAATTTAGTCAAACATACACTACTTTTTTAACAGCACGCAACCCATAGTTGCATGTTTTCTAGAACGGAGGGAGTAAACTTGTGTGTTTGCATACCTCATCAATAAATATAACACTGGGGGCTATTTTACTTGCTAGTGAGAAAACAGCCTTTACGTACTTCTCTCCTTCACCAAACCACTGAAAGTAAACGAACCACTGGTTAGCCTTGACACACTAGTGAAACTCATCAGTTGCCCATTAGGTGAAATAATACCTTCGATGTAATGCTCGACATTGATATATTGATGAAATTAGCACCAGCTTCAGTTGCTACTGCTTTGGCAAGCATAGTTTTCCCAGTGCCAGGAGGTCCAAAAGCAATATTCCCTTGCAAGGCTGCAAAGAATGAATTGAGGAGGCAGTTATAAGATCATGGCTATGGTAAATCATCAACAAATGAAGTTTCAAAACTCTACATATCTAAGGAATCACTGGAAGCCAAGAGTTCATGTAAAGAGTCAGCTCGTGACATTTATCCATCAGGCTAGACACCAACAAATCCATAAGCCCCCATCTTAGGCCCTGTTTGGTTCCTTCAGACTAGGGACTAAACACTAATTTTAGTCCCATTTAGTCCCTAACTTACCAAACATGGGGACTAAAAATGTACTAATAGTCCCTAGTGCAGTAATTTCTCAAGAGGGACTAATGGCCACATCCAGTACCTAGTCTCTAGTCCCAAGAATCCAAACACCCCTTAGTCTCCCAAAGTATTTACCCACACTTTAGAATGATGAAAACCTTATAGAAACAATAATGCCAAATTAACTAGAGGACTAGTGTATTCAGATAACTCTGGAAGACCAAAAGAAAACTGATGCTCCTTGGAAATTTTATCACATTCATGCAAATTATCTCACAAAAATTCAAGCAATACTACAATACTATGAAATGATAAAAAGAAGTAAAGGACTTGGATGTATATATTAGCTCAGGTCAAAGCAAAATGTTTTTTTTTCTCAAAAACCAAAGCAAAATGTATTAAGATCGTGGATTCAACTTAGAGATATATCAACAATATGGGCAACCCTACAGTTGGAAAGAACATTCTGACACCCCATGTAAGTGATTTCAAGCATAATTAGGCATTATGATGCTACCTTTGTTAACTGCCCTTTGCAGAACAATTCAGGTCTTTGTAATGGGAGCATCACCAGCTCCTTTAACGTGTCCTTTACATTCTCCAAGGCTCCAATATCATCAAAGGTAACTCCAATGTCATTAGGTGGTATAACATCCGCCAAAAGCCTTTTCTCAAACTCATTCTCTGTGACAACATCCTGAGAAAAAGGATTTATATGTAGAGTCTTCAGCAACTAACTTATGGAATCACCAGAAAGCATGGCAATATGTGGGAGAGTGTACCTTCAGTGATTTTTGGAGCTCTTGTTATCACTTTGCATGCTTTGCAGCATGTTGAGACCATGCTTAAGGCTGTCAAGTAGGTTTCAAAATCCACTAAGAATTGATTTGAAAGAAACATACAATAAATAGTTTTTCAACAAAAAAAAAAATAATTACCTTTCACTTGTCAGTACAAGTTTAGGATCCTTGGGTTGGTGGTTTCAATTTTATTGTGCTTAAGGTGATAACTCACTGCGTACCCAACAATCTTGTCCACATCTAAGAAAGGTTGGAGTAGCAAAGTTTAATTGACATTCTTTTACATGAAATGTAAACAAACCAAACAAAAAGTACTTACTTTCATTACTCAATGATTGATCTTTGATGAATAATTCTTCAAGATCATTGCATTCAATTCCATTGCGGCTCAGAAACTGCAATACAGAGAAAGTGAAGAATCATATAATGGTCAGATTAAGCTAATCATAAGTAACCATGGAAAGTAACCATGAAAGGCTCAATGCCAGACATTTTGGTTAAAAATGGTTACAATAAAAAATTACTTCTATGAGGATATTTGATTCTTTCAACCACATTAACAGCAAAAGCATATATAGACATAAAATAATTGCATAATCATTCAGATGTAGAAAATATGCATTCAGGCAGAAAAAAATGCAACAAATTATCAACCAAAAGAAATACTATCGAACACATACAAATGGGTCATTTGACAATAATACACCCAGACGATATTAGACAGGCATCACAGGCCCTTCAGTTTAAAGAAACATACACAGTTGACAGTGGGAAATATTAAGTTCCAAGAGACAAGTATAATGTTGTCTTTCTATTCTGCAGCTTACCGTCTTGAATGCTACCAATATTTGATTTGGCTTTAAGGGTTTCAACATCACGATCCAACTGCTGCTTCCAATCTGTAAGTAGAGCTTCATCCTGCAAATTTAATTCTTCAGATCAGAAAATATACTTAATTGTAACTAAATGAGTGTAACAAGAAATATAATCACCTGCGGAAGCTGGATCGAAATTTTGTTTGGGAAAAGTTTGTTTAGATGTTTCATTGCCTTTGGGCTTTCTTTGCTTCTTTCATGCAACCTACTACCAAAACTATCCTGCAGTTTTAAAAATCATATTAAATCAAAAACAATGCAAATCATGGAGAAAAAAAATCAATAACATGATTCATCAGACTACCAAATTTAGCCATGTACTCCCTCCTGTTTTTAGGTTTTTCAAGCATCTTGTTTGACCATCCGTCTTAATCAAAAAAAATTCTATAAATATTATTTATTTTATTATGACTTATTTTATTACTAGAGATACTTTAATAATGATTTATTTATTTTCTAATTTGCATAAATTTTTTTGAATGAGACAAGCGGTCAAACACGTATATGAAAAACCTAAAAAGACTTTTTTTTTTTTTGGACGGAAGGAGTATATGCATATATAAAAAGAAAAAGTTCAAGAAGAATAAAGAATACGATAAAGAAACTTTACCGGGAACAGGTCAAAAAAGTGTCTGACTGCTACTGGCAAACTTTGTGAAAAGAAAACCCCCAGGATGTGCCTGCAATTAAGATCACTTCACCATCTTAGCAAACTTTTGCTAGAATTTAAGAATGGTAACTGATACAAATTAAAAAAAAAAAAAAAAAAGGTTAACAGGATATGCCAACAAAGTACCCCTGGTGTGAGAGTGAAAAAAATCACAGCAATGCAAGGTAAAAGAAATAATTCAGCCTTGTTCATTTACAAAATGCATGCATGAACCTATATGCGTGATGCCATCAGAACTTGAAACCGCCACAGTCCAAATTTGTCTGTTCAGCCAGGAATCATGCATGTACCTTCTCTTTGCGACTGTCCATCTGGGTGTGGGATCCTATAACAAGAACACCAGATGGAAGCGATTCCAGTTTGCTCCTCAAAGATGAAAGTGACTCTGTAACTCCAGTGAATGATTTCTCTACATCCTTAAGTAACACTACAAGGGGTCCAGATTTGTTCTCTTCTGAAATGACCTGACAAGAAATGAAAATCATACTATTATACAGAATGCTAACTTCATATTTTCTACAGGATTCCTTGTCCTAAAAAGCAGCAGTACCTCTATTAACTCCGTCATAGCTAGCCTCTCAACTTCTTCACCAGCAGTAAAGTCTGGGCGCAGTAATTCAGCTGTGGAAATAGTGTGTCCTCAGCAACAAATAAAAAGTTTGAATAACTGCCAAAGAAGTTGAAGAATTCAGAAGTTTGAACTAACCAGAGCAAAAGAAGCCATGATCTTCCCTCGCACAAACCGCCGAGATCATTACCATCAGGGATATGCTTGTCAAATCGGACTCCAATTTTTGAGGATCCGTTATCTTCAAAAGCAAGCATCACTCTGCCTCGATAACCATAACTTGGTCCCCTGGAGATCAATCAAACAATTTATAAGAGAATGAATATGGTTGCTAGGGGAAAAAGATAGTGTCATCAGGAGGAAGAATATCTCGTTTTCCACGATTGTAAGTACAAAAGAAAGCTCATAACCGGGTTGGCTATGAGAAATCTCTTCCTATAATTATACACAGTGTCATTCCAAGTTAACGAAGTATCAAAGAGTATGAACATAACAATTGTATTGACAATTGGCAAGAGAATCCTTCCTGTTTAAGAGGCCTACAGAGTACAGACATGAATTCCATGGGGAAAAATGTTTCATCCAACCGTAGTAAACTATAAATTGTAAAGACTATCTGACGGATGAACCCAAAATAAAATGTTTGTTTCAAAAATGATAAGTGTCAGGTGCGCAAGCATAATTGGTGGACATGTTATCCTAAACGCTAAGCGGTGAGCGACTAGTCACTTGTCATTTAGCCATTATTCAGGCCAAACAGGGCCTAAATGGGCAAAATGGCCATTTAAACAGGCAAAACAATCAATTAAATGGAAACGGTGTACCACCATATATCATTTAAATGGTTTGTAAACAGGCTAAACGATCGTTTAGGCAAACAGTATTTGCACAAACTCAATCTCACAAACTCAATCTTACTCCGTTAATATATGGGTGGCCCATGTAACAGATGGTCCCGCTTGGAACGGCTTTTTTCGGAGTTCAGCTTGATAATAAAAGGAGAAGGTATAGTGGGATGGGGGGAAACCCACCTCCAACTTTTACACCAATATTGAATCTAGAGGACAAGATAAGATTTTATGCAACGCAATAGTTCATACCACTAGGACTATATAAGATCACAAAATATTTAAATATCTCCCATCAGGACTCATACCAATAGAATGACAGGCTTAAATATCCATTTTATACAAAATGAAGGGAGGGATTATTTGTCCCTGAAACTCTAATACCACTAATGATAAACTTATAGTACTAGAGCATGCATTGCCTACAGGAACAAAATCTGATGGTAATAATGTAGAAACCTAAGGAACAAAAATTAGATACATCTGACAACAGGAATGACATTTGCAATCAGTGTACCTTTGTGACAATGAGGATGGCTGAGCTGGACCCACATAACGCACCCTATCACCTACAGAAGATGTGGCAGCAAAATCATGCTTTGAGAAAAACATAACTCGAGACATTAAGTAATAAAGAACAGCTAACAAAACCTTCTCTGAAAGTATAGCTCTTGGATGTGGCTGTTGGCGATTCCTGTTTAGGAAGAGATGCAGAATGCAGAGTGGATGTTCCCACAATATCAGCATTCACACTGGAAGTTGGTGCAGCTGGCCTCCTGAAGTGAACAGCGTCTGCCAGCGAAAGAACGATGCTTCTGATATATGGCAAACTTCTCAGTGGTTGTCTTATCCCCTGATTTATCAGCCTTCCCAACATCTTTCTGGGATTCTGGATCCTTTGAAGGTGCCTAAATGGATTTTTTTAAAAAAAAGGAAAATAATAATGGAACATGCAATGATTCCAAGGTTTCTTAGTTTCAGAATATTCTTTAGCAGTAAATAAATATACATGATGAGCTTACCCCAGGCAGCAAAAGTGAATCCACGACAAAGGAGTCTAAGCGCCAAAATGTTTGGCAAGTGCCTTTACCAATGTTTCCTGATAAATCTCAGAACCTAAATGCATTGCCACAGAAAAAAACAGAGAGAATGCAAGAGTCAAGAACACGGGCACTGGGATAATTATCAAATAAGTCTGGTCACTAGCATTATTCGAGAAAAGAATGGCAACTGCCATAACTCAAGGCCTAGTGACTCCAATTTAAATCAATGGGAAAAAGGTAAACAACAAAGGAAGTACAGGACTCCAAATAGAGACAAAATAACTACCTGCTGGACCTGATAACAAAATTAAGCTGGTTTATTGATGAAATCTCAGCAAACTGCTTGATAAACTCCTTCTTTTCCAAGTGTATGAATGCACATGATAAGAGCACATTCTTTGTATTCTCACTGCATGAGATACGAACCGATAAAATACAAAGATATGGGCGTGTGACTAAAACGAAATACCATGCTGCATGTCTGCAGACCTTACATGGCTTTAATAAAAGCTCGGCCAACAGATTTCTATAATTTATTTAAGAACTAAACATCCACCATTGTTGGCAACTTCAAAACTTAACCAAATAAGAATAGACAAGTTGCCTTAGATTTCTATGATGTAGAATACAAAACACAGATGCATCAAAACTTCAAATAGACATCATGACAAGAATCTTGCATAAACAGAATAATGTCAAACAGCAAAGGAACACAAATCCAAAGCATATCACCTGAGATAATAAGGAAAAATTCTCAAACGTAACATCAATATCACTTGGATTAATAATTCCTTGTTTCATCCCATCCTTAAATGCTTGACATCTACTTGGAGGCACACTGGTTGAAGCGTTAAGATCCCTGATGAGATCCCTCTGATCTTCAAGAGCTTTAAAAAAGATCACCAGTCAAATCGAACTCTGATATAGTTGACCCTGTAATCATCCTCAGAACTGGCCTTATCTTATAGGTTGCAATCTTACCGATTTCCGCACCAAGATGAGTATCAGGCCCAAAGCCATTTGTTGACAGGTATGGTTCGCAGCATCATCAGGGAGATATGGGGGCTGCAGCGACATCCATTGGAGAGTCTTCAATGTTGGAATTAACCTCATTAGCATTTTCCCCATTCTCAAATTCCTTATCAGGGCTCACAGCACGCCCTTTTGATTTATCAGAAGCAGATGATGCCATCGGCCGCACTACTCTTTGGCTGTTCACTCCGGCTGCTGCGGGAGGTACTGCTGCTACATCCTTAGGCTGATTAGATGTAGATGCCAACATCTCTGTACCAGCAACAGCTGAAGTATCTCCTGTTCTCTTATCTGTATGCGGATGCGCTTTACACTAGCAACAGGAGGTTCAAGAAGGCTAACAGCAACTGTCTTAGGAACTTTGTCGTTCAAAGGATGCTGAAAAATCTGTGAGACGGTAAAGGAAAAACAGGTAGCATATATGACATTTCTCCTCTCAAGTGCATACTACAGTCGTGAACAAAGACATGTAACTGAAGAAAAATGCATGACTGAATGAACCAGAAATGATAAAAGAGGATACATAAGCATGCTTGCATGAACTGAATATCACTTCATCCCCTCCTGTAAGGGGAACTTTTGTGCCTGGACTTATGGGCTTTCCATTTAATTGGACCATACCCTTCTTCCCTAGAACTTCTAGCTCACATGGACCTCCTTGCTGAAAATTAAACATCAAAGCCAATGAAATACTTACAGACTAACACTAGAGAATGTTCATGCGCTCCGCCCAGAATGAATATGAAATATAAAAATAAGAACATACCTCAAAGCGCCGCAGCTTGCAAAAGCACTTTGCTAACAGGTTGGTCTTTCAGCCACAAATTACAGGTTTTATTTAGACCAACAGAAAACTGAGCAACACTGATGGGTTGATGAGGAGTCTGTAGTATAAATATGTTTTCTATCAGTATTTATAGATAGAATGTTTCTTGAAACACTCTACATCATTGTGAACCAAAATCATAAACGTCTGCAGAAAAAACATATGTATCCTAACAAAAAAAAGACAAAGGTTGACCAACAAGCCACTTTAAAAGTGAGAGCTTAACCCAACTACAAGATAGTTAAAGTAGCACCAATAGATCCAGTAGTAATTGCAAAAAGAATTCAAAGATGCATCCCGTCAAGTAGATACCAATTTCTATAAGTTCAGGATATCAGCATTAAAGAAAGACATGTCAACAAAGACAAACAACAATGATTGCAAACAGATCAGTTCAGCCTACTACTAGGTAACCTTAAATAAACATGTCTACAACACACGTGACTATTTATTAACTGATGGCAAAACATTGAACATCTGAACGTTTATTGAAAACAGGTGGTGGCTATGTTGGACAAGTTCTCTACAAGCTACAGATCAGAAAAAATATCAATTATCCAAAATCAGATGCCCATTGAACAGCTAAAAGTAGGCCCTAAATGGAGCTAAGCATCAAACCAGGAAATCCGGTACCATGAATTGCAAATTCCCAGTATCAAAAGCCTAGGCATAACAAATACTACCAGGAACTAGTATTGCTTGGCCTGTTTCTAATGAGAATATACTGACTGAGAGCACAATTAAACAGTATATACAGTACTAGTTAATATGCCCAACCTAGTCAGCCGACTGTTACACCCATTCCCTCCTCCTGAAAACACCTTTTAGCACGCTGCCTAAGCTCAAAACATAAAGACTAGTAATACTCTGTGCTAAATAATCTAGCAAAACAATAATATGCTATCCTAACACCAAAATTTCACTCCTAGCATCTTAAAAATTGAATCTTTACGCAGCCCAGCATAAAAATTGCCATCTTTAACCCGATTACTACAGCATATACACCAAGATTATCCAATAATCACTGCTGCGGGTTTGCCGTGAGGTCACCGCACCTGTGAGCACTGCGAGAGCAGCTTCGCCCATGGCGCTGCAAGTTGCTGTTGCTCCGGCTCCTTCCGCCTCTTGGAGCTCTCAGCCGCCGCAGCGAAGAAGGCTTATCCGCTCCTTGATCTGCACCAACGCATCAAAACCCCATGAACTCGGTTCCAAACCCGCCCCTACCAAACCCTAGGATCCCAAAACGCCCGAAAGCCGCGCCCACCTTTCTGTGCCACCGCCGCCGGCGCGTCCTCGGCCGAGCCGCTGCTCCTCGCGGACGCTGCTCCCGCCACGGAATCCTCCTCGGCCCTCCCGGGCGCGGACGCCGTCGGTGACCCCGGGGACTCCGCCTGGTCAGGGAGCAAGGTTCAGATCGGTTAGTCGACAGGTCAAATCGGGAGGCGACGACGCGAGATTCTTCGATCCGTGAGTAGGGGAGTGGCCGGGCGCTCTCACCTTGGGCCGCTTTGGGGCAGGTACGGACGAAGAGGATGGCGATGGGGACGGGCGCTTCCCGGCGGCCGCGGCGGCGGAGCTCCGGCGAGTCTCCACCATGGCAGGCGTGTGCCGGAGGCGAGGGTTTCCTCCTCCCCCTCTTCCGCTTCTTTTCCACCCCTCGAGCGAGAGGACTTCCTTCGGCTTTTGGGTTGGGAGGTTTTTTTTTTTTCCTCGTCCTCTGGAAATGGTTTTGTTAAGCTTTTTTTTTTGGTGTCAACGAGAGGAGAGGATGGGGAGAGGAGGTACTGGGCCCCATTATATAACAATTATTATTCAGATATTTCTTTTTCTTTTTTTTTTTTTTGGAAAATGATTTTCTTTTTTATTAAGATGCCGGTGGAGTATATGAGACACTGCGCAGTTGTTACTATATTTTATATTTATTTATTTATAATAATTAAAATTAATTTGTTATTATTTACTATAATAAATACAATTATTTATTAATTGCTATAATAATAATAATTTGTTACTATAGATTTTTAACTATGATGCATATTTTATTACTCCCTCAATTTTAGGTCCTTGTTTGGTTAAGGGACTTTTTAGTCCTTTAGACTAAAAAAAGTCCCTTTTAGTCCTACTAAACCAAACAGGAGGGACTTTTTGAGACTTTTCATCTAGTAGTCCCTAAAAAGACTCTCTTGGAGGGACTTTTTTATTAGTCCCTAGGACTAAAAAAAAAAGTTTAGTCCCTAGAAACCAAACAGGGACCTTAATCTAAATTACATAAGAAGTTTTGCCTTCTCTCGTATTTAAGGATTTTGTTATGCATTTAGATATACAAGTATGTCTAGATTTGTTGTAGAAACAATGTATATATCTAGTACTCAACATCACAAAAAATTTTAAAAAAATGAAAGCTTAGTGATGAAACCTCACGGTAAAGATATGATTCTATCTTTAGGATTTTAGAAACGTTTTTTATTAAGTTATAAATTTTTAATTGAATTCAGCTATCACTAATCTATCTCTAGGCAGCTTTTGAAACGTCTATCCCTATTATTATATCTTAATTTTTAATTCTATACAACCGTAAAAAAAGGTATCTATGATGAATGGGCAATCCAAGTGTTGTATTGCATATATTGGTAACCAATAGATCTCTAGCCATACCCTTTAACTAACATAGTGAGATCCATGCACCATATACCAGTAAAATGATGATCTTCATGCACCACTACTCAACAGGATAATCATTACATGACACTTAACCATAAAACTAGATCTTACCACTCGCCAGTAGGATAAATCAATGCATGACACTTGACAATACAAGAATATCACACGTCCAGGGATAGTGAGTGATAGATCTATCTCTAGGCAATACTTATTGTAAGACAACCTCTATAACATGTAAAGACAAAATCATCCTTGCACGAGATCCGCAAATAGAACAAAACTATATGCGTCACTCGCCAATGGACGTGGCACTTGCCAATTGAACAACCTCCAGGTGGCACCTGCCGACAAACAAACTTTGAGGATGTTTGGTTTACTGCCATAGTTTGCCACTCCATGGTGTGGCGGGCCATGCTTTGTCTTTGTGGCGGAGGCGGCGTGGCGTAGCGGAGGCGGAAGAAAAAGCTTCACCACAGTTTGTACCTCTTTTACCACGGAAAAACGACACAAGAGAAAAAGTTGTGGCAGCCAAAGGCGGGGACGAAGATCAAACAGACCACCTCGGGTGGTGTGGCGGCCAACAGAGACTCGTAATGGTTGTTTACTACATATATTTATAATAATAATTTCTTATTTATTATAATAAATATTATGATTTGTTATTTACTATAAGAATAATTTGTTCTTTAGATTTTTAACTAATATGCATATGTTGTTACTCCCTTAATTTTAATCTTTTTTTGTTATGCACGTAGATATACAATATGTCTAGATCCATAATAAAAAAAACGATGTATATCTAGTACTCAAAATGTCACAAAATTTAGAACAGGGGTGCACAAGTTTGATAGCTTAATGACGAAGCTTTGTAGTTAAGATATGATTCTATCTGTTTTAAAAAAAAAAAAAAGATATGATTCTATCTTTAGGATTTTTAGAAAACAACTTTTATTAAGTTTTAAATTTTTAATTGAATCCAGTTGTGACAAATCTATCTCTAGGCTTTTCGAAAACGTCTATCCTTATTATATTTTAGTTTCCTTATTATATTTTAGTTCTTAATTGTATACAACTGTAAAAGGGTATCTACCATATTGAACCAACCATCCACATGTTGTATTGCATTTATTGGTAACCAGTAGATCTCTAGCCACATGCTAAACCGGCAGAGTGAGATCCATGCACCACATACCAGTAAAATGATCTACATGCACCACTCATCGGTAGGATAATCATTACATGACACTTATATCAATACAAGAATATCTACACGTCAAGTCACCTAAGATAGTGAATGGAAGATCGATCTCTAAACCACACTTACTATAAGAAAACATGTATAGAATGTAAAGACAAAAATCATCCTCACATGAGATACGTAGATAGAACAGACAATATGTGCTACTCGTGTGGCACTTGCCAATAGAACAACCTCCAAGTGGCACTTGGCGACAAACAAACTTTATGTAGCACGTACTAATGGGAATATCTTTAACTACAACCAGCCAATTGTATCGACTCCATAAGACACATAACAAATGGAACGATCACCATGACTCTTGCATTGTACAAGGATATCCATGCGCCCATGTTACTAAGGTTGGCAATGTAAACAGAATGATCTCTAGTTATCCACACACATGCTGAAAGATAACCGCTACATAGTGTATATTAATGGAATGTCCACACCTCACCTACCAACCAAGGGAGATCACTATATGACACTTACAATAGAAAACTATATACATGTACATTCAAAATAGAGTAAATATAGAATGGTCTCCACGAGACACTCCGATTAAGAACTTATACATGTAGCACATACCCATGGAACAATCTTCATAGGAGAATTTTTAATCAAACAACTCCATATTGCCTTTAACATTAGAAAATGCCCACAAGACATACCAATAGAAGAACATCAATGTGTCCATCTTCATAAAGTAGTGAAGACATAGAACCATGTTAATGTTACACTTCTCCATATACAACATGTGTTCAAGGTAGACATTGATGGGGAAATCCTTCAATGAGATATATGAATATAAAACAAATTTCACAAGAGTCACTCCCCATGGACGATCTCTACTTGATCTTGAGGTAATGAAAGTGCATCTAGGCCTCCTAGAAGGTTTTGGTTGTTGAATGCATGGCAGAGCAAGTAAAGGACTAATGCTAGTGACAATGAAAAATGTTGGTGTTTATTGGTATTGGTCATATTGAATGATGAATCATTAGCGCATATAATTGAAGAAATGGCAATGTAAGCAAATACAAAGTGACAAACGAGACAAATATGAAATTCATATGGTTTGGTATCAAAGATAGCAATATGAATGAGATGATCAAGAGCAATGGAAGAAAGAGAGATTATAAAGGTTGCTTGCTTACATAGATTTCATTATCAATCAACAAAAAGAAAGATGAACAAGGACTTGGAAATTAAAAAAAAATCAACAAGGAAGCTTTTTATAGAAGCAAACACTTAACCATAAGCCAATTATATAATATCATACAATAATAATACAAGTTATTTATTGCTGCAGATACATAACAAGATTTGACTTGATGATGAAAAATAAGGTGAAGATAGCAAGAAAATGGCTTGCAGGATTTGAGCTACGGTGAAGGCAATTTGCAATCAAGGTATCATGGCTAAGGTATCATGACTTGACCAAACTTTTTTTTTTTCAGAAACATGATTCCACACGATCACCTTCCTCTCCCCTCATCCAGAAATACCGATGCAATTCCATCCTCCAACCAAATGCACCCTAAACGTTTTCGATCTTGATCCTGGGAAATGTTGGTACCGTTTCAACCCTATCTTCACGCACGAAGTGGCAAGTTGTGGACAGCTCAAGTGAGTTCAATCTCTCTGTTTTTGGAGTTCTTTTATAGTTTATTTATGTATAAATATATGTATACGTGTTGTCACTGTCCCCTTTTGAACTTTGTACAGAAAAAATAGGTAGACCAGGTAACCACAGGAATTCCTCTCTCCTTTTTTTTTTTCCCCATTCCTGGAAACAATCCTGTGTTGGATACGGTCATATGACTCGAAAAAGATGAGTTGCAGGTTCCAGTGTCAGATTGAATAAATGATTGCATCATCAGACTCACTCTGCATGCATGTGCTAGAGAGAGAGGGGGGAGCACGTTGACCTGCAATGTGGACTGCACATGTGCGGGCCCCATATAAAATATTATAATATAGCTAGTAATAAAATAACAAGATTGGGAAAAATTCTGAGAAAGAAGGATCGATGTTCCTCAAATAATCCATGTCGATCTACATAGAATAGATATTCTTAGGGCATGTACAACCCACGACAGTCCATTTGTCTATAAGTTTTTGAAATATGTGTACAGATGTACAAAAAAAAAGACAGCTCATACAATGGGTTATTTATTTAGCCGTCTACAAGTTATTGACCACCAGCATGTATCCACGATTAAATATGAGTACGATCCCTGTATACAAGTGTGTTGCTAGTTGATACAACATAGATATCAAGCATAATAATTAAGTTAAATATGGTTAAAATATTTTGACCGTATTAAATATTTTAAATTAAAGTAGTAGTCGAAAGGAATCTAATAAATTATAATATTTGGATTCATTCTAAATTTTGTGTGAATTTTATTAGTTTTAGTTAATTTGTGCTTTATTTGGAAGAAGAAAGTACCAGAAAAACGCTCGGAGCTCATCTATCTATTCTTGGAACAGCTGCTTTGAATGCCCGCACAAGATCCGCTCGTCCGTAGTTGAGTCCTCGGAGCACGGGCCGAAGCCGGCGTCTCACGAGACGACGGCAGCTCCGCATCTGCTGCTCACGAAGGACTTTTTGCAAAATTTTCAGCTTAGAGACGGCAAATTTTCACCGTTGTACGTGCCCTTAGGAGGATGGCACCAGTACTGAGAGCGACAGGGTATTGCGTGCGTGGTGTTGCGTGCGTCGGTTATCTACAAGATCATGAACCTTCAGCTACGTACAGCGACTGATTAATTAGTTGCTCTCAAGCAAATTAGCAATAATCCATATCTAGAGCAGACATTTTTTTTTTGAGGGATAGAGGAGTACAAATACTCCAGTAACAGCTTTTTGAAAAAGCAACATATATACGAGAGCAAGCCCTCCTCGGTCGTTGTCCCTGGTGGTACAATCCTCGTCTGCGTAAGGGAAAAAGGGACTGGTCTATTTTTCCTCATCTATCTACTGTGTAATTAATAAGATAATCACATATGCTAGAATTCAGTTGCCTGAGATATCAGGGGACGAGTTCATCCAGTGTCCACCGGCACGCTGAGAGTACATATTAGCAACAAGAGAAGCATGAGCTTGCCAGCAACGTTGCCTGAATGTTTGCGAAGAAAAGGCACCCGTATAATAGTAACCCCTAAGATAATTACCTTAGGTTTTGTGGAAGAATTAAAATTGTTTTTTGTTTATGCTAATCTTTCCATTAGGAATTAATTAACAAAGTTGATGTCTTGAGGGAGCAAACACATAGCAACTATATCTATATTTATATCGGTACTGTCTAATCTACTCCCTACTGTTTCAAATTATAAGTCACTTTAATTCTTTTTTTCGTTCATTCCTCTTATGTTACTCGATCCGTCGTCACTCAATATCACCCTTCTCGTTTTTAGTTTGGATTTGCACAACATTCATTCGAGTTGCATACAACCCGTGTAATGGCCTAGCCATCCTAAGCCCATTTTTAATCACGGAACATTCATTCGAGTTGCATACAACCTGTGTAATGGCTTGCATTCAACATTTCTTAAACTCACAATAGGATTGTCGGTAAAAAAAGCAAGAATTCCACTAAAGGCCCCCACTATTTCTGTTTTTTTCCCCTAACCACCACTTTACAACTTCAAGAAATATAGCACAATAATAAAAATCAAAAACATCCTCACGTATGGTGATTATAACCAAATCGATCGATTATAAGAGCAAGGAAAGGGAAAAAAAAAAAGACCAATCTCTTATCGTTTATTGCATATTTGATTCAAAATAAGGTTGATCCAAGACCAACTATATACAATTGGCACAAGGACCATGCAACGAATTGTACATCGAAAAACACATGGATTTGTTTGCTAGTATATATAAACAACATTAATTTTTATGGTGATAAAACCATTAGATTAACCCAAGGAATAATTGAATTTAGAGCAGTCAGCTGTGACGTGATGTGACGTGACGTGATTTTGTTGATACTGTTAACCATGATCGGATCCCACACCAAATCTGTTGCATGGATGGGATTACCTTTTCATTTTTGAGTAACATGGATGGGATTACTTTGGCAACACACACCAATGCAATACACATGCTCAAGTGAGGGCCATGATGGCAGGCATTGTTTGCATGCTAGCTGCATGCCGGCGCAAGGCCAAGCGAAGAAAAGCTCTAGTCGATGGGCTGGCCGTGGCGCGCGGTGCATGTTCATATATGCATACGACACTAGAGTGTCGTCTCGTCACGTCACAGCACGGCACACTCGATCGATGTTGCCCACGTATACGTACTTGTGCCACGTACGGCGGCACACTGTGTTGTTTCGCGTGCCATTTTTGATATATCGGGTTGCGAGTTCCCACAAAGGCCAGTACTTGATTCTGTTGGGCCCAAGCAAAAACTGAGATTTTATAAGCCCACTCCAGACATCTGCGAGTGTAGAATCGCGGCCCACTTTGTAAGCAGAACGTGCGTTTTTTGGTTCTGTGTACCAGTGAGAGTGAGCGCCTGTCTATGCGGCAGCCGAACAGTATTTTTATTTACTATGTGTAATAATGATTTGTTAGTATATACTCCCTCCATATTGAAATAGAAGACGTTTAGGACAGCGACACGATCTACAAAACACTACTTTGACTTTTTTTTTTCTATAAAAATATTTATTGGAAAGTTATATATGTATATTTTTATGAAAGTAATTTTCAAGACAAATCTATTTATATGATTTTCATATTTCTAAACTCAATGACATAAAATTATTCACCATTTATATTCTCAATGTTTGACCCAAACTTTTTCCAAAACGTCTTCTATTTCAATACGGAGGGAGTATAGATTTTTAACTATGATGCATATTTTGTTACTCCCTCAATTTTAATTTGAATTACATAAGATGTTTTGGCTTTGTTATGCACTTAGATATACAATGTATCTATATTTGTAGTAAAAACGATGTACATCTAGTACTCAAAAAACATCACGAAATTTTAAAAATTGATAGCTTAGTGACAAAGCCTCGGGTAAAGATATGATTCGATCTTTGGGATTTTAGAAACATATTTTGTTAAGTTATAAATTTTTAATTGAATCCAGCTGTCACGAATCTATATCTAGGCTTTCGAAAACGTCTATCCTTATTATATCTTAACTAGGAAATATGCCTGTGCGTTGTTCTGGAAGATTTAAAAAACAATCAAAACTTCGACTTATTCGCTCTAGCTTGTTGCATAGCTAGCGGTTACCGTGTGCAAGTCCGCGGTTGCCCTGCACATTGGCACTCGGGCATCCCGGCGTGTCCTTGGTGGGCACATGGGCGGGAGCCGCTTGTAGAGCACTCGCGACCCAGCGGCCGCAAGCTGCCTATTACGTGGATTGACCACCGATTAGCCAGATCGAAGTCTTCTTCTAGACACGCTTCCTATCATTTTCGATGTTGAGTTCCTCATCCGTTAACTCCGTGTCCCTAGTGGACTCTAATTTCGATGACTTTGTCCCGATGCAACATCTTCTGCTATCCATGTGTCTTTTTTTCTTTTGTATTTTCTTTTTTTATTTTCTTCTTTCTCTATTCTTTCTTATTCTCTTTCTCACACCTCGCATATCCATCTCAAATTAGCCCACCAAGGTCATGAACGGTTCCAATATATGTACCTTTAGGACCTGGCGCCGGGCCTACACCGAGCCAATTAAGTCTTGTTTGGCAGGTTGCACTTAGGTCTATTTCAATCCATGTTACTAAGAGTTAGATATAGATTATGATTTTTATTCAGGTTACTTAGAATAGAGCTGCACTTTCCTTGCTGTTACAACTCCTTTTTACTTTTTATGTGTTTCATCAGTCTTGAGTCCAGTTAAGATCAGAGAGCTGCACTTTCTTACTCACGACTCCTTTTTTTTTTTAATTTGTGTTTCATGAGTTGGTTCCTGGGCTCAATTTTGGCTAGTTTGGTTTTAGTTGGCTTCCAGGAGTGTCCGTTTATTTTTTCCACGTTGAGTGTTTCCTTCTTCACGGATATCTCCTTAATGGTTGAAGGACTATCACTTGGCACAGAACACAGGAGCTTTAGTTAGAGTCGGACTCCACATTCACGGTGTTGGTTAAAGGAGGTCCAAACCAAAAGAATGGATGGACGTCTGAAATTTTCTAGTTTTATTAGTAGGTACGAATAAAAATACGTTGCCATGGGAGCAAAAAATTATCTCACTCACTCATATGTGTATATGTGTATGAAAGACCACATTATACATACACTAATTTATTTTTGAGGACTCAATGCACTCAGTGTACCGACACAATCACACAATACTCTAGATATTATAGAGAATGAAAAACTAAATATGCTGTGTTTTAAATGATAAACTAAATATGTTGTGTTTTATAGATATGTACATCACATACTCCGTATGTGCTAGCGTGTGTACGTATAAAAAAATAAATAAATGAAGAATGATATTTGACAAGTAGACCTCAACTCTTCTCCGTAACAAACACCACACCGGCACACCGCACAGCCGCACAAACAACACTCCTCTGTCTCGCTGCTCTCTCTCTCTCTCAAATCCCTCCGTTCTTACCAAGAATAGAGAACAGAAACATATCCTCTTCTCCTCTCCCAAATCCCATCTCCAAATCCAGGAATCGCGAAATGCATGTCACACCACCGCATTCTCCATCTCGAGAGCATTTCATTCCTGTATGGGGTTCTCGCAAGCGTGGAGTACCGGAGGAGATCGACGAAGGTCGCCCACTCGCCCTCCATGGCCGCCTAGGCGCGCAGCTCGTGCTTTCTTGGCGTGGGCCACGGCGGCGTGGCCACCGGGACGATGGCGAAGCTTCCTGGTCGCCGTCCCCGTCACTCGTCAGGGAAGGGCAGGGTGCTTGCGTACGGTGGAAGTCGTGCCGGTGTGTGGTTCGCGCGAGCTACGGCGAGGTCCCGTGGGCAAAGACCGGTGCCGAGGCTCCAAAGTGGGGGGCTGTGTGGGGCGGGAGCAGTCTCGAGAGCCACGGGCTACAGCGGCGACCCAGGCTCCGACCCGGCACTGCAGCAGCCCCGGCCCCGCCTCGCCTCGAGGCGGCCTGCCAGGCTAACGCGAGACAGCCCGGCCCATCGCATCACATTTACGCGAGACAACAAGCGTAGGAGCAGGCCCATACAATTTTAGGCCCACGAAAAGAAGGCAGGAACATGCAGTTTTAGGCCCATGAAAGAAGGCATGCAGAAAAAAAGGGTGGAGGGAGAAATTTTCTCTTTTATTAGTAGGTATAGATTTTTAAATTTATACAACTATAAAAGGGTATGTACCATGAATCAGCCATCGAAGTGTTGTATTGCATATATTGGTAATCGATAGATCTCTAGCCACACCCTAAACCAGCCGAGTCTGATCCATGCTCCACATACCATTAAAATGACGATCTTCATGCACCACTACCCAACAGGATAATCATTACATCACACTTAACAATAGATCTTACTACTTGCCAGTTGGATAAATCAATGCATGACACTTAACAATACAAGTGGTGAGTGACACATCGATCCCTAGGCAACACTTACTGTAAGACAACCTGCATAGCACATACTCCCTCCATAGTTGAAAAGGAAGACGTTTAGGGCAGCGACCACGGTCTCCAAAGCGCAACTTTGACTTCTTTTTTCTATAAAAATATTTATTAATAAAATTATATATATATACTTCTATGAAAATATTTTTGAAGACATATCTATTGATATGATTTTCACATTTCTAAACTCAACGACTTAAAAGTTATTAATGATTTATGTTCCCAATGTTTCACCCAACCCTTTTCAAAAAACGCGTCTTTCTTTTCAACCATGGAGTAGTATAAAGACAAAATCATCCTCGCACGAGATTCACTTTCGCCAATGGACGTGGCACTTGCCAATAGAATAACCTCGAGGACCGATGTGGCACCCGCCGTCGCCGGATTACGGCGATAGTCTAGCGGGGGTATGCCCGGCTAGTAGATTGAGCGGTTAGGGATGCGCGAGGCGACTAACGGGATGTTAAGCGTAACGGCGAAGGACAAAACACACGGGTTTTACCGGGTTCGGCCGCCTTGATGGCGTAAAACCTACGTCCCGCTTGATTGTATTGATTGATTGAATTGATCTTGGGGGGGATCCCTGCCCCTTATATAGTCCGGGAAGCAGGGTTACAGGTCGGTTTTCTCCCGACAAGAGCTATCCCGATCGGTTACAATAGGAAAATATACATCAATTACGATCGAGTCATACTAGGTACATATCTTGTCGGCCAAGTCCGACCGTAATCTCCGATAATTACGGTCTTCTGGCGCCGAGTGGCTTCATCCTTCCGTTACGGGCCGACCCAAGGGGCCCGACCTAAAGTTACCCGTGAGGGGATAGGGGTTTATCCCCCCACAACTAGTCCCCCCGAGCACGCCGTGTGCTGCGGTGTAAGAGTCTTGACACTTCGACCATCGGGAGTTGTTGTCGACCAGCCTTTGAACGGTGTCGACCGGACTAGTTATCGTCGACTAGCCCGGGGCAACTCTCGATCAGCCATTCTTTCTTTTTCTTTTCTTGCTTCCGACCAGGTATAGTCTTGACGAGTCCGCTTGCTGGATGCAGGGTGCTCCAGCGAAAAAAAATCTTTTTCTTTCTCAGCGAAGTGTGCCCACGTGTAGTGGAAAAACACTGCAAAATGTTAGTACAACAAATATTCAGCACGATTCACCGTAGGTGAAGTGTGCCCACTTAGTCCCCGAGCTTAGGGTAGGTGGATAACCACGTACTGCTAAGGTCAGAAAAAGTAGGAAAAACAGTCCCCGAGTAATCGGAAACCTAACTGGCGCGTTGACCAAACGTTTAGCACGATGGGAACAAACTTACGAGTCCCCGAGCCCAGCATGTTGTACCCGAACGAGGTATAAATATGACATGCATAATACGGGTCATTTAATAATGTTAACCACCATAAAGAATATCATGATGATGTCGTGGGATCTTGATACTCCTGGGGAAAAACTTCGTTGAGAAGGCATAGCCACGCTGGTCCCGAGTAACGGCAAGATATCTGGGCAATTAATAACCCGGATTGTGTATTGAAACAACCGACACGGGAACCGACGAGAGAGGACGCGCGGCGGCCCGTGACGCACGCGCGCCTGGAAAGGGCAATGATGGCTAATGACGCCGCCGCCGCCGCACGCACTCAACCCGTAAAATGGGCAGCGCGGGCCCACAAATACTCACGGTTGCCAAAAAGCCCTAACCCTAGGGGTGGTCAAAGGTATAAATACCGATGACCCCTCGCATCCTTGCGCACATCCGCCTGGAGCCCGGTCATCGCTCTTCGCCATCATAGCCAGCCAAGCACAGCAGCTAGGGTTTGGAGCAGCGCCGCCGCCGCCGTCGTCGTGGTGCTGCGAAACGCCGCCATTGCGTTCGAAAAGGTGCGTGCTAGCGTAGATCCATATTTCGCTATCAATTTGAGCCCCGTCGCGGCCAATTTGGGTGTAGATTTGATTCAAAACGGCACTGCTTCATCTTCTTGAAATGCAGATTTGGATTGAGATGGACCAACAGCTTCGTGGGGGCTCGGCGCGGCCGCGGTGGGGCTGGACGACGCGGAGGGACAGCCGGGCGAGGAGGAGCCGCCGGACGCGCCCGGAGGCATCGGTGCCGCCGGGAGGGGAAGCCGCCGCCGCCGCGCGGAGGAGGTGCTGGTCGCGGGCGCCCCGTGCCGGGTGCGGTGGAGGAGCCCGTGGTCCCGATAGACCGGGAGTGGCCAGGCTCATCGTCCACATTGGCAACGGTGGGAGGATTGGTGGACGCCCGGCCCGCCTCGAGTAGGTCATCGCCGGTTGGAGGGTGCCGGAGAGGAGCCGCACCCAATGCCACACACCGGACGAGGTAGTGGTGTTCGAGAGCCACTTCGGGCGCGGATTCGGGATTCCGCCCATCCGTTTCTGCTGGAGCTGCTCATCTTCTACGGTCTCCAACTCTGCCACCTGACCCCGAACGCCATGCTGGACATCGCCGCCTTCGTCACGCTCTGTGAGTGTTGCCTCGGCATCCTTCCCAACCTTAGTCTGTGGAAGTATTTCTTCTTCGTGGGGTTGAAGGGGGACGCGGGATCGCGGATCGCCGGGGGCGTATTCGTGAAGCTCCAGAACAATCGCGCGGGCCAATTCCCGTCGATCCCTCTGCCGACAAACGTGCCCCGCTGGTATACACGGTGGTTCTATCTGCCGCAAGCAGACGTCCCCATTCCGGCGGATCCTACGGTGATCCCGGTGAGGCGGCCCAGTTGGAACGAGGAGCCGTCTGTTGCTGAGATGGCACGGGTGACGGAGCTGCTTGCGTTGATGGCCGACTTGCATGTGGATGGAGTTGATTTGGCGCATGTGTTTGTTGAGCGTCGCGTTCAGCCACTCAAGCGGAGGGAACACCCGCTTCGAATACACCGGGCTAAACGACCCGACGCGGGAATCAGCTGATTTCCTGCCGACGTCCGAAGTTCAAGCCCGGGTGGCCAGAATCTTGACAGTGGGCGACGACCCACATGATCCAAGGGCTGTGCGCACCTTCTGTGCTGGAAATCCGCCTCCGCTGGTAAGCAATGTGTACATAATCGTTGAGCCTGTTGGCGACATTGTACGATTGTTAACATAGATCTTCATTGTTTGCAGATTCATGGAATGGCACGACACCTCTACTTCAGCCTATCGCCGGAGGAAGCCGCCCATGCCCGGGTTCGTGCGGCCCAGAATCCCGCCGTCCCTGTGCCGCCTGAGCCGATGGTGGTAGAAGGAACGGAGGCTGCAGCGACAGCACGCGCACGCGGGAAGCGGCCATTGGAGACCCCATCTGCTCCAGTCGCTAGCCGCCCAAGGGTGACAACAGAGCGGGGATCTCGCAGCGACACGCCACTATACACCGATGACTTCCTTGCTGAAGAGCATCTTCAAGCGTTTGTTGATTCAACTGCTTTCGTAAGTAATTTGCTTGTGTCGATACAGTCCCCGAGCAGGATTTCATGATTTGAAACATTGCTTGTGTGCGTATGCAGCCCGAGGAGAACATAACACCGATAGTGTGAGTGCCCCTGCCGAGAGACCCTGCTACTCCACATGGTGAGGTGACAGCACCCCGTAGCGGAGGAGGTCGTAGTGGTGGCAGCTCAGGTGGTCGCCTGCGCGGAATGCGCTTCGCCAATGTGAAGTATCCTTGCGTAGTTGATATAAACAACCGTGCCGTCATTGTCTGTTTGTGTGATCCAATGTATTGACGTAGAGGACCTGTCGTCGAGTCCGTGACAATGCCGACTACTGTGGACCCCCCTCGCGAAGATGAAGTGGCCGAGCCGCTGCAACCACAGGCAGTCCCCGAGCAGGAGGCAGCGATCGACGATGCTGCAGCGTGAAGAGCCGCGGGAGGCAGGAAGTCACCAAGTGTTCCAGGAACCGGTTATCGACGCCGCGAACCAGTGGCGCCGAGGCGGACGCGGCGCCCATGGTTATCCGCCCCGAATCCCCTATCGACGACATCCAATACGCCGATGAAGATCAGGAGATGGGGGAGGCAGACGCCTGGGGCGCTGCTGCTGAAGCAGAAGGGTATCAAGTTGAACAGGAGTGGGGCGACGTGGAGGAGGAGGGCGAGCCGACACGGATCGCCCGTCAAGTAGAGGAGGGAGTCAACCGCTGCGGCGTAAGTACTCGACCTGATTACTCTAGTTGTCGTTATTATCCGTAGATGTTGTGGCGATTGTATATGATGTTTGTAGCATATCCGGACTGAGGAAATTCGCCAGCTGCGCGAAGAGCTGGGGCAGTGCCAAGACGCCTTGTTCGAGGCCCAGCAGGCGCGGGATGAGCTCACCCATGAACGTGACCGTCTCGCCGACGAGCGAACGGTGCTCGCCATGGAGAGGGACCGCCTGTTGGCCGGGAGCGGAGAGGCCCAGCGCCGTGCCTTCGCGCAGGAGAGAGTCGCGTTGGATGTAGATCGAGAGCTGCTGGCGACAGAACGAACTCGGCTGGATCGCGAAGCTGCCCGGATTGCCAGGGGAGAGCAAAGCCCTCGAGGAGGAGCGTGCCCAGCTTGCTACTGACCGTAAGCGCATGGAGGATGAGCGTTCAGAGCTCATCGCCCAAGGGCAGCGGGCGCGCAACGAAGCTCAGGAACACCTCCTTGGTAAGCATCGTGAGACCTTTAAATCTGAAAACATCTTTGACAAAGGCGGTTAGTAGTAATTATAACATAAACATATGTTTATCTGACACCTGTGTAGAATATGAAACAGCCGTTGAGACCCTGCAGCAGCAGCTGGTGATGGCGAATCAGAGGGCGAATGATCTGAATCAGGAGCTGCAGAGTACCGTTGCCGATCGCGACTGTACGTTCTCGTTTTCTTTCTGTCTGCCTGATTACCTGTTCGTCAAGAAATTCATGAAAAAACAATTGGCTGTTCTTTTGCTTACCATATTTTGTTGGACAGCCATGCGGGCAGCCCACATCTTCCAGACTCGTGAACTCGAGGGGTCAAGCACCCTGTGGAGGACTCGAGTAGAGAGTCTGTTGCAAGGTGTGGGGCCAGTCCTCGATGCCATCCACGGTTATGCAATTGGCGGGGCCGATCCAGCAGGAGCGCCGCCAACTGACGCGCAGAACCTGGAGCAACGCAGCACGGCGGCCTGGGCAAACTTCGTGGAGTTCACTCGCCAGGCTACTCGTGACACGGCTCGACACGTTCTGGCGGTGACGCGCTCCCATCATCCCGTAGTGGAGTTTCCGCGCGTCCGCTTAGGCTACGCACTCGGGACGGATGAGGCTGGCGCCCTGGCCCTGCGCGAGGAGGCGGATGAAGCGGCCACGACCCTTGCTGATGAAATGAATCCTCTCGCAGTAGGAAGTTGAAGTCCTGGGTGACGCGACCCCAGGCATAATACTTTGTTTTGCATTGCCATGGCACAAAACAGTTGGTGAAAAAACAGTAAAAAACACTTATGGTTAAGCCGAGCCACACACGGATGTGGGTGGCATAATTTGCTTAGTACTTTGTTTTTGTTTGTCATAGTCGTTTTAGCATGCATACGAGTATGATTAATAATGAAGCGTAGACCGTAGACAGTAGAGATGTCACTTATGGGGGATCCCAGTCCTAGCCTTGACATGTCGGTATAGCCGCAGCAAGGAGACACGATGCTCAGGCAAGCTATTGGGCTGTTCGATCATGTCAAGGAGTCAGCTGCCAGTCGTCAGTCTATGCGGGGAGTACACCAGTCACGCATACTGCGAAACGACCAAGTACAGAGACGGCTCTAGGGGGTCCAGTGACTATGGAGGTTTGTGGTTGAGCATAGAGATAAATTATGACGTCAAGATAAAATATAACCATGTCAACATGCTCCAAAAAAGCTTTATTACTTAAAATTGCAACAGCAGAAAGTAAAGGCGATACAAGCTGGCTTACAGAGTCCCCGAGTCTACGGGTAGAATCGACACAGATGTTCAATGTTCCAAGAATTAGGGATGTCGATATCCTCCATAGTTGTTAATCTGTAAGCTCCTGGTCGTGTCACCTCCTTTACTTTGAAAGGGCCTTCCCAATGAGACTCCAGCTTGTGAACACTTTTCTGCTTCCTACGAAGGACCAGGTCGCCAACCGCAAAGGCTCGATTGCGCACATTGCGATTGTAATATCTTCGAACACCTTCGAGGTATTTGGCATTCCGGGTGCAGCATTGCAAGCGAGTTTCTTCTAATGCAACAATCTCATCTTCTCGAGCAGCATCGGAGATCTCTTCATCATAATTTTTCGACCACGGGGACCGAAAAGCAATGTCTGCCGGCAGGACCGCTTCTGACCCAAACACCATGAAATATGGCGAGACACCTGTACTGCGACTGGGTTGAGTGCGTAGTCCCCAGACAACGGCAGGCAGTTCCTTGAGCCATCGACCAGGATATTTACCATCCGGGTCGAAAGAGCCGCTTCTTGCAGATGCCTCCAAGATCATTCCATTCGCTCTCTCGCCTTGCCCATTAGCACGGGGGTGAGCGGTGACACATACTTCACCCGGATTCCTTTATCTTCGCAATAATCCCAAAATGGCTGCCCGTGAATGTGCTGCCTAGATCAGTAATAATGGAGTTTGGAATCCCAAAACGATGGACCACATCATCCAACATCTCGACGGCTTTTGTATGCTGATTGGCGTCGACCAGCGGCAGATACTCGATCCATTTGGAAAACTTATCGACCATGACGAATACCCACTTGAAACCACCAGGGGCAGTTTTGAAAGGCCCGATGGCATCGAGCCCCCAGCAGGAGAAAGGCCACGCGGACGGTATAGTCCGGAGCTCATGAGCTGGTACATGCGTCTGTTTGGCGAAAAACTGACACTTATCACAATGCCGCACCAAGCGTTCTGCGTCGGCGACAGCTGTCGGCCAATAGAATCCTGCCCGAAACGCCTTCCCGACCAGAGTACGAGAAGCCGCGTGATTGCCGCATATGCCGCCATGGATCTCGTCGAGCAACTTAATGCCATCTGCTTCGGAAATACACTTCTGTAGAACCCGTTCGCCTATACTTTTCCGCATGAGGAAACCATCGACCAGGACATAATTCTTCACTTTGGCGTCGATGATCCTCTCCTGCTCCGTTTTATCCTCCGGTACGAGCTTCTTGCAAGTATTTGATGAGCGGTACTCTCCAATCTTCGTCAACAGATCCGACCATAGTAGCGACAATGTGTTCGGCTGTCTCGATTGGAGGGTCGGTGCCGGATCACCGATGGTTGGTTGCCACAAATCTTCGACAAAGACGCCCGGCCGGTATCTTGGCCCGGGAGGAACCGAGTTTTGAAAGTTCGTCGGCGGCCTGGTTGTAATCCCGAACTACATGATCAAAGCTAAGCCCATAGAACTTGCCCTCCAGCTTCCGTATGGCTGCCACATATGCATCCATCTTCTCACTCTTGCAATCCCAATCTTTGTTCACTTGTTTGATGACTAATTGGGAATCGCCAAATACCCGCAGACGTCGAACTCCTAGCTGAATAGCGATCCGAAGGCCGTGGAGAGCAGCCTCATACTCCGCGGCATTGTTAGACGCCTTGAAGTGTATCCAAAGGACGTACCGGAGCGCATCTCCGGAGGGTGATATGATGTACACCCCAGCTCCGGGTCCATCAATATTCAACGACCCATCGAAGCACATCGTCCAGCGCTCGCGGCTGGTGTCCTCGAGGGGAGTCTCCAGGTCTGTCCATTCACAAATGAAATCTGCCAACGCCTGTGACTTGATGGTGCTCCTATTCTTGTATTCAATGGTGAACGGTGAGCTCGATCGCCCACTTACAAATCCGACCGTTGGCATCTTTGTTTTATGAGAACATCACCCAATGGTAGTCGGACACAACGCTGATTGGGTGGAGGTCGAAATAGTGGAGTAATTTATGGGATGTAATGAGAATCCCGTAAAGTAACTTTTGTATATGCAGGTACCTTTGTTTGGAGTCGTTCAGGACTTCGCTGATGAAGTAGACCGGTCGTTGGACGGGGTAGACGTGCCCTTCCTCCACGCGCTCGACAACCAAAGCGGTGCTGACCACTCGGTTGGTCGCTGCGATGTAGAGCAGTATGGTCTCCCCATCATTCGGTGCCACCAGCACCGGAGGCGTTGTGAGAAACTTCTTAAAGTTGTCGAATGCCTCTTGGGCTTCGTTGGTCCATCTGAACGCTTGTCCTGCACGCAGAAGTTTGAAGAACGGCAACCCTTTTTCGCCGAGCCGCGCGACAAAGCGGATGAGGGCAGCCATACATCCCGTATGCTTCGGGCGTCCTTCACATTCGGGGCGCTTTCATCCACGTGATGGCGCCGATTTTTTCCGGGTTTGGCTCGATGCCATGCCTACTAACAATGTTGCCGAGCAAATTGCCAGACGGGACGCCAAACACACACTTTCCCGGGTTAAGTTTCCATCGGTACTCGTTGAGTTTAGCGAAGACCTTGGCCAGATCGTCGACCAGGGACAGGGCGCTCCGGGTCTTCACCACGACGTCGTCGACGTAAGCCTGGGTGAGGTCCGGGATAAGATTTCCTAAACAGCCCTGTATGGCCCGCTGGTAAGTAGCTCCAGCGTTCCTGAGGCCGAACGACATGGTCGTGTAGCAGTAGGCGCCGAACGGTGTGATGAAGGAAGTCTTTTCCTGGTCTTCAACTGCAAGGGCAATCTGATGATAGCCCGAGTAACAGTCCAGGAAGCTTAAGAGCTCGCAACCTGCAGTGGAGTCGACCACCTGGTCGATACGAGGTAAACCGAAAGGGTCTTTAGGGCAAGCCCTATTGAGATCGGTATAATCAACGCACATCCTCCATTCATAATTCTTTTTCCTTACAAGGACCGGATTAGCGATCCAGTCGGGATGATACACTTCACGAATAAAACCAGCAGCTAATAGCCTAGTTACTTCCGCTTTAATGGTGGCAGACTTTTCTTTATTAAAACGGCGAATTTTTTGGGCGCATGGCCTGGACCCAGGCTTGACGCGTAGGCGGTGCTCGATCCGGCTCCGAGGTACTCCGGCATATCAGCGGGTTTCCACGCGAAAATGCTCACGTTATCCCTCAGGAACCGGACGAGCGCGTCTTCCTATTTAGGGTCGAGGTTGATGCCGATCTTTGTCGTCTTGGACGGATCCCCTTCCACCAGCTGGATCTCCTTGGTATCCGACGGCTTGGTGGTCTTCTTCGCCCGCTCCTCCTCAGGTATCTCGAGGTCGGAGGGGTCCAGCTTCTTCGCATTCTTGATCACCTCCTCCTGCCGGACCGACTAGAGAATAAACTCCCGTTTGTCAAGCCCTTCCTTCTCACAGACGTAGGCCATGTGTACATTGGCCCGAAGACGTCGGGACCCCCTTCCTGGGGGATCTTCGGGGATGAGGTAGCCGTGAGTCTTGGGACCGCCATGAGCCTGGTCAACCCCGGGCGGCCGATGATGGCGTGGTACGATGATTCGAAATCAGCGACGACGAAGTTCATGTACTGTATGCGATGATGCTTGGTGTCGCCGAACTGCACGCGCAGCGTTATCTGCCCGAGCGGTACCAAAGACTCGCCGGGCAGGATCCCCCAGAACGGGTGGTCGTACGGCTTGAGGTCGTCCTTCGTGATGTCCAAAGCTTTCATCGAGCTCCGAAACAGCATGTTCAGGGCACTCCCTCCATCGATGAGGACCTTCTCGAAGCGCAGGCGCCCGATCACCGGATCGAGGACCAATGGGAATCACCCGGGGTACGGGTTGTTGCACCACTGGTCGTCGCGACTGAAAGTTATGACCCGCTCGGAGAAAGTAGGCCATATTGGGTCCGTGACCCCTTCGCTGAAATCCTTGACGGTCAAGATATTTCGGGCGAAAACCTTGCGCTCCCGCCCCACCTCGCAGCCGTAATGTCCACCCATGATGGTGTGTATGACAGCGTCCGGATCGCGGTAACGGTGCCTAGGATCAACATCGTCATCGGGCTCGTCTTCTTGGTTGTTGTGAGGCACCTTCGGCACTTCCTCGGGCTGCTCGTCAGCGATCTTGAGCTTCTTGCGTTCGCTTTCGTTTTCGGCATTAAAGTGTGACACTCTGCCGCAGTGTATGGTTCAAGTCGTGGTGTCGGGGCACTTGCCATGTAGGAGCTTCGGATCGGGTCCCGCCGCTTAAGCGCCTTCTTCTTTCCGCCTGCCTTGACGTTATTGACACCTCCCTGTCGGCGGTTCCGATCGCGACGGCGCTCGCGATAATTGCCGCATCCCTCTTCCCGGCGAGCTACGTCGCGAGAGTCGCCGTGGTGACGATCATCATGACGCCGTCACGCTTTTTTGTCGCCCCGGGTGGCTCGCGTCGGGGAGAATATTCCCCGACGGGCGCTGTAACCGTAATCCTTATGAAAGACGTGCTCGGCTTCATCCCCGCCCGCGAACCTTTGTGCCACATCCAGTAGCTTGGCCATGGTCGTCACTCTGCTCCTGTGTAGCTTCTTTCGTAGCTCCTGAGCCGCCGTGTTACCATTGGAAACGAGTCCCTTGGTAAACGCACCGATGCATTCTTCGTCTGTAATGTCCGGAATCGTCAACCGGACTTCGGCGAAATGGCGTATAAATTCCCGAAGCGGTTCCTTGCGGCCGAGGCGCAACCGCTCCAGGTCGTACTTAGTTCCGGATTGCTTGCACGTGGGCTTGAAGGTGCTGATGAAGATATCTTTGACGTCCTTCCACGCGTAGCCTTCCTTCCTACGAGGGCCGGAGCCGCCGGGTTGGCTGCCCGGTCGACCGACGGGGAAGTAATTTGCCATGACGCCCCTCCCGCCGGCCACCGGATCGCGATCTCATACATCGTAACCCAAGCTTCGGGGTCCTGGTCGCCGGAGTATTTCGAGAGAGCGTTGGTGCCCTTGAAACCGAGCGGCCATCGGACCCGACATAGGTCCGGATGGTACGGCCGGATCGAGGTGACCGTAAGGTTCCCGGTCGGGTTGCCGTCTAAAGATGTTGTATTCTTCTCGACGCCGATCGATCGGCATCTTCCCGAGCCTGGCGGGCCTGGCCGTGATATGACGACGAGCATCCCGGCCATCTCGATGCTGTTGTGGAGGTCAGGGGGACGCTGGATACGTTCCTGGACGGGACGCTGGGGTGGTTGCCCTCCCGCGCCACCGGCCGGAGCTCCGCGCTCCACCCTTTGCTCTACGCGACGACCAGCTTGGCCCACATCTTGCCCGGTCAATTTGAGCGGCGCCCTGGGCGCCGTGGGCGCTAGGATCGGTTTGCCCCTCTTGGCATAGAGGAGGATTCTTCTTCACCGCGGGAGTTGTGACTCCTTTGACGATGGCGCCGACGGACGACGGGCGCGAGGGCGCCAAGAACCCGAAACAGGATTGAGTTGAGCATGGGTGGCGATTATATACCCTGATGTCGCCAAGAGTCGCGTCCTCTCGGAATATGAGAGCCGCGGCCGTGGCAATGTTCTGCTCTGGAGTAGTGTGAACCGGGACTCCCGCCACCTCATCGAACTGAGATTGAAGATTCCGATAGAGTCCCCGGGACACCCGAGATGCTCCAGCCAGCACCACCGGCTGGGCTGGAGCAGCGGCCCCGCTGTCGCCGTCGGCTCGCCGCCTTTGTCGGCATTGCGCGCCTCTCGATCGGCGCGTTGTTCGTCAGTCTCCCCCTCACGGGGTGCCGAGTCCTCGCTGACGAAGACACCCCCGCCTTGGTTCTCCCAGGGAGCGGTTCCCCGGTCGAATAGCGGTAGGTCGTAGCCGAGCCCGAGCTCCATTGGTTCCTGGAGCACGGTGGTGGTGGCGTCGGACGAATTCAGAGAGGCGGTGCGGCCGTCGCGAAGCTCGGTACTCTCCTCTCCTTCTTCGACACCCTCTAGGATCGGAGAGAGCTTTGCCATGTAGATGTGGTCGCGGTTGGTCAACGAAGCACCTTCACGATATGTCGGTGCGTCGATGAAGTCGCAGGTTCCGGCACGGTTTTTAGACCAATCCCAGAGCCCGGGTGCTTGGTCGACGGTTGGCGATGAGAAGTAGACAGCCCGCCCCTCGGGAGTTGAGGTGATGACCAGACCCTGGCCGAGAGGCGGATGACCCTCGACCAGATCTGTTTCTCCCGAGGGGCGTATGTTTTGGTCGATGCTTTGTCCCCCTTGGCAGATAGCGGCATAGTCTAATCGACCAAAGATGAAGACTCACTCGTACCGATCTTAAACTTGTTGAAGTCGCCGAGCAGATTATCGATGTCGTGGACGAAGCGACGTGTGTACGGCACGAACGGATGAGTGAGCCTGATCGGAGGTCCGAGCGGTCCTGGCTCCGAAGAGATCGGGGCTGGAGCCATAGGAGCGGGTGCCGGCGCAGATTGGATCTGAACTGGCGCAGGGTTGTCGACGCCGAGCGTGGCGCCGTTATTCTAGACGAGTGTCCCAAACTGGATGTCCTCCATTGGGTCGACCACCATGGATTCGGGGAAGATCACCATCTTGTTAGTCATGGCGTCTTCGAGCACACCCCCTACCGGGCGCCAACCGCCGTCGGATTACCGGCGATAGTCTAGCGTGGGTATGCCCGGCCAGTAGATTGAGCGGTTAGGGATGCGCGAGACGACTAACGTGATGTTAAGCGAGACGGCGAAGGACAAAAACACACGGGTTTTACCTGGTTTCGGCCACCTTGATGGCGTAAAACCTACGCCCCGCTTGATTGTATTGATTGATTGAATTGATCTTGGGGGATCCCCTGCTCCCTTATATAGTCCGGGAAGCAGGGTTACAGGTCGGTTTTCTCCCGACAAGAGCTATCCCGATCGGGTTACAATAGGAAAATATACATCAATTACGATCGAGTCATACTAGGTACATATCTTGTCGGCCAAGTCCGATCAGTAATCTCCGGTAATTACGGTCTTCCGCGCCGAGTGGCTTCATCCTTCCGTCCCCGGCCGACCCAAGGGGCCTGACCCAAAGTTACCCGTGAGGGGATAGGGGTTTATCCCCCACACACCGCCGACTAACAAACTTTTTATATAGCACATACCAATGGGAAGATCATTTAACTACACCCAACATAGAGACTATGTTGTTGTTTACTAGATATATATTTATAATTATAATTTGTTATTTACCATAATAAATATAATAATTTGTTATTTACTATACGAGTAATTTGTTGCTATAGATTTTTAGCTATTATGCAAATTTTGTTACTCCCTTAATTCTAATCTAAATTACATAAGATGTTTTAGTTTCTCTACATTCATGCATTTTGTTATGCATTTAGATATACAGGATGTCCAGATTCGTAATGAAAACGATGTATATCTAGTACTCAAATGTCACAAAAATGAGATCAGGAGTACACAAGTTTGTGAATGAAATTGATAGCTTAGTGACGAAGCCTCGTAGTAAAGATACGATTCTATCTTTAGGATTTTAGACACTCTTTCATTAAGTTTTAATTTTTAATTGATTCTAGCTGTGACAAATCTATCTCTAGGCTTTCGAAAAACGTCTATACTTATTATATTTTTGTTTTTAGTTATATACAACTGTAAAAGGGTACAATGAACCAACCATCTAAGTGTTGTATAGCACATATTGTAACCAATAGAGCTATAGCCACACACTAAACTAGTAGAGTGTGATGCATGCACCATACCAATAAAATGATGATCTTCATGCACCACTCGCCAACAGAATAATGATTGCATGACACTAAACCATACGAGTAGATCTTACCACTTGCCAGTAGGATAAATCAATGCATGACACTTAAGACTTAACAATGCAAGAATATCACGTGTCCAGTCAGCTAGGATAGTGAGTGCCAGATCGATCTCTAGGCAATACTTACTGTAAGACAACATGTATAGCATGTGAAGACAAAATCACCCTTGCACGATATTCGTGGATAGAACAAACTATATGAGTCACTCGCCAAGGGATACGTGACACTTTCCAATAGACCAACCTCTTCATGTATCACCTGTTGACAAACAAAGTTTATGTAGCACTTACTAATGGGAAGATTTTTAACTCGGCTGCATAAGACACATAACACTGGAACAATCATCGTGACTCACACATAGTACAAGGATATCCATGCGTCCATGTTACTAGGGTAGGGAATGCAAGACAATGATCTCTAGTTATCCACACAACACATGCTTAAAGAAAACCGCTACATAGTGTATACAAATGGAATGTCCACACCTGACCTAGCAACCCGAGAGATCAATATGACACTTGTCAATAGAAAAATATCTACATGTACATTCAGCATATCAGTCGAACAATTATACATATCAGTGGAACAATCTTTATAGGATACTTTTGAATCAAATAGCTCCTCATTGACTTTAACATTAGAAAATGCCCACAAGAGATGCCAATAAAAGAATATGTCAATGTTCCCACCTTAATAAAATAGTGAAAATAGAGAACCATGTTCATGTTACACGTCCCATAGACAACCTATGTTCAGGATACACATTGTTGGAACAATCTTTTGGTGAGACATATGCTAATAGAACAAACTCCACACGAGTCACTCCCCAATGGACGATCTCTACTTGATCTTGAGGTAATTAAAGTTGGTCTGGGCCTCCTAGAAGGTTTTGGTGGTTGAATGCATGGCAGAGCAATTAAACGACTAATGTTAGTTTGATGTGCCTCAGATATGTTTGACTGAAAATAATATAGTTTCAAACTCTTATCATTTCTCAAATTGAAGAAACGGTTGCCAAACTAAAAAGTCAAAATAGACAAGGTTACAATGGCTATTAAATAGCCCAATGGTGGGTTTTATGCATGAGTGAAAAAATATTGATGTTTATTCGTATTGGTCAATATTGAAGGATGAATCATTAGTACAAATAATTAGAAATGCAAGCAAATACAAATTGAGAAACGAGACAAATATGAAATGCATATGGTTTGATATCAAAGATATCTTGCTTGCATAAACAAAGGGATTTTTCAAAATGCATTTATATTGATCAAGCTAGAAACAATATGAAAGAGATGATCAAGATCAATGGAAAGAAGAGAGATTGAAGGTTGCTTGGTTGTTTATGTGGATTTCATTGTCAATCAATAAAGAAAAGATGAACAAGGACTTGGTAATACAAAAATAAAATAAAAAGGAAGCTTTTTGATAGAAGCAAATATTTAACCATAAACCAATTATGATATGATAATAATACAAGGGATTTATTGTTGTTGACACATGACAAGATTTGACTTGAGGATGAAAAATAAGGCAAAGATAGCAAGAAAATGGCTTGCAAGGTTTAAGGTGAAGGCAATTGACATTTTGGCAATCTAGGTATCATGGCTATGGTTAGGTCTTGTTTTATTTGTTCATTGTACTCGATCTACATGGTTCTGTGTGTCTGTGAATGCAGATACTTTGTGGAATTTTAGTTGTCATATAAAGAACCACATTTCTAAGGTTGGTTTGAGTTAAAATTCACTATTAGGCGTAATTTATGCTTGTTTATTTTGTGTTCCTGTTGAATATCCATAAAAGTGTGGGTATTGCTTGAATATATGCCAAAGTGTGGATAATATGAATATCCATAAAAGTGAGTAAAAGTGTGGGCTTTGGGTGGCCATGGTGATGCGGCCAGAGGTGCCCAACTGAGTGGGTGGCCGTGGAGGTCTCGTATCAATGTTGTTGGGGACTCTGCGCGGCGGGTGATGTTGGGACTGCTTGCCAGGGGAGGGGACGGTGGTGGGCTGGGCAGTCTAGTGCTTCTTCTGATCCCAACCCTACTCTCCCCGCCACCTTCCTTTTGGTTTGTGTAGGATAGTTCCTCTTGTCAGCTACCTTCATAGGACTCCGGTGGAGGCAGATGTGGAGGAACTTGAGGTCGGAGCGAAAGCTTGGACAATGACGTCTGAGGATGCTGTGATCTCCCTAGAGGTGTCCTTTACTACCTCTCTTCCCAACGCTTTGGGTCGCAGATGAAAACCTTCCCTCTTCGGGCTAGCTAGTCGACACTCTTGGTGTCATTTTCTTCCTGAAGGCTCCGCTAGGCGATCCAATCTCCTTTACGGGCCTTGTGCCGCTTGTCATAGGGCTTCCTCTACAGTGTTGGTGCTCGATGGAGATGCTCGGTTGGCGGCAACTGCTGCGTGGTGGCTCGTGTCGACGTCCCAATCCATTCAGACAATTTGATGGAGGCTCGTGTTGATGACCCAATCCAACCAAGCGGGTTTTCACATTTACTTTCTTCCATCCATTTTGTTGTTAGTTGTGTAAGTGGAAGCTAGTAGTGGTGTGAGTTATTGTAGCAAGTGGTAGGTGGAGTGGAACACTCCCCGAAGTTGTATGGTTTTTGAGCCTAGTTTCCATTCAAAAAACTCGGCAGACCCTTGACTTTTTTTTTCTTTCTTCATCTAATAGAAATCGCAGCAAGGCTTTTGTCATCCTTTCTAAAAAAAAAAAAAAAGTTACGGGGGAGGTACGGACGAAGAGGACGTCGATGGGGACAGGTGTTCCCGGTGGCTGCGGCGACGGAGCTCCGACGAGTCTCCACCACGATTCTTCCAATCTGTCTTAGTTTCTTTTGCTTCCTTCATAGACAACACGAGCATGTTCAGCTGTTCATCTCGAAGTACGATGTAAACATCGACTTCTCAATACTTTGCCACGTTCTGAACTAATTGTTCGAATTGCCCTGTAATTTTCAGTAAATTGATTTGTGACAAATCTGGGTAGAACGTAATAAACGATGGCCAATGTACAATATCTCAAGAACTCTACAAGAGAAACATGGTAAATAAATGACATTTCAGAATTGACGAGAATCTGTTCATCACAAGCTTCTGTATTCTACTTCATTTTTTTTACCCGACTCTATTCCATAATCTTCATATGATTGAAAGTTCGGAATCTGTTGTGATTGCAGTTATGGAACTCAGATCATGGCCATGTGCTTGACGCCTGCAAGGATAGCTTGTAGAAGCTGCAACTAGATTATGTTGATCTCTATCTTATTCACTTCCCCCTAGCTACTTGCAATGTTTTGCATATGTATGTAACTGTGATGTGCACACGTCAGGCAATCTGGTTACAAATCTTGATCTCTATCCTATTCACTTCCCAGTAGCTACTTGCAAAGTTTTGCATATGTATGTAACTGTGATGTGCACATGTCAGGCAATCTGGTTACAAATGTAACTATGTATGTCAGCAAGATTAAAATGTTTGGAAGTATATAGTGTTCTCTTGTTGGTGCAATCTCAAATTGATTGTGCCGTTTTTATATTACTACCAGTTCTCTTGTTGGAGGCATTTCTGCCTTCATTGATGTTTGAAGGCATTGTATATAACGCCTCTAAATAGTATTTGAGGCAGTTAGAAAATGCCTTTAAATGTAATGTTGATATTAGAAGGCATTTTGAAAAAAAATGCTTCAAAAGACTTTTTACCTGTCTGTTTTAGACGGCACTTTAATAAATACCTCGAAAGGTCTTCATAGGCTACCACTTTTGGAGGTGCCCTTTTTAAATGCCTCCAATAATAGGACGTGCGGGTATGGAAAACTGGCCAAAAGATGATTATAGAGAAGCTGTGAACTTACCTGTAGAATCAGATTGAGGAGATGCTTTGATCAGTGATTGATGCCGGCAACAGATGCAGCCTCCGCTCACTGAGGGTCAACGATGATGGAGCTGGTGAGACCGACAGAGTTCCTGGGTAGAGCGGAACATGTGAATCTTGGTGCCGGAGATAGATAGGCGATGGCCGCCTGCGACGGATAAGCCAGGGCAGCGATGGCAGTCCCTTGACAGCGGCGGCAGGCGGCGGAGGCAGCCGGGCGACCTCGCATCTATGGATGATGGAGTCTGGCGGAGACAGTCGGGCGACCTCGTGTGGATGGTGGACTGATGACGAGTGGGAGATGGCGGATGGCAGCGTGTTTGACCATGGGAGAGGAGTTATCCTCGTGCACGCATGATGGGCGGCTTGGGGAGTCTTTCACCTGTAGGCCATTATGAAAGTTGGGTCTAACCTCCAAGCCACTAAAACGTTGGAATGCAACTATAAGGACAAGTGGAACTTCGTTTTGCCCTCTACGCCATTTCGTCCACCATTAGTCCAGTTCCTGCCATTTGCCAGCCCTACGCATGGGCCCGACCAACAAGAACGTCCAAAATACCCCTGTGTCATAGCCTCATCCTCTACTTCTTTCTTTTTCTGCTAGGTGGGGTCAAACTGTCATCTTCTTCCTCCTCCGTCCAGCAGGGAGGGGAGCGCCGGCTACCACGGACAGCCCATGGCCGCACACCCCACCTCACTGCCGGCCACGGCCCCTCGGTCAAGCTCCGTGGCCGCCCGCGACGCGCACGCGTGCGACCCGCTCCTGTCCCGGTCGCGCTCCTAGACCGCCCGCGTGCGGCGCGCGCTCTGCCATTGTCGCGTGTCCTGATGCCGCCCGCATGCCCCGCCCACGACGCGCCCCCGATGCGGGACGAGTACAACACTGCCGCCGCGGGTCCGACTGCCGGACCACCATCCAGCACCCATGGCGTCGTCAAGCTCCGGCTCGGGCTCACACAGGAACGAGAGGAACATCGGGGCAGCCACCATACTGCAGCTGGAGCTTCATCGTTCGCACTGCTACAACCACCATACTCGAATCCAAGGGCATGGCGAGGGAGAGGGAAGTGAGGGGAGGGCATCGCCGATCCACCTCAGGGCGACTCTACGAGCAGCTATGCCCTCCTCTCGCCAGACATGTCCGCTACGGCAGTGCCCTCCTCTCGCTCGCAGCGGCAGCGGCACGCATGTCCGCCTCTGCGTTCGACCACGGCGTCACGCGGCCCTCGTCCTGCCCTGCGGCTGCCCCACGTCTCACCCATCCCTGACGAGGCCTCGCACACATGCCGTCGCGAGCGAGCTACCGTTCCACCTCATGTGCTTGCGGCCGCCGCGGAGAGATAGAAAATAAAAAAATGAGAAAGAGATGAACATGGGGCCACATGTCAGGTTCAAGGGTATTTTAGTCCTTTTCTTTGACAGTTTGCACCGTTAGCCACAGATGTGGACGGAATGGCATACAGGGCAAAAAGAAATTCGACTTCTCCTTATAGGTGCAGTCCAACTTTTTAGTGGCGTGGAGGTTGGACCCAACTTTCATAATGGCATACAGGTAAAAGACTTCGGGTGGTCAGCGCTGATCAGCCCTTCCGGCCGACACTCATCCAACCTGCCGCAGAGCATAAAATTTCAGCTTCATCATGAGGCTCACAAGACATGCAATCACCAATAACAACATTTTACTCACTACAAAGACCGGTGACACAGAGAATTGAAGGTTGCCACATGCTGACAGCTGACATGATTCAGCTTCCAGAACACCGTGGCCACGACCCACGCACCGTCATTTTTTTGAGAGCAAGGGATTCAGTGTCAGGCCCTATCCCTGTGGGATATGCATCCAATAAATAAATTCGATAGTACGTACAATGTAAATGTATACTCCAGCATATGGAACTCACATCAACAACTCACCTCCAGAGCCTACAGTCTCTCGAACCAGCACAAGGAGCTTACATATACGAAAATGTCACGAGATACTGGATTTCGCAATTTACTTGCCAAGAGTCTCTTAAGCCAGTATCACGAGCAACTCACATCTCCATTTGATAAATTTATTCACACCTCTAGCCGAAACTCATGCCAGAGCCGCCTCTAAGTCAATCTCCTGATCATGGTTTATCTCCTCATAGCACAGCCAACCCCAGCAGCCCACACAACAGGTCCTCAAGCACTGCAAATGCAACAAATAAATGAGAACAATATAACCAATTAACTAGTGCAACAAATGTATATAGAAAACAAAGCCATTTTTTTTACCTTGGGAATGAAGCAATAACATCCACAAGTGACGAGGAGAAGAATTGAAAGGACAGCAGTAACGATAGACCGGCAGCCAGGGGCGGAGCCAGGATTCAAACATAGGGGGGCCATGGTATCTGCGAAATTTAGAATTCAAAACGGAGCCAAGATAATCATAATGATTTTTTAGAGGCTCATAGCTAATAATCTTCAGTTATTCGCTAGCTAAAGAATCATAACATAGCCACATCAAATAGAAACCATAAAAGTGATAAAGTATGACAACAAGTTAAACAAAGGCTACTTAGCTACATAGTGATTCCAAAAAGTATATTTATCCAATGAAGAAAAATTCTAAGGTATAGAGTTATACAAGCATTATTGTGGTGGTTTAGTGAATAAAGTGAAATTGCATGTTAGAAGGCAAGCAAATGGACAAACACAGCCATGCAGACTATAATAAAGTTTAGAAGAGCAAACTACATGCACTAATTAACATGATTAGTTACTAAACATAGGCTACAATGCAAACATAACAAAATGTTGGGGGGTGCCTGGCCCCCTCCAGCCCCTCCCTCCCTCCGCCACTGCCGGCAGCCAGCCACTAGCAGGCATGCAAATTGTCATGAGTCCACCAATGCATAGGATGTACACAATCTCGAGGAGGATAGCCCCGGCAACCAGCCCAATGCCTCGGAGGTCATGCTATAGAGCCTTTGCTTGCCCAGCCACATAAAGCGTAAGAGGAAAGAGGGTGAAGGGGAAACCAGTCACGATTATCTTTGCCCAGCTGTTAAAGCCCTTTGAGATGCAAGCGCTGCCCTCAAGCGCCCACTTTACAAAAAAATATGTAGCACAAAATATGTTTAAGGATATAATTCCCATGATGTTGGCTGTGACGTGGTCTATACATTGTAGGGATGTTGAGGAAGCAGAACAAAATGCCACAAAAAGGACACAAGTATAAAATATTTTTGCACTACTTTAAACATTACACTGGTTATGCAGAGTTATAGATGTGGCACCCATTTTTAGTGGTAGGAGAGGGTGTCTGTGTGGTCAGATGGTTAAGGAACCTGAGTATATCATATACTTGTGCAAGCCGACTCCAATTATAAAGCAGGTTATTGATAAATGTAGCACTAGATAGGAAAAAGTTAAGCAACAGAAGGAATAGGTTACAAATGTTGCTAGAGAGGAGAGAGAGAGAGAGAGCGCAGTTGCTAGAGAGCCAACAAATGTTTGGCCTAGAGGCCCCTCCACATTCGTCTCTCCCCGTTTTATAGAGGCAGTGGGGGAGGAGGTTCGTTTCATGCCCCTCGATGGGCTGGTATTTACAAAAATTGCCGCTAAGAGACATAGGCTTTGTAATTGGGCCCTGAACATGATGGTGGGGGCCATGAACATATGACACACACCAGTAGTAGCCCTTCAACTCTTTGGTTTTGATTGAAAGTTCAAAGCCAAATAGGCCAGTACAATAAGGTGTGGCCTCTATTACAACTCAGAATCTCATTACTTAACTTTCGTCGATACATAGTCTAGGGATTTCTTTGCCTCTAGCTAGTCTTTCTCTTGTCTTCTGCTAATCTTTGATGGCGCCCTTTGCTCATGCCTCTATACCCTAGTTCTTCGCGACTTGCTCCTCATAACTCAGCTTTATTCAAAAACGACATTAGTGTGGTTGAAGCAAGTGAGGCAGTTGCCATAGTCAAAATAGGCATAGGTGCTCACAACTTCTCTTCAAACCTTTAATCACTAGCACCAGGCAAAGATTTTGTCTTGGGGAAAATTACTTGACTAAATCTCTCCTCACCTTACGATCTTGGCTTGCACTTGTGGGTATTTCTCCTTTGGTCGAGTCACCGCTCGAAGACTCAAAACCGGAAGAAGTGATTTCAGTCGAAATCTAATAAAATACGAACCGAGAGTATGAAAGAAAACAAAAACAAAAATAAAATAAAACAACACAAGAAAGAACGAGGTAGAAGATATAGACGAAATGCTGCATACCTCGCTCAAAGAAGACGAAGAAGGCCAAACGAATGCTCCAGCGAAGACAACAACTGAACTCTTGTACAAGAGAGCGCGCCTCTGTGTTGGCAAATCAGCAAGGTGGGCTTGGGGGGTCCTTTGAGCGCGAAGGGGTTTTATACCACTGAGGGACTCCCCTTTCGAGGCAGTTACCCTGATGTTTCAATCCCTGCAGCTCGTAGTTCGAGGCTAAGAGAGCTGGAACGTTGTTTCGGTTACCCAAATTACACGGCAAAAAAAACATTAGATATTAGAAGGCCTACATATATAAATAGAGTGACTTAGGGTTTGTGAGACTCACTCTATCCCCCCTCTCTCTCTCTCTCACACACACACACACACACACACACACACACACACACACACACACACACACACACACACACACACACAAACACACACTTCAGAAGCCCATCCCGCCGCCCATTCACGCGCTCCCGTCCCCATCGCCCGCTCCTTCATGCGCCCCTCGTACTCCCAGCGGCTCTCCTCCCCATCCCGCCGCCGCCCATCTCGTGACCTTCCAACATCCGGCGCCCTTCCCTTCCACACTAGTGGCGGCGCACTAAATCCACGACATGGTGGCCTTCCTACGGCGGGTAGCGGCGGCGCCCCCCCTCTACACAAGCGCACGCGGCGGCGGCGGCTCCCTCCACTATGCCTTCCCCGACGATGGCAGTGGAGGCCCTCTCCCTCCACGACGCGGCGATCTCCACCCTTCCTCGACGACGCTTGGGCGGGTCTGGCTCGTGGTGGCATCGGTGGCCGATCACGGCATGGCGCTCCTCCCGGCAGCACAAGGAGGCGCTGCCGCCGCTGATATACTCCGGCGAGGGTGTGGGTGGCCACTACGGTGCTGATCCACCGCGGCCGGGGATGGGGCCGGCCCAGATCCACAGCGGCGATGACGCAGGATCCGGCGGTTGCAACCCTAGCGGGCTCGATTGGGATTGCTACGGTTATGATTTCTTTTTTTATTTGTTAAAATCATTTACCGTGGCGGGCATAAAGTGCCCACCACCGTTAACCTGCCATTTACCGTGACCTTTGCACATTGACAGACATCCGTGCCCGGCACGGGAAATGCAAAATGGCCGTCACCCAAAAAAATTCTGTATGTATGAACAGTGGTTGAAAGATACGTACCGTAGTTAATTCTCTCCAAATCTCCATATGACATGTATTCCTCGACCAAGCAAAATTTTTTTTGGTTCCTTTGGACTTCATCCACATATCCCAGAAATCTTACTATATTTTTGTGCTCAAGTTTAGAAGCAATATCAAGTTCCTTTACCAGCTGCTTAAACCACGACGGTCCATGAAACCTTTCAGTGACCTTAATGGAGACAATTTGTCCATCTTGTAGCTCACCAAATAAATACCGAGTTATTATTAAACAAAGGGTACACCTGACAAACACAAATCACGGTAACATATGCTTTTTGAGGGGAAAAAATGCATAACTTGCTTTGTTTTATCTAAGTGTTTGTCGCTTCACCTCGTTGATATACTAGTTAGTGCTACTGCCGCCAGCTCACACATACATCACAGCAATAGGACAAATAGGCAGTACCGGTGGTTGGTCGGGGGAGTAAATATTTGTTTCTGCAATCCCATAAATCAACATATGGACGCAAAGTGCACTGCTAGTGAAATGCTTATTTAGAGAGGTAGCCGTACACGATTTTCAGAGCGGACTCTATGTGTAATATATGTATATGTTGCAACAAACAAATGATTTGCAGGGGCGATTACGAATAGGAGTTGCCATTAAAACTGTTTTTCAGAAATCATAAGTTGGCACTACACCACAACACTACAATTAGCACCCAAGGATCTGATGTTAAAAGCCACATATAGCGTCCGATGATCTGACCCTAAGGACATATAGCGTCAGACTTCAGCTGACACTGTAAGTCATGACGCTAAAACTCATAAGCTGGGCCAAAAAAATAGCTGAATTTTTCTAATCCAGGAGTCATGAGTCATCGAATATTTCAGAAGTGTGCAGCCGTACGTGGGAGCTCAAACGCGTTAGCTGATGCCTTTTGTCATGAACCAAAGGAGCACCGCTGGAGAAGGACCCAACAGGGGGGGAGCCCAAGCGCCGACTAGGGCCCAAGGCCCTGGCGCGCGCGCGCCACCTGGCCGGCCGCCGCCATTGTCCGCCGTAAACACGCCACGTCAGTTGCTTCACAATTAAGTAAGGAGTATTTAGGGAATAAAGATAGGAATAAATTAGGGAATAAATAGTACTTTTCATTAGAAGAGAGGGATCCCTTGTATGGATCTATCTCTTAGGTTTAGCCATCTAGAAAAGATTAGTTCTCATTAGATCTAATCTAGAAAATAAGGAGAGAGGAGAGGTGAGAGATCTGATGAGAACCTGGGGTTGTCAGCTTCTCCTCAACTTTGTACCTCTACGGTTCTAATTCTTCATCGAGTTATATCCGGGTTCTTCATTTATTATTTCTATGTTTTCTTTCTAATTAAGTTTAGTTGTTTATTATAAGTTCAGATGGCTTTAGGGTTTTATCATATTCGTTGACAAGAATTGCATTCTTCCCAAACAGCCATGGCGTACCTGCCAGGACATGGTCTAGATCGCAACCACTTCCAAACTCCACCACAAACAGATTGTCACTTTTCTCTCCGATCGATTAAACTTTATACCAACCGGATTGCCCCAAGCAGGATGCATCGCCAATCGTAGTGCCTCAATGGAGACCGGCCCAGGCGATAAGATCTTACCCACAAGTGCCCACTCCACCAGTGCTAGGACATCTTCATCTTCATCGTCAACATAGTCCATGGAGTTTCCGGAGAAGATCTTCCACACTAGGGTTTGGGCCACGCAACCCGGCCCTCACTTGTCACCGGCGCCATCACGTGCAGCAACTAGGGGCAGCTTCTTCAGAGATTGAGGTGTGCTGTGCAGACCTTGCACAGCCACCAAAAAACTTGATCTGGCCTAGAAAACCAAAGCGGCAAAACCCTAATGGCCGGACGGCTAACTGGCAATATGCGTTGGCCAACGCGAAGATTGCACCTTGGCGGCGAGGTGTGGACACGCCGTGACCACTTGGCCAACGGCGTTTGTTGGTCTAGAGCCGGTGGTATTGGTCTAGATCAGGGTAAGGGGAGGAGCCGTCGCCGCCTTCCGGATCGCCCTAAGAAACGCTCCGCAAATCACGGGAGCCATCACCGCTGCTCGCTTCCTGCGAGCGTTTGACCACTGTCGCATGGCCATGCTTACTCAGTTTCAGTATAAAGCTTTCAACTGGTGCCAAAAAGTAGCGCATTCCCTACCTTAATTTTTAGATTTGAATACACATGTTCGTTTAATGTTCTCCGTCAGCATCGTTTATCTTATTAAAAAAAAATTATGTAATTATAAAATTAAAAACGTCTTTTGTTATTACAATCTATAAACAATAAAATAATTCATAATAAAATATATAATATTTATATAATGTGAATAAAACAGATGGTCCAACAAGATATCTGCTAGTTGTTCAAAAACAACAATGTTTCTAGGATGGAGCAAGTACATTATCGTCTCGCAACTAAGCTGTACGACAAGCACAATAAGCTATGTGTAGTACGTACGGAGTACCGTATCAGATCGAGCTGGGCTGCATCACACCGCCTAGACGTACGTTCCGTGTTCCAAATACTGGCATTTGTAAGAAAACTAACAGAAGGCCCCCATGACTTATAAACCGTGCTGGCCATGGTCTTCTTAAAGGCCCAGTTATAAAACTCGTCGTTTTAAAAAAAAAATAATCATCACTTAGGCCTTCCGTGTGCTGTCAGGGTATTCAGTCGGCGTAGCAGGCTTGGACTCTTCTTAGGCTCCCAGCACTAGCATCTTTTATTCTGTCCAGCTCCTCAACCACGTCAGCCATGTTGGGCCGTTCTTCAGGATACCTTTCAGCACATCTCAGTCCGATGTCGAAGCAGGCTTTGATCTGCTTCAGCTGGGACTCAGCAAGCAACGATGGATCAAACAGCTCCTTGAACTGTCGATCACTCTTATCCAGCGCCTCCGAAGCCTGATTATGATGAAGAACAAACCACTATTAGCTTAACGATCGAGGACAAATTGATCTTGTCATGTTTTCATGCAGCATGCACGTTATATATACATAGTACATACCCATACAGCTGAAGCAGGTGGATCTTCTTTGCACATACCACCAATAATGGTTCCAAGGACGATGATGCCAAACGCATACACGTCAGCCTTGAACGAGATCTTGCCTTCAAAAATATATTCCGGTGCCATATAGCCCCTGAAATGGTAAAAACGAAATCAGACCACATCCAAAACTTTAAATTTAAATTAAAGCCCCAGAGGAATCCATTGCCTTGCATGACAATGAAATACTTGATTTTCTTGAGAATTGATGAAAATACTTAATTGATATCATAGATAGAGTGGCGAGTCATGCATACATTGTGCCGGCTAGGTGTTGCGTGGTTGTACGAGTAAGACTAGGAGAAGTCGAACCATCAAACATTCTAGATATTCCAAAATCTGCAATCTTGGCATTCATGTCAGAATCAAGAAGGATGTTGTCTGGTTTCAGATCCATATGGCAAATGCGTTGCCTATGTAGGTAATTTAAGCCCTGGGCTATCCCATCAATTAGCTTCAAGCGGGCAGACCAGTCTGCTCGATCCCCTGCATAAAACGGACGTGTCGTGGAGAAGCATTGGTGAAAAAACCAGAGCATTTATTTATACGGACAGGAACAAAAGATGAAAGTTACCGATATTAATTCTCTTCAAATTTCCATTTGGCAGGTAATCCAGGACCAGGAAACTTTCTGTTCCCTCCGCTTCATGCACATATCCCAGAAAATTTACTATATTTCTGTGCTGAACTTTAAAAACAATATCAAGTTCCCTTGACATATCCATTCCCGACCATCCATTAGAATTTTTATTATATGCCTTAATGGCGACCAGTTTGCCGTCTCGTAATACACCCTGAAACAAAAGCAAGTTAACAGTACCCAATAATTTTGTCCTAATATTCTTGAGTTTAGCTACTCTCAAAACGGTATTGGAATGAAAAAAAAAAACATCAATCTTTTTCCCTCAAAAAAAAAAAAAAATCAATCTTCAACAGTACCCTATATGACCTCTCAATCCTATTTTTTTGGGAAAAAAATAAAAAACACTGCTCCAATAATACTCAATACTTAATCCCAATCTTTGGGAGGTTGGAAAAATCCTTCCCCATACGCGTGGAGTTTACTTAAGATTGCAGATCCAGATGCAGCCAGTGGCCAGAGGTGTTGTCGTTGTCGAGGTGCAACTGTGAGCATCCTAGATCCGAGTGGGTCTCAGTTTTTTTTTGTTTTTTTGTTGCTGGATTAACTGTGACAGGCATATTTGGACCGCCACGGAAAATCGTGATTTACTATGACCTCTCAACCGATTGCAGATCCAGATCCAGCTAACGGCCGCCGCCGGCGGCAGCGTCGTGGTGCAACTATGAGCTTCCTAGATCCGGTTGGGTCCTTTTTTTTGGTTTTTTGTGCTGCATTAACCGTAGCAAGCATATTTGGACCGCCACGGAAAATCATGATTTATCATGGCCTCTCAACCATGACACGGGCGCCCTTGCCCACCTCCAAAAATGAAAAACGCCAACCATGTAAATGAATTCCGTGGTAGTGTTTGTTTGTTTGTTTCTGCAATCCCATGACGTGTCCCACCTATGAATTTTAGAAAGACTTATTTGTGAACATAACTAAAGTTGTAGAATCTCAAATTTCTAGCCAAATAGTCTAATTTTTATTAAATAGATTTTAATTCCCCAAGATAATGGGATCCAATCCAGCCAATGGCCGCCGCCGACGGCAGCGTCGTGGTGCAACTGTGAGTATACTTGAGCAAAAAGCACGAGCCACGGTGGCACGGCACGAGGCACGAAACTTTAGCCCGACACGAACACGGCATGACACGGTTGGATTCGGGCCTGGGCGGCACGAGGCCCGCTGCAGGCCAGGCCTGGACCGACCCCAGGCACGCGGGCCGGCAAGGCACGGCCCGAAAAATGTTGCAGGCCCGGTGAAGGCCCGTTGGAGGAAACGCCGCTATTGAAAGCACCGCGAAAGGCCCGCTACTACCGCAAAAAGGCCACTGGCCCATGAGCACTCCTCAACCCTAACTTTATACACTGATGGAATCCCGTCAAAAAAAGAAAAGAAAAAACACTGATGGAAGACTCCTCCCATCGCGTGCTGCAATCCAAACGCCCGATCCCCTCCTCTTCGCTTCGCCACCCAGTCGCACGCGCTCTCAACTTCCTCCTCGCCGCCCCTCGCTGCTGCCCTCGCACACGGACGATGTCGGCCGGCGCATGCAGCTTGCTCTCGCACCTCGCGCGGCTTCCTTCTGCTTTACCCGGGGCGCGCCGACAGGGGCCGCCGCCACCAGATCCCGCGACGTGATTGCAGCGCCGGCGAGTTCAGCGACGCCCGACCTTATCCCGCCCCATGCCTAGGTGCCGTGGCACGCCGACGAGGGTTGTGGCGTTGCCGCCGGCCCGCTCCGGCCTCTACTTCCCTTCTCTATTGGCCTGGGCTGGCCCGATGTGGCTTTGGGCCCGTGCCTTTTCAGGCTGGCATGGCCCGGATAACGGCCCACAGCCGCGTGCAGGGCTGGCCTCACGCACGGTGGGATGTATTGGCCCGGCCGGGCCAAACGGGCCCATGCCCTAGCGGGCCGTGCCGAGCACGGGCCCATGCCAAAGCCGGGCTGGGCCGGCCCGTTGCAGTCTGTGAGCAGCCTAGAGCCAGTTGGGTCTTTTCTTTTTGTTTTTGTGCTGCATTAACCGTGGCGGGCATATTTGGACCGCCACGGAAAATCATGATTTATCATGGCCTCTCAACCGTGACACGGGCGCCCTTGCCCACCTCCAAAAATGAAAAACGCCAACCATGTAAATGAATTCCATGGTAGTGTTTGTTTGTTTGTTTTTGCAATCCCATGACGTGTCCCACCTATGAATTTTAGAAAGACTTATTTGTGAACATAAGTAAAGTTGTAGAATCTCAAATTTCAAGCCAAATAGCCTAATTTTTATTAAATAGATTTCATTTCCCCCAAAATAATGGATCCAAACAGGCGCTACAGAAATAAGACGGAACCGAGGATGATGATGCTCGTGTTGGGTTATTTTTTCTTTAGTACATGTGTTTGGACTGCAAGGATCGACCAATGAAGAACTGAACAAATGGAGGACTTGTACCTTGTAGACTTCACCGAAGCCACCTTGCCCAATGAGATTGTCCTGTGAAAAGACATTTGTAGCGTCTTCGATCTCAGCCAAGGTGAACTTTGTGACCCCTGTCGGTAGAATAAGACATGTATTGATATAGTAATTTAGATTTTATGATGTAATAATTCTGAACCCTAGAAGCACCATAACTTAAGTAGAGATAATGTCATTTCAGTTGAAGGAGTCAGGTGCAGTGGTAACATCTGTATATGGTATGAAGATCGTAGCAGCTAGTGCTGCCGGGAATGCAATTATATATCCTTATATGATTGAGTAATAAAAAAAGAGAGGCGTAGAGACTGCCAGAAAAATATGCTCCTTACCGTCTAAGGAAGCGAAGGGTGTGTCGCTTTCTGCTGTTATTACCTTGTTATCCTTGGTGTCCTTTTCAGTTCTGCGATTACAATTCAGGAAAGGAAAGACGTTTCTTTAATTGTGAAAACAACCATATATCTTGGATTGAGAAAAGGTGGGAATAAGAAATTGAAGGGACGTAATTTTTTAGGATTGCACAGATTTTTTTCCCAGACCGATCACTTAGATAACTATCATCTCTAGAATTCCATTTGCAAAAGCTAGCTTGATGCAATTTTATACGGTCTACCATATGATCCAAAACATGCATGTTCCAAGAACTTAGAGAGATCTGAATTAAGTCCATTATCCAAAGAGCTAATCAAAGCTCTATGGCAAGATATGCAGCCTGTTACTTTTGTGTGAATGATTTTATTAGGTGAGATTACGTTTCCAGTAATCACCATGCAGCATGCATGAATATTCAGATGTAGTAGTATGGGATTAGTTAGTTTATGCAAACAAACAGATGACTCGACATGAATGCAGGAATTTTCATGTTCAAATTAAGTTGATGCAAATAAAAGGTGAATGCAGGAATCCAGTTTCCCTATTGCACAATAATGATTCAACTGCCTTGTAACAATGAATCTCTTCGGCTGATTTTAGCTGATGGCTAATTTTGGCTGATTGAATAGTATTCTGTGAGAGAGAATAAACTGAAATAAGATAAGCCAAGACAAGCGAACACGGCGTTTTTATAAGAGTGGCAGGCTAACACCTTCTGACTTGATGTGGCAAACAAACAGATGACTCAACAGACATCGTTTGAAGTTTACGAGAAATGTATAGATAACATTTGAGGTACTCTAGGTGAAGCTTGTCTTGCTAATGAGTTTTAAGATTTATTACTCTATTTTTCACTGGAGCATGCTGTCAAACAACTACAGGTTGATTTCTGACCTCGAATCATCAGTCGTGTCGCCGCTAGACGCTCCTGCATTCTGGAATCGCAAAACATGAATCAAACCATGGTGGTATAGTGAAGTACATGCATGTATGCATGATTTATTATGTTTAGCTCCACTATAATAGAAACATTATTTTTTTGGTAAAATGATACAAGCAGTCCAGGTGTTGATGAGGGTAAAGAGTGTCAGTAATCAATTGCCATATTATTACAGGGATTAGTCCACTTTTGGCCCCTCAACTATTGGGCTCATCTAATTTTGACCCTCAAGTGCAAAACCGTCTAACAATGGTATCCGAATTGTCAAAGCTATCACTTTTTTTTGAGGTTAACTACGGGGGAGATCTAAATGATCTCGACCTAATAACAACACCATACACAACAAGGGTAATCCTAGACTAAGCCGAAAGTCGCCAACCAAACGTCGATTTGCACCACGCCGAATAACATACTCGCCGGTTTCACCATGGGCGTTGTGCCCTGCACCACTCCTCGTAGCTAAGCCGCTCCGCTGCCACTCTCCATCTTAGGAATGGAAATAGAGATACCAACAGTGAAATGGGGACTAAAACTGGTGACAAACCCGAAGACCCAAGATCGCCGCACAAGATGACCTCCCTTCAAGCTGATGGAGACATCCTCCAGCACATCCTGGCCCATGTACCACCATCCAACGCCGTCCATGGGGAGGAATCCTTGGAGGGGAATGGTTGTAGTGGTGGAAACTGCACCTGACATTTGATATTCTAGCACCATCAAGGAGAGCGCCGACGGAGCAGAGACGCCAGGGGGACACTCATCAGAACCTCGGCGACGAGCCGGCCGGAGCCAATTTCACCCATACACACCGGGAAAGGAGAAGGGTAGGAGGGAGGTGGAGAGAATAGGAAGAGCTCAAAGTGGCAACAAGGACAGGCAGAAGAACACGATTCCTTCGACAAGGGAAGTGACATGCGTAGATGCCACCATCAATGGCTGAAGCGAGAGGGGGTTCCCCAAAGACGTAGCTCTGACGAGCAGCTAGCAGTAATAGAATCTTCGACAATGCGTCCAAGGAGGGGCATGACGCCAAATGCGCCATCGTCATCAGACCGGATGAAAGCTGGATAAGGCTTTCTCCCAGATTCTCGAACAACCTAGCACACGGCGAGTTCCATGACGCATTGTCCCAAGGGAGAGGAGCCACGACAATGCCTCCAAGGAGGTAAATGATGCAGCCAGCACCATCGCCGCTCGCCCGGACGGAGCTGGGCAGGGTTTTGACCCGGCTGTGCATACACACGAATTGTAGCTCGCCGCCGGGCATTCGTCACATTGCAAGTCTTTGGGATCGAGAAGGGAAAGGAGAGGGGACATGCAGAGCGTGACGAAAGAGGATGTCCAGATCTGCCGGGGCGCTGCCGTCCTAGCGCTACTGAAGAGAGCGCCAACACCTTCATCGGCCACCGCCCAGGACGGGGCGCCCACCAACACCTTTGTCAGCAACCGCACAGAACAGGGCTCTGAACCGCCAACGTGGCAGAGGAACGGCGGCCGCGCACCACCGGATCGAGCAGCCAAACCCATGCGCGCGAGCCCGCTGTGGAGCACTCGCAAATCGCACCACTGCGGGGAACCTGCTGAACTGGTGGTGAGCCCAACGCCGAGGGCGAGCACCCGCACCGCCACGTCTACCGATCCACAACGGGGGAGCACCGTCGCATTGAGACTCGACGTACGGCCTCAGCGAGGGTGCCAGCGGAGGCCTGCGGGGTAGGGGCGCAGCAACAGCGCGGCCATCCCACGTCCCGCAAGGGGTGCTCCTCCGCGGTCGCCGGCGACCCTTCTAGCGCCGGGCTGCAGGGAGTAGGGACGGGAGGGAGGCAGGCCGCCTGGAGCAGCCATAGCTGCCCACCCTGGTGGCTGTTCCTGAGCACCACCACGTCGCGCCCCGGCCCCATGTGCCGGATCCGTGGACGGGGTCGCCGGATCCGGCCCCGAAGGCCCCGGATCTTGCGTTCTGCTCGCTGCCGACCTTGTGGCCGCCATTTTTATTCAAGCTCGAAGTGTAGGAGAAGGGGAGGAGAGAGGGGCAGGGGGGAGGTTTGTGGGTGCTGCCGGAGGCCCTTTGTGGGGCACCGCAGCTGGCCGCCACCATCGTCAGCTGGAAAGTGGTAGCAGCGGCCAGGGGGCGGTGTGGCGGAGGGGTTCCCCCGGCGGGCGACTGGGGTCGCCCCCGAGTCGCCTGTTGCGACGACGCTGGGGGAGGGGCTCGTTTCACCTACTACTGCATCAAAGCCGTCAGTTTTAGCACCTCGGAGCAGGGTGGGCTGTTTTGTTGGGTTTTATAGCAGGTGCCCCGTTTTACTTGAATAACTCGAAGGATCAACATGTGGTAGGGCTTGGCCCTTTTGGACATGTGTAGTTGTAATGTTGTGATAGGTCATGCATCATGAAATTGAAAGAATGGAATTCATGTGTCAGAAAAATGCATGAAAGCAAGGCAAGGTAGTACATATCCCCTACCTCTTGTGGTTCAGGAGGACATCCAATATCTATCAAGATAATGGTGGTCTGGATGGCGAAGACGCCAAACATAACCCTCCGCTCTATCTGCTCTTGTACCCGGCGCAGCTTCTTGGACAGGTCCCTGGCCTTGCAGAAGAGGCACACGATGTGCCTTTCCTGGCAGGCGTTCACGAGCGTGAGGGCGTGACGGAGGATCTTCTCCAGGTCCTCCAGTGCATCCCTCGTGGCCAGGTCGTCCATCATCTTGGTCCCCTCAAGCCTCTTGAGGATTACACTGACTCTGCACGCACGTAGCTCGATCTCAAGGCAGTCCTCCTTGTTCTGTTGAACTGTCTCCACGGCCTCCTTGATGGCAAGCCCAACTTCGACAATCTTCCCCACGATGCCAAAAGCAATATCGGCCATATCCAGGCTCCCGGCCGGGACGCTGTAAAAAGAATTAATGATCTGCAACATACGCAGCATATATTCAGATTAGCCAACACAAAATCATATCAGATGAGCAAACTAGATCCATGGAGAAATTTTCGCACCTCTAGGCTCCTCCTTCAAGTCTGTCGTTATTATATAGAAAGCGAGCGATGGCCGGTATGGTACCCTTTCTCTTGGCTCGACTCAATCGACAGGACGACGAACGGAGGAAACCGTCTGCTCCGATGAGATATATAGCTATTTTACTCTAATGTATGGGGGTAGTTGAGCAAATCAATCAATAGCCTCAGCTTTCCGTGATGGATAGCTTTCCGTGATGGATACGTATAATATCATAAATGATAGACTAGTTTAGGAAACACAGCTGAGCACTCTACCCACCGTCGTCAAGTCTTCCAAATTAAATAACATTAGCAGATGATTATTAGATTGATGAAAACCCATCTTCTCCTATGCATGTTGCACCCCATGATTATTAGTTCACGTTTTGCTCTAAAAAGCTAAATATAGCATACAAAACACGGATAGCATGTCTCTTGGAGATGCTCTTACTGAAACCGAAAATCATTATGTCTAGGTACCAAGTTCGTCTAACGAACACACTATGATGGTCCAGAATTATTAGATGGTCAATGGAAATTTCCTAGCTTGTTATGACTATTTAATTTTCCTTTCTCAATTTCACAAACATGCATCACCTTATTAGTCGAGGTCTCCAAGAGATGTGGTGGTTGTTATAATAATTGTTACTAAAACAATGCAGCAGATTTGCATCCCCATGAAACTCTCTATATTCCCATGAAATTGTTATCACATCTCTCTTTATCAATGCAGTACCGGACACCATATTTTATGCCTTTAAAATCTGCATCAAGATCAGCCTTATTACACAAGTTTTACTGTGTGGCCATACAAAATAATATAAACCTTGAATCAAATAGAGAGATGTATAACATAAACACTGACCTATATGCATGTACACTAAACACCTATTCATGCATATCAAGGCACCTTATCCCTAAGAGTACCACTCAAATATTGGACAAAAAACTTTTCCTCAAAAGAAAGTATTGGCCAATGGATCTAGAGATTGATGGAGCCAACATATATATGCATCTCGCTGTTGAGAGACACATCACTTACTACTGAAATAATGGTGCTATTAAATAATATAATATATATATATATATCAAGCCACGAACATACACGTCACCTAGCACTGAAAGAATATTGTTATTCACTTCTATAATGAAGCCATAAAAAAGTGAGCAACCATATCATTTCAAAGACTTCAACCATCATCATAACCATTAAATAGAAGCAAAATAGACAGTACAAATTACAGAGGCAGGTTCGCAATGGAAGTTGATACGCGATTAGTAGGTCTTTTGTGTTTCTTCTCACCTCTGCCTTCTCTTTCATGTTTGGACAAAGCAAGCGGTGGCCTGTATCGATCCTTTCTGTTGGCTCGACTCGGTCGACAACATGACAAACCGAAGGAGCCATTTTCTCCAATGAGACAGCTATATATGTATGGGTGGTAGTTGCGCTAATCAATCAATGGCCTCAGCCTTCTGATGGATATTAATATCCTAATCCTAACATAAGTGACGTGAGAGGCTGATGTGCAAGTTGCATCACTTGCCTCCATATATTTTGACGACATTGTACAGATGTGTTGAAAATTATGATTTTGCAACTAAGATGGAGCACATCTATTAAATTTTCGTAATTCCATCTCTGCCACTGAACACGCAGCATAGTCTAAAGTTGACACGCATGAAATTGGTTCCCAAATGGTCTTATGTCCATGTTAGTGGCCCCCTAACGGCGCATCAAAGTAATATTTACATCTTTGGTCTCACACAAGCTGTGGAGACAAGGAAGGCGAAGAAGAGTGAAAAACACCCAAAATGTACAGAGAAAACTAAGGCTGTAATACAGCCTCGAAAAAAGCACACCAATTGTCAGCAATGGGTTTCTTCTTTTCCTTGAATCTTTGGCGCCATTTCTCTGCAGTTTCCTTGCAATCTCGAGAGAAGAAACTACTACACCAAGGCACAAGAGCTCTTCAACGATGCCTCCAAGGAGGTGAATGACGTCGTAACGTAATCATCGTTAGCCAAGCAGAAGCTTGGCGAGGCTTTCGCCCCAGCCTTGAGCCGAGGGGAAGAAGAATCTCGTCGCTAGCTTAGAAAGATTTGAGCTGAGCTTTCGCCCAGAACCTTCGCTTCCGAACTAAGGTGAGAGCCTGTAGCCGTTACACAACGCAGAACCGTTAGTAGACTCGCCCGCGATGATGGGAGGCTCGCACTGGCGTACGTTTGTGCCAAGACGAAAAAAAGAAAGGGGTTGTCGGCCGCCTCCACTCCGCGTGGAGCCGTTTCTGGACTCGCCCGCCGACAACCGTCCTCACCTGGGCAGAGGGGTTTGTTGGCTGCCGCCCGACCATACGCAGTCACGTCCAGATTCGCCCGCGATGGTGGGAGGCGCGCGCCAATAGGCATCCTAGTGTGCCAGTCGCCGCCATCCCGTACGGAGCCACTCCCAAACTCACCCGAGACGGAGGGAGGCGCGCATCGGCACGCATCAACGCCCCAGCCAAGGATCCTGTCCAGGCCGATGCTGCTGCTCACAGTGCAGCTCCAGAAGATGGCCGTGCAGGAGCTCCACCACTCGGGACCACCCGCCTGGGCCCGGACCACCGCCACAATGCCCCTCCGCTTGGTTGCACCGCAAAGGGGCCAGGGGCACCAAAGCCATTCTAAGGCTGCAATGAGGAGCACCACACCTCACTGTGGATCATGTCGACCACCGCCATTGTGTATAAGGCCGGCCACCGCTACGCCAGCGCCATAGACCCTGAACCCCATAGTAGTGCTCCTTCGCTCGAAGCACACCCAAGGGGCAGGGTCGCCAAAGACCAAAGACAGAGCTGCCACAACCACCGTTGAGTGTGAGAGAGGGGGACCATCCACATCTTCGGTAGGTCCGGTCGTCGCCGGATGGTGTGTAGAGCCCCGATGTTGTCGTTGTAGAGACGGGGTCACCCGGCCACCAGGAAGCGCAGCGCACAGGCACCCGGACGATGGAGGCATCGTGCCTGATCTCAGCAGCCTATATGCGCGCGGCGACGTAGTGGAGCGCGTGTCTGGCCGCCAGAGGGCACGGATTTGGACCAGAGCTCGTGGATCTAGAGCTTTTTTTTTGAGAAGGAAAATATATTAATCTTGGTGCATTACACTAACCCTTTTACAAACAGAAATCCCAAGAAAAGGAAAATTACAAAGAAGTACAAAACTCCGGTTCATCTTCCTCGAAACCTTCAGAGATCTATTCATCACCGCCATCGAAGCCGCTTCCCAATCGTCGTGGGGCACCAGAGCCAAACTCCATAAGGTGGAGGCCGCAGAGGAGGGCTTACTTCTAGGCAAATCAGCCGAATAAACAACCTCCCAGGCGCATCGGCCAACTCCCGTACCCATGACGCATCCTTCGATTCCACCGCCGGCAACCCAAGCAAAGCTCAAATTTTCACCAAAGAACATCTTCCTTGAGATTAACAGGGTCAACAACATTGACACTTGAAGAAGATGACAATGCGCCGGCCCTCGACTCCTAGACAGGTCTCCCCATCATCGCCATCGGAGAACGGAAGAGGCTGCGAGAATTTATTCTACTGCGTCGTCGTCGCTTCCGCATCGCCGGCGTCACCAGGAAAAATAAACCGTAGAGGAGCTAACTCCACCGCCGAACATTGATGGCGAGCAAACCCTAGACCTAGGACTCGACCAAGACCCTACGAAGACAGGCTGTTGAAGGGACGGACCCCCGCTCCTCGTCATCACCAGCAGCAAGGCCGGAGGCGAGGAGCGGGGGGGCGTACCTGACGGTGGCGGCGGCGGTGTCGACCGGCCTTTTTTCTTTCGCGAGAGGCAACCCTAGGAGGCGGTGGCAGAACTCTTGTGGATCTAGAGCTCTGTCGGCCTTCTAGTGCACCACCGTCTCCCACGAAGAGGGCCTGCATGTTGGGCTTGCCGGTGCCGGATCAGGACCTGTAGATGGCGGATCCGGTGGCTTGATGGTCTCCTCGCCCATCACTGGCAGTCCAAGATGCTGGGAATTCAATCCTTGGTATGGGGGAGGAGGGGATGAAATGATAGAGGAGGTGGAGCTTGCTGTGCTGGAGCTTTTCGGGACAGCAGCGGGCCACGTCAAGCTCTAGTCGGTGGCGATAGCGGCCAGGAGGGGCCTATGGAGGAGGTGCTTGGGCTGGCGGTGGCGGTCACGCCTCCCGTCGCCCTGGGAGACGACGGGAAGGGGAACGGGACCGGTTGCCCCAAATCGGTCATGCTTTTTACAATAGTTTGTGCAATGCGAGGATACGAGGTTAAAGCAGGCATCTGACCAGGCAATGAGGATACCCCCGGAGGCACCATTAGAGGCGTTGAAGCGGAAAGCATTTAGGCGCCAGTGGAGGAAAGATGCGAGCTTAAGTGGGGGAACATGGGAGAGCTTAGTTTCTTGGAGGAGAACAATGTCAAAACGTTTTCACAACAATGATTCATTTGCACACGGGACCAACCACCCCATCTGCTTGGAGACGTGTGGAGGAGCAATAAGGTGATGTTTTTTTAGATTACGGAATAGAAAATATCCCAGCCTTCGCATTCACCTGAATGCTTAGAGCTTAAAACATACAAATTAGGACTGAGCCCAGAATTCCGCTAAGGGGCCACTAACAGACTAATGACTAAGTCTGAACCTTACACAAACAGGGCACACCAGCTGTAAACAAACAGCAGACCAAGACACTAAACTCCCACTACAGGGAGCATGAAAAGACCCTGAACGTAGACAAAGAGAATTACAATGCCATCCTCATCAAATTCCTCCAACACCTGGGGCCAAACAATTTCAACGCCATTCCTTCAAGAAGCCTGCAACCTTCCTTCATCGCATCTCTCTCTTCCTCTTTAGATAGCAGGAACCATTGCCGAATCCAATAAGTTCCCCTGAAAAGTACCTGCAATTATGAGTTAGAAATTTTTCCTTGGAACACCGCATCACAATAATTTGATTTCTAATTCCCACAATAATTTCCTTGGAACCCAATACATGGCCGCCATTCCCACAATAATTTGATTTCTAATTCCCGGAGTAAAACTCCTAAGCCAAGAACCAAACATATGAGAAGGTGATGTATTTACAGATTTGTTTTCAAACGCTTTGTCTCAACTAATGATATGTAAGCAAGTTGCACAACTGCAAAGTATACACAGGCCGACGGGGACACTAGATGGTCAAGTTAAAATATGTTCACAACCTTGACAAACCAACATCTCCTTGTTACGACATCTTAAACAAATTTTATTGTGCGGAAACCTCTTCTAAGCTTCCACGATAATGTTCACCTCACCAAACTTTTGTAGAAAAACAACTAAACCCTACATTTTCTAAAAGACTACAGACATCTTAGGGTCCATAAATAAGTATTCTAACCATTGACCAACGACAATAATATTGTATTTGCTAAATAGAATACTCACCCCTGCTATTTGTCACAGCCGGAGAGCCCATGGGGCCGTGCGTGCGCGCCCAGGGCTGCTGCCACTGGCCGCCGCCGTCTGCCGTCGTCACAACATTGTCTTCATCATTATGTTATCATAGACAGCAATTATTTAGGAAATAAAATAGATTTACTTCACATGCAAGACAACAATAATTTAGGAAATAGATTTACTTCATATGCAAGTCTTCCCGGAACATCAGCTCCGGTCTTTAAGCTCCCTCGCTCAAGCTCTCGCGAACATGCGCCGCCACCAGCACCTCTGCACGCCGCCGCCCCGGCACCACCACCGCCGTCTCCTACTGCTGCTGCACCGCCGCAGAGTCACAGGAACACGTCCGGACTATGACACATGGTACTCGGAGACCAGATGATCCCTTAGCCCTAACCACCGTCTTCAAGATCCAATGGCCAGCGCATGGACGACTGTGTTCATGGCGAAGCTCTATGTCGGAATCGAGGAGTACAAGAAGGCGATGACAGCATGCTGGAAGAAATTGCAGGCCGAATAGCAAGTTGCCTCGTCAACCAAGGATGACGCTGCGACCACAGGCTCCGCCACCACGACTACCCCCGACGACGCCGCTGCTATGGGCACTGACGCTCCTACGGGCGCTACCAATGTCGTCCCTCCTAGAACATCGATGCTACACGCAACGGGCACGTCCACCCCAAGGAAACCGCCATTGTTGCAGTCCAGATCAGATCTGATCAGATCAGGAGGCCACCATCGACGTCCACCAACTGCTCGACAAAAGCCTACCCAACTAGTCCAACATCCCGCGGCGACTACAATAGCGCAAATAAGTCCCCCAGTCACCAACATCATCATCTTTCACAATGGGAACATAAGGAGCGCCAACGTAATTACTAGCATGGGCAACATAACGACATCACCCGACGTCGACACTGACATCGCCGATGTGAACCCCGATGTCCTGGACATCGCCGACGCCAGAGCAGCGCCAACGCCCTCGACATCGACATGGCCCTCGACATCGACATGGTCATCGACGCCGACTCCAACATAGGCTCATCTCTACCGCCAGGTACAAGCCCCAAACACTAGCTACACCATAGGGCTATCTCGGGCGACAACCAAGGCCACCACCATGACTCCAGCAATATCTCCTTCCATGAGCGACATCAACGAATGATCAAAGCTATATTGTGAGGAAACGGTGCTCGAGAGAAGGGGGGAGAGATGTCACACGCCGCCACCGCCCAGCCCAACAGGCCCAGGAGGGCACACGCATGTGCAAGGAGGGCCGCAGCCCTACGCAGCCACCACCACCGTCCTCATTATTTTTATTACTTAGGGTTTAAGTTTAGTCAAATTAGGAAAATTCGGATTACTTGCGAGTCAAGTTGAGTCATCCCTATAAATATAATAAAGGGAGATGTATCCTTTTCAGATTAAGAAAGAAATAAATGAAATAGGGTTTAACCCTAAGCTTCGGTCTTCTCCTCGCTCACGCCCACGCACGCACGCCACCGCCGCCCATCCGTAGCCGGCTCGCCCAGCGTGCCAGCGCTTGCGCCCAGTCATGCAATGCCCCCTCGCTCCCCTTCTTCCCCGCAACAGCGTTCAGCGCTAGGGCGCTTAGCGCGACCGCCCTAGTGCTACCCTCAACCCGATGGATTTGGGCTGTGACACTAAGTAGCATTTTTAAGGGGCAATGAAATAATTTTCTCTTTTCTATTTGGAAAAAGTCCATTTTAGGACCCCTCGGCTTTCTTTTGAAAGTTGAATTTTGGAAAAAAACACATCCTCAACTTTTGAAACCGTGCACATTACATCGTGACCTGGTTAGGTGGTTTTGTCATTTCTTTTTATGTATAACTTAATTATAGATTTATTTAGATTTAACAAACTTAAACCTAAATAAATCTATAACTATTTTTTTTTCTTAATTCAATGAGTATGAAATTTTTATTACAACTCAAGCATACAATAATTAGCCCACAATAAATATTTCATCGCAATTGGACCATAGAAACAACATCTATGAATTATTCCAATTAAGAAAACCATAGATCTAAAGCAACTTTATACTAAACCATATCATACTATATGTTCACCATGTAGATCTACTTATCTAGAGTCCATCAAATTTAGTTTTTAATATTATGGTTTCAGAAACAGATCGGGGGACATAATCTGTCCGGTTTCAAATGTTAAGGGTTGTGTTTTGTTTAGTTTTGGAGTTCAAAGATGAAAATCGGCCTTTTATGAATGTTGAGAGAGCTAAAGTGGACTTTTCCAATTTTATTTTGGGGTAAAAAATGCAAGCTCCCAGGTGCGACTTACACAAGGTCACGGTCGAATAATGGCGCTCACAATGCAGACTCTATCATAGAGCCTAAGACCATTTATTATCTCTGAAATTGTGGACTTGGAAGTCTTGCTTTTTTTCCCATAAATATATGGTCACATCAGCGCCACATCATCAAAATATAATAAATATGAAGGTAATAAATAAGCTTAGACTCTATGATAGAGTCTGCACTGTGAGTGTCCTAAGGAATAGCAGCCATGGTCACATCCACACTCGTTGACTCGCGCCGGCCGTCCCCAGTCCCAAGGCCCAAACAGCTGCCAACTCCTCCAATTTCATCCCTGGCCGTGCCGTCATCATTGTCGATCTGAGCAGCCGCCAATTTTCCCCGCCAGATCCCGTCCAGCGGCGTGGAGGTGCGATGGCGACAGCCGGGAGGGACACATCAGGGGCGGCGCTGTTAGAACCAGCGGCCTCGCCGTCCTAGGAACGGATCACCGCCCGGCATTACCTGGAGCGCGGTGACCGTGGACACACACGAGAATGAGAACACTGAGCAATAAAGATGGTGAGTTTGTTTCACTGCGAATGGCACAACTTTGTTGGATGCATTGAACTTGGCCTTATTGTGGCCTGAGTCCACTACCCCCGCCACCGTTGGAAGCTGCACAGTGTGCCTTGATTCGCGGTCACCCCTGCGACATGCACGGCATGCCCGCAGGGGAGAGCCTAAAGACACGGTCTCGACGTGCACGTGTACAATCACCGTGACACCCAAGAATCTGCGCGTGTTGCATAAACATGTTCAACTGAAAATGAAGTAAACTAATAACCTAGCATGGATACAAGTAACTGACACGATTACAAGATGCAATGCATGATCAACAGGCGCAGAGCTTGCTGGCCGATGGTTGGGTAGGGTGCAGGCCGAGCAGAAGGCTTAGGGACTGTTTGATCTGCCATTAAACTCTAGCAGGCTATCTGAACGGCATAGGTAAAAGACTAGCTAAAGTTTAGCTGAACTTTAACTTGTTTTTTAGTTGGAGGATCCAAACACCCAAAACAAAGTTTCTACGAGAAATGTTAGTTTGATAAAGTTTAGCTTCGAATGTTTTACCAAACAGGGCCTAAGAAATCACGACGGGCGGAGCCTGCAAAGGCGACGGCGGGAGGTTAGAAGTTGTACCTATCAGTTTCTGGATTTGTTTAATTGATTGAAGCTAGTAGACGTTAATTTTACCTGTCACTATCAGTTTTCCAATTTGTTTAATTGAAATGGCCTTTGTTTTCTGTCCTCTTGGGTCAAGGGATGCCACGAGGTAGATGCATCTTCTGGGAAGTTTATGTTTTGGCCAACGCGGTTTCAGTGGTTTCCAAACTTCTTCAGCCAGTGGTGTACCCTGCACTCGTAAGTTTTAAGCGTTGTTTGCAATCAACAGTGACCTGTTCAGTTTGTTTCCTGTCAGATTGAGGAATCTTTAGGAATCGTAGCTTCATCTCCACACTACTGTTTCTCATCTTGCATCAACTTTCATGTTTGTCCACAGGTGCATAGAGGAGGAACAGAGTACATGATCCATGGCACTATGGAACGGTCTCAGCCAGGCTGCCACCGTCGCTCAGCTGGCTGGAGTCGACGCTGGTGGGCTCATCACGATGATCGTTCAGGCTGTGCAAACTGTTCGCCGGAACAGGGAGGAGTGCCAACAACTTATGCACCTTGTCATGATGATTGGAGATCTCCTACAAGTGCTTCAGCTTCAGCAGTCAGAGACGATGCAGCGCCCAGAGGTCCAGAGACCGCTGCACGGATTAGAAGACACACTCCGTCAGGCATACACGCTTAGTCGTGTCCTGCCAACAGAGCAACATCATGTATCGCTTCGTCATGGCAGGAACTCAGGCTCAGAAGTTCCGTGACATCCGAGATAGAATCAATTCATATCTTCACCTCTACCCTATGGTCAGCCACATCGACACAAGAGAGTTCATAACTAGACTTTACAGCGGTGCACATCCTTCGGTCACCCAACCGCAGGTATAAATATAATGTTGAACTAGTTGTATCATAACTTAGTGGCTGCACTATTGTTATTCTTATTGAAGTTGTTGAGTCTTGACTGAAGGACCACTGGACCACTTACTTGTACATGTGCCACCGTAGGTTTTATACTATACTCGTGAATGCTCACACCAGGTTCTATTAAAAGTTTGAAACAGATAGGAGTCAATTTTGGATTTGTTTGTCATCATATTCCTCCTATCAGATTCAGACTGTCATTTGAAGCACAGCAGATGAGATGTTTGGGGTTGTTTGCCTCTGATTGAAACATTAGGTGAACACCGAATGAAATTCAGTCCTTAGTAAAAGCCTTATATAAGGATAAGAAGTGTTACATATTGTTTATTAATCAATTAATATGTACAAATGTTCTGTTTATTCTACTCACATTGTCACCATACATTCACATAATTACAATAACTCCTAGTTCTTCTATATTGTTAATTAAACTAAAATCTTAAGTTGCTATTTCAGGGTTTAGAAGAGGTGCCCGAGTCATCCGTGAGCCATGCCAACCCTAACTCCCGTACAATGTTCCCAATACAGTGTTATCTCCTCTATACGTTGTGATCACATCACACTTTTTTCCCTATTCCTCACATTTTGCGTTGCTTGATGTGTTGACATAAGTAATAGGAAGTTTCTTTAAGCAATGTAAGTGTCCTTCGGTCATTTAGTAAGATAGAGTCTATTGGTTTGGGAAGAATTTAGGGGTTAAATGGACCGCGATGCTTAAGAGAAAGGGGGGGATTAGGTCATTTTAAAACCAAGGAAAAAATACAACTAAAAGCTACACATGTTCTATCTACATGTGAACTAGATTTCTCTCTAAGTATTGCAACCTCTAACGCAAAAGAGTTTTGCACCGAGAGATTCCAAACATATTAACTAATATAACAAGCTACACTAGGTAAGTAAAGCATACACTAAGAAATGCAACAAATAAACGTGGAAACAAAAATGATCTAAAGAAGTAAACTCCCGCTTGACGATATTTTTTTATGAATTGAGTGATGGGATTCGAGTTCGGATCACAAAAGGACTAATCAATACAATGGTGACGAACAAGAATGGGGGCCCTAGATCATTGTAAAAGGAATTGTCTTCACGGTTACAATGAACGATCTAGTTTCTCGGTGGAAAACTAAACTCAAAACAAAACCCGAGTTTAACGGGCGGTGGCTACGGAGTTTATATCGTGGGGGGAAGGACGCTAGGGTTGGGGGCGACCAGCATGGAGGCGCCCACAACTTGGGCTTAAGGCCCAACCCGATACATGGCCATGTTGGCCCAAAATAGGTGACGCAGCACCTCGCCGTGGTCACACAGAATTATCCACGGATCATCTGGAGCTGGGACCAGCTCCAAAACGACTGGCGTTGTCATCCCCTTTCCAACGCATTCAAAAACGCCTGTTTTTGATGTCGTATGAAGAAGTTATGGCTGAAACAGTGACGGCGTGTCTCGCTGAATCCGATGGTGACGTGGCAGCTGAGTTGGGGACGATTTGAAACTTGCACACTAGTGTAGAGACCTTTGTTACTAGCGGATCCAGACACATATTCAGTGGCGTACAACCAAACCGCTAGTGCTAAAGGGCAATGATAATGAGACACAATACAGGCGGTTAATACACCGACATAGGTAACATCGTTTTAGTGGTGGGGCCTCTACCGAATCCGCTTGTGTAAAACAAACCTCTACTCAAGGCGGTTCTGGGGGGCACAATACCGGCGGTTAGTACACCGACAGAGATATTGTTCTAGTGTCATGTGAAACAATGCCGTTTCAGTGGCGGCGCCTTTAAGTAACCGCTTGTGTCATGTGAGACGGCATTGAACATATTGTTCTAGTGGCGGGTAACACGCGGTGCCCACTTTTTTGTCTACACTGGTGTGTCATGCAGTCGAGAGCAGTCGACCCCTAGTGAACATTTGGGCATGGCGCCGTGAAAAAAGGTCTATGCAATAGTGGGGAAGACCATGATGTCGGCGCGTCTAGCATTGCGGTTGTCTCATCACCAGACATCAAAAAGCTCACGCTTGCTGCTAGTCTTAGTTGGCGCCTGTGGCAAGGGCTCATCTTTTGATGAGGCAACTCCACAAATAGTCCACATGTCTTTCCAACGCGCAGACTGCCCCCACTGTCTTTACATTTTTCTAGCCTTGCCAAACTGCTGAGGGCCTATTGCCATGTGTACAACCAAGGATCACACCACAAATGACGCAGTTGATGTGATCTTGTAAGATTATAAGCCTTGTGTATATAACTCTTTGGTGGGCGAAGCACCGATAGCAAGGAGTTATGCAAACTTCACTAAACACTAGGCCTAGATCTAGAACAAGCACTAAGGCTGCCTGCAACTAACCTAAGCACTAATCCTAGCACTTTTGATAATCACCTAATACTCTTAGGCACATATGGTGGCCAAAGAGCAAATTGATGAGGGTATAAGTACCCCCAAGGGCCCCAACCAATTATAGCTTCAGCAAGCTCTAAGACACTTTAAATAGCCTTGTATGAGGGTATAAGTAACCCAACCAACTCAACTAGCTAGTTGTTGCAAACACGGGTTGCAAATGCAGTGAGCACCACATACCTCGGGCTCGGGTAATGAGAACAGATTAATGACACCAGAGAAATCTGAAGCCCTATGCCCATGTCGACTAGATGTTATGTTACTGACTCTTGGAGGTCTGGTATTGATATGAATTGACTATGGATAGATGGATCAGTAGAAAGACCCCAGATAGCCATCATTCCTCGGGACTATCTTATGGTTCTTCTTGCTTGTTTATTCTCAGAGTGCCGAATGGCTTACATAGCCTTGCGGCTCTAATGCATGCACTAACCAAATTTAGAAAAGCTAACAATGCTTGGCAAGAGGTTAAGTCCTATGCATGGCTGACCAGCTCTAAGCTAAGGCCTACCACTCATGGTAATCCCTACTGGCGCTGCTGGCGCCCTGGATTTATTCTCCTTCCTTGTGAACTGTTTTCCTCACAGAAGAGGCTCCACTTAGCATAACATTACTCCACCCCTCCAAGACAACTGGACCTCGAGCTGTGGCCATCGTTGGAGGGTCTGCATGATGAGGTTGTAGGGCACGGTGCTGTGCTTGGCATACACGAAGACCTCAGCATCGTTCATGTCGCATAGTGTACTGATGTCGCCCATGACGAAGCAGACGTGGCGCATTGTCTCGACGACGTTGCCTGTGCCAGCCTCCTACTTGGTCTGGATCATGGTTGTGCCCTTGCTGATCCGGCGTGGTGACAGCGGTGGGCGGCGGGGATCCGGCGGCAGCTGCTCGAAACCCTAGCTAACCTGAGTGGGGTGGTGGCAGCGGGCAGCCACTACAGCAATCGCGTTCTGTAGTGAGCGCAGATCCAGCGGTGGTTTGGGCGGGCGGCGCGGATACAAGCGTGGTGGCAGCGACGGGGAACGGTGCCCGCCACTGTCATGTCTGATTTACCATGACCTCCTTTGCGTGACAGGGGAGTTCGCCCGCGACGCAAAATATGTTTTTGCCCGCCACCAAAAATATTTATATAGTAGTGTGATCCAGCCGGCCTTACAGGGGTATTTGTAAGGGCGGCTAAATATTAAGCCCTTCCCTAGAAATTATGAGCCCACTATAGGGGCGGCCCAATCACCAGCCCCCTACGATGGAATGAGGGGGTCCGGCTCTTACAAATCGTTTTTGTAGTAGTGTTTGCTAGAGTACATGTTTCTTTTTTTTTTTTTTTTTTGAGAATTACACAAGACAACGCAGACACTCATAACACGCGCACACTCACCCCTATGAACACACGCGTCGCAAACCCTACCCCTATGAGCACCTCCGAAGGGGGGGCAGCCGGCGGATCTGGAGATTCTCGAAGTCACCATAGGCGCCTGCGTCGTCGACGGGAACGCCGCTTACCACTTAATGCATAACGCCGGTAAATCCTTGGGAAAATCCCGGGAAAAGGTCACGAGCACCGAGGATTTGAACCCTGGTGGGTAGCGTCCCCACTGGACCGTCCTACCATTGGACTACAAGCCAATTACAAGGGTAATCATAAATTTGAGACCTTTTTGAATTAATACCGGAAGCTTGGCCCTAAAATTTGTGAACATGCCAACAGAGAAATGCTCTTCATTTGGCACTGTTGAATAAAAAAAAACAGGGGCAATTTTGCAAAAGTCCCTATTCTTTGTCTTAGGGAACTTGGTTCTTGTTGAACTTAATAGTTAAATCAGAGGAGAACCGTAATTTGACTTGTTCTAGGAAACAATTTGCCAAATTACTTTATGGTGACTAAAATTTATAAAGCGTTTAATAGCATGATAGTTTCAGAACCCAAGGAAGTACTTCTGATTACCATGGCATTGAACCAGTAGGAGTTCAACAGTAACCGAGTCATCTCTAGTGGAAGAAGAGCAAACAAATGGTATTTCCTTTGTCAATGTTTCCTTATGTGCTATTTTTTTTTGCTAAAATCAATATAATATAGTCAAATCAATTATTTGTAGGCAATGACAATACTGATGTGTTGCCAAATTGGAGGCGTCAGTTTAGATGGCTTTTTCAGTGGGCTCCACGGGATCCAAGGACACCTGGATACCTCCAGAGGCTCCTTGGTCATGGTCAAACAGGTAGCATGCAAGAAACTTGAAGTACTTGTCACTAAATTGCATCAATCATAATTGCCATGCATCTTTTGTATATAAAAAAATCAAACCACAGTTATCTTGTACTTATAGAATGCAAATAAAGGAAAGGCATTCCTTGTACAATCAATGCAACCAGTGTTGGATGTTAATCTTTCTGACACTTTGAATCGCCTTTTTGCCAAACCCCATATTAGCTCTCTTAGTGGGACATGGTTGCAAACCCCATCCCCAGGGAAAAAACTAACCCAAAGTAAAATAAGCGATCAAGATTACTGCTGCATTACTAAGTGAGAACAAAGAATGTGCTCAACAATTATTTCTTGTTTCCTGCTGGCTCTATTCCAGGAGGTTTTAGAGTTTTCAATTACTCCGAGCTGGCTACATATACGGATAATTTTTCAGTTGACAATATGATTGGAAGTGGTGGTTTTGGTGATGTTTACAAGGTATCTACATGCTTCTCGTTTTCTGCTTATAATTATGAAAAAGCTTTTCTACTATTATATTCATGTTCAAGATGTTAGAATGATCTTGTCATAAATAGGTTCTTGCTAGCCTAAACATTAACTAGCATATGTTTGAGCGGAAATTAGAGGCTTAAATACTGACAAGCATTGGTGGGGCCGCACCTCGGAGGTGAACCACTTCAGTAACATGGGAGCCTATTTTCGAAATTCTGTGTCGTTTGTGCAATTCTTTTTAGTATGATTTTGTTGGATTAAAATAGATTCAAATTCTTTATGTTGAAACTGTATTTCTCTAATAAACACTGTAAATATGGATGTGCACTTAGAGATATCAAAGTATGATCTTCGCATAACAAGAACATGCTCGGAACTTGCATCTCTGCAGAGGACTTTTTATTATTCATACACTATAGACACTCAATTTACAGTTTATGTTTTATGCACCAATCGAAAAGAATGGTTGTCACAGACATGATTTTTTCTGGAGGAGAGAACTCCATATTATAAGTTTCTGCCTCATTTCGTAGTTTGGTTTCAGAGAAAAGCATACTCAGTTATCCAATTCTGTTCCAAGGATTTGAGTCGTATCTTATTAATCTTGGTCTTATTTTGTGATGATCATTGTACTTTCTGCCTTAAAGGACTTTTGCACAGTTAATTTCATTAATTACTAATATATAATTTAAAAGCCCCTCCCTACAGCTGTCCTTGAAAAGAAAAGGAATTTGCATTTCATTGTACCATCTTCATTATGTTTCTAGAGAGAAAAGATAAAATTATTTCACACCAAAACTACTGTTTGAATGACCACTCAAAAATTATTTTTGCATTGTCCCTTTTCATTTTTAGGCAGTATCTGTGTAAGTTGTTTTTTTTTTATACAAAAGGCTACATGTACGGGATCTTTATAGGTTACACACCTCAATAAAAATGAAGATGGGTCAATCATACTTGTACTTGTTTTCCTCCTTCTCAGGGCATGTTGGCAAATATGGATTGTGTTGCAATAAAAAAAAAAGGCAAGATTCCAGGCAGGGCCTTTCTGAGTTTGGAAATGAGATTTATATTCTCTCAAGACTCCAGCATGCAAATATAATTAAACTTCTGGGGTGTTGCATTGAAAGGGACAATCGAATCTTAGTGTATGAATATATGGCAAGAGGAAGTTTACACTATATAATTCATGGTACAACTTGCCTCCGTAATTTCCTTGCATCATAGTATATAAGCAATGTTTCACATTTGCTCTCTTAATTTTCCCACTCAAAATGTTTTCATTGTTGTAGAGCTGAGAGCTGGTGTCTCGCTTGCCTGGCCCATACGATTTAGGATAGTTGAACGTATTGTCCATGGTGCTTGTTATCTACACCAACACTCACGACTACGCGTAATTCACGGGGATCTGAAACCAAAGAACATTCTTTTGGATTGGGATATGACCCCTAGGATTGGTGATTTCGGAATGTCTGTAGTCTTAAGGTCAGAAGAAGATGAGCAAGAGACTATACCAGCCGGGACTATGTATGTGTACATCTAATTTTCTAGTCGACCATGAAGCTAGCAAGAACAATGTAAAGAGTACATTTAACCCACACAATGTTTTTGGTCTTGCAGTGGTTACGTGGACCCTGAGTTTATCCGCACAGGCATTATCTCAATCAAGAGCGATGTGTATGTTTTCGGTGTCAGTTTTCTCCAGATAATCACTGCACTAGAAGCGTCCACCACAGTACTTCCGTTGACTGTTTATGTAAGTATACACTTGGTATATGTAAGATCGTAACCTTAGTGTGCAATAGTGCTTCTAGATATTATCTCTTAGTGGTGCCGCAGTGAAAACAGCTTGCCTGCTTTGTAATGCACTTCTGTTTATTTTTCATTTCCATTTTACATCCTTCCCATTTTATTTACATTTATTTGGACTGCTAGATTTTTTTTTTTTTTTTTTTTTTGCGAAGAGTTTTTTTTCATTTGAGATGACAAATTTTGCAGGCTTGGGATTTATGGTCTTCCGGAAGGGCAATGGAGCTGATAGATGCGTCGCTGCGCGATGAGCCCCAAATAAACTCTATACTTCGATGCATTCAGATAGCACTGCTGTGTGTTCAACAGAACTGGGCAGACAGGCCCACCATGGCAGATGTTCTCTTGATGCTGAAATGTGAGACTATGACCTTACCTGTCCCAGGGCCGCCCCCACGGCCGTCTCCTCTATCTCCTCCAGCAGGTACATCAGGGCCAGTATCATCGGGAGGAGAGACAGATACCAGTGAAACAGCAAGAAGTGCAACATATGCAAGTGCAGAGTGGGACGACTGAAGAAGAAGAGAACACCTCATACAGTCATACTTTAGCTAAGTGTTTTATAGTATATTTGTCAAACCCATGATAACCTTGCTTATCTCTTGGAGAGCATTCTTGTGCTTAAATCTTATATACTCCTATATGATAGATTTGTCAAACCAATGATTTGCTTATCTCTCGGAGAACACCTCATACAGTCCTTAAATCTAATATAGTCCCTGTGTCTCCTGAAATTGTTTAGCTAGGATTGATGCAATCCCATGATAATATTGCTTATCTCTCTGAGGGGCATTCTTGTCAATGAATCTTACACTCGTACATAAACAGTCCAGGAGGCTCAATCTATAAATCAACCACTAAACCAATTCTGTTTTTTTTTTCGATATAGTACCCCAAGTTCAGGTTCTCATTGTGAGACTTATGGGATTAAAAGTAATCACTTGTTCACTGATTTGAACACCTAGATGGATTTTGTAGGTATTTCGTATACCATCTTGCTGTGGTTTTTTTGCCTTGCTGTCACTTCATTTCTTGAGATTTCAGTTCTTTTTTTTTTTTCAAACAGGGGAAATATATATGCGGCCAGCATACGGTGAGTAGTAAAAAAAAAATGTCCAGTCCCAAGCCCATACATATTCCAGATGCAGAGTTTCCTGCTGGTCCTAATCGCAGAAACCAAAAGTTTCCGCAAGCTAGGTGGCACAGTACTTGATTCCGTTGGCCCAACCAAAATCTGAGATGTTCCCTTCCTGCTTAAGCTTAGGCCTTTGTATAAGCCCACTCCAGAAATCAGCGAGTGCATAATCACGGCCCCTGTTTGCCGAGTAGACCAGCCCGGACCGTTAAGCACTTCTGCCTCACCTCACGGGAGAACAGAACTTTGATCGTCGCAGGGAAAGGGCGGATGACCCTGAATGGCCGGCGACGGCGTTCAACGCCAAAAGTACGGCTGTGGCATCGCACGACAACCAAAAGAAGTCGTTGCCACCAAAGGACCGTACCTGTACACAGGAGCTTGGAATTGTTTCGGCAAAGTCACGGAGGTTTCTCTCCAAGCTGTACTCGCTGCTGCTTCTTTCAATCCTTTTATCCTCTCCCTTATCGCCGCTGCTATTGCACCATTAGCCATGACTAGCTCAATGCACCTTGCCAGCTCTGTCCCTGTTTCCACACCATCGCTGTTTTCAATTTCGAAACAAAAAATTCCCGAAATTCTGGAAATTTCGGCTCAAATTCAAATTAAATTCAAAATATTTTTAAAAAAATTTGACATGATTTCGCTATAAACTATCAATGGTTGATCATACACCACAAATACATGAAAAAACTTGACATAATTCCACATTACTATGGGGCTACACGGGGCTCACGGGTCGTGGCAGCACGGTGTACCGCAGGAGCCGCCGCCACCGCCAACAGAGGAGAGTCGGAGATAGGTAATAAAATGTGGATTTTGGGTGTGATTTTAGGGTCTTCTAGGGCTATCTATATGGTGGGCTGGCGGAGAAGTCGATTTTGAGCCATCTTGGCGCTATTTGAGGGCAGAAGATGAATTCACACGAAATTCTTTGACCGGAAGAGGATTTCTTTCGGTACCCATCGAGAAACCAAAATTGAAAACCCAGCGCCCAAGTGCGCATTAGTCGGCTGGTCAAACGAGTTTGGCACACAGACGATCAGCACTCAGGACGCCACGACCTCCTTTGTGGAGTTCCACCTGCAGTGCGAGACGAAGCACCACACTGTCGCGTGCGACAAGACCTCGAACTGGTCGCAGTCACAACAGTTCAGCACCCACACTGCATCCCTTTCCAGCGGACGACCAGCAAGTATGGCCACCCACACTGCCGCAACCTGGTAGCTACCTCGTCCATCCACCGCCTGGTGACCTTTGTCACGCTCCCAAATGTATATTTGCCTATTTGGCCATGTAGCCCGAGGTACGGTGGCCCGGCCAGAGGCACGCAAATTTGGTTCGGCCCTAGCACGGCCGGCACGACCCGAGATGCTGCGGGCCCAGGCTGGCACGGCCAGGAGGTGTAGGCCATGCCTGGGCCACCACTCAAGCCCGTGGGCTAGCACGGCACGGCACAATTTTTAGAGATCGGCCCAGTGGTGGCCTTGCCAAGCTCACATAGAAGAGCGGTAGGTCATCATCAGCTAAGAGGTCCAGCAAAGCAGCAAAGCATCCTCCTCTGATTCCTTTTCAAGCGCCGCACTCTGCCTTCTCTGCAAGCGGTCATCCTCGATTGCTAGTCTGTCATTAATTCAAGCCTAAGGACTGACACACAATAAGAAGAGCTTGGTGCCATTTCTCAAGGCCTGGGCAAGCAGTCAAGCTAGCTCTACGCAGCGGTCAGGAGAGCATGGTGCTGCGTGCTTCAGTGCTGGATGCACGAGCTCACGGTGAGGCAAGCAGAACAGGTTGCGGACAGACCTGAGAAGCAGCGAGAGAAAGAGAGCAGAGCTGCATCAACAAGCAAAGGGAGGGCACGGCGCTGGGGCAGGGGCTGGAATGCCTGGTTCCCTGGCTGCAGAACTGACGAACACAGCTGCTCAACAAGAAACACAGAGAACTGACGAGTGGCCTGGTGCCCTCGACACTGGACCACTCACGTGCTGCTAGGCTCACCCGCTAGCACCACCACACATCGAACAAGAAGCTCACTGCACCGATGGTCGTTGATCCCTCCCTGAACCGCCCGAACAGGAGCCTCACAGCAAGAACAAAGAAACGAGGCGCTCACAGTAATCGAACCAAACTTGACCAAATCAAAAGGATTCGTCCCCAAACTTTGAACAGGCCACCACAACGGAGTTGGTAAGAATAAACTCCGGGAAATGAGATCAAGGCCAAGAACGCAAACTTTTCGAAAAAAAAAAATTCGGCCAAGATCTTGATGCACGAGTGGAATTGAAGGATTTCCTTGGGTGATCTAGTTCATCAATTGGCAAAGCATCAATCAGAACAAAAATAACGAACCAAATCGTGCCAAATCTGACGAACGAAAATTCCCCAAAAATAGCTCCGGGAATCAGAGAAAAATGGAAAAACTCTGATTTGGAGAGGGAACAAGATGAGTACAAAATTGATTCTTGGATGACAAAAATGCTCAAGAACAAGATTCACAGCTCTCTTTACATATGGTGACCCTCCAAAGATAGCTGCCCAACAATCCCCTTCACGTATATATTGGCGCCGTCAAAAGACAAAAGCGTCATCACATGAAGTACTCAGCCCAAACACGCGCAAAGGTTTTCTTCATTGATCCGGCGGCAACCGCGCCTTCCTCACCCGGTAGCTTCGCCGGACGCGAACTCCGATGCCGCCACATGTCATCCTTCCAACATTGTGACCTCACGAGGCCCAACCCGTGAAACCTGCCCGTGATTGTTTTGAGGGCCAAACCACCAAACCGGCCCATGAGTAGGGTACCCCATGCGCGTCCCACGCGCCGACACATGTCACCGCCGTCCTCGATCGTCCGTCTGCCAAGCCTTCTAGAGCCACCTGCTCGGCTACCATGTCCGTCGTCTTGACTTCGGTTAACACGGTCACTCCACGTGTCCTTCTGCTTGTCGATGTGCCAAGTGTCAGCCACCACGCGGCTAGCCACCCAGCGATCCTATCCCTCAGTCAAGCCTCATGTTGGTCCTTCACCGCTCCCGGTTCGTCGGCGCGGCACATCCTCCTTGGCCTTCACCTCACCGTCGACCACTGTCTCCAAGCTCGACACCTGCATAACACAAGCCAAGAACCATGTCACACGACACGTGTCATGTGCCAGGTTAGGGTAACCAAGAAAAAGGAAAATAGAATAAAAATGTGGGAGTGTTGACAATCGCTCATCATCGAAATTGATCATGGGCACTTATCAACATGTGTTTGCATAGGCTGGTGAAGCTGGTTGTGTCTGTGCCATCAAATCCTGATGCACCGCCGCCGCCGCCGTGCAGCCCCAAACCAGTGTTGAACCAAAGAAACCGCATTATGGACCGTGCCAGTGGGACCTCATGAACTTTGCCAATGGTCAAGAGGCAAGATCAACCTACTACAGGGGATTAGGATCCGAGGATCAAAACACCTACCGGAGGGGATTAGGATCCGAGGATAAAAACACCGAACGGAGAAGTGGTACGGGGATAAACAACTTTGAGACCACTGTAACACCCCTAGCTGCCGGCGATAGCCGTCAACATGAGCGCTCGAGCAAGAAAGGATAGAGAATCAGGGAAGAACGCCAGTGAGGACAGCCTTTTCCTGAACGTTTGTGAATTGCAATGTATGAATGCCGGTGTCCAAGCAGATTTGGCACACGTGACAGTACACAAATAGGAAATGTAATTTGACAAATACGCTAAGGAACTCGAGAAGACAATTTTCTCTCCCGCGCCATCTTCTTGGCTGATATGTGTTAGGTGTCATGTGACACATATCCTCAACAATCCTCTTTGACATCAATTTGGTCACGACCAGAAAGAGGAGAGCATATCAGACAGCTAGAGAAAATCCCCTTTACTAGTTTGTTCGAGATCTTAGAATGGAGCCGCTGTCATGCACCGTAGCAATAAAGTCCGGCATTGAGGCGTATCTGGTCATGTATCTGCTTAGAACCCGGAGGACGTTGAATAGGCTTCGGTTTGGAAGATCACCACCACCAATAAGATAACACGATCGATGAAAATCGAAACATTACAAAAAAGGAAGAGAAAATGACAATTGACAAAAGCCATATAATTGTGCAGTTACAGGACTACAAAGCAGGTAATATAATTCATGATCTCTTCTGAGTTCCTCGCTCATTCCAAATATATACTTTGCGTATTGTTCGGAGTTGCTCACTTGTACACACCAGTAGCTGCACACTACAATCTGCGTGACCTGCCCCTTTTTCGGAGGTACGCTGGTTTCTTTGGGGCCGACATAATATTATTGTTGCCTGACCTGACGTATGGTGGTTTCTTTGGGGTCCACAACATTTTATTGCCATCCAGCATCGAAAGAACGTCCAGCATGGTAGGCCGGTCTTTCCTACCATACTGAGTGCACAAGAGCCCTATCCCCATGCATTTTTCTATCTCCTTCAGCTGGTCGTCGCCATACAATGACCGGTCAAATAACTCCTGCATTCTAGGTCCAGCATCCTGCGCGCCCCAAGCCTGAGAAGCAAACAGTGACAGTTAGATGTTGTGTGACACACAAATATATATTCATATGGTTGTAAATGCCACTACAAGTTAGGTACACTTACCCAAGCAACCAAATCTTTGAGCTGTGGTTTATAATTGCACATACCACTAATGGTCTCAAGAACGATGATTCGAAACTATATATGTCAACCATTGTGGTCAATCTGCCATCCATAATATATTCTGGAGCCATATATCCCCTGGGTAGTTAAAAACAAGTCAAAAAAGGAAATGAAGGGAAACCTTACTTGCTTATGCATTCCAAGAACTGAAGTTAATAATGTACATTTTGGAAGAGTATTGATGTCTTACATTGTGCCAGCCACAACGTTTTGCGTTGCAAATTCACGATCACTTTGTTCAAACGTTTTAGCTATTCCAAAGTCACTAATCTTAGGACTCATAGAATGATCCAAGAGGATGTTGCTTGGTTTCAGGTCCAAATGAATAATCCGCTGCTCATGTAGGTAATGTAGGCCATGGGCCATCCCCTGAATTATCCGAGAAGCGGGAGGACCAATTAAGTTTTGACCCTGGGAAATACAGTATTACGAAGAACTTATTAGTTATATTCGAATAAATAAGATCCAAAATCTGAATGAAGATTGTACTACAACTGTTTCAGTGGAACACATGCCATTGATAATTTTCTCCAAGCTTCCATTCGGCATGTATTCTTGGACCATGAAACAAAGTGATTCTTCAGCTTCGAATTGTTTGTTTGAGTCTTTATCTACATGGCCGTATCCCAGAAGCTTAACTATATTATTGTGCTCAAGCTTTGAAACAATCCTGAGCTCATCATATATGCTTTCTGCTGAGTGGTTAGACGAAACTGGAAGTTTCTTGATGGCAACTTCAAGTCTGTCACGTAGTACACCCTGGAAAATACAAATTTAGGACCAGGGTAAGTGATGAGTTTATTTTGTACAAAGTACTTAACTAGTAACATTTTACCATCAACAGTATATAAGTAAAAACTATATCTATATAGGTGTGGGCTCATCAGATGCCATAGGTTCTAGTTATTGTGGTGTGTGTTATCGAACATAAGTTTCAGCCTGGAAGCTGATCTTCATAAGTGAAGTTAAACTCCACCTGCATATAGGTTCCCAGCTCATCATCACCCATCGTTAATGGATTTGTTAAATGCCCTGTAGTTTAAGCGGCTGCGTCCGTTCTGCCTCCACGGCTGGGTCTATGTTTGTCAGCGGTTGTGTCAGTTTCTCATTTTATGTCTATGTTCTTCCACTATCCCAGAAAGCCTATTAGTGATGCGTCCAGACAGTCATTAGTGACGCGGCAGAGGCACGCCACTAATCTTGCGTTCGTGATGAGGGAGGATCAGTGACGTGTTTTTACGTGTCACTAATAGACCTTCAGTAGTGACGCGTCTAGACAATATGTGTCACTGATGATCCCTCACAGTGATATGTGCAGCCAAGACACACAACTAATGCCCCTTAACAGAGACGATTACTATTCACTGTGACGTGTCACTGATTACATTTATGTGGCAGTGGCCGTGATCTCTCTTTCTTCTTGATAGGTTTTAGGTTGGTCCCTCTCTCTCTCTCCTTTATTAGCACCCAGCTAACACTTATTTTCCTGTTATATTCTAATAAAGCACTGAGGAGCAAGCTCCATATGCAGTTATCTTCAAAACCATTCTCTAACATCACAATATATCTAATCATCTAATATTAACTCATCATGCTCTTGTATTGGGTAGCTATTAGAATCAGAATTTGAACATTTCCATCAAATGATCACCAAGATCGTTTACCTTTTGATGATTTCCATTATGTAGTGTACTTGATGTTTGGTTGACAACAGTATCTTTGGAAGTTCAGGTAATTTCTTTGTTGTTTTGGATAATTGATGAAATTCTGAGCCATTTTTTAATGCGTGTCTGGAGTACCTTGTAGACGACACGGAAGAACCTTTTCCAATGATGTTGTTGCGTGAGAAGTTTTTTGTATCATCCTTCAACTCCAACAACTCGAACCTTGTTAAGCCTGTTGTGGAACAAAGATAAATGTCAATATTCAGGTTAAATGGCAACTTTTGATGTTATAAACCAGTGACGCTGCAACTAAGGTTGACGAGGACATGATCTACCTTGCTAACTAGATAAGCAGTGGATGTACGAAAGCTTTGCTGATAAAGTATATTGAGATAACGTACAAATGATATGACCTTACCTGTAGGTAAGATAGCTGAGGGTTCTTGGCCTGCAGCCACTTGATACCTGGCATTTCAAAGTCAACCAACGGAAATGCTTTTGTGTTACCCCAAACAGATACAGGATCCTGGCATATCGCCCAGCTAGACATGTGTTTTTTTTTTTTAGAGTGTGCACTATCGTTTCTTAGTTTTTGTGATAATATATTTACAATAGCCATTTTTTTAAAAATAAACCAGCATGAGAGTATTGCCAATTTTTATTGCATATATAAAAATTAAGTGTGATGCTAAATTCACTGATGAGATATTTGTAATCGACACTATTCACCTGTGTGTATATGCGTGCATAGGAGCTGGACCAATCCTCTGAATCCTTGTCAAAAAAATACGGAGAACTGGATATTGGTGGCGAGGACGCCGAGCATCATTTTGACTGATATGTCATCCCGGGCCTGACGCAGCTTGAAGGGCAGGTCGTTGGCAGAGCAGAAAAGACTCATGATGCTCCTCCTCTGGCAGCTCTTAACGAGCTTGAGTGAGCGGTTGAGGGTCTCTGCAAGATCCTCCAGGGGCCGTCCATCTCGGGCTCATTAATCGTGCGTGTCTCGTTGAGCTTCTCTATGAGGGCGCTGACTCTGACCGCAAGCTTCTGGATCGAAAGACACTCGTCCTTGTTCTGGCGAACCGTCTCTACTGCGTTCTTGATTGCTACCGCAACAGATGCAATTTTGATCAGACTTGCCATGGGATCTGCCATCACTGCCGTGCAAGGACAATATGTTATATGTGCAATATGATCGACTGTATACATGTACACCGAAATATTTTATACACACTGGAGCTGATAAGCAAAGAATGACAACACATTATAATAAACCTTCACATAATTAAGAATTAAAGCGCTTAAGCAAACAAGAAACTGTCCTGATATTTTTGCTACCTCCAATCTCACTTACTTGTGTCGACCTTTAACTTCGTTGTAGCTAAGCCTGTGTTACCAATAAGCAACAGGCTGCTGGTCTTCTGTTATCGTGGCAGCCAGTCTGATCCGATCGGCTGTTATATATGTAGAAGAACCAGAAGTTAGGTGGTTATATATTTACTATAATAAATAAGAAGCAATGCAAATCAAGGGCAAAGGCATAAATGTCTTTTTTATTTCTTAAAATGAAGGGACTGAAGAAAGTCTTCTCATAAACTAGAAGAAAGTTAATACTGTTTCAAAGTTGAAACGCAAGGAACAATTGACATGTTGGAGGATTACAGTTCACTTAGACAATAAAAAAGATTCATATACCATCTCAATGGGCATATAATTTACATCTATGCCGACAAGTTTAGCCAATCACTGGATGAAAGGGTGGTGTGTCCTTTTAGCGTGATGGCATCATGATGATACTTGCAACTGTTTTGTACTATGTAACTTGCTTGTCTTCCATTTCAAAACAGCAACTGAATAAAAATAATAATTGCTGAGCAAATACAAAGTCTACACTTTTTTAGAAAGCGCCACCTTGCAGTGGCCTTCCAGTGCGACGTCATTCCTCAATGAGAAAAGGTCATATTTATGGGAGAAATAGTCTACATTGCTGATTCTGTAGAAGTACATTTTTTTACGGGATATGAAGCTAGCCTTCCATAGAGATAAGGCATGTCCACGATTACAAGTTCTTAATCTGACATCTCTGTAGATATCCCCGATATACTCTAACAACCGATCGACCACCTACCCCTGTCTTGAGTCATATATAGTGGGAGTGACATTGATTGTGAGATTAGTTGGAGAATAATTTGAAGGTTTGAAGCTGAAGAGCTTACATCCCCCTACATCCAACAGTTAATGTGCGTATGTATTGGCTGGAGAAAAAACAGATTGAAGAGTAGATAATGCAAGACGGTAGCCCTTTGTGCTGATGTCAAGGTAACCGGGCATGAGAGGGTGAAGTAGCAATGGTTGAAAATATTGTGCGAAAGATATCTATGGTCGATGGAGCTGTGTTGGGGCTAGATGTCGAGGAATATGGTTGTAATGGTGAAATAGCTGTGGATGAAGATGCTGTGCTAGATAGCCTTGGTTGACGGAGCTGTCAGGGTTACCAAGTGGACAAAAACCATACGTAATGCCGCATTTGCACAACGAGGCACACTGTATGTGAAGACGGTGGCCAATAGAAGAAGGTACCGTAGACCAAGATGATTACATATCAAGGTAATTGTCACTGGAGTCAAGTGTGCTAGGGGTTTCCAGGCATGAGAACATGTAGAGGGCCCTGACCATATGCCAGGTCTGTTGTATCAAAGCGACTAGATAGGATGCTTTGATGAAGGTTGTGGTGTGGAGAACGGTGGAGGTGGATGGAGCCAAACTGCCAATGCAGCCCATGGTTTTTCACAGTAGAAGTATGGTTGCAAAACCACCTCGATCTAACATAAAAATCATTTTGCACTCCGTGCGAATATGTTTTTTTTAGTAGTGACATACAAATAGGTAGGTGTAAAAATGTGGCTATCAAATATTTTATTTGTTAATTTTAGTTCTGATATAAAATGTGGCTATCAAAATTGAATCTCAATCAATGAACAAGATATAATGTGTAAAAATACAATTAGGAGCAGAAAAAGTACATAAGGACATAACCAACAACCCTACCCATTGATTTAGACGACAAATGCATGGAAACTAGATAGTGTCCTGATATTGGTGTGTCTGCAAATAGGTAGGTGTGTGATCTAACGTGATTGAGAATGTATTTTAGTTAGTATAACTTCTTCCATAAATTGAAAAATCTAATACGACAATGTTTTGCATGACAGAAGAAAGCAACTTGCAATCGTAAGAGACGTGTAGTTGCATGTATAGATTAGTACCAATAATGTATGTATATCAAATCACAAATGTTACATTGAAAGCTACTGTTTTTACTTTGCCAAAAGAAAAATATACATCTTGTAGACTGATAAATAAATTAACCTATTGCAACATTGAAAAAAGTAACATTAGAATTAAGTATATATCCAAGTCTCAAAACTTACAGCATATAGATCAATCCTCAGAGCTAGCTCATCTGGCGTAGGTGATGTGTTTGGAAAAGTTTTTATCTGCCTACCCCTCTTACCTTGTTTGTGTAAACTCTCAAACAATATATTTACCTTGTTATCAATGGGAATGGGGAGATCCTCATTTCAAAATAAAAAGGAAGAAGTCCGAGGTACTACCGTACTACCTATCCTTCGTGACATGTAACATATCAATAAATAGTGCAATAGACCTTGTTATTACCGTCACTACTATGGAACGGTCAAAAACCATTTCTAGAGACCGGCAGCCTGGTCGCCTTTGCGAAATGGTCTATGTTAGTGGGTAGGGGCGGATATCCTAAGGAGACCGTCTGTGTTTATCGACTATTAAACCATATGGTCTTACTATAACGTTTGCTTCGGTTAATTGTTAACGGCAGGCCTTTTTCTTAATACACCTTTCCATTTCAAGAGAGGAGGCAGCTCTGTTAATTAGGGCTGTCTCTCTCCAGAAATCCATTTTGTAGATGTGTTCTAAACTTACTTTCACGCAGGTTTGATCCATTCGTGAGCGGTTAGTTGTTAGGTTTCCTTCCTGTCTAATGACATATATTGTATCAACTGCCCATATTTAACACTCATATTTCAAGTCAACTTCTGTGTATATTCCAGCCAATTCATATTGCATTTGCTTATTACTCGACTAGAATTTGTCGTTGGTGACCTTCTAGGTCATGCTATGGTACCCTGCCCATTTTCCAAGCAAGCCCCCCTGCCCCCTCCCTTTTTTCTTAAGAGAGTTGATCTTCTGTGTTCACAGCTCGATCGGCCCTGTGATTCAAAGTCACTAGTCACCTGGCAACCGAAAGCACAGGCATAAGGCAAATGACGGAGGTAGTTAGCCAACTTGGGCACGAGGCCGTCGCTCCGCCGGTGCCGGCATTGGAGCAGCCCACCACGGTGGTCGCTGGCGGCCTTGTGCAGCTGATCCTCGAAGCAGCACGGATGGTTCGACGGGACAAGTCTCAGTGCCAGCAGCTCGCGCGGGAGGTGCTGATGGTTGGCTACCTCCTCGTGAAGCTGCGCAGCCTGGGCGTGATGCAGGATCCTCGTGTCACCATAGCACTGGAGGGTGTGGACGACACACTGCAGCAGGCGCACGAGCTCGTCGTATCCTGCCAGCACCCGAAAGCGCTGCCGATCGGTGCTTCTCCTTCGCCTTGTGCGGCAGGCGACCACGGGCCAAGAAATTCCTTAGGGTGCAGGAGGAGATGAGTGATTACCTCCGCCTGGATCCGTCCGTCCGCCATGCTGACCTGACCCGGCTGCAAGAACACCAGTTGCTTTCCTGTGATAGGGAGGCACATGCTCCATCTTCCATCAACATTTTTAAAGGTTTGAACTGTGTCATTTATGAAAGTATGTGTGTGTTCTTCTCTTATGTGCTCTTGTTGATCAGTCGTATGAGTTATTTTGCGTGTTGCGGCAGTTGTTAGCATGTGGTATCGTAGCTGCTGGCACCAACACAGAGCTGTTTCCGTCCCAGGACCAGAACACCAGTTGCTTTCCAGTGACAGGGACACACATGCTCCATCTTCTTTCAACATTTTTAAAGGTTTGAACTGTGTCATCTATATATGTGTTCTTCTGTTCTGTGCTCTTTTTATTGTCAGTCGTATGTTAATAAGTTACACAATGGTTTTACGTGTTGCGGCAGTTCTTAGCATGTGGCATCGTAGCTGCTGGCACCAATATAGAGTTGTTTCCATCCCAGGACTCAAACATCAACTGAGATCGTCAGGTACGTACTGCAACCTCAGCATTAAAACAAGTAACCCCGTTCAAAAGAAAGGAAAAAGCTACGTTCTTCATTCTTTATACCCTTACAACCCATGCAAGGGCCAGCCGACTGATAAAATCCAAATTCTGATTCGCCCAGGATTATTTTTGGGGTTCCATTTGTACCAGTTGCAGGCTGCTACAAATAACTTCTCACCTCAGAATGAAATAGGACGTGGTGGTTTTGGTATCGTTTACAAGGTAGCGGATCAGTATATTGTTTTACCAAGCATAAGGGATATTTACCTGCTGGATTCATTCCATATCACTGCTTCATGCCTCTGATAAACATTGCAATAGATATCCAAAGTTCCCATAGATTTATATCATGCATGTTTACTTGTTGTGAATTTTTACGGTGCTTGGGAGGAACCACCGGTTCCTCCCGTTGAATTGCCATTCGCCGGTTCCTCCACCTAATTTTAGTCATTAAGGGTAGATTAGTATTTTTAATCTATAGCTTATCAGTATTCTTTTCTTAGTAAATCAGCTTCTCTCGTACAACTCGCCCGCGTCCGCCTCCTCCATCGTAGTTTCGCTCGGCCGGATTCCTCGCCGACTTCGTCGTCTTGTCCCTCGGCGCGTCCGCCATGCCGCCGCTAGAGATCAGAGGTCGCGCCAGCGTGCGGCGGAGCTCACGTCTGGCGTCGGCTGCGCCCGCGGACGGCCAGCACCAGCGCACAGCGGAGCTCGCCCGGCGCGTCGAGCAGCGCCCGCGCGCGCGGAGCTCGACCAGCGTCCACCACTCAGCACCGTCGGTCGTCGAGGGGAAGCCGTGGCGTCCGCCACCGCGGTGGGGAAGCAGCCGTCCGTCGTAACTTGCCAGCCAGCGAGCTGCGGACTACCAAGCAGAAACACTCGGAGCTAGTACATTCATGTAGCCATGACTACCAAGCAGAACAAACCATGGCACCCTCATTGTTATTCTCTCGTCACCCGCCATGTCCAGCTGCTGATGACGAGCATCCATTGGCCACGCCGTGCGTTAATTGCCTCCTTACTGCGCCCTGGTGCTCGCCCGGCGGTGACGTGACGACGCATGGCTTCTTTTCTTGGGCTCGGGCGGCTTCTTGTCCGGGGAACCGGATGAACGAAGCAAGAAGATCCTCATCAAATTAAAAAAGACCATTATACCCTTCAATATTTATTATAATTCAGTTCCTGTGCCATGGTTCCTACCGCCTCTTGGTTCCTCCTATTTGGTTCCTCTAGCTTTTTGACCGTTAGATCAGACCAAATGAATGGTCCATATTAATTCCAAGCGCTGTAAAAACTCTTACTTATTAGTTAATGTTTATTTTCTCAGGGTCAAATGAATGACGGACTGGAGGTTGCGGTCAAAAGATGTTCACTTTCTGGTTCACAAAGTGATCCAGAAAAACTATCAAAGGAGTTCAGAACTGAACTTGAGGTTCTTATGAATATCAACCACAGAAACGTAGTAAAGCCGATTGGATATTGCACTGAACGACGAGAGATGATTTTGATCTATGAGTACATGCCCAATGGAAGCCTGGAGAAATATATTTATGGCATGTTATTTTTTCATCAATATCTCCATAACTATATATAGTCCACATGTAATGTCCAATTTAATTTGTATTCTTCAGATATTGAATGATTTATCATTTCTTAGTATTCTGCAGGCACGAGGGAGTCGGTTCTTGACTGGTCAACACGCTTCCATATAATAAAAGGCATCGCTCAGGGTTTGACTTATATACACGAACACTGTGGAACCCCAATTGTTCACAGGGATATAAAATCAAGCAACATCCTATTGGATTCAGATATGAATCCTAAAATAACTGATTTTGGCACAGCTAGAGTTATCGTTCCAGGGGCAGATGAAGAGCACACAGACGATCTCCTAGGGCACAGTGTGAGACATTTACCCATCTATTTTTTTTCCTGAAAGAGGAGCTTTTCATGACAAAACAGCCATATATAATACCACATCGTCATGTTTTGATTTAATTTGATTTTCCTAGAGGTTATTTGGCTCCTGAATACTTGATGGAGCGGATCTACCTCAATCAAGAGCGACATTTATAGCTTTGGTATTGTACTTATTGAGATCATTGCTGGGAGGAGGCGTGTGTCACCTCCACAAGAAAGGACATAGCATCTACATACACGAGTTTGTAAGTAAATTACATAATAGTTTTCTACAAATTATTGCATCGATTTCTATTGTATTATAATAAGATGACACCTCCGGGGTTGAACTTCTGACAAGGAGACAATAAAAACTAAAGCATATGTGAATCTTGAATACGTAATAGCAATACATCTAGAATCACCTTGCTCATGTGGAATCTTGATAAAAAATAAGCACAAGCCCGCTCGCGTCTCCCTCCACACGGGCGGCCGGGCGGCAAACCCTAGCCGCCGCGCTGCCTCCTCCCTCCCCTCTACCGCTGCGCCGCTGCTGTAGCTGGCTGCTAACAAAGCCGCGTGGCCGGACGGGATGGAGGCGGTGGGGCGACACTCTCTCAAGTGGGTGGTGGCACAAGGTACTGCGGGCCGGCGTGGGCACCGCTCGCCCGAGCCGTGTGGGGCTCGGCGGAGGTCGCCGGCCGCGAGCGCGCGCGGCGCTGGCCAGCCTAGGCACGCGCGGGAGGACGGTGGCAATAGATTCCTCCGTCTCCTTCGTAGTCCCTCCGCCTCGTGCGTCGATGTTCCGCCGTCCAGCTTCCCAGTGGCTTGGGCGGACGAATCCGGTGCCACGACGGGGCGGATCCACCGCTGCGGGTCGAGGGGCGATGCTCATGATGGCGGGCGGCGGGCAGGGTGGGGGCTTTGGTTCTTCGTCTTCACAGACGGATCCGGGGCCCTTTGGACTTGGGGCGGCACCCAACGTCGGCAATGAGGTCCCTAGGCCGGATGCTCAGATCTGGTGTCTAGGTGGCCAGATCTGCCTTCGGACCGGTGATGGGCGTGGTGGTGGCCGGTGATGCGGCGGCAACCGGTTATGCATGTTGTGGTGGCTCAGGCTCCTGCAGCTGTTGAGGGTCGGCTCCTCTTCTATGCCGTCCCTCCCCTAATGGCCTTAGCTGCAGCGGCAGCCATGGCTGGTTCGACGTTCGGCCGTGGCCACGGTCAAGATGAAGGCATCGGTGTTGTTGGCGCGGCGGGTGGATGCGCCGAGTGATGGATCGAATGTTTGCCCTTCGGCATGCCACCTTGCCGGTGGGGGGTGGCTAACGCGCGCTTTGTGGCTGCGGTGAGCAACCGGCGTGTCGATGCCCCTTCGACGAGGCTTGCAGGGCGACTAGCAACGGCGACGGTGGTGTCAAGCTGGTCCGTATCTCGGTCGACGTCCGAGCTAGGGTTACTTGGAGCGAAAGCTTGGCGATGGCGGCGCCGCCGCACCGTTCTCCCCGTTGGGGGTGTCGCGTCCCCTAGTTTTTCCACGGGTGAAAACCCGTCCACTTGGACGGCGATGGCGGCGCGAACGCCGTAACCTTCCCGAAGCGTCGGCGTGTGGATTTTGGCACGGCTAGGATTTGTGAATGAGGCCTTGGCGGGAGTCGGTGCTGCACTTACGTTTTGCTTGTGCTGGGCAACGATGAGCTTCTTGGCCTCGGGAGCTCCAGACTTGTATCTTTCTTGGGTTGTCATTCTCTCTGTTGTAGTAGCGTGGGATTGGTTTTTGGGTCCGGTTTTTGCACATAAACTAGGTCAATTCTCTTCTACTTATTAATATCATAGCCGAACAATTTGTTCCTGGATCTTTCAAAAAAAACATCTAGAATCACACTATACATAGTTTAAACCATCAGTAGCATCATTATTGGAATATTTGTTTGCAGGCTCGGGAATTATGGACAGAAGGAAGATCAACTGAGCTTATAGATCCACTGCTACCCAAGGAAGAACATCAAATAGCTGAGATAGCAAGATGCATTCAGATTGGATTGCTATGTATTGAGCGGAATCGGGATGACGGACCCTCCATGTGGGATGTCCTCCTCATGCTAAGCTGTGAGAGTGCCAGCTTACGTGCACCTAGCACTAACTACACTACTACTGATTATTCCCCATAAAGTCAGAGTCCAGCACAGCACCGTTGAGAGGAGATACGTCATCATACGTAGAACATGATTCAGATTGCATCAATGACATTGTTTTAGACGACACGACAGATCACAGATAATACTGCAGAAGTGCCCTTCAACACAACGCAAGTTATCCTCCCGGAAACAAGAATTATTGTGAATTTATATTCTTATACACAAAATTATAATTATATATATATATAGACACACACACACACACACACACACACACACACAGGTTGTGCAATGTGTTTTGAAGGGTGGCCTTATCTGAACTGTAATTACTACTAGCTGTTTTGATCGTGAATGCAATGGTGGTTATGGTGTTATTAATCCTAAATGCTACTCCCACCATCCAAAATTGTAAGTCATTTACAAGAATCTTGGAGAGTCAAAGTTTGTGAAGTTTAACCAAATTTATATAACAAGATAATAAACATTCATAATGCTAACTAACTATCAATAGAATTCTTCATTAATTATATTTTCTAATTGTCATGATATACCTATTTGATGTCACAAATGTTTGCAGTTTTCTCTATAATTTTGGTCAAATTTGTAGTGCCTTGACTCTAAGATTCTGAATGACTTATAATTTGGAATGGATGAAGTTCTATAGAAGCCTGTTTGGCACAACTTCATTTTTATTTTTTGCCGAACACAACTTCTCAAAACAGATACATGGATGAAGCTCTCCATGTACCTCTTGTCAACGTCGTTGTGGTGCTCAAGCAGATGGATCCGTCGTCCCTCGAGGAACCGACGATGTGCTGATGGTGACCATGTCCGCAAGGTGCCATTTCATCTCCAAGAGCACGTTAAGCCTGTAGCTTCCCAATCGTGTTCACGAGCACCTTGGGTGGCCATTGGTCCATGCTCTCAAACAGCTCTCAGAACATTTCCATGACGGCCATGTACTGCACTTTGCTTGTTGAATCAATCAGGAAGGAAGGACGAGAAGTCCCGGATCTGGAGAGGATGGATCAGCGCCAGCCAGCTCACCTCTTGCGAAGGGTTGTCGCCGCCAGTGGTGTCGACGTGGCAGGCAATTAGCTCACAGCAGGCGCCCTGGAAGTAGAGGTACTCAACTCGCTGGATCCAGTACACAGCGAAGGTGGATGCCATGGCGCCTCGCCACGTCGACCATCACAGGTCCCACCATTGTGAACATGATGCTTGTCATTGGGGTCCCCACCAAGGCTCTCCGCTCTCCTGCAGGCCCACTCCAGTGTGGTCTTGGGCGTGGTGACGTCATCGTTGAAGCTATCCCCACCAAGGCTCTCCGCTCTCCTGCAGGCCCACTCCAGTGTGGTCTTGGGCATGGTGACGTCATCGTTGAAGCCATCCAGTGGGAAACGTAGGAGAGGATGCCGTCGTGCCTCCACTGTGGTCTTGTTAGAAAATGTACCCTCACTAGAAAATGTTGGAGTAGAAAACCAAAGACTATTTATAGTAGCAAATGTGGTCAAACTGGTTGGATTTTTGTTCCATCATCATGCCAAAGCATGTTTTATTATTAGGAAGAGAAAGATACAATGAAAGGTCCCAGTAAGTCTAGACTTACCACGATCAACCCATTCCTATTACAAGACTAGTTTCAAAAGCCTTGTCTGGAATGACTTCCCATGTTGTGGAATACAAAAGAGTTTTTTAGGTATACAAAAATTCTAGGTCCCTTATAATCAGTGTTGTATCCTTGCAAAGGTCAACATCTTTAGGCTCCATCCCACTCGGTAGCTTCCAATCGAAGTGGTACAGAAGGCTGGCTGGTGCAAGCTCCATACTGGCCAATCCAAGGTTTGGTCACGGGCACAAACGGCGGCCAGACCCGAATTGGAGAAATTCATAGTCTCTCCCTTTGATGTCTAGGTTGGTGTTCTCGAACCGGTCTGGCTTGAATTCCTCAGCATCTTCCCAATACTTGGTGTCCCTGCAAATCGCCCAAACTTTGACTAGCATATAGCCCTCCCACGGTTTAAACCCTAGTATGCATTGCAGCCTGTCCAAAACACCTACCACTTGGCCTTGAACCGGGCCCACTTTAACTGGACTTAGGTAGGAAAAAGAGATAGAACAAATTAGGTACAACAATGGATAAAGAGGTCTAATGTTGCACAATCCATTTATCTGCATAGCATAATAGAGAAGAAATAGCTATTATAAGTCAAACCTTAAACTTCTAATTCTAAGTACGAAAAAGGTTGAGCAACCTAATCAAGCATGAGGTTAAGTTGGATAAGTTTCTTTCTGAGATTATGCATCTATATCTAGAGGAACACATTTTGTTCTAGCTCCAACACTCTCCAAGCACTCAATTGGCTATAGTGGGCATCGTGGATGGATCACCACTCTTGCTGTCTAACAATTTGTCTAATGTGCAACTGGATGGATGAGGATGGTGCCCACCTATTTTTCAAGTGCAAGGGAGTTAAAAACAAACTCTAGCCTTCACTGCTTGCGCAGTTGTGCACAGACTCAATTATGTGTTTGTCTATTGCAATTTATTATTTAGCTACTATCAGTGTTGAGTAGGTAAGTATGTGGAAGTTTGATGCTAGCATTGCCCACAACAGAGGAAACCAGAGAGAGAGTGAAGGAGACTAGTTGCTAGAGAGTAAACAAATGCTTGTCCTAGATCACCCTCCAGATTCGTCTCTCCCCTTTTATAGAGGAGGCAGGAAAGAAGGTTCGTTTCATGCCCCTCAGTGGGCTAGTATTTACAAAAATTGCCGCTAAAAGATACAAAACGCTCCTAAAAACTATTTGGAGAGACATAGGCTTTGTAATTGGGCCTTGAACATGATGGTGGGGGTCATGAACATATGACACACGCCAGTAGTAGCCCTTCAAATATTTGGTTTTGATTGAAAGTTTGAAGCCAAATAGGCCAATACAACAAGGTGTGGCCCCTGTTACATCTCATAATCTCATTACTTAACATTCGTCTATACAAAGTCTAGGGATTTCTTGGTGACTTGCTCCTCACAACTCAGTTTTATTCAAATAGGACATTAGTGTGGTTAAAGCAAGTGAGGCAGTTGCCATAGTCAAAATAGTCATAGGCGCTCACAACTTCTCTTCAAACCTTTACTCACTAGCACAAGGCAAAGGTTTTGTCTCGGGGAAAATTACCTGTCTAAAGTGTTCCTCACGATACCATCTTGGCTTGCACTTGTGGGTATTTCTCCTTTTGGTCGAGTCACCACTCGAAGACTCAAAACTGGAAGAAGTAATTTTGGTCTACCTCTAATAAGATATGAACTGAGATTATGAAAGAAAATAAAAACAAAAATAAAATAAAACAACACCAACAAGAATGAGGTAGAAGATATAGATAAAATGCTGCATGCCTCGCTCAAAGAAGATGAAGAAGGCCAAACGAATGCTCAAGCGACGACAACAACAACTCTCGTAGGAGAGAGTGCGCCTCTGTGTTGGCAAATGAGCAAGGGGGATCCTTAGAGCGCCTGGACGGGGTTTTTATACCACTGAGGGCCCCTCCTTTCGAGGCAGTTACCCCGAACTTTGAATTCCGTGGCTTGTAGTTCGAGGCTAAGAGAGCTGGAACGTCGTTTCGGTTACCGTTGTATAGTCTCGAAGTACGTGCCAAAAAAAATTAACTAAATAACAATAACAATAGTACCAAGAATTTATACTAGAAGATAATAAAAATAATAATACTAACGGTCTTCGCTGCCTTGCATTCGTTTTTGGAGACTGTTTGCAGACCGAATTAATAGTTGGTGCTGAGGAAAATCACTGAAAAACCTTTTTTTGGTTTTGGATAATTGATGATACCTAGTTGCTAATGGTTTATCTAAGTGTGATTAGATAGATTAGCAACATGTGATGATGTGGAGCACATGAATCATTAACTTAAATAGTGGACATGGTTATATGATCGTGCTCATGGAACAAGAAAGAGAAAAACAAAACCATGGATCTCAAGGCAAAGGTATAATTTGGTTCTTGTTTTTACACTCAAGACACCATAGAGGGTGTGAGTGATTCAGGGGTTGATAACCATACTATAAAGAGGGAAAATATAATTGTTTTACTCACCAAAGTCGTGGTGCTCCAACCGAGCCATCGTAGAGCCGTCATCGTGGGTCATGAGCTTGCCGGCGTCGTGGCAAGGCAGGTGGCTGGTCTCGGCAGAGGCTCGCTACCACAGTTGTAGTGGCCCAGCTGCGACAGTCCGTGTCATGGACGGGGATGTGCACAATGGTGGTGGGCTGACGTCCTTGGCTTGGCTCGATCGATGAGGATGCACGAGCTCGAGCTGGCTCCGCCGTGGCACGTGGTGGTGGCGAGGCCGGCGGCTCGTCCCCCGGCGAGGGTTCCGCGCTGCGCTATCCAAAACGTCCACTAGTAACGAAATGATTTTGCGAGCACTTGCAAAATCTTTTCCGTAGCGGCACTTTTTTTTTGCCCGCCACGGAAAATACCCCGCCACGCCCAGCATTTCTTTTACGTGGCGGGTGTTTTTTTGCCGCCACGGCAAAGATTTTTTTCGCGTGGCGGGCACCTTAACACGCCCGCCACGGATTGTATTTTCCGTGGCGGGCGTGTTAAGGCGTGCCCGCCACAAAAATCTTTCCGTGGCGGGCAAACTAAAAGGCCCGCCACCGATAATTGACCCGCTTGTTTAGGCCCAACAGACCATGCAAGGCCCAATCCGGCGTCCAGTTATATAATAGCCACTTAGGGTTTTGTTGCCCCCCACTCTCTCTCTTCTCTCATTAGACCGGAGAACTTCTCTCTCTTCTCTCTAGCACCTTCTCTTGCACTCCGCTCAACCACCGAGCACCTTCTCTTCCACTCTTCTCTGCCGGATCCACGCCATGTCGTCCCACCGGCGCGCCTGACCGAGCACCCCGGCGGCGCGCGGCTTCCCTCGCACCGGTGGTGGCGCAACAAAGCACTCCGGCGGCGGGCGCGACGAGGGAGCCGCCTCCGGCGGCTGCGCGCGACGAGGGAGCCTGCTCCAGCGGGCGGCGCTGAGGAGGGAGCCGCCTCCGGCGAGAGCGCTGACAGAAGCGGTGGCGAAGTGGCTCCCGGCCGCGGCTCCGGCGAATCCGGCGGTGGCGCTTCTTTTGGCGGCGGTTTTCGGCGATGGATCGGCGGGATCCGTCAGCGGCGCTCCTCTTGGCGGCGGTTCAGCGATGGATCGACGGGATCCGCTGTGGCGCTCCTTTCGGGCGGCGGATCCGGCGATGGCTCGGCGGGATCCGGCGATGGATCGACAGATCGGGCGCCGGCGCGGCTGCCGCAACCCTAGACGGGCTCGGCGGGCTCAGATGGGCTTCGCGGGCCTGTCTAGGGTTTTGCTCTTTTTTTTTTTTTCAAACCATACCGTGGCGGGCATCCTAATGCGCCCGCCACGGATATTATCTTTACCGTGACGGGCAATCGTAGCCCGCCACGCAAGTCACGCGATTAACCGTGACCTTTCATTAGTGACGGGCTACAAAGGCCCGCACGCAAAAATCTATTATGCCCGTCACGCAAAAGGTTTTAGGTACTAGTGGTCACATTGTTACAAGGAATCAGGAATGGGTTACGATAAATATCAGAGCATGATTACCTGCATCCCTAGCATGGGAAACTGTATTCATTTTCTGGACTGACATATGGATTGAACATGCCATGAAAGTTAAGTACCTTGTCTTTTCTCCTTCGCCAGTTGCTTCATCGAGATTCTTCTTGAGCCACTCCATGGAAAGAATCCTCAGTCCTACTCTTTCCCCGCAAGCTAATGACCAACTGAGTGAGTTGATGCAGATCACTACATGGGATGAAAACACACATGACAGATGGCTTCACATTTAGGGGACTCAGAAACACAAAAGTAAGAAGGCTTATAAAATTCTTATTGGCAACAACCCAGCCCCTCCAATGTTCAAGTGGCTAGGTCAGCAGGTTACCCTGGCAATCATAAATTTTTCTTCTGCTTCTCATCAGTGATACACTAAACACCAGGTAAATCCTAAAAAGAAAAAAACATGCAACTTGATGATTATAGTTGTGTTCTTTATGGTCTCAACTGTGAAGAGACCTGCTTTCACCTCCCTTCAGTAAAAACTGCTAGAACACCATTCCTATCATTTGGGATATGAATGTCATCCCTCTTGACATGGTTGTTAAGCCAAGAGCAGATTTTAATAATATTATGTTCAGAGAGAATATGACCACAGTCTGTTGGGTCGCTTGGACCATGAGGGAAACAAAATCATCTTCGATAATTGCCAGAGAAGTGTGGAACCGTGGAAGGGAAAATTCAGAGATGAGCTTGGATTGGTGTGCATCAAAGCCAAGGCTTGGAGGAGTATTCAAATTAAACTTTGGAGAAATAGCTATATGTAACATTAGTCTTTTTTTCCTTCTGGGCTTGAAAGCCTTGTAATTCTTTCATGTACTTACATTGTATTATTTAACTAGTCCATCAACCCGTGCTCGCGCGACGGTTAGAATATTAAGAGTAAATATTTGTATTAATATATTAATATTTACATTTAGATATCACGATGTTATCCTACATCATGTCACTTGATTAGTGAATAGAGTTTCATGTGAGATTTTACAATAGGGAAGACGTAAGCACAACATGTTATACTAACCATATTTTCTCAAGACGTTTGATATTTTATCAATGAATTTTGATGTGTTATATTATCAATGTAGATATGCCAAACATTTTTGTTAAATATTAAAAAATATTTATCTTCTGTATGTGTGTGTATGGTTTGCATGTTGGCACAATATGTTGTCTAAAATCATCAATTATAATTGTATTATTATTAAAAACTAAGGAATGTAGAAACACATTTGTGCTTTATCATTATTTAAATGTTTTTGATAAGCTATTAAACTAATAGTATGATATAGATAATTTAGATATAAAATTAAACATGATACATGTATTATCTTTCATAGTGGCCTATTATAACATCGTTTCCTAGAACATAGAGGACTTAAAATTAGACTACAAATATTTATGTATTATATGATGTTTTACAAAAAACGTGTGCTCTTATCACTAAAAACAATATGCAGAATTTTGTTATCTTGGAGTATTATTTAACTTAACTACTGTCATTTATAAAGGATTACATATTCACGTGTGATAAGTTGATAAAATAAATACTTATTCTAATGTATATATATGTTTAGTTGGTCTACATAATGGAGCATAACAATATTTTTATAGCTTATATTAGTAGTTGTTGCATGGGGGTCTATATCTTAGTTTTTTTATATGTATGCTTCATCAATCGAGGCATTATTATGTACTTATAGTAGTAGATTGTATGTGTGCACAGAAGTTGCCTGTTAGAATGGCTCAAACTTACTTGAATGATATATGGTTGTTGCAAAATCCATGTTTTTCTCGACAAAACTTAATGGAAATTAGATATCAATAATGTATTAAAAAAGGCATGATATGGATTCATAAATGTGAATGTATTTAAAAGGCAATGAAATGGATTCATAATTATAATTGTCACGAAACATAATTCAAATTTGTGTGCATTGTTTGATGATAAAGAATATGCTGCAAAATACTAATTTCTTATTCTCCTTGGGGATTGCCGAAAGGCTAATATTATTGAGTTATTGATATTGAATGAATACCTACTTCTAAATTTGTTCACAGTTGTTGATCTTACTGCAATGACATGAGATATTGCTCTCTCATCACTTTCCTCTACGTTGTTCCCAAAATTGAACCCTAAATTTTTGCCACTACAAATTGAAAAATAATATAACTTAAGATGTGCACAAACCTTAGGAAATATGATGAGCTCAATATGGAGCTACAGAAGCATGCATGTAAATGTTGGGAATTATTATTATTGATCAATTATTAGGATTAATCCCAAAAGGTGTCCTCTCTCTCTCTCCTCTGTGACATGTAACTACCAACACAGGGCCCACCCACACAAACAAACTATCCATTGAGGTGAAAGAGTCATTTTGAATCACTCGCTTTCTCTCATTATTTTACTTTTATAACAATAAGCACGTAAAAGTTTTGTGTCTCTTTGGTGAAGGAAAAATAGCTTACTCAAGTTCACGACCACAATGTCACGAATTTTTGTCACTTCCAAGCTAGTTTTTGTTTCTTCTAGTGTTCCAATGTTTGCTGCAACTCCATGATATCTATGAAATATAAATATGAGATATTATCCAACGATGATCAAATGAGAGGAAAAACTTAAAAAATATAATGTTAGTGCATTGTTCATGTAAGATTTCCCTCTCGAGGAGTGGTTTGAATTTTCTCTTATAGGCCGTATTAATAACACCATGCATGCATCTTGATCCCCTATTTTCTTTCGAATCATTAGCATGTAAATGAAAGTGATCTAACGGCATTATAATGTTAGTAAACAATAAGTATCATATTGATCAAGACTCATTTGCTCGAACCTTTTTTTTACCGAAACACAAGGGATTTCCCCTACCTATTTTTTTCATTTTAAATTGAAAGAAACAATGTTATATACTCTAGTGACCTTGCTTTGATGTTTAATAATTCCTTTAGTGGCTTAATCTCGATGCATTTTTAGTGAAAATTACAGCAACCATCACGTTTGGAGAACTAAATCAGCAATCATGATAAGCATAACAGGTTCAACTATTTAGTTGAAGGTTTTTCAAAACTAATATGATGTATCCAATGGGTCTACGTATCAGAGACATGTGCTGCATATTTTCTCTAATGCATGGATACACAGGAAAATTAATTAATAATGGATTGTTTGTCTAAAATTTAATATGTGCACTTAAGCAAAGATAGTCATACTCTTCTTTAGCATTTAACAATAATTTTCAAGATTTATATGCACTTGTTTACTATTTCAAACTAATGGAAAGGGCATACCAGTGTCGCCGGCTCCCGCACTAAGCGGGTCTAGGAAGGGTGATTAGCGACGGGCTTTACCCGCACACTATGCAATGTATGGAGATTGGGGCTCGAACCCTAGACCTTCCGGTCACAAAGGTAAAAAGCACTACCACTTGCCTCACGGTCACCCTCTAAATGAAGCATGCAAATAGAAGAAATAATTTGATAAATAGATGATATAGCAGCACAATAATGGAGTATGGATTCCATGGATGCTGCAAAAATCACAATCGATCTGTTCAATTAACAAAGAAAGAAAATTAGAATTGTGAGATTTACCTCTATTAGGGCCCACAAGGTTGTTCAGAACTAATATATTAGTTGAGAGATGGGCAATTTAGGTACAAACTACATAGGTACATATAACTTTACATTACCTTTCATAGTGATATTTATGGATAATTTGAATGCAAACTCAGACGTCAAAGCATTATCTTTCATAGTGATAGAGATGGATAATTTGTAAAAAAAAATATTATTCGATCGGTTTCATTATCTTTTATAATTGTGGAGGTTTGAATTTTTGCATATAGACTTTATTGATAACGCCACCTCCATGGATCATTGTCCAATAGTTTTCTTAGCAACATCAGAATGCAATCAATGGTATTATTATTAAGTTGGAAATGGGCCTTGAGCGTAGTGGTTGGAGCTCTGGGTAGCACCCAACAGGCTAGGTTTGAGTTCTCGTAGGGATGAATTTTTGGGTTAGTTTAAAAACCAGAAGAAAATAGGTACGGGGATCCCCTGCCTATGGTTTTAAAAAAATTAATAAATTATTAAAAAAACTATACCGGTTGTAGTCGTTGTAGCGTCACATTCCTTGTCGGTGTTTGCTTTGGTACATAGTCTGCTTAACATCACCTTCTTCATCTGCCTTCTTCATCGGTGTTCATCGGTAGATTGTCTAGTGTCGCCTGTCTCGGTGGTGTTGGCCAGTAGTGTAGCATTGCCTTCAGCAAAGTACCGCTGATGTAGGAGCCATTGCAGATGGCGTCCCATACTAATTATCTTGATATCGCCTAGTGTTGTGGAGTCGCTGATGCGTATGAGGAGCCGTTCGTGACAATGTCCTTGCTGACTCTGTGCATCGGACATTCATGGTGATCACTGTTACACACTTTCGAACACTCATCACCACAGTACATTTTCATAGTGCAAGCAACCCATACCATGAAAGTAGAGTCAAACATTGGTAGGATCTCGTGATCGCAGACCGGTATTCAGGAAGCAATCTGCATGAAAAACGCATGGCGAAGCCTTCCGTTATAGAGAGACGCAAGCAGATCAACAAAAAATTGCGAACGGGTGGAGCACAGACCTGGTGCCGTAATGACAGGACATCCAGCGCCTCAATCTGCATGAAAACGCATGGCGAAGCCTTCCCTGTTATAGAGAGGCAAGCAGATCAACAAAAAAGTTGCGAACGGGTGGAGCACAGACTTGGTGCCGGTAATAACAGGACATCCAGCGCCTCAATCTGCATGAAAACGCATGGCGAAGCCTTCCGTTATAGAGAGACGCAAGTAGATCAACAAAAAAATTGGGAACGGGTGGAGCACGCACTGGTGCCGTAATGACAGGACATCCAGCGCCTCAACCGAAGGAGTCGGCCGCAGCCCGGTGAAGATGTTGGTGTTCGCGCTGAATTGGTTTCTTCCTTGCGTTCTTCGCCCGGGCGATCACAATTCGCGGCACGCGTGTGGAGGGGGCGGCGCCTATTTTTCTCTCCGTAGGGAAGAGTCTTCCGCTCGATCCGGTAATGAGAATCCTTGTTACGTAGGTATTTAGAATGATGGATTTATTTTTTACGTTTTTATGAAATAATAATGGCAAATGTGGGTAATTTTCTAGAAAATAAAGTAGATCTAACGGTTACCGATTGTCGAGTCTATAGATTTGATGGCTAGATGTTTTTGATTAATGAGAGAATTTCTAGCATTTTATCTTTTTCTTAGCCCTTCTGGTGAGGATTAACGTGGAGGCTTCATTGGAGCCTCCAATTAGTACTAGTAAGATTGAAAAGCAAAATAATAAAAACGGTCGAGCATTCCCCGACCGGTTTGGTAAGAAAAAAAACGTAAGAAAAGGCAGAATGAGTGGAGGTGCTCACACAGGCCGACTCCATAGAACTTATCTTGATTATATCTAAGTGATTGTGAGCCATTTATTTATTTTGAAGATAAGAGGCGACCGTGTCTTCTACAACTGTGGTCTCCCTCGCCCCTCGACCAAACCGAACCGATCGACACCTAGAAAAACACACTTTCCGTTCCGAGTTTCCGGTTTATCCGCCGCTAGAACTTATTTTGATTATAACCGGTGAAAAAAATACCAGGTCAAATCAAATCTGATAACGACGTACTCCGTATAGAAGAATTAAGGAAGAAAACCACACGTCGATCGATCTGCTGATCGCCACTATCGTAAGAGGGCCCCGGTCGAATCTATCACGATGGCCATGCACCCACTCGTCGAGACGACGAGCTCGAGGTCCGTGACGGTGAGCGTCCAAGCCATCCACAGTTTCGAGGTGACGAGTTTCTCGCTGCTCGAAGGCATGGGCGCGGGCAAATCCGTCAGCTCCAGAACCTTCCGCGCCGGCGGCCGTGGCTGGAACATCAGGGTCTATCCCGACGGATGGAATAAGGACGACGACATGGCTGAGTACGTGGGCGTGTTCTTGTGTTTGGTCGACAGACCCAAGGGTGCCATGACTAGGACCAAATTCAAACTGGAGTTACTAGTGCAGAAAGACGGCAAAGTGTCAGGGTTCTCATCCTGCATATGCAGCTGCGGGGGAGGGAGCCACAAGGCGCTGTGGCCTCTAGGAGACGGATCTTCTAGCGAAACAGGTAACATAATTTTAACAGAATTTCAAGGGATCATGTGCATCTCAATTAGGTTTGCCCCCAATTTCCTTGCAATAGATCTACATTATTATCTCAATTCCTTGCACATGCTTTGTTTGGGTATTCAGGTGTATTTACTCTCACATAGCAGGTACAATAGGATCTGTTTGTTTTGAGATAACAAATCTGTCATTAACCTTGGTAGTGGTACGATGAATTTCAGTGTTGCCTGTAAGAGAATGACAGCTCAACAACATACATCTGAATAATGACACACTTTTGAGATCAGTTCGGAACTCTATTCGGTTTTAGTTTAGTCCCAATGGCACTACTGTAAGTTAAGAGTAGTAATAGTAAAGTTTCCAGGATGAATTGGAGATTGGAGAGTTCATCTTTCATGTGGTTTTACGAGAGGTCATTATGGGCCTGTTTCGCTTTGTTTGATTAATTGGTTGGGAATGCATTAAGATTTCAGCACTGGGAAACCTATTTAAGTCACTACTACAAAAAGGCACTAAGAGGGTGCCTACGTTTTTGATTAGGGGCGGCTCATACTTTGAGCCACCCCCCAATGTATCTGAAAAATCCTGGTCGACGAACCGCCCCTAATGAGGACACATTAGGGGCGGCTGGTGGCGGCTCGTGTACCAGCCGCCCCTATCGTTATTAGGGCGGCGCCGGGTGATGAGCCGCCCTAATGTGGTCCACAATAGGGGTGGCTCTATATTGAGCCGCCCCTACAAAGGGTTGCAATTTTAAAATGAGGCACTAAAAATTAAAATTTTATAAACGACCTCGGATGGAAAAACTTTCTAAATATGAAATGTAGATCTCGAAAAGTTATGAAACTTTGTAGTTGACCACTTTTTAGTTCGAAATCATCTAGTCATGCAAAAGCTGTGTTCAAATGTCTCAAATTTGAAATTCAAATTTAGAAAAAACGACCTCGGACGGAAAAACTTCCTAAATATGAAATGTAGATCTCGAAAAGTTATGAAACTTTGTAGTTGACCACTTTTAGTTCGAAATCATCTAGTCACGCAAAAAGTCGTGTTCAAATGTCTCAAATTTGAAATTCAAATTTAAGTAACGACCTCGGACGGGAAAAACTTCCTAAATATGAAATGTAGATCTCGAAAAGTTATTAAACTTTGTAGTTGACCACTTTTTAGTTTGAATCCGTTTAGGGCCTCAAATAGTCAATTTACACTCGGATTTGTATAATATATGAGGACGCGGAATGGGATATAGACACATACAAGTGTGTAGTGTAGTGGAGGGAAGGATCGCGCGTGAACTCGAGGTGAAGGGTTCAAATCTTGGCGGCCGCAATATTTGCAAAAAGCTTGAAAAAAAATCACCATGTGTAGGGGATGTGGGTGGCTAGCCGGTGGGGTCTTACCCTTTTTTTAAAATCTTTTGTTATTTGTTTTTGAATTTTGAAAATGCGAAATCTGCGATCCACATTAGGGGCGCTCAAACAGGAACCGCCCTCGATGTGAACTCAAACAGAACCGCCCCGATGTGTTCACATTAGGGGCGGCTCTCAACCACCCCTAATGTGGAAGCACATTAGGGCGTTTTTTATTAGGGGCGGCTGGAGGAGCCACCCCTAATGTGCATCTTTAGCCGCCCCTAATGTGCCTGTTTTGTAGTAGTGAGTAGCACAGAGATTTATAGTATTGCAGCCAACATGGACAAGCAGTGGATGAGAGCACCTAGGTAATATATTAGTTACAAATTGCTCTTGTTTTACCACTGTCGAGTACAGTTCCATAGAAAGCTTAATTTTCATTGTTGCATCTTAGGTGGTCAGTCGAGTATGATGAAGGCCTTCTTAACTTTATATTATTCACTACTACTACAAAACAGGCACATTAGGGCGGCTAAAGATGCACATTAGGGGTGGCTCCTCCAGCCGCCTTATAAACGCCCTAATGTGCTTGCACATTAGGTGGTTGATGAGAGCCGCCCCTAATGTGAACACATCGTGGGCGTTCCTCGTTGAGTTCACATCGTGGGCGGTTCCTCGCTTTGAGCCGCCCCTAATGTGGATCGCAGATTTCGCATTTTCAAAATTCAAAAACAAATAATAAAAGATTTTTTAAAAAAGGGTAAGACCCCACCGGCTAGCCACCCACATCCCCTACACATGGTGATTTTTTCAAGCTTTTTGCAAATATTGCGGCCGCCAAGATTTGAACCCTTCACCTCGAAGTTCACGCGCGATCCTTCCCTCCACTACACTACACACTTGTATGTGTCTATATCCCATTCCGCTGCCCTCATATATTATACAAATCCGAGTGTAAATTGACTATTTGAGGCCCTAAACGGATTCAAACTAAAAAGTGGTCAACTACAAAGTTTAATAACTTTTCGAGATCTACATTTCATATTTAGGAAGTTTTTCCTTCCGAGGTCGCTTTTTAAATTTGAATTTCAAATTTGAGACATTTGAACATAGCTTTTGCGCGTGACTAGATGATTTCGAACTAAAAGTGGTCAACTACAAAGTTTCATAACTTTTCGAGATCTACATTTCATATTTAGGAAGTTTTTCCGTCCCGAGGTCGCTTTTATTTAAATTTGAATTTCAAATTTGAGACATTTGAACACAGCTTTTTGCATGACTAGATGATTTCGAACTAAAAAGTGGTCAACTACAAAGTTTCATAACTTTTCGAGATCAACATTTCATATTTAGAAAGTTTTTCCATCCGAGGTCATTTATAAAATTTTAATTTTTAGTGCCTCATTTTAAAAATTCGCAACCCACCGTAGGGGCGGCTCAATATAGAGCCACCCCTATTGTGGACCACATTAGGGGCGGCTCATCACCAGCCGCCCCTAATAACAACAGGGCGGCGGTTAACGAGCCGCCCCTAATGTGTCCTCATTAGGGCGGTTCGTCTCAGCCAGATTTTCGCGATACATTAGGGGTGGCTCAAAGTATGAGCCGCCCCTAATCAAAAAACGTAGGCACCCTCTTAGTGCCTTTTTTGTAGTAGTGATTTGCCTTCGCTACATCAGCCCAACAGAATAGAGTGCTTTGTCCTTGCAGTGATTGTGGAAATAATTATTGAGACATAAGCATTTATTATCTATTTCTAGCAGTTCACGGTCACCGTGTTGTCTGATTCCATCGATTTCCTCTCTGTATCTGTAGGCAGCCAGCTGGAGGCCAACAGGAAGGCCATGAACATCCAGGTGCATATCTGTGATTTCCCCCTCGCTCCCTCCTAGGTCTCACCTGGTCTGTCTGTCTCCCAACCCTCCCTTAATTACTACACTAGAGTATGTATTTTGCTATCAAGTAGTTCCTAGCCAGTGGTGAGGCTATGCAAACTAGAAATTCATAAATTATTTAGACAGAAACATGCAGCCCAGAAGCAAGTTCAGAGAGGGCTGAATTAATGAAATTGTTTATAGGTATTTTTCTTACACCAAAAGTGAGTACTACTGGAGTGTAAGCTCTCTGCTTTTTTGTAGTCTGAACATACTTTTTTCCTTACTCTGAATGTATATGCATCCTTTTAGATACTGATGAAATAATTGTATTAATCTCTTATTCAGTTCATTACTTGTCAAGGAGAAAAAATCAACAAATATATGTCTTGTAATGCAACTAGGAACCTGCAATCTGTAGAAAAAGCACTGCTGAATGAGCTGTAGCTCTGAGCTCTGACATAAACTATGTTTTCTGCACAGAGCTGAAGGTTTGGACGCCTGGTGGAGTTTAGATAAGAGTTTTGATCTAAGTGGTGCTTCACAGGTATCTGAGCAAGGCTGCAGCTCCTGCAGTAGATGCCTTGTAGATGTATCTGAAGATTGTAAAGAACCTGATAGTTCAAATGCTTTCTAAATGTATCTAAAATCTGTACTGAATTCGATTGCTGAAATAGATGAAATATGTGTAATGCATAGATTTTTGGATGAATATATTATTAATTTTTGCTAGCTTGAATTCAGGCCAGCATATATTTGGATGGATATATTATTAATTTGTGCTCACATTGTTTCATTCTCAAATGGATTGTGCTAATTTACCTTGTGTTTGGAGGCATTTTTAATAATGCCTCAATAATATTTTGAAGGCTTATACAAAATGCCTTCAAAAAGTATTGTAGGCATCTAGAAAATGCCTTCATATGTTGACTTTAGAAGGCGTATTGAAAAAATGCCTCAAAAGACCTTTTAAGCCTATGCTGTAGTGGCATAGCATCGCGGACCTTCGAGACATCACCTTCTTACTGGGGTGACGGCAAGTTCGTAGAGAAATCCAAGCTAAAGCAACTGCTGGGGCCCAACGTCGACTGCTTCACAGTCAGGTGTGCCTTGACCGTCATCGGCGAGTCTCAATCCGAGGACGTAGCAGTACCAGCCGTCGTCATGGAACAACTTCCAGAGCCAAACATGCACCAGCAGTTTGAGAACATGTTGAAGTCTGGTAAAGGCATGGATGTCACGTTCGATGTGGATGGCCACATCCTCCAAGCCCACAGATGTGTTCTTGCTGCACGTTCTCCGGTGTTTGAAGCACAACTCTTGGGTCCCATGAAGGAGAAGGCCATACAAGAGCCCATCAAAGTTGCTGACATGGAGTCTTCCATCTTTGTGGAGCTTCTTCAATTCATATACATAGACTCCATATCAGACAGTAAGATGGAAGGCGATGATAAAGATATCTCAATGCAACACTTGCTGGTTGCCGCAGATCGATATGGGCTGGATAGGCTACGGCAAATCTGCGAGGTCAGCTTGTGCCAAGGCATCCATGCGCAGATGGTTGCCACCACTCTAGCTTTAGCAGAGCAACACCATTGTGCCCTCCTCAAGACGCCTGCCTCAAATTTGTTGCCTCGCGACGGGATGTACTAGGTGTTGTCTTGAAAACAGATGGATTCAAGCATCTCGTGGCAAGCTGTCCTTTGATTGCGCTGGAGATATTAGACAAGATCGTCGAAGCATAAGCAAGAAGTCTGGGTTGCCCTCTCCGGATCCGGCTTTCCCATGGCTAGAGCAGCGGTGCGCGTCCTCCATACTACACAGGGCGGTGCCCATGGAGATGGTTGGTGCGGAGCCCCGTTCTATGAGTGGCGCCGACTCCCGGTCCACACCGGCGCGCTTCTTCTCCAGATCCACGGAGGAGGCAGTGCCCTTTACCCTGGTGGTGACGACGGCATAACAGAGCTCCCCGGTGTGCGCGTGTCCACGGACGATGTCCGGTGGCTGGGCATGGGACCAGATCTGGGGGTGGGGGTGTGCATGTCGTCGCCTCCCTTGGATGCCGAGATGGTCCTGCCATAGCGTGCAAGATCATTGGGCGAAAGCTCGCAAACGACGACGCCTATGGACATCATGTTCCTTCCCCGGCGCGTTGTGGAGGTGTTCTTACATTGCAATGGCAGCCATTCCTCACACATTCTAATAGTGAGCAACGACCTCTCTTTTGCTGGGCAGATGCTTTTCCATTGGTGACAATATTTAGCGTCACGATATACCTTGACGACTCGGCAACACATAGAGTCGGCGGATCGAAGACAATTTGGGGTCTTCCACCTGCACAAAACATCGATGGTGGCTATTCTGAATGCCACCGATACATTAAGGTGGAGGGGCAACAGTGAGGGCACACGATTTCAAGCGTGGGCTGATTTGTCAGCTGCAGTGGAGGCTGTCTCCATCCAATGAGTTTCTTTCAAGTTCATTTTAGTGCATGTTGTTCAAGGCGTGGTGGCTGATTCGAAGACCGCCATGAAGCGACATCGATATCTTTAGCACTGTCTTGAGTAGTAATGTCAATTCTTTTTTAGATGTAGATCTTTAGTACATTTATCTTTTTTTTATGAAATAGGAGGGGATTGCACCCCTACTAAAACTTTATTAGTTATTAAATAAAGTGTAAAAATATAGGGTACAAAGAAACATGGAAAGAAAGAAAATCAGCAAGATTACATAAGATTTTGTAGCCATTGATGTATATGTGGATGAAGTCGTGACTTTGCTCTGAGGATAACTACGGCAAATTCTTGCTTGAAGACTTGTCTGCATCTTTGAACCCGAATGGGGAATACCTCAAAAGATGACATCATTTCTCAATGACCAGATCGACAACATATCGTTATTATAATCTCCATGAAGAAAGGAACATGAAGCTGATATTTAAAGGCCTGAATGATATCTCCAGTTATCTGAGTCAAAGGGACATCCAAATGGAAGGAAGACCAGCAACTTTGAGAGAAAGGGCAATGGAATTGTAGGTGATTCAAGTCTTCGTCCAAGTTTAGGGAGCAAAGAACACAGTTGTAATCAGGCAAACACATATTTTTCCTTCTCAAGAGAGCTCTTGTACTTAGCCGATCATTCAGAACAAGCCAAAAGAAAAATTTTCTTTTAGACGACAGTTTAATAAATGCCTTGAAAGGTCTTTATAGGCGTTCCTACCACTTTTGGAGGCACCCTTTTTAAATGCCTCCTATAATAGGACGTGCTATAGTGGTATGGAAAACTAGCCAAAATAAGATGATTATAGGGGAGCTGTGAACTTACCAGAAGAATCAGATTGAGGAGATACTGTGATTGATGTCGGCAACAGATGCAGCCTCCGCTCACCGAGGGTCAACGATGATGGAAAGAGCTGGTGAGACTGATGGAGTTCCTGGGTAGAGCGGAACATGTGAATCTTGGTGTGGGAGATAGATAGGCGATGGTCAGGTGCGACGGATAGGCAAGGGCAGCGATGACAGTCCCTTGACAATGGTGTCAGGCGGGGGAGACAGCCGGGCAACCTTGCGTCTATCTATGATGGAGTCCGGCGGAGACAGTCGGGCGACCTTTTTTTTATCCTCACATGGCTCTATGGCCTTGTATTAACTGAATGGTACTCAGAGAGATCGCGAGCACAAAGGCATGATACAAACTCTAGGAGGGGATCAGTCCAGAAGTGGTACTGACATGGGTCCGAACTCCATCCTAACAAAGCAAGTTCATGTGCACAGGAATTACAATTTCTTTGGATATACTCAACACTCAAAGAACGAAAATTATCACAAACCACCTCCATAATCTCCGTGAAGAGGTTGCCAGCCACACCGTGGTTACTCGCTGTCGAAGTAATCGCCTCCTTCAACATGGTGGAGTCAGTTTCAAGAATGGCATTAGAGACCCCCAAAATGAATCGCAGCTTCGAGCGCCAGCTTGCAGGCCATGGTTTCTGCTGTTAGAGCATCGTGAACCATCCCCAGGTTCCCTGCCCTGGCGACAACAGTAGAGCCATCATAATTTCTTATAACAAAATCCCAAGTCCCAGCCTTGGAAGTTACTCTGAAACCGCCGTCGATATTAATCTTCAGACAATTGGTCTCCGGGGGAGCCCAGTATTGCATCGATCCGGCTTGGGGCACTGGTGGACCACTGCTGTCGTGCTGAAGAGAGTCCCGGACAGTAGCCTTCACTAACTGAACCGTATCCTGGCATGTAGGCATCAACTCACCATCATTTACTTTATTTGGCACCACCCACCAGCGCCACAACTGCACGCAAATGCTAGTGCAAATATCCTTCCTCGGTTTCAGTACTTCAGACACGAAGTCCTCTAATGATTTGAGTAAGGCTATTTTCAAGAAACAGTGAGCTAGTTTCCCTCTAAATTCTCAAGCCCCAATGCACGCCAAACACGCCGTGCCTCCTTACATTTCAAGAAACAGTGAGCACCATCTTCATCATACCTGCAACACACGGGGCATTCTTCATCAATAATAATGCCCTTTTGCTTTATTTTCCTCTTCATCGGGAGACCTGACCTCGCGTGGATGGTGGACTGATGACGAGAACGAGTGGGAGACGGCAGCGTGTTTGACCGTGGGAGAGGAGTCATCCTCGTGCACGCATGATGGGTAATGGGACCTATTCCTTCTGTTGCTTAACTTTTCCTATGCATTTGTCAATAACCTGGGTGGTCAGCGCTGATCACCCCCTTCCGCCGATGCTCATCCAACCTGCGGCTGAGCATATAATTTCAGCCTCATCACGAGGCACACAAGACATGCAATCATCAGTAACAATATTGTACTCACTGCAAAGACAGCTTTGCCACATGTTGACAGCTGACACGATTCCTGTATCAGCCAGCGTCCAGAGAGAAAGGGATTCAGGGTCAGGCCCTGTCCCTGTCTGAAGCATGCACAAACTCGCTTGTGGGATATGCATCCAATAAATAAATTAGATAGTACATAGTATACTCCAGCGCGCACGGAACTCACAGCCTACAGTCTCTTAAACCATCAAAGGAATCACATATACGAAAATGTCAAGATAATAAATAAATTAGATAGTACGTACACTACAATCGTATACTCCAGCACATTCCTATAGTCTCTAGAACAAGCAAAGGAATCACATATACGAAAATGTCAAGATCTAGGATTTCTCAGGTTATTTATCGAAGTGTTCAGTAACACGCACAACTCAAATCTCCATATAATGATTCACACCTCGTGAGCCGTAACTCATGCCAGAGCAGCCTCTAGATCAGTCTCCAGGTCTTAGTCTATCTCCTCACAGCACAGCCATCCCCAGCAGCACACACAACATGTCCTCAAGCACTGCAAATGCAACAAATAAATCTATCTATACTCTTACAATCGTATACCAATCGAGCATTCCGATTGGGCCTCATACAACGCGGGCACTGTTCATAGAACAGTAAACTTCCTAAATGTACGATATCTGATCAACGGCCAGCAAACCAATCTCCCTGCAAAACTCGCGAAGGTACAGGTTCAATCACAAAACACCGCACCTCCTCCCCGCAAAATTTTCCTCCTCCGCTCGCCCCTCCATTGCGACATCCCTTCCCCACCCAACCGGAGCCTCAGGCCCGCCGCCGCCGCCGCCCTCAGCCAGCAATCTTCGTCGCCGTAGCTGCTGTACCAGCAACCGCCGCCGTCGTTCCAATTAAACAACAGCCGCCCTCGGCTGCGTCCGCGCCATTGGCACCGCGCCACCACGTCCCATCTGGAGCCCTACGTCGCCGCCACGTCGTCCTCGTGAAGCTCCCCACCGCGCTGAGATGCCCTTCCTCGCTGTCAACCTCCCTCCTACAGCACCCTAGCCTGTGTAGGCGACCCCGACAGACGACGGCCACCACGATTGAAAACTCCGCCACCGCTGACCCTGCTATACGTAGCAGAGACGCAAAGGGTAAGTCCACCGCACCACCGGCAACCCATTGCCGTGTCCTATATGATATATGTTTGCCGAATTCCATCTTATACTCACGAATGCCTCACTCATGGAGGCTGCACACAACGGCTCGGTGATTTGCCACTATTTTGTTGTTAACCAACTAATAATGCTCACGTTTCTGCAACAAAAAAATGAATCCACATGGACCCCGTCTGTTGTACAGATCCTTCAATGTAGAGTGTTATAGGTAGGACCAAAAGTCACCCGAAAAGGAAAATATATTTCCGGCTTCAGTCATCCGAGGATGCATCAGACCAAAATTATTACAGCAGAAAGATAGTGTTACAGGTAGGACCAAAAGTCACCTGAAAACACTGGTGCACCTAAAACAAAAGTAAAGGACGTGAAAAAACATCTCCAATGGGAAATCTAATCTCACAAACACAAAGATTATGAGACCCCGACCACCGTTGGAGGCTACGGATCCTGTAACCTAGCAACAACATAAGGCTCCGGATGCATGTGCAATGGACCACCACCTCAATGCCGGCAACAGCCAACATCCAAGGGATCTTCCAAAAGCGACGTCTGCAACGAGAAAATGTCATCTGAAGACACCATCGTCGCCCAACCAAAGACTGGTGTTGGTTTTCACCCTGAGAGATCCACTTGATGTAACAAGGGGCTAATGTTGTGCTAAAGAAAGAGTGTTTGTTTTTATAGAACTTGATAATTATTTGGTTCTATTAAATCCACTATATTCTTCATTCGTAAAATCATTTGACATCTGCAGATTAACTATTAGTTAGCTGAGTTATTCAACATGTGTAGTCATGGTTAACTCACACTTCCATGGTTTTTATCTAGAATGACACATACAGGTCCCAACCATTAGTCCTAAAAAAAAAATAGATGATCTACTGAAATAAATTTATGGCTTGTCTTGAGGACCTTTATCACCAGTTATCTCTGTGCTGGTAAGTGCGTCACCGCTCTTTGACCCCACTCAGGTCAGTTGAAGGAACAACCATGGTTAAAATGTTCCATTCTAATTTTTATGTTTCATTTTTCTGAACCATTAATCTGATGCATTGCAAATTTACATGTGTGTGCAGGCGGGATGAAAGACCCTTTGCATCGAAGGCTTTTCAGCCACCAGCACTGCTTGATAATAACTAAGTTTCTACTACTTCAATAGTTTTTACTGAATTAGAAAATAGGTGTCTTCATCTTATTTGAACTCCCAATTAATGGTTCCCTGATGCTTTGTAAACGAGTGGCTTATCACATATGGTAAATTGCTCTCTTGAACTCAAACTCATCAACGCTCTTCCTGTATGATCTAATTTTAGGATCACTATTTATGCATAATTCGATATTTCCCTATGCATTATTACATTTATCATTGATTTACCGCGCACACGTTATATCATGCATAATATTGCCTGTACCTTTTGTCGTCATGCATGATGTACACCATTTCAACTAATGTTTAGGTTAGCTGAGCGATCAAACTAGCATATATATGGTAGTGCTTCCTAGCCTACGCATCTGCGCGGGGATCATGCTAGTTAGAACAATATAACCGATTAACTAGTGCAACAAATGTATATGGAAAACAAAGCCATTTTTTTACCTTGGGAACAAAGCAGCAACATCCACAAGCAATGAGGAGAAGAAGTGACAGGATATCGGTAACAATAGTGACCGGCAGCCAACCACTACCCGACATACATACGTTCATCGGTCTACCAATGCATAAGATATACACGACCTCGAACGTAATCGCTTCCCGCAACTAGCCCAATGCCTTGGAGGTCATATTGGAGCGCTTTTGCTTGTCCAACCATATAAAGCGTGAGAGAAAACGGAGTGAAGGGGAACCGGCCACGATTATTTTTTCCCAAGTATTGAAACCCTTTGAGATGCAAGCGCCACCGCTGCACCCACTTGACAAAAAAGGTAGCACGTAATATATTAGGTGACAGAATGCCCATAAAGTTCAGTGACAGAATGGCTAAGTGTTAAAGCCCTTTGAGATGCAAGCGCTTCCCTCAGGTGTCGACCTTACAAAAAATGTAGCACATAATATGTTGGTAGAATACGTTTGTTGTTGCTATGCAGTCTAAAAAGTGAGGAAGGGTATGTGACAAAGCAACAGTCATGATTATAAGATTATTATATATTAGGTGACATGGTATGTAACATTGCAAAGATGTCGAGGTACAAACTTCGTGGAGTCACCGACATGTCCGGGACTTCCTCAAGGCTCGCCCTCACATCTCTCCTCTTCCAAGCTCTCTATCGACTTGCTAGGGCTCAAAATTTCCCATTGGAGCGGTGCTCTTGAGTAGAGAGGGAGGTGTTCTTCCTTGGAAATGTTGTGTGTTGAGAGTGCAGGAGTGAGGCTCCTTTTATATGGGAGAGAGGGGGATCATTCCACACCACCGCCTTTCCCACATCAAAATGGGCCTACAGGAGATAGTTGGGTCGATTTGGCCTTGGTCATGGTGGTAACCCTAAGTGAGCACCTGGGCCGTGCCAAAGACATATGCCAAATGGGCTGAGATTTGGCAGGAGTGTGGGCCTCTGAGTAATATTCGTGCATTTTACAATTTTCAGTTCGTTTGATCATTTCAAAAATAATAACTAGTTAGTAGACAAATTTGCATTTTGTATCCTAAGCTATTCAAAAATAATAACAAGTTAATAAACAAATTTGCTTAGCTCTCCCTATTTTCTCGATTGTCATGAACTAGAGGAGAGTGGTTAGAACCTATTCTAGCCTTAGACCAAGCAAAGTTCAATAATGAATATCCCAACAAGATGAAGCTAGAATTCTGTCCAAATTTTATGAGGGTAGGATAACGTTGTTTGTTAGGCCAAGTATACTTTGCCCCATTGACATAAATCTCCCTTAGATTTAAGTACCCAATAAAAGAGTTGAACATGTTAATAAGTCTTAGGTCCCCTTGACCTTGATTTCGATTAGCATTGCTCCCTATCAGATTAAAGTCCCTCCCATAAGAATGGGTAACTTGATGTTTGAGCAGAACAATCTAAGCTCATTAATGAAATCTTCAGACTTATCATGTTGGGCAGGACCATAAATGTTGACTGCCCAAAATCTAAAGCTAGAAGTTCTATTTCTATTGAAAACAACCAAAAATAAATCACCGCTATTATTTTGCTCTATTTCGTAGTCATCAATTTTGACCCAAGAAAGAAGCCCCCCCCAGAGTGCCCCTTTGGTCGGGATCCATTCCCAACCGAAATCTCTATCCCCTTTATTTCTTTCAGTTCATTATCAGAAAAAAGTATTGGTTTATTATTTCGTGAATGAAGACTACATCTAAGTCTTCACTCATCACATGTTCCTTCACACAATTCCTTCTATAAGTTTTCCCAAGTCCTCTAATATTCCGTAATAAGATCCTCATTTAATACTATTAGTTGGAGTGGGACTTCTGTCTAGAATATTTTCTAATTGAAGGTTCACCATTGGCCCCCTTGACCAGATTCATTAGTGGTTCTATTTGTAGATTACCTCTCATTGTGTTGTCAATAATTCCTATGTTCAAGTCATCACAAAATCCTCCCCTTGAGGTTTGTATCTTTCTTTCTCTTTTCTCCAAAAACACCTTATAGTTAGCTTCAGCTAATGCTCCTCTAGCTATTTCTTGACCTTTAAAAACCCCAATTTGTTTATCGAGAGTTATCCGTAAGCACATTCGTGTCAAATAGAGTTTCTTTTGATGATTTCATTTAGAATATTGGTCAAAATAGTAAATGGGTTGGGTGAGTTTGTCTTACCTGATATGGTATTCTTGGCAATTGCTCCGTAGTACGTAGCTCTCATAGCAATAGGGAGACCATACTTTGGAATCCTTTTGCTATCCCCTCAAGTAGCCACCACCACTTGCTTATGAGATATTTTCTTGTTTTTCTTGGTTTTGGGAGCTTTGCCTCTCCTTGGATTGGGTTTTTCCATCGTAATCCCTACTTATGTTGGATAGAGAGTCCATCAGTTCATCCTCTTCCCCCTCAACAAATATGTCATCATCACCCCCGAGGTTTCTTGGAGCTTGCTATCTTTCAATAGATCCTTTTGTAAAGTTTCTTCTTGTGTGAAGCTTTCCAACAGGTCCTTGTTGACACCTGTTATTGCAAATATTTTATAGTCAACTAAATATGAAGTAAGGGCATAAAATGAAAATTAACATAGTTTGGGGGCCTGACTAACAAAATTTCATGAGCTTTGGTGATTTATATATTTTAAGGGATTAAAGAGGAAAAGGCCGAGTTTGCAAGCCATATGATGTAAAGACTTATCAACGAAGCAACTCAACTTGGCTACCATGAAAGAACACTCTAGAAGACTCGGGAAGATAGGCCCCTGAAGGTGGGGCCCACCTACCATAGGGGCAGCTCAGCCGAGGTCCACCCCTTGCTTGGCCGAGGAAGCCCAAGGCCCAATCAAAGCCCACTTTGTATGTCGGTTCACCACCGCCATTAAGGAGACATCTAAGCCATTGATCAAGGTTGGTTTGATCCGAGGGACACGGTGCATCCTCCGGGCTATATTACAAGACCCCCTAGCCCTTGGGTGAAACCCTAATTCATTCAATTCATTATTCGACAGGCTGAAGCCCCAGAACTCGAACAAAACGTGGAACTAGAAGCCCTAGAGTTGAGTTGAAGAGCAAGCGTCAAGTTGAGAGATTAGTTTTGTAGGTTTCTGAACTAGTCTTGTTTAGAGATCTTGAGTGTGGGTGAAGGGAAGAGCTGCTGGAGGAAGCACCGGACTTGTCGGTGACTGCTTTACATCTTGTACCTCCAGGATCAAGTTCCATTGGAGCTTGCTTCTGAGACTTTTATGGCAGATCAACTTCTTATTTGACTAAGTAACATTGTTCTTATTGTTCTTAAGGTTCACAACTCTTGTTTGAGTACTTTAATATGTAGGACCCTATAGATTAGAGGAGTAGCTGTAGGTGTAAGTGCGGTTCTTAGACCAAGGTTGCTTGTGGATGCACCCTACCTTCCGGATCGGTGGTAACTAACGGGGGTGACTTATAGCCTCGTTAATTCTCTGTAGCCCACCTCCCGTTGGATACGACTAGCAGTGCCCTTTGGCTTGGGTTGACATTCTTTGCTAATGTCTTTCCTTTGAATCATGTCCCCAGAAGACAATATCAACATAGCTTACAAGGAGAATAACTAGACAACCATAGGAATCTCCTTTACCTCTTTACTCTCTCATCCTTGATTGCTGCTCAACAATTTAGTTATAAGCCTTAGCCACTATCATGTGCGCCACTATCAAGCCACTATCACACCATTCTCCCTGTGGATACGATATATTTAAATCACTCCTTCTGGGTGAAGTGCTCACCGGTATCCGTGCGCTTATGGATTATACAAGTCTTAAATATTTTTGTGGGCATAACAAATACCTACACTCTTCTCCTGTAATTTAAGCCTAGGACATTTATATTTCCTCATGACATAAGGGCCTTGCATGCCTTACACTATCATCTGGCTCGCTGGGTTGAAAACCAGCTTGTCTTTAGTACTATCATCTTGGTCTATCCCCTGTCCTCCCATTGGGTTGCTGATTTCATTTTCCACTTCCCTCATTGGAATGAAACTAGTACTTGGATGAAATGCAGCTAGAGGTGGAGTCAGAGTATTGATAGGAGTCTCCGTTACCTCCAGTTGCTCTATTTTTTTCCTCCATAGAGTCATCCTGTGTAGACTCATTTTCCCTATCTATTCTTCCAAATCTATTTGATTTGCTTGATTTCTTTCTACAGTTTTCTTCCTTGTTGTTCTTATCATTGTGTTTGTCCTCATTGCCACTAGAACTACATAGCTAGTTTAAAAAAAAGAACTACCTGCCCCCTTGGCCCTCCACCTCCTCTTCCTTGAGAGTTACCCGAAGAGCTCCCTACAATATCAAATCTAACGAACCTGCATTCCCCATTGAAGAAAATCTCAATTGTTCCTCTTATGGCCCGAGGATTTCTGCACCTAGCCTGCACTTTGATAGCCTCTTCTTTGATTAAACTGAGCTCATCTACCACAAGAAGTTCTGCCACTAGGGCCACAATTTCTTCGATTGCTTCCATTTCTCTAGCCAGATTAGGTACCCCTTGCACCCTGATCCAAACTGTCTAGAGTGCCGAAGAAGTGTCCATATCCCTAGTTGTTGTTTTTTTTCAATTTTCTCTTTGATGCCAAACACTGACAATGTCAATTCAGAGAGTCTAGTGGAAGTCTCTAGTGACCCCCTAGTCAGGAATGATCACTAGGTATTACCTTATTTGCCGAGAGTGTGAAATTGCTTTCCCTCGGCAAAGAAGTTTGTAACAGTCATTTCCACCAACTGCCGTTAACGGATACTTTACTTCGCCGAGTGGGAATTGGCCATCGGCGAAGCCTTCGCCATGCGGATGTGTTCCTTGTTCTCGGCGTATGGCCATCGCCTACTAAACATTCCTTGTAGGGTCGTTGCCGACGGTACGGTCAACTTCGGCTCGGCAAAGAGGTTGCCGAAGCGGGAATCTGTCTTTGCCGAGGGATGTCCCGCTGGGCAAAAAGGAGAGGCCTCCTGTAGTGTTTGTTTGTATTCGAATTATGACTTTTGTTTAATTTCTATCCGTCATAATATATGGAACAATTATTCCTATTTGAATTATGACCTCAGTTAATGTTGCATCGTTGTTTGTTTTTATTTTTTTCATATATATAAAATATTTTCAGAGTTGAAATTTAATATACTTACAGAAAAACAATCAACATTCATATTAAAATATACATATACATGATAGAGAAGTTAGAGGGAGTATATATATAGTTTGGATTGAAGATAAGACGTGACCTAGAGGCTCTTTTTTCTGGATGGAGACCGTGTCTTGTACAACTGTGGTCTCCCTCTCGCCCCACGACCAAACCGAACCGATCAACACCTGGAAACACGCTTTCCGGTCCGAGTTTCCGCCGCTAGATGTATATAACTGGTGGCAAAATACCAGGTGAAATCAAATCACGACATACTACGTATAGAAGAAGGAAGAAAAGCACACGTCGATCGATCTGCGCCGCAACTGCTCATCGCCACTATCGTAAGGGCCCCGGCCGAATCGATCACGATGGCGATGCACCCACTCGTCGAGACGACGAGCTCGAGGTCCGTGACGGCGAGCGTCCCAAGCCGCCCACAGTTTCGAGGTGACGAGTTTCACGCTGCTCGAAGGCATGGGCGTCGGCAAATTCGTCAGCTCCAGAACCTTCCGCGCCGGCGGCCGTGGCTGGAACATCAGGGTCTATCCCGACGGGTGGAAGGAGGACGACGACGACATGGCTGATTACGTGGGCGTGTTCTTGTGTTTGGTCGACAGACCCAAGGGTGCCATGACTAGGACCAAATTCAAACTGGAGTTACTAGTGCAGAAAGATGGCGAAGTGTCAAGGTACACCGCTGGCATGATGTCGTGTACCTTCAAGGCAGCAAATTCTTCCTGGGGTCACAAGTTCGTAGAGAAATCCAAGCTAAAACAACTGCTGGGGCCCAACGTCGACTGCTTCACAGTCAGGTGTGCCTTGACCGTCATCGGCGAGTCTCAATCTGAGGACGTAGCAGTACCAGCCATCGTCGTGGAACAACTTCCAGAGCCAAACATACACCATCACTTTGAGAACATGTTGAAGTCTGGTAAAGGCACGGATGTCACGTTCGATGTGGATGGACACATCTTCCAAGCCCACAGATGTGTTCTTGCCGCACGTTCTCCGGTGTTTGAAGCACAACTCTTGGGTCCCATGAAGGAGAAGGCCATCATCAAAGTTGCTGACATGGAGCCTTCCATCTTTGAGGAGCTTCTTCACTTCATATACACAGATTCCATATCAGATAGTAAGAAGGATGGTGATGATAAAAATATGACCATGCAACACTTGCTGGTTGCCGCAGATCGATATGGACTTGACAGGCTACGGCAAATTTGCGAGGTCAGCTTGTGCCAAGGCATCGATGCGCAGACGGTTGCCACCACGCTTGCTTTAGCAGAGCAACACCATTGTGCCTGCCTCAAAGACGCCTGCCTCGAATTTGTTGCCTCGCAACGAGATGTACTTGGTGTTGTCATGAAAACAAATGGATTCAAGCATCTCGTGGCAAGCTGTCCTTTGATTGCACTGGAGATATTAGACAAGATCGTCGAAGCATAAGCGAGTAGTGTCGGTCACTGTGATATCAGCTCCTTGCGCTACAGTAGTTGTAAGGAAGGGTATCCTTTTTTTTCTGAAAATTTTGGTTATTACAAGTTTGTGGTTAGGGATTTTGGTATCTTTTCATCATGTTCTAATCAAATGTCCTCTGATTTTGCGTCCATTTAGTTTGGTGATTAACGTTTCTTAGGGTCAATTGGATTGTAAAGTGAGATACAATGGGGTGAACCATTTATGTTTTTATTAGCATGTGAAATTTGGTGTCCGTGTTTGGTTAGTGATGGAAAGATTCAATACTTTTCATATGGTTAGAGGAATAGATATTAACAATATAAGAAATCCCTAAACCATTGTTACTATTGTACAAACACTTCCAGTGAGCCAAACAACCTCTCCCTCCTCTCTTCCAAGACATGTTGTCCTTGTTTGGTTGCCAACGTCACTACCTGTGGTTGAGGTGTTATAGGTATGGAGTAATTTGTTTTCAATTTGATTATGACATGTAGAAGAAATATTTGATGTGCTTTTTGGGTTGGTGCATGGGAAGTGAACAGAGCCCAAGTCAACTGCATGCAGCCTCGCCCGATGCCTTGTGCTTGATTGAATGCTTTACAGGCTCACACATTGCGTGAGTTCTAGTGCCGTATTTTTTACTGGCCCACATGGTGTACCCGCTCGGTATGGTGGAACCCGTGGCTTTTTCATTTGCGTTAGTGGGCCTCCAGAAATTTTTGTTTACATGCAAACTCTCGTAGATATCTATTTTCAGTATACGTTTATTCCACTAATTTTGATTATCCATTTTTAATTTAAATGTATAATATAGCACTTTCGTTTGTATTTGGTAATTATTGTCCAACCATTAACAAATTAAGCTCAAAATATTCATCTTAGATTTGTATTTATTAATTATTGTCTAACCATTAACTCAATATGCACACTCACACTAAAATCCCTCAATCCTCGCCCAACCAAACAGGCCACCATTGGGTAGGGCAACCAGGAGCTTCGACAAATTCGATGGGCACAGAATCGCCGTGCCGCCGCCACCGCCAGGCCGCCGCCAGCCCCTCCATGTGATTGGGCGCCCGCTCGCGCCGACCCTTCAACTGCAGCTGGTTAGTCAGAGCAATAACTGCTCTTCTGAACTTTTTTTTTGAAGTGTTTAATTTTTTTTTAAGTGTCTTCTGAACTTTTTTTTCGTGTTCATCTATTTCTTGTCATGGCCATGCCCCTGCTCGAATATCCTGGATCCGCCACTGCCACCTATCCCTAACCCCGTCACCTCCTCGAGCTACCAAACGAGCTAATCAAACACAGATCCAGAATGGGGATTCGATTAGTGCAGCAACAGAAGAACAAGGAAGGTGGCCGGGTGCATTTCGACCCGATAACAATAGACAATCCCAACACACGGATCGCACGCTTATCCGCTCGAGGTGGCGCGCCTGAAAGGAAGCCTAAAACTCAAAGCACAAAGGGATAGGAAAAGTGTAAATATTCTAGAGAAAACATATAATTAATGCACAATATTAATTCACCCGATAAGGAAAGACGTGCTATTATTAATTGTAGGTATCACAACTGAGCTACTAAGAGCATCTCCAACAGTTTTGCAAAATATACTTGGCAAAAGTTATGATTTGCCAAGTCACAAAAATATATGTCAAGTGAAAAAACTATGGTTCTCCAACAGTTTTGCAAATTTAGCTTGGCAAAAAGAAACAAAAGGGAATATGCAACATGCAAGTAGGAAGATGATTTTATTTTTGTGATCAATATGCAACATGCAAGCAAGGAGAGGATTTGCCAAGTCCCTCCTAGCTTGGCATATTTGCCAAGTTGAGGATGGTTTATGCCAAGTTGGCTAAAATGTCAATCCAAATTGTAAAACTGTTGGAGACCACTTTTTCATGTTTTTGGCAAATTTAAAGAATGCAAACCCTATTTGCAAAACTGTTGGAGATGCTCTAATACAAGCAAGCACACTAGTTATAAGTAGTAGTACATAGTCCCACCGTCCCAAAAAAGACACTAGTAACGAATTGATTTTAGGAGGAACACCTGTCACGCATCTAAGGTCACAGAAAATGGGTGATTAACCGTGGCGGGCAGCCCGTGCCCATCGTGGTTAATTGAAAAAATTAAAAAACAAAAAAAAGCCCACACGCCCAGATCTTGTCGCCCCAAGCTTCCGCGCATAGAGCACCATGGAGGAGACGCCGCCGGTTCCGCCCCGAGCGCTGCCATCCCGAACTCCGCCGCGTAGAGCCGCCGCCGCCTCCCCTCGAAGTCGCCGCCAGATCCGCCACGAAGCGCCGCTGGATCCGCCCTAGTGCTGCCGGATCCGCCCCAGCGCCGCCGCCCGAAGAGGAGATCCACCTCGAAGCGCTGCCGCGCATAGAGCACCATGGAGGAGGGGGGGGAACCGCAGCCACCGTGGTGGTGGTGGTGGTGGGGGTAGATCCGCGGCCGACGGAGAGGAGGGCTTAGGATCCGCCGACACCATGGAGGAGTGTTCGAGATCTCGGCCCTAGCCGCCATGACCACCACCCTTGCAGCCCACACGAGCAAGGAAGCAAAGAGCACTACTGGGATGGAGAAACAAAGATGCGACACCGAGCTCGAGGTGGTGCTCGCCAAGGCTGATGGACAAAGGAGAGGGAGAGGGAGTGGTAGAGGAGGTGGCCGCCTAGAGAAGTGAGGAGGAGAAGGCCACGTGCAGCTATGTGAGTGAGGAGGAGGGGGCTGAGAAAACCTAACTCGCCAATTTATATGAACCACGATTATCGGGCCTCGCCCTGGGCCATGTGGGCCTCGGCTTATCCGTGACGGGCCTTTAAAAGTGTCCGCCACGGAAAATCTAGAAAAATAAAAATACGCCCGTCATGGTTAATTGACGCATTTAACGTGGCAGACAAACAAAATGCCTGTCAACAAAATGCCCGTCACGGTTAATACTTAGGGGTGTCTCGCGAAAAATCATTTTGTTACTAGTGAGAGTGTCGCTTTAAATTTTTTCAGACATCGTGTTTTGACCATTCGTCTTATTTAACAAATTTATGCAAATTATAAAAAGAAATAAATCATTATTATAGTATATCTAGTGATAAAATAAGTCATAATAAAATAAATAATATTCATACAAATAATTTGAATAAGACGAATGATCAAACATGTCAACAAAACCTAAAACGACACTTTTTTTTAGAGACGTAGGGAGTACACAGTATCTGATCCAGTTGGCAGCATGACGCTGTATGACGTACGTTCCATGTTCCAAATACTGGTATCTGAATATGAGTTAACAAAAAGGCCCCCGCAAGACTATCACTTATGCTTTCCGTCTGATGTCAAGGTGTTCAGTCGACGTTAAGTGCTTGAATTCTTTAGGCCCCCGGCATTTTTTTCATTCTTTCTAGCTCAGCAACAACGTCAGCCATGGCGGGCCGCTTAAGCCGTTCCATTTCTGCACATCTCAGTCCTATCTCCATGCACGCTTTGATCTTCTTCAGCTGGGACTCGTCAAACAGCGACAGATCCAACAGCTCCTTCAGTGGTCCACTATCTCGCGCTTTCCTTGCCTGAGGAAAACAGCATGAAAGAAAAGTGGCATCAGAGATACGGATTCTACTGTCTAGCTAAGATCAGTACATTTGCTCACCGACCAATAGCATATATGCAAACACATTAATGTGGCAGTATATATTCACCAATACGGAAATCATTCTTAGAGTTCACTCAATAAGATTTATAGCAGTGGCTGCTCCGTTACAGTCGTCTCTGTTTGACCGGTTGACCCTAACTACTTCCAAAAAATCAATTTCTAGAGGTGGACATGAATCTAGCCGCATCTAGATATATTGGTTCTTATTGGCAATCCGAATCTAGCTGCCCCTTGATTCCTATTACAAAATCTACAAAAAGATTGGGTGAGTATATCTTAGTTTCCTGAGTAACAGGATGCAAAACATTGATGTGGTTTTATGTTCAGTGCTAGATCATGGCAGTTGTGTCTTGAATCCCAATTTATGGATCGAACTAAACTTTTTTATCTTGTGCATGCCCACCATGTAACAAGGCATATGATTTTCAAGCGAAATATGTACGAGTGCAGCCACAAGGGATTGAAAACACAGCCCGAGGCCTAACGTGTTGCTTCCTTATGACTGGACATTAAAGTCATTTATAAGCCACTTGCTGATATACATGTTAGCTTGAACTTATATCAGCCCGAATATGATAATGAATATTTGAAAGCCTAAATAGTTTAAAAGCAAAAAGTTTAAACTAAAATGTTTTTAGATAGTTTGGAGTACTATAACTTTTGTTTTGGTTGTTTTGTTCACCTGGGGCCATTTCAAAATATTCTAAAAACATTATTTCAAAATCTAAAAAATATAAAACATAACTTATATAAGCCGACAGGACAGGACAGGACAATTGTGGTCTCCGTAATGTATAGGCCCTAAATGATTTCAAAAGAAAAGGCATTCAATTGCAAAATTGTATATCTTATCGAGTACTACAAATTTGATACGAAGTTTTCCATCATCTGATTTGAATCTTAATGTGTTGGATTTATTTTTATAGTGACCACATTGCCAACTGCCGATGTGATGAAAAGCCTAGACGACTGCAGCATATCATCTCGAAAACACTATAGGTATTTCTTTCCAACCTTTTAAACAATTTCTAAATGCATATATCATCTCCAAAATTATTTTTTTAGAAGTGGTTCTTGATAAAGTCGTCTCTCAACTAACAATGGGACACCTCTAACAATGTTGCCTATAACAGTGGTTCATGCAGATGCAAGTTACTATATATACATACCCTTTCGACTGCAGCATGACGACTTGCTGGGTCACCTTTGCACATACCACCAATAATTGTTTTAAGGAGAATAATGCCGAAAGCATACACGTCAGCCTGTGGCGAGATTTGGGAATCGAAAACATATTCCGGTGCCATATATCCCCTAAAATGGTTTAGGACAAAAATACAAATATCAGACCATCCGAATCGACACAAGCTTCAAAGGAATCCATGCTTGTCGATCCCTCACATGCTAAATGGAAATATATATAATGGTGTCTTACAGTGTGCCCTCTAGGTCGCTATTAATCATACTGTCACTCCCAGAAAGAAACACTTTGGCAACTCCAAAATCTGCAATCTTGGCGTTCATGTCAGAATCTAAGAGGATATTGGATGGTTTCAAATCCCTATGTACAACATATTTCTGATGTAGGTAACATACGCCCTCGGCTATCCCCTTAGTTAGCTGCAAACGGGAAGACCAATCAACTCGAGTCCCTGTATAATTGGGGAAACCAACTTTTAATTAGTTGCAAGAGAAAGAAAAAACAAGAGCATTCATACGGATATGAACAATAGTTGAAATACCGCAGTTAATTTCTTCTAAGTCCCCATTTGGCATGTATTCCAGGACCAATAAAAGTGTCCTTCTTCAACCAGGCGCGATTCATTTCCAATGATCTTTGCTGCGGTCTTTACAACTTCAAGAGCATATCCCAGGCATTTTACTATATTTTTGTTCTGAACTATTTTAGGAATAACTTCAAGTTCTCGTACCAAGCCATTTCTCATCATAATTAAGTCAGTGATGATTTTAAATCTTTTAATCGCAACCACTTGTCCGTCTTGTAATGCACCCTGATCAGGAACACCAAGTTAAAAAGTGGGTACGTTTTTAGAATATAAACCACAGTAATACTTGCTTTCCTGTTAACATTTTTTTTTATTTTCCTTTGAAGTTATCTAAATGGAAAAGAAACCTCACCATAGTGTTCATCTCATCGAGATGGTCCAAAAAAAAAAAATGCTGCAACATCCAAACTTCCGAGAAACTTTAAAATACCTACTTTGGTGTCCAGGGTTATGGAACTCTTCGATATCATGGGAACATGGAAAATAAGCCTTGGAAGGGTCTCCTAACTGTAATAAGACCATCTCTCTCTCTATATATACTAGAGAATCTCATGGCTGATTGAGTACATCAAACAACCAATCAAACTTTTTCACACCTACTATCTCTTTTTCCCTATCCTCTTCAAACCCCCATGCTACTGTTCATTGGGTCAGATGACCAAGAATGGTGCCCTAGGCTTGTGTGCCAACCTAGGGCAATCCGGTGACATCCTTACCTTGATAGGGTCCCTCCCGGCAACAGCTTTGATGGTTGCTTTGCTAGTTTTCTAAGATACTAGCCATTCTTTAATGGTTACCTTGATTGGCTATCCTTTGGCGTGGTTTGCTCGAAAACCTCGCCATTCTTCAACACAGAAAGATTGCTGGTTATTCTTTGCCAGCCAGTTTGCTCATAAACCTCACAACTCTTCACAGGGAAATTGTGTTAGTTATCTGCTGCGTTCTTCAATCTGTGATGACCGGACGATCTAGCCTTAGCTGGTGTGTGACCAATCTTCAAGTAAACACACTTCAAAACTCTCTCTATGCTGGTTTTCTCAGGTTCATTGCATGTTGATCCGTTCTATAATCTAAGCACAATCTTTTGTGTGGGACATTTACTGTGCTAACAATAGAAATATAGAAAAATTTAAAAGTGATCTAGCACACATATCATCATTATTCAGACAAATGCATTTTTCAATGTAGCTTATATACGAGGAACATAGACAAAACGTGGGGCTGCAATGAATGATAGAAACACCATAAATTCTATGTTTGTCGAGAAAAATGTTTCTGTTCTCATGGACATGAAAAATGATATAAAATAGCTAGGGCGCTACTCAGTACTACGTTGGAGGAAGTAGTCTACGGCAACAGAAGAAATAACATAACCATATATATCTTCGTTTACCAGGTACTGAAAATGAAGCAAAGGTGTCACTTTCTGCTAGTGAACTGTTTCCCCTGACGTCTGATTCAATCCTGCTATTAAGAAAATGAAAATATATTTTGTAAGCTGCACAAGTGATGAAAACCATATGTTGGCTTGAGAAAACATATGCATAAGAAAAGAAAAGGTGGTGGTTTTGGGTTAGACTACAAGTGCATAGTTTTTTCTCATGTGCACACTGATCACTTAGATCTACCATCTCAAGGTTTCCATTTGCAAAAGCATGATGTCTCTGAGAGGGCTTTAAATGTTCAAACAAGAGGCATATATGTCCCACCACTTGCATGTTACTCAAGAATTGCATTTAATATCAGATAGGGTTTATTACCCACCATGAAAAATGCAATCATGAAAAGTCCACTGCAAGAATCCCCCACAGCCGCAAGCTCCTTGCACGCGTCCCCCTGCCGGGCGAGTGCACCCACCGGATCCGCCCACCGCTGGCCGGCGACCGTGCCCAACGCTGGTCTAGCATGCCCCGCACCGCGTGCCCTGCCACCATCTCGCTCCCCGCAGCGCCGGCGTTTGAGACCCGTGCTTTCGTCCCGCCGCCCCCCAACATCGGCCGCAGCCACAAAGCAATCGGGATGGACGGCGGCAGGTGAGCTTGTCCACATGGATGACGGCCAGCCCTGAACCTGCTGCTCTGCGCCAGGCTCCACATCCTTCCCTTATTGTTGTCCCGCTACCCGTGCGCATTGAGGAGCAGAAAAACGGGACAGGTGGGGTTTTTCAGATCTCGTCGTTGATTCCCCTAGACATCGCCTTGACAAACTTCGCCGAGCATCTCCACCACTTGGGTGAGGCCTCACCTCCGGGCGCTCGCTCTGCATCAATCCATCTTCAATTCAACTCGTCGCCGGTTAGTCGACACACTACATCGCTAGTTTCAATAACTCCGCTCCAAGCATTTGTAGCTAGCATGTGAGGACTCATTCAGCCCCCTCGCGAGCTCAAAGCCTTCAGCGCCCTGTGCGGAGGATCACCCCCAGCATACCTCATCGTCGGGTTGTGGCGTGCGGCCATCGTCCCCGCCGTCCAAGTATCAGGTGGATGGGAGTCTCACCATCAAGTCATGGGCTCATGGCAGATGCTATCGCTATCTCGCTCGTGGTCATTAGGTCGGCTCTTGCCAGGACTCCTTTTGTTGCATTAGTTGTCATCATCCTGGGCAAAGGGAATGACAGTGCCGCCTCTACCATTCCACGGCTTCACCGCGTTCTGAGTCTCCTTCCCAGCATCACCATGTCCATACTCAGAGTTGGTCGGATCTTGTGGCTACATATCCTCCAAACGTGCATTGTGAACCACTATTGGCTTCGACTAACCACTATCTTCATTGTGCTGCTTGTGGTTGTAATGATCACACTTCACATGGGTCATCCACCACGAATCTTCATTCTTTGATTGGGCCTATGTTGGAGTCATTTGACTTAGGTCTCCAGAAATTCTTCATATGTCAGCTTCAGGAGGTGGGGCGTCCACTTAGGAATGAGGGCTCAACTATCAAGTTGTGGATATGGAAATCATCTAGACACCATGCAAGGGCCCCTTTGTTCCAGATTTGGCCTGTCTATTTGGCCCATGCAACCACTGTCTACTTCAGAAAATGATTTCTGCAGAAAGTCCTCCATTCTAACTACAATTTTCTGCTAACTGTACAAACACTATGACCGTTAAAAATGTGGTTCTGTAGCAGCGTGTAGGATGAAAAACGACCACACCTCATACTAAGCACAACCGGAACTCAGAAGGAACCTAGTGAGGAAAAAGATGTAGAGAGGTGGAACCTAATGTACTTGAGTACTTCTCTCTCATCTCATACTAGATCAATTTCTAGGTTATTCCATACCAAACTTTTTAAATTTGGCCAACTTGATTGGAAAGAGCATCAATATTGGTATCATATAGTTTATTAGTTTTTCTATACAGTTGGTCAAAGTTAAGATAGTGTGACTTTGGGAGATTCTATAATAAAATGATTTATTTTGAGATAGAGGCATTAATAGTTAAGCTATACATATGTTCTAAAGCTTTTGACTTAACATCTGTCTGAACTTCAGATTGACACATTTTTATGATACTGAGCATGCATGATGATTCCAGAACTGTGTCGAGTCCGTGCTATCCAACAAACAATACTATCAAGGTACCGATATTTATTTGCTAGATAAATTTAAAGAACATAATTCATGTGACAAATAAATGCATCAAAGGAACCTGTAATGGTACCTACCTGTGGTCGAGAGGAAGAAGAGCGCCACTGCTACCACATTCAATACCTTTCAAGGTAATGGTAGCTTGGCAAATGGTGGCGAAGACCCCAAGCATCATTTTGTCCCTTATATCATCCTGTACGCGGGCGCAGCTTCTTGGACAGTTTCCCAGCCTTACAGAAGAGGCACACGATGTGCCTCTCCGGCAGGCCGTGATGAGCGTGAGGGCATGCCGGAGGGTCTCCTCCAGATCATCCAGTGCAGCGCTCATTTCCGGTTCCATCGTCATCGTCTCATCAAGTCGTTGGAGGATAACAGTAACTCTGTGCACCCGATTCTTCGTCTCAAGGCAGTCCTCCTTGTTCTGTTTAACTGTCTCCACGGCATCCTTGATAGCCAATCCAACATCGATAATCTTCCCAATACTGCCAAACGCCACACCCGCCATTTCCAGCCTCCCCAGACACTTTGCAAGAGGGATCTACAATATCATCATCAGATTAGCCTACACAAAAAAACTATCATACGAGGAAACGAACTAGCTAGATCTGTGTACAAAAGTTTCTGGTCATAACAAAAATAGCCATTAAATCTAAAGCAATTCCGCGTGGACTCAACTTACCGCCTTAATCTTTTGTCCTGCTTCTCACCTCAGCCATCCTCTTTCAAGTTTGGGCAACCTACACCATGGCCTTGCGCTCCTATGAGCTAGCTAGAGTTAACAGAAGGAAACAAGTTGCCTCTTTAAAAACGAATGAATGGCCTCATTGATGCATAATATAACATCACAAGACACAGCTGTGCTCTCTAGTTTTTAATAATCAAAAGGGTACCCACTACCCAGAGTGGTCAACATCAAAATAACAAGGAGTGGTGACGTGGATTCAGAGCCCATCCATGTATTAATTTGGAATTTGGTGTTTTGCCTCTAATCTGACTGAAATTGTGATTTCATCTCTGCTTTTAATATCTGAAATTTTATCTTGACAATTTTAAATTGAAGCCTCTGGTAGATGCTGGATTGTGCTGGTGTCAAGTGCCACTAGATTAAATAGCATGAAATACAAAAAGAATATGTCCACGTGTAAGGACCAAAGATACTATCACCTTGTGCCTTCCACACAAGCCACTAGTGCAGAAAGGACAAACAGTCCTGGTTAGAAAGGGGTTTCTCAACCAGGACTGTGAATCTGTGACTAAAGGTGCTGGCCTTCAGTCCCGCTTGGTAACACCAATTGGGACTAAATGGGCCTCCAGCCCCCACCTAGTGGTTGGTACCTTCTTCAAGAAGCATAGGAGTTTAATTTCCATCATATAAATATTATTCTTCTTGAAATCTACGACCTTGTCGAAAATAAATTCTCCAATGCCTCTTGAGCTCCTTTTTTTTAGAGTTCAAGGGTGGGATCAATCCAGCCTTTTGATTAACATCAAAAGACAAAGAGTTTACAACTCCATTTGAATTAAGCTACATAAAGCCACCTCTTGAGAATAGCACAACTCCAAAACAAACAGCCTCCAGGACACAGATACAGGCTACAGATGACCTCTTGAACTGCTTTGAGTTTTTGTATTCGTAGGACATGATTCTTCTTCCACTCATGTTTTGAGTGAAAGAAAAAAAGGAATATACGATTACTGCAATGTAGTTGTAATAAATAAATTGTGTATATTGTAAATTAATCATGCAAGGAAGTTCACAATGGTAAACTACACTGGATGCACATGGTGACATGGATGGATGGACCTGCAGACAAAGTTGACTTCATCTAAAGCGTAGGATATGTGCTTTCCTAGGCATAATACTAAGCACAACTAGCTGTAAAAAAAAATAACAATTGGGGGGCTGGTAGACAGACAGAAATACATTTGAACAGCTCACCATGCAGGCCGCAACCACCTTTCGAAGCCAGTTGTGGTACCGAGGGGCATCAATCACTCCCAATTAAATAAACCAGTTGTCCAAGACTTCGAGTTCTCAGTTCACAAACCACAGAGAGAAACAAGTAAAGCAGCAACAGCCAACCAGATCGCAGTGAGAAAGCTGTAACAAATTTAGACATATCACAAAATGCTTTAGTCATACAAATAAAAATTCAAATATGGCTAGTAAAAAAACATTAAAACACATGATAACAAATTTCCTATAGAGGTAGCTGACCATAACTAGTGAATCACAATACAAAATAAAGCATCTTTAGCAAAATTAGTCACTGGAAACTTGTGTTATGTCCAAATTGAGCAGCAAAATCCATTTACAGGTGACTTAATCTGTACATATAGAGCATAAAAAATAGTCACTAGAGATCAATCAAAAGCATATCTAGATGCAAGCTTTGAAAGAATTAGAAGCAAAATCTTCAGGTCGTTACTAGAACCAAGCTTTGGTAGTGCAGTATTGGTGCAGGGATCACAACAGCTAACAGGTAGATCGACAGAGGTTAATTCACCACCGCTAGTCTAGCACACATCAAGAATATATATGCTACTTGGTGGCTGTGGTCTGACCTTCGGTCGGTAAGAGCCAAATTGTTCTTCGTTGGTGGTTGAGAAGCTAGAGTTGCTCCTGCTCGTCAGGTGCTGCAAAAATCGAGTCAGATTCATAATTCAACAAGGGCAAGAAGAAAATACAAGATGCTGAATTGATTGAGGCCGGATCTGAAGATAAGGGGAAAAAATCTTAATTGCAATTGGAAAAGAAGAATGGGGCACCGTACGGAGGTGGAGGGACCTGCTAACCTTCTGCTCGGCGTGCGGCAGCGATGTTGGCTGTTGTTGAGAGATGGCCGGCAGGGTCTTAGTCGATTCCGAAGAGATCGTGGTGGCGGGGGCGCGCAGGCACGGTAGCCTTGGCGCTCTGGTAGTGGTGGATGGCGGCGGCGGTGGCTGGGGGCGCGCTGCTCTGCGGGTGGATGCGGTGGAGTTGAGGCCGGTTGGACTGGGCCGGTCAAGGGGCGCGGGAACCAAATAATTCGTTGGACTGCTAGATTGTGGGCGCGAGAGGCCTAACATCTCTCCGTGAAGGAAGGCACCGACGGGAGACTTTTCGGCACGGTCGAGGGGAGGCTTCTGCGCTCCACAATAGGCCAAATGAACCGACGTGGAAACGGGGGAAAAATGGACATATACGTCGGAAACGGCATTCGCCGAGGCCACGCGGATGTCGAGCTTTTCGTTACGCGTTGAGGGATCACACATCTGACGCGCATATACTCAGCGGACCGCACCACATGCAGGTACAGATGTCGCGGGCTGGGAAAAAAACGCGGAGCCTGACATTTCGTCGTGCCTGCTGAGGCGCCGAGCAGTTCCAAAACAAATGTGAGAGCGCCTATTAACCGTGCTGATTACAGGAGTAACAGGACCGAGACAGCTAAGTACGCTTCCATGATGGAGAGTCGGTTCTTGCAGGTGCTGAACGTCTCGGTGCATTACCTGACGCTCTAACAGCTGAGGCAAATGCATGTAAGCAGGCTCTTCAAGCGGCCACTGACTATGGAATCTCAAGAATACAGCTGGAGACAGACTCAGTTGTTCTCAAGCAAGCTCTGCAGTCTACTTCGATGGACTTGGCGCCATGTGGAATGCTTATTAGAGATATCGGGACCTTGTTGAGAGAACACTTTATATGTAATGTTGTTTTATCTGTTCCTAGAGCTTGTAACATAGTGGCTAATGATCTAGCTAAACTAGCGTTGAGTTGGGACCCGAGCGAGTTGCATGTCTGGGCTCCCCCCCTCCCCGAATTTGTAAAAACAATTGTAACTCACGATTCGGTCGAGTCCATGGTTGCAATGCAAAGGCCATAGAGCCATAGTTATTATCAAAAAAAAAAAGTACGCCGAGTGCGAATTACTGGGTTAGACTATCCACACCCATCTTACTTTATTTCCTTACTCTATATACATCCTAGTCATCAAGATTCTCTCCTCTATATACGATTCTTACACACTTATCATCATCTTACTATTACTAATTGGAGGCTCCAATGGAGGCTCCACGTTAATTCTCACCAAACGCCAGAAAAAAAAAAAAGATAAATGCTAGAAATTCTCACGTTAATCAGGAAACATCCGGCCATCAAACCATTTATCTGAGCAATCTGTAACCGTCAGATCTAATTTAACGTTTGATGAAATTACCCACCACTGCCATTGTAAATATTATATATAATAATAATAAAATAAATATCCTAAATCTTTGCGTACCAAAAAAAATCATGAATTTTTGTATCGACGTGTACACAATTCCCCTAATATATTAATATTTGATGGGCCTACCATCAGGTTCGGCAACGCAACGTGAGGTCACCCAAATATTGGTAGATGTACTAGATATGAATATTTGTGGGCTGCTAACAAATATACCGTGAAATCAGATATCGAGAAAATCAAACTACCAAAGCGAGGTAACAACTTCTCATCCAGCACGTGAGCATGAGGAAACCGGCGGCGGCGTGTGTGTAGGTGGCCTAGCTGGTGGCTGTGAAGATGACGGAGATGTGTGTGTGCAGCAGAGCGGCGGCGTGCTACGATAAGTGTTTGCGTGTGTTCCTCTGGCCGCGAGCCCTGATGGCATCAGGGTGTGCGAGTGAGCAAGAGGAGCCTGACTGTGCAGCAACTTCAACATCCGGCCGTGGCCGTGCGCCCAATGACTGAGGTATGCCACTACGCCAGTATCACGAGGACGAAAGGATGGTGACGTTAGTCAACGCTGTCGTCATCTACTTCATCCATGTCTAGAGGAGATCGACGAGGGGATCTACATCTAGCAAGGAAAGGACATGCGTCGCATAGGAACGAGGAGGCATAGCATGCTCGGCAGTCTGCATCTACATCAACATGGGCACTTGAGGCACTTTGCAGAATAAAGTTATGGCTATCTTGCTGAATTCTACAATTATAATTTAATTTGCCTTCTATGATGTACAAGATATAATTCATTAGGTATCATTGTCGTTTTGTGCTTGGATTATTTCGCAAAGTAAATTTGGATACAATCCTTATTGACCATTGGGTATGCTTTTTTATCAGTTCAATAGTAGTGCAAATGGAATACTTCAAGTTTTCATGTTGAAGATGCCAAGAAATAGGAGGAAATCGACGAGTAGGTATACATCAATCAAGGAAAGGAAACAGGCCGAACCAGAACACCAGGTCACCATTGCCATGACATCCAGCATCCACATCTTCTACATCAACAACAGTGGCACTGGCCGCACATGAATACTAAAGGTATGACCATCTTGCAAGATCAAAGAATTACATTTTAATTTGCCTCCTACTACGTACATGATATGATCCTTATTGACCATTATGTATAATTTTCACTTTATTTTTAATCTGCATGGCTTCATTACTTGGCACAAATAACTTTTGATATAATCTGTCACCGGGTATATATTTTTTGTGTTCAGTCCCGGTTGAACCGAACACTAGGCCACCAGTGCTGTGACGTCCGCATCCATTGCTTCTACATCAACAACACTGGCACTGGCGGCACACGCATACTAAAAAGGTATGACCATCTTGCAAGATCCACGAATTACATTTTAATTGTCTCCTACTACGTAGATGATATGATCTTTAATGACTAATATGTATAATTTTCACTTTATTTTTTTTAATTTGTATGGCTTACATGGCACAAATAATTTTTGATATAATCTTTCATCGGGTATATATTTTTGTGTTCACTTTATAATAATGTAAATGAATTACTTTAGGTTTACATGCTAATGATGCAGAGAACAATTTGGGAACATGATGCCTCCACAAATTCAAATGATAATAAAACTAATCCAATAATAATTTTTCCCACAAATAATCCATCTATATCGATTCTACGAAGAATGATGCTTTGATTCCTAAGTTTGTATTAAAATTATCCATATATGACATTATGAACATTAATATAAATAAAAGGTACTTATATAATTTGTACCAAATTATTCGCCTAAACTATTTTAAGAAATTAACAAAAAACTTCCAAAACTACATGTAAATGCTTACCTAAGCTATTATAAAAAATAATTCAATATCCCTAAGTTGAAACTTAAATTAATATAAATATAAATTGCACAAGCTCACCTAGCGTGGAACATATCCTTAACAAACCATGCAATAATGCTACCTACCATTCACTTTAAAGTATATTAATAGCCATGATAATAAGTTTTGTAAGTTGTTGTCTTGAAAAAAGTTTAAACATTTTGATAAAAACAATATATCATATGAATGTTAGTTACTTATCTAAGCATTATTTCTTTAATAAAATGCATTATACTAATACGATTTAGTAAGTTCAACATCTTGATTGCCATGGTGCATGTGCTAAAATTAAATAACTATTTGTGAGGGTAGCTTAAGACCTAGAATATTCTTTTAATAAAATAAAACATAAAATTTTGAATAAATGATACAATAAGATGAGTGTATAAAATATTAACTATATCGAAAAGCTAAAATAATATAGTTCTTCATATGTCACATAAAGGATTAATCCTAGAAATTATTCTCACAAAAATCTAGAAATATAAAAGATAGATGCTAAACTTCTTAGAACAACCTAAAATATTATGCCATCAAATTGGTAGACTACAACACTATCATTATAAATATTAGTTGTTTTATCTTAGCAATTGAATTTCAAAAAAAAGAACCAAAATTTAGGTTGATCATGACGTCCAACTATAGGCTGCAGCTAAAATTATCATAGTTATGTTTAAGAAAATGTTTCAAGTAAATATATATTGGAGATATACACAAAACGTGCTTTGTCAAGACGAGCGTTCCTTGTGATGAAACCTACCCTCCATGGTTCAGCCCTCAACTTGGCATGGGTGATCGGATTATCTTGGATTTATTGCAGCGCTCTAATTTCAGTGGACTTTCAGGGTTAGATGCTTATAGGGGGTGGGATTTGCATACGTTTATTCATAGAGGTGACTATGCATATAAATCGTAGGCATCTGTGTTATACAAAAGTAATACTAAAAAAGGGTGCTATGTAAAGAAAAGAATTGTGGATATGGCTGAACCAAATATAAATAAAATTCAACATATTATCACAAAGTGAATATATAAACTATACACTACCCTATTGTATTTATTATTTTAGAACATTAGTCTAATAGAAAAAAAATATTTTAAGGTAAGTACTTTTTATTAGACGGTCACTCCTAAGATTCTAACCCTCGGGGAAGCTTCACGGGTTGACGAACTAGTTTATATCTTTAATCTATACCAACAAAACCATTAGTGAGGTCCACTTATAATTTTATTTAAATATATCAATGTGAGATCTAGTTTTGAAGAATTTATTGAAACGAATTCATTGGTGTAATCGAAATTTAATTTAGATTTTTATTTATTTTTAAGTTATAACATTTTGTAGTTATTTGGAATAGTGGAGCCCGCCGCTCACTAGTCCCCTCTCCTGCGTAGACAACTTGACTTGCCAGCTTGTCCTTTCCAGGGCTCATGGTACTGCGGCATATTTCCAGAACCCCCATGACACGCATACTTACCGGAAGGTATACAGGCTTCCGCTGCGGCAATTTTTTTTTCCTATGTAGCACCCGGTATAGCCATCCAGGACCCTTTCCAGAGTGCCAGTGCAGTGAGTCTTACTCCATTCAAACTAGAAGTAGTCAGATGTGTGTAGCTTAAACTTTATCAACTTTGGTTGTTATAGAAACATACATGTAACATTTATGTCTCTAAATAAATTTATTTTGAAAGTAACCATACAGTTGTGGGGGGATGAACCCCTATCGCCTCATGGCCCATCTTGTTGTTAAGCCATCCAAGCCGGGCCAGGCCGCAAGACTGAAGCCCTTCGGCGCCCCTAGGATGCACTACTCCACAAACGAGGTCTATCCTCGGATGTAAAATACACTAGGATTGTGAATCTCAACGAGAACCGGGGATAAAGCTTCATTTCTCCAGGGTTCACGCCAACAACCTGACTAAAGGTCCGTGGCAACGCGCCCAAGGCACTCAACCGACTAAAGGTTTCCAACAAGGGACTAAAACCATTACTCCCTGTTATAGAGTAGAATCTGGAGTACAAGTACCGGGAGTACTAGTTTCGTGTTTCTCTAGGTTACATCTTACAACCGGGACTAAAGGTTTTCTTTTTTTTTACTGTGCGTATTAGCAACGTCCTTTTTCCACATAAGACCCTAGAATTTCTCCTTCTTCCCACCTACATCCTTAGCATGACATGTAGGAAAAGCGTTTATATAGGTAAATACGTTTTCCTTAATTACATATTTGCCATTCCGATTATAATGCTTATAACTATTGTGTTTTTAAACCGATTGATTCATTCTAGTTCTATTAGCTTCGTGTTTAACTCTAATACACGCTTGTGTCATTATTTAAACTAATTATAAGTGTTAAAATTTGAGTTTGATTTATTAAATTTGGAATTAACTAATAATATTTGGTCGCCGCGGCAAGACGAAAAAATACAAATGGTTAAAAAATGGCTTAAAAAACCTAGGATTTTGCGTGGGGTCATATTTTTGGGTGTAATTGACCACCAAAAAAAATTGAGAAAGTTTGGACATAGGCGGAGCAGACGTGCTTGATAGTGGTATATGGAACCCTATCCTCACACTTAGGTTTCTCATGGTTGTGTGGCCGGTGCGCTTTGCAGTATGCTATCGGCCTCAAACTTTTTCTGAGGCGTCTACATGGCATGTGTGAAGGCACCGCCAAGTTTGATAATTTTCTATAATTGTTTGGTACTTTTCTCTATTATTTTAATTCCTCGCGACTTCTCCCTAAATGTACGTTGAACTGCGACCACCCCCAAAAAGACCCAAACGGTTGCCAAACTTTTGCCGCATGGTCTCTTGTGCCCTAGGAGGCAAAACTTGTGGAGTCCGGTGCATAATTATTTTGTTTTCAAAGTGTAAATCACCATATTTGGTCGCACGCACGCATACAAAAATACTGATGAAATCCAAAAATGGCTTAAAAAACCTAGGATTTTGTGTGGGGTCATATTTTGGGCGTAAATGACCATAAAAAAATCTGAGAAAGTTTCGAAGTTAGGCGTCGCTTTCCATGGTTGTATGGCGGTGCGCTTTCCAGTGTGCTTTATCGGCCTCAAACTTTTCTAAGGCGTCTACATGGCACGTGTGAAGGTACCGCCAAGTTTGATAATTTTCTCGTAATTGTTTGGTACTTTTATCTAATTATTTTAATTACCGCGTGACTTCTCCCTGAATGCACGTTGAACTGCGACCACCCCAAAAGACCCGAAACGGTCGCGAAAACTTTGCCGCAAAGGTCTCTTGTGCCCTTTGGAGGAAAAAAACTTGTGGAGGCGGTGCGGAATTATTTTGTTTTCAAAGTGTAAATTACCATATTTTTCGCCGCAAGCACATACAAAAAATACAGATAAATCCAAAAATGGCTTAAAAAACCTAGGATTTTTATGCGTGGGGTCATATTTTGGGCGTAAATGACCACAAAAAAAAAATTGAGGAAGTTTCGAGTTAGGTGGAGCGGACGTGCTTCACGGTGGTATACACAACCTTTTACGAACCCTATCCTTACACTTACGTTTCTCACGGGTTGTGTGGCGGTGCGCTTTCCAAGTGTGCTATCGGCCTCAAACTTTTCCGAGGCGTCTACATGGCATTAGTGTATCAAAGGAAAACAAAATGTTACACACATTTTTTTTTCAAAAAAAAAAAATTGCCCATTTACTAATTTACTACGCAATTAACAAAGGTTTACTATATATATAAATAGAATGTATAAAGAAAAAGTGAAAATGGGCGAGGACGTGGCGGGGGAAATAAAATTCTGCACCTTTAGTCCCGGTTGTCCTTGAGGCCGGGGACAAAGGCTCAAAATTTTTCACTGTGGCGCCCGGGACGCGCCAAAATTACCTTTAGCTCCGGTTGTCCTTGAGACCGAGACTAAAGATCCAAAATTTTCACTGTGGGCGCCTAGGCCCGCGCCTAAAATTACCTTTAACGCCGGGTGTCTTTAAGACCGGGGCTAAAGTTCAACCTTAACCCCGGTTGTAGACTATAACCGGAGAAGGGGAAGTTTCTCCCGGTGATAGCCTGGAACGGGGACAAAATGGGTGGGGTGGTATATCAACGGTCGGTGCGCCCGATCCATATCTCCATCTTCTTCTTCCTCCAACTACTCCGCCCGCCGCCGCCGACCTCGAGCTCCAGCGCCCAGCCGTCCCCGCAGCAGCACGCGTCCCGCGCAGCAGCAGCGTGCGCCCTGCAGCGGCCGCGCCCTGCAGTCCTCGTCGCCGCCGTCCGCCGCGTTCGCCCCCCCCTGCAGTCCTCCACGTCGTCATCGGCGTCACTGCTGCAGCGCTGCTCGTCAAGCAGAGGCCTTTGGGGGCGAGTCCATGGCAGCGGTGCCCACTTCCTCGTCAAGGGGCATGGATCCATCGACCCATGGACGGAGGCAGTCCAGCGGCAGCAGGAAGCTAGGTGACAATATTGTTCCCATCCCCACATCTTATTGGTTCCTGTGAGTTTTTTTTTTTAGTTATCTGTGATTATCTCTTCGTTCTTGTTGAAAAAAAAGATTACCTCGTTGTTCTACTACTCAATTTCCATTCCATTCTGAATTCATTTACTGTCTTGCTCAACATTCATGCTCTTTTTGTCGTCCTTTTTTCTTATCAGGAGAAGCCTTGCTTTGGAAAAGGATGTGGATGATGACATGTAGACTTGCTAGGCGAGCTGTTCTTCTCAATTTCTGTAAATGGCTGCCAGATGTGTCTTGCAGTCAATTGTAAGAGAGAAAGAGATTGTTGTAGTGTACTCGAGTAGTGGTGTATGGTATGCCTGGATGTATGGTTTGCAAGGGAGAAAAAGAATGTTGCAAAAGAATCTTTACTTCTATCTAATTCAAAAAACCTAATACATGTTGTAATGCGTACTTTTAGTTTCATATTTTTATTTGTGTTATTTGTGTATGCATCGATCCATTTGAAACTTTCTAAATCGCGGCACAATACATGTCATTGGCATCGTAGAATCGAATTCAAAACCAATTTAATTTTAAAAAGAAAAATGAATGAACAACCAAAAAGAGAGCAGCAAAAGAAAAAAAGCCCCTATTGTTTGTCCCGGTTCTAGACAACAACCGGACAAAATGATGAGATGACCACGTGGTTGGTACAATATGCAAAAACCCCCTTTTTTGTCCCGGTGGTGTCTACAACCGGGACTAATGGTCCCGACCACATGACCGCCAAAATGCAAAAGCCCCCGCATTGTTGTCCGGTGTAGTGTAGAACCGGGACAAACCCTTAGGTTTATCCCCGCCTAGTGCTACAAAGGCAATGTTTAGTCCCGGGAGCGTAACCCCGGTTACATAACCGGGACAAATGCCCATGGTGAACCGGGAATAGACCTCTATCCTATACTAGTGATGGTGGCCATCGGAGATCACGGCACAGACATGGTCGTCAAGATATTTACCTTGTATAGCTCGCATTTGTAATCACCACAAACTTCCCTATTGTATCCGATCAGGATAGATCTTGTCGGCTTGAATCCGACGTGTAACCCTGCTCCCCGGACTATATAAGGCGAGCAGGGACCCCCTCTAGAATCACGGAATACTCCATCAATCAATACAAAATATAAGCGGGGCGTAAGTTTTGCCCATCAAGGCAGCCGAACCTGGGTAAACCCGTGTGTTTTTCCCTTCGCTCGTTCTGCTTAAACATCCTGTTAGTTGTCTAGCGCACCTCTACCGCTCAATCTACTAGCTTGGGTACACCTCCTCGCTAGGCTATTGCCGATAACCGTCGACACCGGGCGCCCCGGGTAGGGGTGTGCACGAGGACATCATGACTAGCAAGATGGTGATCTTCCCCGACTCCATGGCGGTCGATCCGGCGGAGGACATCCAGTTCGGATGATTATGCTGGAACAACGGGCGCCATCCTGGCGTCAAAGTGGTAAATTTTAGTCACTGGCCAAACTAATTTTTATTACTAATAGTATCATTTTGATTAGTAAATAATTCGTTCTTGGCGTGTGACCGGTAAATTCATGTGTGCTAATATATATGTGCACCGTGCCGTGCCGTGCCGGTGTTCATCGTCTTGCCGCCGTGCCACCACTGCCACTGCGCCCGGGCGGTGCCGTCCTGCCGCCATGCTCGTGCAGCGCCGTCGGGCCGTGCGGCGAGCGGCCTGGAGGTGAGCGCGTCGCCGCTGCGGACAGATCCGGCCTTCAGGTGGCGCCGATGGTGGAGCAGGGGCCGACAGCTCGACACTGGATCTGATGAGAACGAGAGGGGATGGGTGGATTCAACGGGAAACAGGAGCTTGAGCTTCGGCGGCGACGGCCGGTGGCGCGACGGAGCTAGAGGACTCTGCGCTCGCAGCCAAGGCGCCGTGGAGGTCGACGACGTCTTCATCCCATGTAGGCTACAGCTTGTGCGCGAGGGCGATAGCCGGGGACGTCGGCGTCCGGAACTGGTCCACCGCGGTGGTTGTGGTGGCTGGCTCGGTGGCGAGGAGCGTGGTCTTGTTTGGTTCAGCGGCGGCGCTGCTTCGAGCGGACAAGGACGGGAAGGAGAGAGCAGAGCAGCTGCTCGGTCATGGTCTCGTGGAGTGGATTGGGGATTTGGCGGAGGATGCGATGGGCCATTGGTATTGGGCTGTTTTTTTTAGGTGAATTGGTATTGGGCTGCAACTGTAAGTAGGTCAGGCACCGCGGGTGGCCCAGGCACGGCCTGGTGTCTCGGGCCAGGCTGGCGCGGGCACGGTGGCCACGGGCGGGGCCGGGCCGTGCTCGGGCCCGGCCAAAAAGGCTGGGCCGCCAGGCTCGGGCTGCATGCCCATATATATGTGCTAATCACCAGTAACTTCGGATGTCGGCTAGACTATTTTTTTTTATTACTAATAGTATTATTTTATGAACTAAGTAATTCCTTCGTACCATGTGAGCGGTAAATAGTTCCCTCCAGCAATGTCAGCGGAAAATTTTTCCAGTGCTACTAACCTGCGTGTCCGGCCTTTGGTCAGACATTTTTATTACCACTTGTATCATTTTTGTTAAGGAACATTTGGTCAGACATATTTTTTTTTATTACCACTTGTATCATTTTTGTTAAGCAAATAATTCCTTGCAGCCCTACGAACGGTAATTTTCGGATAATACTAGGGTACTTTTTATTACTGCTCATATCGTCTTGTTAAGCAAATAATTACCTCTAGCCCATTGAATCGATAAATAATTACCTTTCTTAAGCAAATAATTCCCTCTAGTCCGGTTATAATCAATCATGTGTTCGCAACCATGTAAAACTCATTGTACCAAACGAAAAACATACCTCTGGCCTGATCTAAAAACGAAAAAGGATCATGAAAATCACACGCCATCCTCTGCCTACACCCTCCGTCAGATGGCCAGTCTCGCCCATTGGGTTCTACATACATGGCCACCATATCTACGAAATGATAAAAAAAACCCCCGCCAAAAACACCAAATACAAGCACATGTTTCGCTGGTACATACTACCCAATATCAACAAAGCTTATTTTCGTTAGTTGGAGAAAAAAAAAAAAAAAGGATAACAAGATTTTTTAGTGAAAACAAGCTCCCAAAAAACTATACAACTTTGTACAACTATTTACAATTGAGCCACTATAACCTGATTTATCCCACTATTAATTGTTCGAGAAGGGTAATCTGACACTAAAAACTACTGTCATCCAAGCAGACCCAATAATGCGTCTGGTGTACACATCTGCAGTCATGTCTGTGTTCCGATATCCGATTGAAAAATGAAGCAGTACATCATGGAGGCATGGTTGTTGTTATCCTGTTGCAGCAATAGAGCGTGATAAAGGTGGCAAAGGCGTCCCAAAGATGCCGGTGCAAAGGCGATGGTGCTGGTGGCTAAAGCGGATGGGGTCAACAGAATAGTCACTGGTGACGCCAAGGACCAGATGGTGGTGGTGGGCCGCGGCGTGGAGCTAAATAACATGCTTCTGCGGTGATTGTCGGCCCTGCTGGCCCATCCCGCAGCAACGGTGAGCTGCCGGCCAGGCAACATTTCAGCCACCCGTCCGAGGAGTCAGTCGTCATCGTCGTCTGGGCTCCACGCACGGCCTCGGCCTCGTTGTGGGGTAATGGGAACAAGACAATGCCGGCCGCTCTGGCAAAATCCATATGTGGCCGCAGTCGAAAGGTAGGATGCCGGCCCATCACCGAGAGGCATAACAGCCCATCTATGTGACATTGAAGCCCATTTACGCCGCAGCCCGTCTACGCGTCACCGCCGGACGGAATAATATTCGTGCTTGCATTTCTTCCCTTTCTCATAATGGTCGTGATGCTTTCCAAAAAATGCCTGTCCTACGGACCCTAGTGCATCTAAAGACGACTTGGGCCGTCGTTCAAGAACAAATTCATATAGGCGCCGTGTACAGCTGCACCGAGTAAAAACAATGCGAAGCAGTGGCCCTCGGGCCTTTACTGAATAACTTGCTCCCGTGACAACGCGGTGGCATTTCAAGGCTCTATCGGGAGTCTGGTCTTCATGTCAACGAGGTGAGAGTGCCGACAAGACGCTCGGGGGACTGCCACAACGGAGCACGCCTGAAGGGCGTTGGGGTTACGAATTGTGTTTCCATCAAACTTGAGTTTTTTTGGAATTCTGCACTCCATCCGTCGTCATTCAGCCTTATTTCCTCGTAGAAAAAGACAACCATGGGGTCTGGTCCTCATGTCAATGAGGTGCGAGTGCAGACAAGGAGCTTGGAGGAATGCCGCAATAGAGCGAGCGTAAAGGGTGTTGGTATTAGGAATTGTGTTTCCATCAAACTCGAGCTTTTTTAGAATTGTGCACTTCATCCGTTGTCATTCAGCCTTATTTCCTCATCATAGAAAAACGTCAATCATGGGGCCTTATTTACTCCAAGCGGTACGACTCTCAGGGTCAACAAATCGGAAGGGACGCGGTGGTTGTTTTCATACATCATCAACTATCACTACCGGATCCTCCCCGTCTCCCTAAGGCCAAATAACCTAGGGAAATGCATGAATACCATAGGGAAACCAGTTTCCCTATGGTACTTAAATCGGAAATGCCCCCCCCTAGAAAAATATTTCTCGAAACAGACAAGTACCCTAGGGTTCTCCAAGAAAACCCTAGAGAAAAGAGTTTCCCTAGGGTAATTTCAACCCTAGGGATATCTGCTGACATGGCACTGTAGTAGAGGTGTAAAGTCATTTCCTAGGGGGTGTATTTTCTTGGGAACAAATTATGTAGAACATACCATTAATAAACAATATATATTTGAATTCTAAATTTGAATTAAATACAAATCAAGCATATCACAATACACATTCATGGTCTCCATTTGTTTCCATCGATATTAACATTCATTAATGCATATTGTCTTAAGTTACAATATCTCAGTACATACTAACATAAATACCACTTTGTGACATCAAAACGACAAAACACTACTACATCCTTACAATACATGTCAAAGCATTGAAAATTCATCGCCATCTTCAGGAGAGTATGTACCTGCACCACTTGTGGCATTCACATGACAACGATAGCCTCCGTAAACGATCCTACTCAATGTTTCCTCTGAGTTTTCATTCCAACACATGATCCAAATAGCAAGCTGCATAATCATATGAACACGCCAGACTTGTATTTCTCCAAATCGTATGAACACATGATCCAAATGTACCAACTTACATTGACAAGAGAGGCATAATCATCATCAGACTTGTATTTCTCCTGTCAATTAAATAAATTGATTAGTCAATATATGCAAAATAAGTGGCAGCAAAGAACACACCAGCAGTAGAGCATATGAAAAGTTCTATATGGACAGAACCAACAAATGATGGACCAATCAGCTGAACTATTGAACTGATAATTATTAAATATACATGTAGCTATATAGGGAAATCTGTACTGAACTACTGAATTGCAGACAAAAAAAATGACGTATATGGAAATCGAGAATTTCCTGTATTAACTTGTCCTATGCAAAATATCCTGTAAATATCAACTTGTCAGTTGTCAAGCTATGCAATGCGAATATCCTGTATACTCAAATTTCCATTACACAATGAATCTACTTGGCCAATATTTTTTCTTTTTTTTTTTTTTTGCAAGAAAGGTAAAATTCGTGATATAAGCATGAATAACTGAACAATGCAAATAAGAAAAATACATTCTTACGATTCCAGGAAAATATCAAGCAATGATAAAACAATTTGAGTAATATATTCATGCTCATATGTATGTAGGATCAGTAGGAACAAACCACTTCAAATCTGGACGAAGGCTTTTGGATTTGTCGATTTGGCTCCTTTTATGCTTCTTCGCTGCTTGAGTGTAGCAGGCCACCGACATTGGAAGACCGGGCGGACTGGGTCATACAACGTTGTTGGCAGGCGGCCTCGGGCGACCGGTTGTGCCTCTCGGAGGCCGGCGCGCGCCGAGCAGGTGGCCGGCCGGTGTCGGGCGGCCGTGGGCTAGGTAGCAGGCGGGCGGTGGAGCGCAGGTTGCCCGCTTGTGTTAGGGCCGCCTGAGTCTAGCAGGGGCTAACCGCGGGCGGGTGTCCGAGGTTGCGCAGGGCGTCGCTGAAGGTGGGCGGTCGGGGTTGAGCTCTTGCAGGGGCTCGCAGCGGGCGGACGGGCCACCGGGGCGGCGGATTGGAGGTGGAGCGCAGGGGGGCTTGCACCGGGTAGCGGGGTCACGCGAAGGCGCGGCTAGTCCGTGCCTGCTCGTTTGGGGGGGATTTTTTTTTTTTTTTTGTGATATATGGGGTGGGGATTGGGATAAAATTGAGATGGGTGTCAAAATATTGAGTCCTGGCGGCGGGAGCTGGAGGCAGGAGCCCAAAAATTTTGTGTTCCTTAGGAACCATAGTAATTTCTGGGAAATGTTACACCGTGGCACTAGTTACCCAAGAAAACTAAAAACCCTAGGAAAATTGTTGCTTTCCCTAGGGTACAAAATAAAACCCTAATGAAACTAAATTTTCCCTAGAATTATCATCTAACCCTAGGGAAAGGAATTTTTTTTTAGAAAAGAGAATAAATTAATATCCCAGCTTCTCGTGATTAGGGAAAGGAAATTGCCCTAGGGAAATAAGAGGATTCCAGTAGTATATGGTTAATTTTGAAGGTTGTATCCATCATTATATGTAGGAATTCATTCAAGCGGATGCCTTTTCATGCATGACTTTTGGATTGAAAAGATGAGGGACCAAGATAGTTAGTTTGGAAGTCTGAGGATGTAATGGGAGGAGGCGAATAATCTAAGGAGTCACAGTGCATTTTACTCAAATCAAATACTCAATTACAAAAACTCAGGCTCTATGTCTGTGCTGCCCACAATTTCTGGTATTTTTTTTGAAACAACTGCAGTACTGTACAAGTTAGAAACCATGGGGCTGAAATGTTCCACCAAAAAAAAACCATGGGGCGAATAATTGTTGCTCGGCCGGCTGCTAATTTTGCCGCTGTCATTCCCCGGTCGTCCATGCGAACCCTTCCGTGCAACCCCAACTGCTGCTAATTTTGGCGCTATCATTCCTCGGTCGCCTATCGTAGCTATAGCTGCCACAAGGCATAATATCAAAGGCTCGTCAAGATTTCCCGGCTGCTGCCACAAGGCATCGATCCTGTACGTGTATGGGATGGGGATGGTTGGATCGAGTCAAAGGGTCATGGTAAATGACATATTAACCCCGCCCACCACAATAATTGATCTAGAAAGATTTTTAAAAAGAGAAAACCTAACCCTAGAAGCCCAATCGAGCCCGCTAGCTGCTAGACTCGGTCGAACCCGCTAGCCGCCACACCGGATTCGCTCTTCCCGAGCTCAAACGGAGAGGGTGGGGGACGCCCGCCACCCACAAGATCCCGCTGCATGCCGGTGGATCGGGCCATGCACCGCCGAGCTGCAACGTCGTGGGGGAGGGAGGCCCCTGCCGTGTGGAGGGATGCCCTCGTCAGAATATGGCCAATTGGGAGAGCGAAGACGGGAGAGACGGGTGCGGCGTTCTAGAGTATGGAGACGGGAGGGGTCGGTAGGAGTGTGGTGGAAACTTAAGTGTTGGTATATATACATGGCACGATAGGAACCGGTTTGGGCTTTAGCCGTGGGTCGTGTAAGTTTTCCAAGGCGGGCGTTTGTAAGCTGCCCGCCCCCAAAAATAGAAGCAGTTTGCGTGGTACGCTTCATCGATTTTTCATGGCGGGTAAAAATGCCAGCCACGAAAAAATAAAAAATGTCACAACCCGTAGGGAGATGACGAGGCGTTGGGAGAGCCCGGTGGCGGCAATGGCACGGCGGCGCGGCATCGCCGCCAAGACGGGCGGTGGCGCGGCGGTGCGCGGCTGCGCGCGGTAGTGGGCGGCGCGGGGGCTCGAGCGGCGGCGGTTGCTTAGAGCTAGAGAGCGATAGGGTAAACCCCTAAATTATTTATTTCTTGAATGTCTCATGATAGTTGCCCCCATATTTATATGAGGGATTTACAATTACTAACGGGCGAGGCCTATTAGTCTTTTTCTAACTCTTCTTAATTTAACTAAATAAAATTACTAATAAAGCTAAATAATAATTAAGTATTCAGTCACTCCGCTTATTCCGTGCTTACTCACCGACGGATCCCCACATCTCTCCTGCACGGAGATTCAAATTCGTCCTCGAGCTGGAATTCGATAGATTTTGTTGAATAATTCAGCATCTTCCCACGAAGCTTCTCGCAGAATCGGGTTTGTTCTTTTGATGAGCACTTGAAGCTGACCCTAGCGGACTCTTGATTTGAGCATTAATTCAGTTCGGGAACCGTGTGCCATCATTAATCCGAGGTAATTCGAATATCCGTAGGTATCTCCCAACGATGTGGTTTGAGCATACCGACATGAAAGGCATTGTGGATACGGGTTCCGTGGAGGCGCATTCAATGCATATGTCAATTTGGGGTAATGATTTTGCCGATCTTTGAAGGGTCCAAAATATTTGGGAGAGAGCTTGCCTTTGTGTAAATCGATATTGTTGCCACAGGTCGGGATAAAAGTTTGAGCCGGACATAATCACCCTCTTTGAATTCTCTCGCCCCAGTATGTTTAGCATCAAAATATTTGCGATAATAATCCCGGGGCAATTACAAAACGAACCTTTGTCCGGTTAAGAAAAGTATCCCGCTGAGTTAGTAAGTCATCCACCACCGCTAATGTTGTCTCACCCGGATTATAACCCCCGATGGTAGGGGGTCGCGCCCATACACAAGTTTGAACGGCGTTGTTTTGGTCGATGCATGGTATGAAGTATTATAGCAATATTCAGCCCAAGGTAACCATCTTACCTAATCCTTTGGTTTGTCACCAATCAAGCAGCGCAGATACATCGCAATAACTTTGTTGACTACCTCAACTTGTCCATCTGCTTGAGGATGATAAGCTGATGTTGGTGATAAAATAATGTTGGATAGTCTAAAAATTTCTTGCCAGAATTGACTCTTGAAGATCACATCGCGATCACAAACCACCGATCTCGACAAGTCATGTAATCTAACAATCTCGAAAAAAATTTCGAGAGCTTTGAAGTTGCTTTATACGGATGAGAAAAGGGTATGAAGTGAGCATACTTGGAGAGACGGTCAACCACGGTTAAGATTACCGATTTGGATCCAACTTTCGAAGAGCTTCAATGAAATCCATTGAGATATCCTCCCGGATCTGCCTCGAATTGGTAGAGGCCAAGAAGTCCAAATGGATGAAGGTGTTCAGTTTTGTTGCGTTGACAAACCAAACAATCATTCACAAAATCGGTGACAATGCGTTTATCATGTTTGACAAAGAAGGTTTGACGGAATCGATGCAATGTTTTCTCAGATGCCCTCGTGTCTTTGAATCATGAATTGCATGGAGAATGGTCCAAGATATTTAGATGATTTGGAAAGCCATACCTTTTTTCTTGAACAAGATCAATCTATTGCGAACTTCCCATGCGCAGTCCTTACCGTTGATTATAGAATCAATGAGGGCTATAGCTTCATCGCTGAATACAATTTCCTCTCGTAGCTGGGTCAAATAACCCCAATTGAATTTCTAAAATAGCCATGATTGAAGATTCATCTGCGTTACTCGGGATAATGCGCCGCCACCACATTGGATTTACCCGGTTTGTATTCCATAGTGAAATCATATCCAAGTAATTTGCTAACCCATTGATGCCGAGGAACTGTACTGCACGCATCACATTCCACCACAAATAATTTATTGAAGTCCGGAAGTTGGAGAACCTGCCGATGATGAAGTCCTCTTAAGATGCTCGGAAAGTTGTTGTAGCCAAAGGTGTCAACAAAATGAATCTTTTTAAGAAGATCACCAAGGGACGTGCAATTGTACCATAATCCATTATAAACATTCAGAGTAACCTACGAGTCCTAGAAAACCTCGTAATTCATGGAGAGTTGTAGGAGTGGCCAAGCACCGACGGCCTCAATTTTCTCATGATCAATGTACCACTCCAAAGATCCGATATAATATGTCCCAAATAACCCAATTGTGATTGACCAAAGAGGCATTTGGATTTCTTTAAGAAGATATTATGAGATGCTAGTACCTTGAAAACCTCTTCCACATGGTTGAGATGCTCACACCAAGACTTGCTAAATATCGGGATATCAACAAAGAAAACGAAAGCACAAACTTTCGCAGAAACGGTCCCAAAATATCATTCATCAATGCTTGAAATGTTGAAGCCGCGACCGCATAAACCAAATGGCATGACCAAAAACTCAAAGTGCCCATGATGTGTTCTCAAAGTCGTCTTTTTTCGATGTTCGGAGGATGCATGCGTACCTGGTGATAGCTTGAGCGTAGATCTAATTTGGTAAAGAATTTAGCACCTTCTAGTTCATCCAAAGAATTCAAAGAATAACCGGTATTGGAAATATGTCGCTTCAAGGTGTTACTATTGAGCTCCCGATAATCAACACAAAAGCGCTAAGTCTTATCATTTTTTTTTCCACAACGTAAACCGAATTTTATTACTTGCGCAACGAAATTACAAAGAGTTTTGTCGAAAAAGTAAATAGAAGCGTCCTAAAGATTAGGATAACCATCACTCCCTTCCCAAAGACACCGAGGGAGTGGAAAAAGGGAGGATACCAGTCCCAACCTCGTACCCACGCAGGTACTTGACAAGCACACATTAAGGTTCTCCTAAAAGTACCATCACGACAGACACAACAAAGTTAACACCCAGGGATACTTGAAATCTTCATCCAACAAAGAGCACCATCCGCTTCTCCCTCGACCGATCTTGGACATTGTTCTTGTGGAATGACAGAGCCGCCTTCTTGATAACTTCAAAGTGCCGATAGTCACTTGTTCCTTGAGCTCGCCCTTCAACAAACCTGCCCAATAAGTGAGAAATGAAGAGATCAAGCATACAATCTCTGTAGGAGATTTAATTTGTTTCTTTTCAAAACAACACAAATTTCTAGTCTGCCAAATTGACCAAAAAACTGCTGCTAATCCAAACATATGACAAGAAGGAGATTTAATTTTCTATTGCGCCAAGTCTTATCATGTTTCTTGACAAGAAGGACAGGGCATGAAAATGGCGAAGTGCTATACCGGATGATACCTTGATGAAGCATGTCCGAGCATTGTTGTTCCAGTTCATTTTTTCAGTATCCGAGGGTAACGATAAGGGCGAATGATATGGGCCGAGTGGGATCTTTAAGATGAATTCTATGATCATAACGCCGTTGAGGTGGGAGCCCCGAAGGCTCTCTAAAAAGCTGTTGAAATTTGCATAACAGAGGATCCATTGGCACATTAGGGGAAAGTATATGAATACCTAGCCTGGTGGAGAATCTGTCTCTTTAGAGAGGTCGTGCCATGTGATCGGCCGCCCTTTCCGCCTGAACTTCATAGTTTATTAAAATTTCAAACAACATTTCCCAAAGAACTCAAATTAGTCCACACCCAAAACAACATCATAGCCTCCCAATTTAATGCTGAAGAAATCTGCTTTGAAACTTTCAAAGAGCAATAGAAAATTCAATATCATCATACCTCCCAACATTTGTTAAATCTCCATTAGCGACAAAGAACTTTGAGGGGACGATGTAAGGAAGATGTTTATAGGCCCAGCCATAGCCCAATCGAGTCCAGAAAAATTGTGTGTAAAACCAGAATCCAATAAAGCCAATAAATTGGTGCCATTTATATTGATAAGTAATTGCATGGTGGGACAAGTGGATATGCCAGCTTAACCCATGAACTGATATTTGAACATCTGAATATCCTCTTGTACGCACCTTTGAGTTAAGGCGACGTGATGTCGTGTAGAGACGCCCTAGCCGTGCTATGGCCGCCTCAAGATCGTGTGGTTGATGCAGTTGGATGTCGATCTGAATCGAGGTGCTAACCCAAAGAATATAAAGCATAGCCTGCTATGTGGGGAGAGGTGTTGTACCTTGTTCGCCGTTCTTTGAACGTAATAGTGTACCCGTCCAAATCTCCGCTTTGGCGTGATGCTGTCAGATCACCAAGATGATTGTGTAGTGGGGTTCCAAAATGCCTGGTTATAGCTGCAGAAAATTCTAGCCAGGATGGTTGACCCACTTCATTTTCCCAACCAATGAACCAAGACAATGCGTTCCCTTGAAGATGGAACGAGGCGAGCCGTGACCGGTCATTATCTCGTGATTCCTTGAGCGAGAATTTTTTTCGCACTTATACAACCAATGAGAAGGGTCACCTTTGCCATCATACTCGGAAAAAAATAATTTAATATTATTACCGGTCCGTCTGGGGTTTTCTGGGGAGAATTTAAGTGGAGGTTCTGCGGAATTTTCTCTGGGAATTCTGCATCAAATTCTAGATGAAAATCTTGGCGGTCCATTGGCTGCAGATTTGCTGAGTCGGAGGTGCGGCGGATTGGGGGCTCATTGGTGTCCACGGACTGAAGAAGGCATTTGGTGGGCGGAACGCACTTATCTGATGATGGGGCTGAATTTGCCTCCATGGCTTTTGCCTCCATGGCTGCGATGTAGTTGTCGATGATGCCGTTGACCTTCTCTCGTGATGCTTTTGCTTCCGTGAAAGGCCATTGGATCGCCCGTCTCACGGATACCAATATGTCACAACCCGTTTTCCCGGTGAACGCGAGGGGGAAGACGTAAGGAGATGACGAGGCGTTGGGAGAGCTTGGCGGCGGTGATGGCACGGCGCGACGGCGCGGCGGTTCGGCCGCGGCGGCGGCTGGGCGCGCGGCAGCGGGCTGCGCGGGGCTCGGGCGGCGGCGGTTGCTTAGAGCTAGAGAGCGATAGGGTAAACCCTAAATTATTTCTTTCTTGATTGTCTCATGATAGTTGCCCCCATATCTATATGAGGGATTTACAATTGCTAACGGGCCAGGCCCATTAGTCTTTTTCTAACTCTTCTTAATTTATCTAAATAAAATTACTAATAAAGCTAAATAATAATTAAGTATTCAGCCACTCCGCTTATTCCGGCGACTCGCTGACCGAGCCTGACAAAAATGTCCTTCATCATTAATCGGGGCATTAACCATGGCGGGCAAAGTGTACGCCGCCACAAAAAGTTTTGGCGTTGTCACACAAAAACATCTGGTAGAAAACCATGAAAGAAAAAAAAATGGGATGACCTTTGTAGATGTTGAATCATCCATGGAGTTTTATAAATTCTATGCTCATCATGTTGAATTTTTTTGTTCGTGTTTGGCAACGCATTGTCATTGATGGAGTGACCTTGTACATGCGATTCTTTTGTGCAAAAAAAGTATTTCGTAATGAGAAAAGAAAACTAGTTGTGAATGTGAGGCTATGCTTGTTTTCAAGCGCAGTGAGGACCATAAATATATTGGGACAAGGTTTGAGGACGACCATACACATGCACTCGTTGCGCTGCCACCAGGGCCGGATTAGAGGAGCTGCTGCGGTTAAAATATTGGATTTTTTTATCTATGATATAATGGTAGAGTGGGCGATTTTATAGAAAATAAAATTGATCTAATGGGGCAGATCCCCTGGGACTACAGAATTAACGGCCAGATGATTCTGATTAATGTGAGAATTTTTAGTATTTTTCTTTTTTTTTTCAAGCGCAACTAGCGAGAATTAATGTGGAGGCTCGTAATAGTAATAAGATTTTACATGCTTTCATATGTTTAATTTCTGTAGTTGTATGTGATCTTGAGTGTGCTAGCACTTGCCTGTACGTGACACGATTCTACCTTAACACGAATAAAAGAATCACGTTTTCCTCCCAAGGGAAAAGAAACCCGGCGTTATTGTTTTGGGTTGGGTGTGAATGTGACACTCTTCATTGGAGAAATATATATTGAACCTCAAAACGAACTCGTCAGTGCTAGCTGCATTGCCGGCCAGCGCTTACACTGACTCGCTTAACGATCACCAGCTGGCATATACGTCCATCAACGGATTTCCCGCTGCTGCCACTTGGCATCCTGCCACACGCCTCAGTTTCCAAGATATGTGTGGCCCCGTGGCCCGCTGGTAGCCAACAAGATCAAGCTTTCCAGATTGATGATGAGATAGATGCCGACTCTGATTCGGCCTCATCAAGCCCTCAACTAGCTAGCCTCCAAGCGTTTCAAGCGTGAAGAATGGAACCAAGCCGGCCCAAGAACAATTGCATTACAGAAGCGTCAAGATTGGAACCAAGCCGGCTAGGTAGCTAATTTAATTTCCAAAAGCAATTTACATTTTATTCTCCAAAACCAATTTACCTGTAGTATTTATTTACATGCCAAGCCAAACCAATTAGCCGTTGTCTTCCCTTGGCAGCAGCAAATAGCAAACGCGCGCTTGCCAAATCGACTCCGATCCCTCTACGTGCATTACATAGCAAACGCGCGCACTTATTAGCTTGCAGGAATGGCCGCATGCCCGACGGCGGCGACCATCAAATTCACGGTGCGTAGGCAACCGGCAGTGTTGGTGGCTCCGGCATCCCCCACGCCACGCGAGCTGAAGCGGCTCTCGGTTTCGACCAACTAGACAGCCTGCGCATCCAGGTACCCATCATCTTTTTTTCGCGAGGCGGAAGGAGTTGTCAATGGACATGATGGGCGGCAGCGGCAGCAAGGACGACCCCGCTGCGGTCATCCAGCGACGCCGTCGCTAGGGCTCTTGTGCCATACTATCCGTTCGCCGGACGGCTCAGGGAGCACGACGGAGGCAAGCTCGCGGTTGACTGCACCGCCGAGGGCGTGCTGTTCATCGAGGCCGACGCTGATGTTTGCCTCGATCAGTTTGGTGACTCCCTGCTGCCGCCGTTCCGATCCCATGCCTGGAGGAGCTCATATTTGACGTCACCGGCTCGTCTGCCATCCTCCAAACGCCTCTCCTGCTTATCCAGGTCAATTACCAAGCTAGCTCTCCTTATTTTTTGTTGTTGCTTAATTATGTCCTACGTGCAGGTGACGCGACTCGCTTGCGGAGGATTCGTCCTAGGGATGCACTTGAACCACACCATGGCAGACGCACAGGGGGGTGACGCAGTTCCTGGGCGCCGTGGCGGAGTTGGCACGGGGTGACGCGCAGGCACCCACCGTGCGGCCGGTGTGGGAACGCCACTTGCTGGAGGGGCGGCGCAACCCGCCGCCGCAGCGAAGCGACAACGGGCTGGACTACTACTTCAGTGATGAGGTGACTGATGATGACAACAAGGACAGCGGTGTCATGCTCCCTCATCATTTCTAATAAACGGCCATGACATGGCACTCCGGTCCCTTCTTCTTCGGGCCCGGGGAGATCGCGGTCATCCGTGACCAGCTCTCGCCGGAGCTTCCACTAGTGCAGGATCCCTTTTATTCCCGGCTCATTAGGGCCTTTAGTCCCGGTTCTGGAACCGGGACTACGACTTGGGGAATAGAAGTATACGAACCGGGACTAGAGGGGAGATCTACTCCCGGTTGGGGTACCAACCGGGAGTAAAGCTCCTTCCAGGCAACGTGGCCGGCCAGAGGCTTTACTCCCGGTTGGTACCTCCAACCGGGAAAAGATCTTTTTTTCAGTTCATACGAATTGTTTATTTTAATTCCTTATTTTAATTCCTAATAACATTTGAATGGTGCTTATTAATTTCTAATCTATATATTACATATATACATATATTAAAGCACACACATATATATATTAAAGCACACACATATATATATATTACACATATATTGCACATTAATAATTGTTCAAGCACACATATAAATACATGTCTCGATTTACATATTAAGATAATACTAAATGTCCCGACATAACAGGCAGAGAGGATCCTTTGGCAGCCATTTGTCCTTGGTGTCATTGTAGAACTCGCCGGAAGGCACTAGGATCTGGGTATTAATAAATCCGGCAATACACTCTTGCATGGCTTCAAGATGTGTGTCTTTTAGGGTTTTTTCCATTAACCTCCTTGTGGGGGATCGATATTCGGGACACTAAGAATGAGCTCCCTACTCGACGTCAACAAGCTAATGCAGCCCTAAGAGCCCACTCGGTCAACTCAAAGAGGTCACTACCCTCCGAAGAGCTCCGCGCCCGCGGACGAGCGCCCGCCATGGCCGAGTATGCGTGTACGAGCTCTCCGTGCCGAGGGACCTGCTCTCGCCTCGACCGAGCTCTCCCGAAGTGAGCTCCCCCATTCGCGTGACGAACATTCTCCTGAGGACCTCTTTCCGCCTCGCTCGAGCTCGAGCTCAATGAACCCTGCGACGACGGAAGAGCTCATCTATCTTCCGCGCGAAGCCAGCAGGTACGGAGTTGGCCAACCACTCCCTGACAAGCACTATAGCCACGCAGCGCTACAGCTACAGGAGGAGGTCCTTTCCTTCACACCGCCATACCCCGTCAACTCCAACAGCTCTCTTTGTAGTACCACAGGGGTACATACGAAGCGCACTCCGTCGTCAGCATCGTGGGTGCCCCCATACCGAAGGGACGGCTTCCAACTACGATTAGGGACAGGGCGACGCCTGACCACCGCCCAAACCCCGATTCCCGCGTACGGCGACGACCAATTCCGGCATCCAAGGCATCCTGGAGCTCGGGGAGAGCTCGCGATTACGAATAGAGCTCGTCCAAGAGCTCGGGGACTATACCTACTCCTTTGTTTGTAAACCCACGCCTCTTCTAGACCTCAACCCGGGGAGAGCTCGTGTCCCTGCCCCCCTTGCGACTATAAAAGGGGAGGTAGGCCTCCGGGTTGAGAGAGGACGGACCCAAGTTTTTCCACCAACCAACATCCTCACTCACCCTTATATTGGCACTTGCCTCAATCTCAGAGACTTGGGAGTCCGCTCCCTCTCTCGATCCGCTTGTACGCACCCCGGTATGAGCATTTGAGCTCGGATAGTGATCACACTGGACTAGGGAGCTTGATTTCGCCCCGAACCAGTATAAACTTTGTGTCATTGTCTCTAGAGCTAGGCCATTCGGAGAACGCACTAGCCAGACTTTACTGTGACGGTGGTATTAGACCACGACAGTTGGCGCGCCAGGTAGGTGCAGCGCTAGTGTGACTCCACCACTCCGATGGCTCTTCCCTTCGCATCACTTCCGGCGGCCATGATCCTCCAGTTCGGCTCCTTGAGGTTCGTGGCCCGCCGGCGAGGGGCTCTGGCATGGTCCTCCCCCCCGTTCCACCCCGACGGCGTCGCCTTCGACGCCCTTTGTCCCCCACCGGGACTTCAGGGGACCGTACCACCGCCTCCGCCGACGGGACGGCACCTTCCTCGCCGGCGGCACCTTCGCCCGGGCGCGCTCCTCGGGGGTTCGGTCGGCGTCCCCGCCGGCCCCAACGACCCGGCCACCGGCGTCGAGGCGGAGCTGCTGGCCCCGTTCTTGACATCGGCCCCACCCGGCACCCCGTCACGGTTTGGGAACGCCGGGAAGGCCTCCCCTCCATCACCCGCGGGTCCCGTCGCCCCCTCGGGCGCCACGTGGGCATCTGGGAGCATCCGGAGTTCTCACGGCGCGCGCCGAGGAACCAAGGAAGCGCGGCGCGACCCGCTCGTCCACTGCCCGCCGCGTCGATCCGCGCCCACCACCGGCGGCGCTGGCGTCACGCCTGCGTCACCTCTCCGGCCTGGGTCGGGGCGGTGACAACCGCGTGGAACCTCGCGGCCCCCGCCACAGGCTCAAGCCCACCCGGCCGGGACGCCGTGGACAAGCTGCGGGGACATGCCGCCTCCTCCTCGGCCCGGAGGCTATCGAGCTTGCCCGGAGCGCGTCTGTCGCATGGCCCGCACGCGTCGCGGTCAGCGGCGACGCGGTCCCGCCCAACCATCTCCGGTGTACATCATGCGGGACCCAATGCGCCGGTTTCCGCCCCCGTCGAGGGCAAACCCGCCCGGCTCACCCACGAGCCGCCTTCCGGTCGCCCGCGGGGAAGCGACCACCAGGGAGGCCTCTCCCCGTCGGAAAAGCCCGAGATCACCGAAGGCGCCTGCGGGCCACCTCGAGCCTCGCCAACATCAGCGGCTCCTCGACGAAGGAGGAAGCGCGAGGCACGTTTCGCGCTCGGTCACCTCGGCATCGGCTGAACGACGACCAGGAGATGGAGGGGACGCGCAGCCGCCCACGAGCTCGGTCATCTCGACCTCGACCTCCACCTCGCTCGGGGTCCCAACCCGAAGGCGGATAAGCAAAAAGCGAAATCGGTAGCGGCATGAACGACTCGTCAATCCCTCTTAGGATCTCTAAAAGCGGTTGCTTTGCTATTAGCGCTTCATGCCCATAGGCCTGCCCCTCCCCGATCCACCTAGATGCTCTGTACCCCTCTAAGCTGCGTTAAGAAAAATGTCCTCCGATTGCATCGATCTGTGCAAGCACTCGAGCTCATTTTTTTCGTTAGTTTATTGAGCAACGATTGACCTTAAACGACGAAGCCCGGCCCTTGCTCGGGGGGCCCGCGAGGGATGGTACACACCCACGCTTTACGCAAACCAATTTTTCACAAAATTTGCGAACACAAAGCTGGGCAACGAGCTCAAACTCACGAACTCGCGCTTCTTCCCTCCAGACGAGCAATGTCCCGAAAGCGGCTAACTCATGAGCTCCTTGCTAAAGAGCATGGCGCGCGGCCTTACGCGACCTTCCGCGCCCCGCGGCAGCAAGGAATGGCCCGTCGTCCGACTCTTGGAACGCGAGCTCATACGGAAAGTCAAAAGTAAGAACAAAGCACAGCAAAGGGAAAGAAAGTGCAGAAGGGCCAAGCCTCGAGCTTCTACTCCTGTGCGAGAGGGTCTGATGCAGCCGGTGTCGGGACGGGGACGTCGCGCGCGGCCCGCCTCCTCCTCGGCGGAGTCCTCGCCCGCCCGCCGCCCGGCGGGATGCCCGAAGACCTCGAGCTCATCGGCGGCCATCTGGAAGAGCTCGGAGGATAACTCTGCCGTGACAACTGTTGGTATAAATTAACGCGAGCGAGAAAATCCATGGCGCACGGATACCGATGTAGCTTTCACCCGGAGTATTCCAGTATCGATTTTCCACGGGAACGTGAAGTGTACTAGAAAGGTTTAGAACGTCCTAACATAATAATAGTAATGATGTGGAAAGAGGGTTAAGTTTTCTAAGTATTCTAATGAGATCTATATGATCAAAGGCTCACTCTACTTTACTTACGTCGAACAATCGGTACCGTCCCCGATCCTCGAAAAAGACTGGAAAGGGTGATCGGGGAAGGCCGCCAAAAGCTCTACGAATCACCAACCCGAACGTGGTGGAATACAAAGACCTGACAGGGCTGTCACCCCCAGGGCTACCACAACTAACCGTGGGATTGGGCGCAAACTCGGGTAAACTCTAGTCTAGACACCACGTCTACACTATCGATTACTACTCTAGCCACGCACGATAACTAGAGCACTCAATACGAGCGGAGATCCAAAGAAATATAGTAAAGTAAGAACTGAAAGTAATTAAATAGAATAAATAGAAATAATAAATGAAGAACACTGGAGATTGTTTGAAGACGAACTTGTTGCGGTAGAGAAGTACAATGATGATGAAGATCCGACGGTCGGATCTCCAAATTTCTCCTCGCCTCTCTTCTTGATCTTACAACTAGATGAACTAGAAAAACTAGAACTAGAACTAGAACCAGATGAACTAGACAACTAGAGGGACCTCTCTCTTCTAATATGAAACCCTAGATTTTTCTCTGTCGATAGCTAATGAGGAGATGATCTCGAGATGATTGAAACCGGGGGGCACGGGGCTTGCTTATATAGTCGGGAGGAGGTGCCACGTCTTGGACTTGGATTACAACTCGTACTCTTCCGTCGTCGTCGTCGGATCAAACCGACATTAAACAAGTGGTTTAGATCGCGTGTCAAAGTCGGTTGAGGAAGCTTCTAGAAGCGCGGCCGATGACGTGGAGGGGAGGCCGGCCGGCCTTAATATTAGGCCGGTCGGCCCAAGATGGCCCCAGCTGGGCTGAGCTTTTGTGGGTGCGTGCGTGTCGTCGTGCCGTTTCCGAATGTATTAATTCGCGTCAAACGGAGTCCGGATGAGGGAGTTATGCCCGTTTTACGAACCCCCGCTCTGCGGCCCGATATCTTCCGATTACGGACTCGAATATGGCAAATGATATATCCGTTTCGATCATCTCGACGAGCTCTTCGCAATGTTGTACTTTGATTCTTCATTTGAAGTACTTCTATGTTGCTCTTTTGTAGGAGTTGGATCGAGATACGATTGGGACACGTCTTGGAGTCGTATGTCTTCATAACTCTCATTTGTTTTCTGTTTAGTCCCCGAAAAATCACAACTTCACCAAAACTCATGGAAATTGTCGATGTAAGCCCTAATAAGGTGATCTAATTATATTTTAGTCCTTCTTCATATTCAGTTGACAAGTAAAAGTATACGTTAATATGTGTCAACAAGCTCCCCAAAGCTTACCCTTTGCTAGTCCCTAGCAAAGCTATATGCTATAGTAGGATCAGGAGTTGCTACTACGATTTCATTCCTCCGAAGTACTGTGGTTATCAGAAAATAATTTCTCCTCTCAATAAGATTACTCTCTCATACCTTTTACCATGGGGCGTAGCCTTTTCACGAATCATAAGCAATTAAGAGACAGAACAATCAAGTTAAGTACCATGTCTCAAGCTCTTCGATCAACTATCATCCCGAGTTTTGCGTTATTTTTCAAAAAGAAACTCGAGAGATCCTATGTATGACCCTCTCAAGTAGGTGGTATATATAGTGGAGTCACACGTGGTAAGATACATATGGTGGGATGGTAATGGCGGAATGAATGAGGATGAAAGGTAGTAAACAGCCTTTAGCTTTTTTTTTCTAGTATTTTTCTTCTCAAGCATCTTGGACTATATCTCTCTTTCTAAAAATTGCTAAGACCTGGGCTATCCATTCTTGGAGAGGTGGGCTTTGCCCGGACTTTGTCTATTTTTCTCTCTCCTTAGAGATGTGGGCCCTACTCACCCTCGGACACGTGTCCATTATTCATCTCTAAAATTTATTATTATTAGGGAGGTAGGCCCTTCTCGCCTAGTATGACATTTGTCCTTTACTCTCCCTCTCTCGTCTCACTTTTTCTCTCTCTTTTTTTTTTTTTTTTTTTTTCTCTTTTTTTTCGAATGTAGCCTCAGAGTCTTTTTGGCATAAAACATTGAGAGAGACATATCCAAAATTGCTCGAGTTCAATTTTTATAATATGGCTAGAGGCTGATGGAGTATGGGAATGCGTACTTTCGGGTTAAAAGCAGCGTATTTGGTGGAGTGGGATGATCTTGATGTGACTGGTGGACTCTTAAGGGTCATAGCTAAGGAACTCATCATGTAATATTTTATAATTTTTCAAAGATAAAATCGGGAATCAAGTATCTCTAGGAATATGATAAACAACAGCTCAACTTTTCATGTATCTTTATCCTTCAATGCTAAGACTCGAGATTAAGCATGTGCTTCCCACAGTGTTGGGTTTAGAGCAAATTAAGCGATTTAAAGCTTTAGGAGAATCTAAGTCCGAAATGTAAATACTTTAAGAGGAATTATGGCGGAGCAACTATTCATCATTTCAAGCATATGCCAACAAGATCATTAAAGAGAAAAGCCAACTAGCGAACTCCGACATTTATTCAGACTCTAACAAACTAAGACTCTAATTATGACCAATTAAATCTAGCAAAGCAAACATATATAACTAGCTAATATTAAAATGGATAGGATAGTGATACTTATCGTGATAACTGGGGTGCTCTCCCCAAGCTTTGATCTTGAAATAGTCCTTTGATTCCTCCTTGGAGCTTGTTAGTCTTGGTCTCCCTTAAATATTCTCCCCGCAAATATTAATTCCACATACCCGAAGGAACAAATTCTAGGAACATGTTGTGAGCCTTCATGTGCTCACTTCTTTTTTGTTTTTTTTTTTTTCTATAAAAGCATGGACCTTCATGTGCCCACATATTTTTTGAAAATTTTTTCTATGCAAAAGGATGATGATGCAAAAACATATGAATGCAATATTTTTTATATTTTTATTTTTGTGCCACCACAGTAAGGAGTGCTTACATGGGGCTTAAAGATCAACAGATGCAAATGCAACAACATATTTATGGTCTTTTCTAATGCGGGTGTAGGAAAGTAAATATGCTAAAGGAAATATGCTAATTTAAATATGCTTTGCGAGAAAATAAATATGCGAGATAAATATCGAGTTACCTCTCGATGAGAGTTTTGAGTACTTACTCCCATGGCGTCTTGTCATCTCTCGACGCCTCGTCGAATGTCGTGGTGCGGTATGATGTCTTCAATGATCTCGACGAGTGGCGTAGATGAGGTAGCCGATGGTGTTTGTTCGGTTGGTGACGCGGTAGCGGTAGGTCTTCGAAGATGTACTCTTGTTGTCCTCTTTAGTAGGTGATGATTCTTTCTTTCCCCATGCTTACTTCTTCGGGTAGCGTCTCCGCGTCTTGTTCTTCTTGGGCTTGATAAATGGAGGATGCCCTCCCCAAGCTAGGTATTCACCTAGTCTCTTAGCGATGTTGGAGTGAGGTAGACAATTGTGGAGGTGTCAACCCCTCTTGGTCCTTCAAATCTTGCTTGATCACTCCTTGAGTGCTTCATCTGATCTTGACAGTTGCATCTCCTTTAATATTTGGAGCATGATGGCGCTGGAACATCTTGTAAAAGTCCTTGTATCTTGCTTCATCTCGGTGTGAGCTCATCTCGGGACCTCCCCAAGCTTATTTGAGAGTGTCTTATTTCCTACGAGGGGTTAGTCCGACAAAAGATTCTTTTCGTTCCAATCCTATAATGATTAGTGACAGAAATACCCGAAGGAAGATTTTCACATGTATATTTATATACTCATATCACAAGGAAAAGTAAAGACTCATGTTCTATCTCAAGAATTCTTATTTTTAGGACACAAGCTCGTCCTTAGGAAACCTTTTGTAAGCTACTTAGGATAGTGAAGTGGTCTCCCCTTCAACACCACCTATATCAAGATTCATGACCACGAGATCTAGAATATTTATTATAGATGAACGCATCTACAATCACCCTCTCAAAATCTATAGGAGGCAAGAGCACGAGGGGTTGTATGTCTTGAGAGTGGTTATACTAGAAAGACTAGGTAGTTCAGGAAGTTTCTCATGTGAGCATGAACTAGATGAAGTGTCTATGTAATAGCTTCCATGCTTATTGATGTCATCCTTCTTCTCAAACTCCAAGGTTGATTTGTCATAGATATCTAAAGTTTCTCTTGGAGTGGTGTCTCTCGAATCGATCTCATCTAAGGTCTCGTCCATCCATTCAACGGTAGCATATAACTCTTTATTATCCTCTAGCCATTGTTGTCGCTCTTCTTGGTCTTCCTGGTGGTCTTGATGGCTCCTATATTTAGGTTGTCTTGATGAATTTTTAGGGCCCTCAAGGGTCTCAAGGGAAAGAGAGTGCCGGGATTCATCGGGGTTAAGGATGGGTCTGAAAATGGATTCGAATATGTAATCTTGTCTAGGCATGGAAGGGGAGAAAATAAGATCGTCTTCTAGGTAGCTTGGCTCTCCTTCTATGGCATCACTAGACATGCCATCATAGAATTCCTCCCGATATCCTTTGTAGGAATGAGAACATTTTCTAAGAGACTCCTCCTCAAAAGAATTTGAAATATATTCACTTGGAGGTCTCTTAGGTGGATGCATTCTAAATGATAAATTCGAGGCATTCCTAGAATTTTCAAAAAGATCAACCTCGATGGAAGGATGGGATTCATCACTCTCTAAAGTGTTTAGAGTGTGATGTGTTTTCCATAGTAGGAGATTCTATGGCAACCAAATCTTTAGAAGATATTATAGGAATTTTAGATTTGGTTGCGTGTGTCTCCTCTTTGTTGTTCGGGGCTTGGCTCGACTTCTTCTTCGGGTAACTCATCAAAAACGTTAGTGTAGGGAGTGTTGTCAAGGATTTTCTCAAGAATGGCTTTTCCCTCACTAACTAGTTTATGTGAGAATGATCCTCTGAAGTGATGTCGAGATTCGGAAGCGACTTCCTTGTTAAGACCGCGATAAAAGTGATAGAGCAGGGACATGGTCGAGCAAGGAAAGGTTTGGGCCCGAATTGGTAAGGCTTGTGAATCTAGCCCAGGCTGCTCCTAGAGTCTCCTTCTCTTTTTGTCTAAATGTAAGAACTTCTATTCTAAGGTCAGCGATTTTATAAAGAGGAAAGAAGGCAAGACAAAATTTGTCTCGAAGTTCATCCCAATCTCCATTTACGTTTCCCTCTGAGTGAGCATACCATTTTCTTGCTCTTCCCTCAAGGGAGAACGGAAATAATTTCCATTTAATGGTCTCTTGTGTCATGCCGAATATTCGGCAAGAACACAACTGCTCAAAATCTCTAAGGTGGGTGTATGGATCTTCATGTGCTAACCCCGGAGAAGGATTGCTCCCGAACCATGGCTATAAGAGCGGGGCGAAGCTCATAGCCATCTGTAAGAATAGGGTGTGAAGATGATGGAGGCTCCAACATGTCGCCCTTTGGAGCAAAAGAATTTAATGATAGGAGTGAAATCCATGTGGTATAGGTAGGGGTAAAAGGAAAGAAAGGTAGAAGGAAAAAAAAAAAAAAAGGTAAAAGGGCGATCGTGGTTCTAACTAGCACAGACTACCGTTCCCCAACAACGGCGCCGAAAGCTTGTTGGTATAAATTAACGCGAACAGAGAAATCCATGGCGCACGGATACCGATGTAGCTTTCACCCGGGAGTATTCAGTATCGATTTTCCACGGGGAACGTGAAGTGTACTAGAAAGGTTTAGAACGTCCTAAGATAATAATGGTAATGATGTGGAAAGAGAGGGTTAAGTTTTCTAAGTATTCTAATGAGATCTATATGATCAAAGGCTCACTCTACTTTACTTACGTCGGAGCAACGGTACCGTCCCGATCCTCGAAAAAAGACTGGGAAAGGGTGATCGGGAAGGCCGCCAAAAAGCTCTACGAATCACCAACCCGAACGTGGTGGAATACAAAGACCTGACAGGGCTGTCACCCCTGGGGCTACCACAACTAACCGTGGGATTGGGCGCAAACTCAGGTAAACTCTAGTCTAGACACCACGTCTACACTATCGATTACTACTCTAGCCACGTACGATAACTAGAGCACTCAATACGAGCGGAGATCCAGTAAATATAGTAAAGTAAGAACTGAAAGTAATTAAATAGAATAAATAGAAATAATAAATGAAGAACCTGGAGATTGCTGAAGACGAACTTGTTGCAGCAGAAGTACAATGATGATGAAGATCCGACAGGTCCGGATCTCCAGCTTTCTCCTCGCCTCTCTTCTTGATCTTACAACTAGATGAACTAGAAGAACTAGAACTAGAACTAGAACTAGATGAACTAGACAACTAGAGGGACCTCTCTCTCTTCTAATATGAAACCCTAGATTTTTCTCTGTCGATAGCTAATGAGGAGATGATCTGAGATGATTGAAACCGAGGGGGCACGGGGGCTTGCTTATATAGTCGGGAGGAGGTGCCACGTCTTGGACTTGGATTACAACTTGTACTCTTCCCATCGTCGTCGGATCAAACCGACATTAAACAAGTGGTTTTAGATCGCGTGTCAAAGTCGGTTGAGGAAGCTTCGGAAGCGCGGCCGATGGCGTGGAGGGAGGCCGGCCGGCCTTAATATTAGGCCGGTCGGCCCAAGATGGGCCCCAGCTGGGCTGAGCTTTTGTGGGTGCGTGCGTGTCGTCGTGCCGTTTCCGAATTGTATTAATTCGCGTCAAACGGAGTCCGGATAAGGGAGTTATGCCCGTTTTTACGAACCCCGCTCTGCGTGATATCTTCCGATTACGGACTCGAATATGGCAAATGATATATCCGTTTCGATCATCTCGACGAGCTCTTCGCAATGTTGTACTTTGATTCTTCATTTGAAGTACTTCTATGTTGCTCTTTTGTAGGAGTTGGATCGAGTATACGATTGGGACACGTCTTGGAGTCGTATGTCTTCATAACTCTCATTGTTTTCTGTTTAGTCCTTGAAAATCACAACTTCACCAAAACTCATGGAAATTGTCGGTGTAAGCCCTAATAAGGTGATCTAATTATATTTTAGTCCTTCTTCATATTCAGTTGACAAGTAAAAGTATACGTTAATATGTGTCAACACAGCCTCGACGGGCGGCGGACTTCGATCGGTGTCAGCATCGTGATGCCCGAGCCCACCCCATGCACGCACGAGGCCGACCTCTCGAAATCGGGTAGCGGGAGAAGACGACGCCTGACCGCCTTGTGCACCACGCGCCTTTGCATCCTCCGTCACCTTGCGGGGAACATCCTAAAAATCTACCTATAACCATTCATGAAGGTGCATAGCTACATACTGTTCTGCCGAATCTTTGCCTCGATGATATCCGAAACACGAAGTGCCTCGGGGAGTTCTCCGTTTCTTCGCCTCTAATGACTTGACCAATAGCACTCACTTAGGAACCTCTGCTGCAAAATTTATCTCCACTTTGAAAGTTTTTTGTCTGGTATGGCCTCCTCACTCTCTTCCTGTCACCACCTCCGGACTGTCATTACCTCCGGGGGCTCCCATTGGCGGATCCCTACAAGCACGTCTGAGCTAGTCCGGACGACCATGAGCTCGAGCTCTTATCGAGCACGACCTGTCCTAGGGTTCGAAGGCCGGCCCTCCACGGGGGTCCGACGGCCGCCCGGGAACACCATGAGCGAGGGGCGCTAAGGCGAAGCAGCATCGACGGCTCTCGCCCCGAACTCACGAACGAGCTCGGGGCTTCCGCCCAAGCGCGTTCGGGTCGCCAAAGGAGGCGGAAAGACGACCTTAGGTTGTCCTCTACGATGAGGAGGCTCTAGTCCTCGAGCTCTCTGAACGAGCTCGGGAACCGTAAGGTTGCGCCTTTGGAATACGAGGTCGGTCCACTAGGCCGACCACATCGAGCCAGCTCGGCGCTGACCTCCCCGAACTACTCCGCCATCAGCTCACACGAGCACTCGATTTTGGCCAACGAGGCAAAATCGAGCCCGAGCTCACCCCCCTTTACGGCCCCGCGCAGTAACGGGAAAACAAACATGCGATAACTTCCAAAAGCCTCCACGCGAACTCCTCGTTCCCCGCTGAGCCTCGGGGGCTACACCCGCGGGTGCGCTCGTGCGCGCCGCGGTGACGATCAAGCACCTCAGAGACAAAACCTAGGCAAAGGGAGAAGCACGGGCTGCACCGTGCGAGTCGACCGGCGAAAAACGACAAGCTAAGGTAAGCCCGTCCGCGGCGAAGAGTTACAAACTCGGGGAACACCCGTCGGTAAGATTGTCTCACGACCCTCATCACGATGTCGAGCATGAGCTCCTCGCCCGACGAGCTCGGGACCTCACTACGATCAAGACCTCATCTCGGTTCTCGAAATCAACACAAGACAAAATTGGCGTTGAGCATTCGAAATAACAAGGGACACCCCGAAGGTGAACTAAACCCTTACACATTCATCGTTCATAGACACATATATATATAGGTATGAGTACATAACCCGAGTAGGAGACTACGAGCAAGAGGGCACAAGAGAGGTCCTAGCTACGATGACTTCCACGGCGACAACACCACCCTGGCCGCCGCACCGAGCTCGCGGACCCTGCGGGTCGGGGCGCCTTGCGGGCCTTGTCCAGCCGGCAGCGGTGGTGACGAAGACCTCGCCGGGGCCGACCGGATCGCGGCCGCTGCCTCAGCCCCGAGGCCCAACGAGCTACTCCTCCGCGAGGAGGGCACCAACGCGTGACGTTCGCCACCACCTCCTCCGCGGTGGCCTCGAAGTCCTCGACGTCGTCGGCAAAGGTCGCCAGGGGAATCCCCGTCCGAGAACCCCGACTCCCATCATGTCGGCGCGCCGGTCGCCGACGACGCCATCGCCAGGGCCATCACCGCCCCCGGTGGACACCACGACGGCAACCACGGGGCCGCTCCGCAGATGATCTGCCTCTTCCGTGGAGCTGCGAAGAAAGCACAAAGGGGTCGTGAACGAACACCGACGCGAAGGATGAACCAGGAAGATGGACGCTCGCCCGGCCGCGAACCGATCGGCGTTCTTGCACCGAATGCGCCGCATCGCGAGCTCTTGCTCGAGGTTGTCGATGAGCGCCGCCCCTCGCATCCCCTTGACCTCGGCGTAGCCCGAGGCTGAGGCGGAGCTCGGCGATCGTTGCCTCTCCCGAGAGCGGAGGAGGAGGCGGTGCCGGAGCTGGAGGGAGGCATGGCCCGGGCGGCGCCGGGATCAGCCGGGCGACGAAGGGTGACGGCGGGAGAACGAGCCCGCCTCCTGCCGATGACGGTGTCCTCCCCTCGGCCCCCGAAGATCAGAAGATCCTTCGCCCTCCATCTCTAAGACGAAGCAAGCGCTGAAGAGAGCAAGGGAAGAAGGTGGATGTCACCCTCACAACCCGAGTCCTCGAATTTATAGCTGGAAGACGACGGTTCTCCTCCCACACGGGAGGCGCCCGGCGGACTCTCCCACGATGTCCACCCACGGGCGCACGATCTCCGGAAACCGCGGCCAATGGCGGCGCCACGAAGACCCACCATAATGCGACCAATCGCAAGGGAGCACGAGCACCCGCGTTAACCACCAACGCGACGGGCGGCCGGCGACGCTTTAAATTTCGAGGAACCATCAAGCGAGCGGGACAGCCCGGGTGGCCACAACGATCACGAGATCGGGTCACCGTGGGGGATCGATATTTGGGACGAACATATCCAAGCTCACGAACCGACCTCCCCGGAGACGACCGCAGACCGATGAGAGCCCCCTGACAGTGAGCTCCCCTTGTGGAAATGGGCCCGTGTGAGCTCTCTAGGAAGAGTCCACCCAACATAGGCTCCACGACCCGCTCCGGACGAGTTCTCGCCGCCTTATGGTCACCTCGAGCTCTCCAAAGGACCTCTCCGTAGACCTCTCTCGAATCACACGAACTCCCCAACAACGAGGCCCCCGCTGGAGCTACCCCGAAGAGCTCGACTCGGTCTGCGGGTACAAGGGTTGGCCACCAACTCTCGACCTGACCAACCACTCCACGACGAATCACCGTGTGGCCACGCGGCGGGGGAGACAGAAGAGGTCGGTCGATCATACCATCGTACCCATCAACTCCAACAGAAGCCGGCGGGTACATGCCTCGTACCGCACCTCCATACGCGGCATGGGCGACCCCCATGCCGAGAAGACGTTTTCCAACTCCGATTGGGGACAAGCCTAGCTTTTTACATAACGGGTAAAACGTTGAGAGCTCGACGCAACGGTCGAAAACGCTGGTCAAGCGCGGGCTCAGTGGCACGAGCTCACCGCCGCAGGTTCAAAGGTCAAGCTCGACTCGAGAGCTCCTTGCGCCGCCCTGAAACAATAAGAGCTAGGAGCACCTTGCGGAAGCGGCATCGACGGCCCACGCCCCGAGCTCGAAAAGGCTGGGGGTCGCTTCTTGCGCGTCCGGGTAGGCCGAGGGCTCGAACGACTCAGAGCTAGCCTCTTCGAGGAGGAAGCACCTCGCCCCGGGCAACCCCCCCTCGGGGACCACGGGAGAGTCGGGCCCTCGAATCGAGGTCGATCCACTGGCCGATCGTGCGAGCGAGTTGACAAACTCGGACCTCACTGGACCATCCGACGGCTCACCGGCGCCGATCTCGGCCAACAAGGCTAGATCGGGTTCAAGCTCACCGTCTTCTTGCACTGCGAAGACAACGGGTCGATGAGCCCCACGGCAATTCTAAAAAGCCTCCGCGAGCTCGCAGCTCTCACGAACCTCGGGCTACACCAGCGGGTCGCTTTCGCGCGCACCCACGACCAAAACTTTCCCCAACTTAAGAATCTCCGCAACAAAGGCCACCATTTGGACAGCGTCTGGGAGAGACCCCCGTCTCTCCCAAACGCTCGGGGGCTACTGTGGGGGATCGATATTCGGGACACTAAGAATGAGCTCCCTACTCGACGTCAACAAGCTAATGCAGCCCTAAGAGCCCACTCGGTCAACGCAAAGAGGTCACTACCCTCCGAAGAGCTCCGCGCCCGCAGACGAGCACCCGCCATGGCCGAGTATGCGTGTACGAGCTCTCCGTGCCGAGGGACTTGCTCTCGCCTCGACCGAGCTCTCCCGAAGAGAGCTCCCCCATTCGCGTGACGAACATTCTCCTGAGGACCTCTTTCCGCCTCGCTCGAGCTCGAGCTCAATGAACCCTGCGACGACGGAAGAGCTCATCTATCTTCCGCGCGAAGCTAGCAGGTACGGAGTTGGCCAACCACTCCCTGACAAGCACTGTAGCCACGCAGCGCTACAGCTACAGGAGGAGGTCTTTTCCGTCACACCGCCATACCCCGTCAACTCCAACAGCTCTACTGTAGTACCCTGCGGGTACATACGAAGCACACTCCGTCGTCAGCATCGTGGGTGCCCCCCATACCGAAGGGACAGCTACCAACTACGATTAGGGACAGGGCGACGCCTGACCACCGCCCAAACCCCGATTCCCGCGTACGGCGACGACCAATTCCGACATCCAACGCATCCTGGAGCTCGGGGAGAGCTCGCGATTACGAATAGAGCTCGTCCCAAGAGCTCGACTATACCTACTCCTTTGTTTGTAAACCCACGCCTCTTCTAGACCTCAACCCTGGAGAGCTCGTGTCCCCCCCCCTTTGCGACTATAAAAGGGGAGGTAGGCCTCCGGGTTGAGAGAGGACGGACCCAAGTTTCCACCAACCAACATCCTCACTCACCCTCATATTGGCACTTGCCTCAATCTCAGAGACTTGGGAGTCCGCTCCCTCTCTCGATCTGCTTGTACGCACCCCGGTATGAGCATTTGAGCTCGGATAGTGATCACACTGGACTAGGGAGCTTGATTTTGCCCCGAACCAAGATAAACTTTGTGTCATTGTCTCTAGAGCTAGGCCATTCGAGAACGCACTAGCAGGACTTTCTTTGTGACGGTGGTATTAGACCACGACACTCCTCGTCTTCAATTCGAGTAAAATAAAAAGTATTTGTATATATAAGATATGATTAGTTATATGAATATCGACGTTAATAACAACAGACTTTGATGTACATACGTACCCGTTCATGCTCGGTGTAATTTGTGGAATTTATCCTAATAAACTCGCAACAATATAATCCACATTGACTGGTCCCCTGTGGTTGTTGTAGACCCCACTTTAAGATAAAAAAGAGAGTCATTCGTCATATATATGAAGCAATATAGGTACTTGAATTAATGTAACCATATATATAGTACATACCGGGAATACATTTACATGCGATTCTTGTTCGCGATCGGTCATATTATGTTCAATTTTTATCTGTGCCCAAACCCTGCATAATAGATCAAAATACTTAGACTATTATTTAACACATAAGAAAAGGGAAGAAAATTCTTGACCTGGGTTTTTGTACACGATATAAGGATCAATGAATCCAATATCAGTACGCTCCTTGATTCGGAAATGTTGAATCCAATGTCTACATATATGGTGAGAAAGAGTATGGGATTAGACAGATACATATATTATCGGGAGATATTGACGTATTAGTAAACAAAGAAAGAATCACTTACAAACAATACATGCTTTGAGGATGGTTTTTATCGAGGGAGGTCCGATGGAATAGTTGGTGCAATTCACAAAAATCAACCCACATCACGTCATCGCCCATTCCCCATTGGTTTCTTAGTCGACACCAAATTTGTCTTCTCCTTTTTCACACAAGTCTAGGTACTTCTGTTTAGCTCATACATTTGAGTACCTGGCTAGCACATTTCTCGGGATCCCATAGTACTCTAAAAGCTCACCGGTATTAACGATGCACCGTAAGGAAACTTTATGTACTCGTGTTCGAACCGTATTGATCGAACACTTCATTGGAAAGTGGTCATGACGTATCTCCAAGTTGTGGAACACTCGACTCTTCTTCCTTCTCTTTGGGTCAATTTCCTTGACTAGAGTGCGGTCAAAGTCCGAAAGTGGCGAGGGCTTGTTTGACTCCTTATCTTTCTTTTCCTAGCTTCTATTTTTACGTCTTAGCACTTTTGGAGGTAGGAAGTAGGTCTTGACCTCCGCCGCCGCCGCCTCCACCACCTTCTTCGGGCACACTTGACTTGAAGAATTTTTGTTTATTTCTTTGACTTCGTCCAATTCCTCCTTACTCATTTCACCGGGCAACTTCTTAGGGATGAGCTTTCGTTTCCTGGTCAATATTTTCTTCGCCTGCTGCGTCGAAGACTCTAAGGTTGTCTTCTTAGTTGCCTTTGTCATGGGAGGAGGCAATGCGGGACTGCGTTGGAGGCGGTGATGATCGCACCTTTGCCATTGTCGGTGGCGGCCCGGAGGTGGTGGTGGTTGTGGAGGCTGTGGTGGCGCCTTGGAGATGCGGCCGCGGATGCCGTCATGTCTTCTACCGGCCCATCGTAACCACCGCCCGGGACTACTACGATCCTCGGAGAGCCATCCTTTCCACCGGGTTCGCGGTAACTCGGGAGGCAGCTGCGGCATCGGCATCCCGGGAATAACAATGTACCTTTTACGCCATGCAATGAATTGCTTCTCAACGTCTCCTAGTTTTGTATCCCGTCACCTCCTTCAATTTCAAGATCCACGTCGGGCGTAACCTTCAACCACTTTATCCACCGAGACGGCGGAAAATCCGGTGGTACTGCTACTTAGCCGTGGAGTCTTGGTGTCTTGGTACGATCAATCGGACTAACAACCACAATGGCCACCTTCACATCTTGCCACCCTCCTTTGGGATGTGCAGCTCGCATGGTGTCAACTTTTTCGATGTCATCCACGAGGGAAGCGCGCAGTCCGTGTCAACAAGACTTGGCTGTTGTGTGGAAGCACAACCCCTTCTCACTTGATCCAGTGGATACCCGGGCTGCAGCTGGTGCACTAGAAAGCGGCGCACTCAATTGTAGCTAGACTTGCCTTTTGGCTTCTTCTTGCATTTTTGCTTCCATTTCTTGTTCCTTTTCCTTCAACTTTGCATTAACCGCATATTGCTCCAACATGCGTATTTGCTCTAACTCAAGCTCCTTCCTTCTCCGGTGGGTTCTATAGGTACCGATGTCATCCTGGGAAACCAAACTTCCACCTTTAACGGCCCTTTGCCTCTTGTTCGACCCGGTGTGCTCGGCGGTCCCAATGGCATATGTAAGCTCATCTCTCTCTCTATTGGGCGAGAACAAGCCGTGATTTTTCGCGAAGAATGTCCATCAATCTTTTTGTTGCCTCATCAAGTTTTTGGCCATGAATTACCTTGCCTAGGTCTCGGGCACAATTGTCCCCATGACCCGAAGCCCACCGCTAGTGCGTTCAGGCCGGTTGAGTGTTTACGGTGTGATCCCCTTGCCGAGAAGGTCCTCCTCGGTTTTTTCTCCACTTAGGAATGGAACTTGCATAGCCCCCAGACCCTAAGCGGTGGTGGTACTCCTTTTTTCTGACATTTTGTTGGTTCTTTCTCGAAAGTTCCATTGCCTCCTCTGAAGTCTTGTACTGCACAAATTCCTCCCAATACGGCCTCTGCTTGGAAATCGGAGCTGGAACAAACCAATTTGGAGTCAGGTTCTTCTTGACGTATTTATTGTACAAATCCTTCTTCCAGGACACGAATTTTTTGGCCATGAGCTGCATACTCCAGTTATAAACTCTAGCCACCAAATCCTCATGGGTGATGACATCGTGATACTTATCTGTTTCAAACGTGAATTTCAATGTAACCTCTTTCCAGATTATAGCCTTGTCCGCATCAGAGACGTAACTAATATGAGGTGCACTCTTCCTCATCTTCCATAGGCGACATGTGATCGGGATCCTTTCCCTTACAAGGTACCCACAAATTGGGTACGTATATCTTTTGACATGTTCTCCTAGCACTTGTCCTCTTCCCACATGAAACTCGTGATGATATATCGGCCTTCCAACGGCAATGGGCCGTCGAGGTTGTCTTACTATTGGCGGTAGTTGATGTTGATGCGAAGGCGATATATATTAATTCGGACATAATGAACACATATATACCTCCTCATCATAATCGGGTCGGGTTGTTGCGCACAAAATCCATTAAGTATTGGTTGACATCCGCATCTTCCATTTCATTATTATTATCATCGCCAACTTCTTCATTGCCTCCACCGTGGATAATATTCATCATTAATTCTTCATCGTCCATGTTGATGTTGTCTCTTGGATCGCCATCTATCCCCTCGAAAAACAAAAAATAATCTAAGTTTTTATTTTACATGTTACGTTGTACATCGGAACACATTTGACGTCGCCGGAAACCCTAACACATGGATTCGTCGAGAAGTAAGTTTTTAGTTTAGTTCGTCGAGAAGTAAGTTTTTAGTTTAGTTCGTCGTTGAGAACCCGGACACGCGCATTCGTCGAAAAAGTAAGTTTTGATTTTAGTTCGTCGTCGGAAACCCTAACACGTGCTTTCTTCGGAAAAACTAAGTTTTAATTTTACATGTTACATTGAACTCTTTGTACATCGATCGGAAAACGCGTCGACGTCGTCGGAAACCCTAACACATGCATTCATCGAAAAGTATAGTTCATCATCGTCGGAAACCCTAACACACATTCGCGAAAAATCTAAAGTCGCCGAAAACCCTAACACACATTCGCGAAAAATCTAAAGTCGCTCGGAAACCCTAACACACATTCGCGAAAAATCTATAGTTCATCATCGTCGAAAACCCTAACACACAATTATTCTCAATTTATTTTTACAACATTTTTTTTAAGATTTACTGACATTTGTTTTTTAATTTTTCTTGGATTTATTTTTCTACCTTGCGGCCGGGCGTGGCGTTTCACGCTGGGGTCGGCGGCCGGTGGCGGGGAGGCATCAACGGCATCGTGTAGGGGCCGGGCCGCGCGCGCCGACCTGAGGAGGAGGCGGCGTCGAGAAGGGCCGGGCCATGGGATATCGAGGGCGGAGGTGGCGCGCGAGGGAGCCGCCCGGCGCGGTCGCGACGGAAGAGGAGGGGCGGGCGTTGAGGAGGGCCGTAGCACGGAGGGCGTGGCCGTCTGACGCGCGCGCGCGGGCATTGACGAGGTGCCGGGGCCCGGAGGCGCGTGGCGTCGAGGACCCGGAGGCGGCGTCGGTGAGGGGATGGCGCGCGGGCGCTGCGGGCCCCGGGAACGGCGGCGGGCGCCGCGAGGCGCGTGGTGGACGACGGCGCGCGAAAGGCGGCGGAGGGCGCGACGACACGACGTCGGGGAGGCCGCGCGGCGGGACGGACGACAACGACGCGCCGGCAAGACGACAACCGGAGACGAAGGCGACGTCGATCTGGATCAGCCGGAGGGGCGGAGGAAGGAGGGAACAGCGCCCGAGTTATATACCATGGACCTCTACTCCCGGCTCCCTCCACAACCGGGAGCAGATGCCCTTTACTCCCGGCTCCTCTCAAAGAACCGGGAGTAGAAGTCCCCCCTTTACTCCCTACGCACTCACGGCCCGGGAGTAAAGGTGATTTTTTTTTGGCCAGCCAGAACTCAACCCACCTTTACTCCCAGGCCATTAGTTAAGCCGGGAGTAAAGGTGAATTTTTTCCCATTTTCCGCCACGGTTTCATTCTTTGTGATTTTTTTTACATTTTCTTTTCATTTATTCACTATAATTCATTTTTAATATAGCAAATAACATAGCAATTTTAAAACTTTTGAAAAATAGAATTTAACTACACATTGTTTTACTCCACACTAAAAAAATATGTAACCTAAAAAATTTTACCTTTTTTCTATTGACTAGCTATGATAATGTAGTTAATAATCAATAATTGATTAATGCAAAATTGTTGCCATTAAATAAATAATTAAATATAATGTATTTTGACAGAAAATTATTTTTTACATTATCTGTGCGTAAAAATTCTCACATTACTTGTTTTTTAAAAGTATATTCGTAGCATTGTCAAAATTGTCAAATGGAACACACTAATAAAAATGTTCGGTCATAATTATTACATATAGGGTTGTCTCAAAATACGATATTAAACAAACACTAAATTAAGTTGGCTTCTATCTTGTCCATGGAGTGTCTTCTATCCTTGCTCACTTTGAAAGGCACAATTCTGATTTGCTTCTCATAATCTTCTGACATGTCTGACTTGTCCTCAATTCCTACGATGTTTGATTTACCTGGAAGAACTATGTGGCGTCTGGGCTCATCATTTGTTGGCTCCTTGTTGTTTTTCCCTTTCTTAGGTTTTGTAGCCATGTCTTTGACATAGAATACCGACGTACATCTTTGGCGAGGACAAATGGTTCTTCTTTATAATCTGTGTTTTTTAGATCCACCGTTGTCGGGTCCATAATCTAGGTCAACTTGCTAAAGCCCCGCTTCCGGTCAACTTCACCCACTGGCACTTAAACAAAGGGACCTTGAAATTACCTCCATAGTCTAGTTCCCATATGTCCTCTATGCAGCCATAATATGTTTCCTTCACCCCATTTGGGTCTTCGGCATCTATTCGAACACCACTGTTTTGGTTGGTGCTCCTTTTATCCTGGGATACTGTGTAAAATGTGCTACCATTTATTTTATACCCTTTGTATGTGAGGACATGCCACGATGGTTGTGCAGCCAACCTATATAGCTGCTCCTGGAAGACTCTGATCACCTTGACATTTTTTTTTTTTTTTCAGCCGATAAAACTTGACAAGTGCTCACGCCTAATCGAATCCTCATCCATGTCAGGAAACTTTGATTGTATTAGCTCCTTATGTTCTTCGATATACGGATGCACCAGAGTGCTATTTTGCAGAACTGTGTATTGTGCTTTATCGAAATTATTATCCTCCATACTGATATATGTTCTCTTTCCTATTGTTCTCTTTCCTAGTGTCCCCTTTCCACTTAGCCTCCCCTCATGTCGCGATTCGGGGGACACCAATTGGGTCAAGGTCGGGAATAAAGTCAACACGTAACTCAATGACCTCCTACGTTCCGTAGCCCTCGGCGATGCTTCCCTCGTAGCCCTTTGTGAACATATTTCTTCAAGACTCCCATGAACCTCTCAAAAGGGAACAAGTTGTGTAGGAACACGGGACCGAGAATAGCAATCTCTTTGACTAGGTGAACTAGGAGGTGTGTCATGATATTAAAGAAGGACGGAGGGAACACCAACTCAAAGCCGACAAGACACCGAACCACATCATTCTGTAGCTTAGTTAGTTCACGTGGATCGATTGCCTTCGAGATATTTCATTGAGAAATGCACATAGCTTCACGAAAGCAACAGACGTACTTTTTGGAGGTAGAATCCCTCTTAGCGCAAATCTGGAAGCAACCGTGTCATGAGCACGTGGCAATCATGGGACTTTAAGTGTTGAAATTTCTTCTCTGGCACATTTATTATACGCTTTATATTTGAGGAGAATCCAGATGGTACCTTGATGCTGTTTAGGCATTCAAACATGCTTTCCTTCTCTTCTTTGGTAAGGCTAAAGCTAGCAGGGCCTAAGTATTGGCGTCCATCATCGTCCGATCGCGCTTGGTGTGTCCTTATGCTTCCCGTACACACCCATGAAGCCTAGCAGGTTGACACAAGGATTCTTTGTTAGGTGCATCACGTCAATTGCACTGCGAACCTCTAGGAGTTGCCAATAGGGTAGCTCCCAAATTATTGACTTCTTCCACATGGGTGCGTGACCTTCATCGTCGTTTGGAATAGGTATGCTGCCAGGTCCCTTCCCAAACACTACTTTGACATTGTTGACCATCTCCAATACATCCCCCAGTCCGGTTGCGAGGCTTGGCATTGTGGTTGCTCGGCGGTACCGTTGAAATGTTTGCCTTTCTTTCTTAACATGTGACTCTTGGGGAAGAAATCGACGGTAGCCGTGGTAATGTGACCTTTCGACAGTTTTTCAAAAAATACCCTTACAATCCGTGAAAAGCGGTGCGTGCAAGCATTATATCCCTTGTTTGACTATCCCGATATATTACTTAGAGTGGCCAATCATTGATTGTTACAAACAACGAGCGCAAGTCAAAGTGTTCCTGTTTGTACTCATCCCACATACGTACACCCGGTTTTTCCACAAAAGAAGAAGTTCGTCAACTAGTGGCCTCAGATACACATCGATGTCGTTTCCAGGCTGCTTCGGGCCTTGGATGAGTATCGGCATCATAATGAATTTCCGCTTCATGCATATCCAGGGGGGAAGATTGTAGATAGACAGAGTAACAGGCCAGGTGCTATGGCTACTGTTCTGATCCCCGAAGGGGTTAAAACCATCCGTACTTAAGGCAAACCTCACGTTTCTTGCATCATCTGCAAAATCCTTGAATTCTGAATCGATTGCTCTCCACTGTGACCCATCAGCAGGGTGTCTCAACTTGCCGTCTATCTTACGGTCTTCTTTGTGCCATCGCAACAACTTTGCATGGTCCTTGTTTCTAAACAAATGTTTCAGGCGTGGTATTATCGGAGCGTACCACATAACCTTAGCGGGATTTTCACCGAGGCCTTTTCGCCCTCAACATCACCCCGGGATCGTCTCGCCTGATCTTATTCCGTGATGCATGACATGTCGGACATTCATCCAACTTCTCGTTATCCTCGCCATAGTACAGGAAACAATCATTAGGACATGCATGAATCTTTTTGATTGTTAATCCCAAAGGACATATAACCTTCTTTGCTTCGTACGTGGTGGCAGGCAACTCATTGTCCTTCGGAAGCATCTTCTTTTGGATAGTCAATAACTGGCTAAACGCATTATCAGAAACACCATTCTTCGCCTTCCACTGCAGCAATTCTAGTGTGGTACCCAACTTTTTCTGCCCTGAATCACAGCTTGGGTACAACAACTTCTTGTGGTCCTCTAGCTTGCGCTCGAACTTCTTCTTCTTTTCTTTTTCGCATTCATTCTACGTTGCTTCACGAATAGCTGATCAAGCCCATCAGTAGGCTCATCTCCTGGCGGCACCTCCTCTTCATCTTCCTCCATTGCAATATTTTTTATGACATCACCAAATTCAGCATATTCAACAATAACATTGTCGCCGTCCCCTCCTTCGTCTTCACCTTCTTCCATTGGGACACCAGTCTCTCTCCGTGCTTGGTCCAACAAACATAGTTGGGCATGAATCCCGACTTGTACAGGTGTAAATGAAGGATATGTTAGTTGGAAAACTCTCTTTATTCCTACACAAGGCACATGGGCAGCACATAAAACCGTTTCGCTTGTTTGCTTGGGCCGCATATAGGAACTCATGCACCCCACGTGTCAGTACTCATCGTCGCGTCGATCTACGTTGTTGTACATCCAATTTAAAATTCATCTGTAATTTTTGAACATAATCATCGTGAAAAAAAGTACACATCAGATACATTTGAGTAAATACACAACATGCATGAATAGTATATTTTATTATTTTAGGACGGGTAGCCTACAACTTTTGTTTGATCGCATACAACAAACTCCACTAAAGCAAAGAAAGAAGAAGTAGACATCAATTAAAAGCGAGAACATCCTTCGTAGGGCATGAAGCAATGAACCTAAGAAAGTAATATTTTCGCCGGTATCTCCCCGAATCTCCATTGCTACACCTTGGTCATTGTTATTTGGAATATTTGCACCATGGTAGGCCGCCAAAGCTTCAGCTTCGTGTTGTATTTTTTTCTAACAATTTCCTTTGTAGCGATGGACCTGAGCATGGCAATCTGGCCGGGTTCGATAGATCCCCGTGCACGCCCAACATGCACTACGTACCATGCCATGTTTCCTACACATTTAATTAAATTAAATTGATTTCTAATTTAGACTACAAATTATTGAATTACACAATTTGGTAAATTAAGTTAACTTCCTTATTTCTCTAATCAAAAGAAAATTACATAAACAACTATATTTATATAAAGTGCAAAAATATGAAATGGAGGATGAAAAGGAGGGGGGAGTGAAATTGCCAAACCTTTATTCCCGGTTTGGTTGGGAAACCCGAGTAAAAGGGGGGTTGAGCTGTTTTTTGTGGGCGAGAAAATGCGTTGAAAATTCGAAGGGGCGGGAGTATTTATAGGAGGGAACATTATTCCCGGTTGGTAATATCAGCCGGGAGTAAAGCTCGAGCTTTACTCCCGGGTTAAGGCACCAACCGGGATTAGATCTCCCGGTCGGGGGAGGGGCGCGCGGCGCAGGGCCCTTTACTCCCGGCTAGGAGCTAGAACCGGGAGTAAAGATACATTTACTCCCGGGTAAAATTCCAGCCGGGAGTAACCGACATTTTGGCCTCGAGACTAAAAAGTCACTTCTGTAGTAGTGTTCGAAACGCGTCGAGGTTTGACGTCATCGCGGGATGTATGTGGAAGTGCAGGACGATGGCGCGGGCCCCAGACTTAGACTCTAATGAGCCAATGATGATGGTTGTCATCGTCAACGCCCGCGGCCGCGGCGGTCCTGATGGCATCCCCACTGGGTACTACGGCAACGCGTTCGTGCTTCCGCCGTATCGGCGGTGCGGAGAGCTGTGCATGAACCCTATCAGCCACGCCGGGCTAGTGAAGCGTGCCATGGAAAAGGTGGACATGGAGTACATACGGTCCGTGGCCGACCTCATCGTGCCCCACGGTCGACGGAGACGGCGCATGACCACATACTCTCTGTCGGACGTGACCAGGGCCAGGTTCGACGACCTCGACTTTGGCTGGGGCAGGCCCGTGTATGGGGGACCCGCTAAAGCCGTATGTGTCCCGGCCGTGCCCTGGATGTCGAGTTTCATCTTACCCTTCAGGAACGCCAATGGCGAGGTCGGTACGGTTGTGTCAGTGTGCCTGCCTCGCCCGGCTATGGGCAGGCTGGTCGACCAGATGGGCAAGCTGCGGCAGCAGCAGTCAGTGGCCGATGTGGCCACGCTGGAGCAGCCTCGTCATGGGTTTCCCGCGGTCAAGAGGTCCGCACTCTGAATTGTCCAATAATGCATGGCTATGGATAGTATGCATCCTGGGTCCTATATATTTTTGTATCTTAGTTTCATTGGTGTTGTCAACTGTCAGGGGTCCGTCTTATCCGTCTTACTCCGCCGTGTTGTAGTGAAATGCTGTCAGATAAATTAAATCTCTCGCCTCCTGTGGACATGAGCATTTGCGGTGCGCGGGCACCCACTTGTGATAGCGCGCCGGCGATGCATGAGTGGTGTGGGTCGTTATGCTGTCTCTGCAGATTCTTTTCGTCGCACCGGGGCGATGCATGGTTGGGGGAGCAGTGTGGAGAAATAGGCAAACAACATCAACGACATTTGCTAGGAAACTGTACCTAAGATGAGAAATATTATAGAGAACAAATACTGCACTGATACCTTGAGCGATATAGTCCAACAAGTCGAGGGAGGGGCAATAGAACCTAAGAAAACCATTGAGGTGCTAGGGGTGATACCTCAAAATTTCATAAGTACGGCGCCACCTGAAAAACCAATTGAAGCCATCTATCGACTGATCTGACCTGTGTTCCTTTTGATTATGGACAAACACCGGTATGTGCTGAGTTAAGCAATATGACTAGGTCTAGTAGGATCTATAAACCCATCCATTTAACATGAGATCATCAACTGGGAAACCGAAAACCCCGAGAACTCCCAGACTGAGGGCCAACTCAAAATAGAACCCTCTTCACACCCTGTCCCAACTCAAAACCCAAAGCCGAAACATCAGTGTGGGAGTTGCTAGTAAATTCCCGAAAAACTACAAAGCTATACAAATGTTCCTACTTGAAATTCACAAACCAACAAATGTAGAACCAAAAGACTTATAAAAACTAGTAGGTCAAATCGTTTGTTTTTGATTGACAGCAGGGTCAGTTCTAAATGTTTTCCCATTACGCACTGCAACCAAAATAGGAATATATCCTGATAATTATATTTTTTTCCTAATTAAAAAGTTTACTTAACCTTCACTAGAGCTAGAGGGAGCATAAGCTTTTACTAGGGACTCATTTTTTATAGTTGTCATATGTGATCATAGCGTTCTAAGTTATAATCTATAGCCAAATTCACATGGAAACTTTATTTGTTAATGACCTATTAAGTAAGAAAATATTCCTTGATAGAAACAATAAAGAAATAAAAAAATTTACATATTGTTAGCCCATGCAAGTTCATGTTATTATTAGATGTGTCAATAGAGGCACCAAGTTAATTTTCACCAGCCCGCTAGAAAAAAAATACTGGGCGTTCCCACAATAATCGAAACATCTTTACTTTATATCTATTTTAGCAAAATTAGACACCTCTACCACTATAAAAAATAGATAAAGTAACCTCAATTTATATCTAAATCACCCACCTCTTACTATAACTAACTGGAGGAAATAACGAAGCCTCCACGTAATTCTTACTAGATGTGCTAGGAAATAAGATAAATGGTAGAAATTTAAAAATAATAAAAACATATGGCGATCAAATCTGTACACTATAGCAATCGGTAACCGTAAAATAAATCACTCATCTTTATCATTACAGATAAAAATGAGGAAAAAAAAAATAAATCAATTATTTAAGATCTATGTATAGCAAGAAAGAAGGAAAATATGTAGTGTTGGGGGTCAACTTTATTTTTAACTAAACTTTTATCCCAAACTTTGAAGTATGTTTGCATAACGAGGCTTAAACACGAAGGTCACCAAGAAAGAAGAGAAAGTTGAAAGCTAAAAACAACTACAGCGAAGAAGTTGAGAAGACCTTCACGAATCCGGGCTTCACGGAAGGAACCCGGAAGGAAGGCTTCGTCGAAATACCTTCGTAGCCAAAGTGGTTAAGAAGTATGAAGAAAGGCGGAGGCCATGCAAGCGAAGACATCAAGAATGGCTTCGCCCGATAGTTTAACTATACGATCTTGTAATTATGAGATTTTGTTATTCATGCGAGCAGCAATCGAAGCTAGGGGGCCTATAAATACCCCGACATCTCTTGTATAGATTATGTTGTACCAGTCACTTTGTGACTATGTATTCATCAATAAACGTGTTTGGACTTCCTTGCCCAACATCTGGCGCCCATCGTTTGTGTGTGCTCTCGAGCATTCCCACGACCAACTAAAGACATGGGGAGACCAAAGAAACAAAGTTACGTAGAAGAAACAAGATCACAAGAAGATGGACAAGGCGAAGAAATTGAAGAAGCAAGGGAAAAATCAACATCACAAGGCAATGAAGATGAAGAACAAAGGCTAAAAAGCACTTGAAGAAAGCCTAGCAAGAAAAGAAAAAGAACTTGAAGAGTGTAGGCAACGCACAAGAGAAAAGACCATAAAACAAAGAATTGAAGAAGCGAAGCAGTTGAGAAAATTAAGCGAAGAACTTGAGAAATAAGAAAAGGAGATCATCAATATTGAAGAACCAAGCTCAGCGAACAATTCAAAAGAAAGAAAAGAGCAAGACAAGATTTCAACGGCAATTGATACAGTCTCCTCTATCAATTGACCTGCAAATAGCAAAATGGCCAAAAGGGTTCAAATTCAACATAATTCCAACATACGAAGGACTCACAGATCCAAGGTAATTCCTTATGAGTTTTGAAGCTGCAATTGCCTCGGGAGGAGGAGATGAATCAACATTAGCAAAATCACTCATCATGGCAATTAAAGGCTCGGCGCAAAAATGGTACTCTTCGCTCAAACCAAGATCATTCAAAAGTTGACCTTTGCATGGGGAGAAGATCAGCAAAAGGCCTTCGAAGAGATAAAAGTATTTATCAATCTAATAACTTTGGCAAGTCCAAATCCGCAAGAAGAATTGCTATTATACATTTCAGCATCAAAAAATGCAGTAAGTGCAGTACTAGTACAAGAAAATATAGAAGAGCACATCAAGAAACAACAGCCAATATACTTCGTATTTGAAGCTCTATCAGGCTCAAAGATTTACTATTCAGAGATTGAAAAAATAGCATACGCAGTACTAATGGCAACAAGAAAATTAAAAAGCATTACTTTCAAGCACACAAAATGAGAATACCAACAAATCACCCCCTCGAGAGATGTTCTCCAAAGTTGCAAATCCTCACGGAAGATTAGGGAAATGGGCGGCGAGAAATATCTCAATACTACATAGAGTTTGAAAAAAAAACGACAATCAAGTCACAAGTTTTAGCGATTTTGTAGCGGTTGGACTCCAAATTCAGACTTCGAGATGAACAAAAAGGAGCTCAAGAATGGACAATCACTTGCCAAGAATGGACAATCAATTGTGATGGCGCATGGGGCTCCTCGGGTGCCGGAGTGGCTGCAATCATAACCTCACCTTCGGGAGTAAAAATGAGATATCTTTGCAAGATAGAATTCAAATGTACAAATAACATCGCAGAATATGAAGCGATTTCTTTGGGGCTTCGCAAGGCAAGGGCAATGGGAATCAAAAATTGTTAATCAAAACAGTTTACGCCCAAGTTGTGGCGGGGCATATAGAAAAAAGTTACAAAGCTAAAGATCCTGAATTAGCAAAATACCTACAACATGTTAGAGAACGGGAAAGACATTTTTGAAGGGTTTACATTAAGAAGCATTTCAAGAACAAACAACGAAGAGGCGGACATAATTGCAAAAGCGGCTCGAGAAAGTTAAGTTGCCTCGGATGTATTCTATCAAGTATTATCGGAATCATCAATCCAAGCAAAGGTGGAAGAACCAAAGAAATATACATATAATAGAAGGCGAAGACGGAGATATCCAATAATAGCATTCCTCAAAGTATTCTATGAACCAGAGAATGAAGTTGATGAAACCAGAATGAAGCACAAAACAAGAAATTACAAAATCATCAATGACCAACTTTACAAGCATGGCATATGTGAACCCACTTCTTGAAATGTGTTTCTAGCGAAGAAGGAAAGGAGATATTACAAGAAATACATAATGGAACTTGCAGAATTCATCTTTGGGGCAAGATCAATCGCGAGGAAAAGCTTTTTCGGGCAAAGGATTTTTATTGGCCATCTGCCGAAAAAGATAGCAAGGAAATAATCAAAACTTGCCACAATTGCCAAATCTCGGCAAACAAAACAAATGCACCCGGCAAATCCAATCCGGCAAATAGAACCCGGCTTGGCCATTAGCAAGATGGGGAATTGACATCATCGGAAAGGTACCACAAACTCGGGGAAACTTCAAATATGCGATCGTAGCGATTGATTATTTCACAAAGTGGATTGAGGCAAAACCAGTAACAAATATGTCTTCAACAACAATGAAAAAGTTTTTTTGTGGCGAAACATCATTTGTAGATTTGGAGTTCCAAGACACATCACCACTGGACAATGGAACACACAATTTGATAGCGAAGATTTTAGAGAATATTGTTCAAATCTTGGAATCCAATTATGCTTTGCATCTGTAAGACATCCACAATCAAATGGAGTAGTTGAAAGAGCAAATGGGATAATTTGCACGCGGGAATATCAAGAAATCTTGTGGGATTACCAAAAGGAAAATGGGTTGAGGAACTTCCAACAATAGTATGGAGTCACAACACAACAACAACAAGATCCACAAAGTTTTCACCATTCAAGTTATTATCACGGAGAGCGAAGCCATGACACGAGAAGAAATTCAGTATGAAGGTCCAAGACTGAATGTGCAAATGATAGCGAAGAAGACTTGAAGACAAGTAAAGATTTACTTGAAGAAGAAAGAAAGCGAAGCCACCGCAAAACTTAAGCAAATACCAAACAAAAACAAGCGGATGGTATAATAAGAAAGTAATCGGGGAGAGAACTCCGGCCCGGAGACTTCGTGCTAAAAAGGAAAAAGAAACGAGGACCTGATAGGAAAATTCCGGCAAAAAGTGGGAAGGGCCATTTATCATCTCAAAAACAAACAAGCGAGGATCATATCACTTAGAGAATTTGAAGGGGAGAGGAATTGAGCCACACATGGAATATCCAAGACCTTAAGTAAGTACTACCCTTAGAAGAAAAGAGCTTCTCTTGTAAATATGTAAATAGATAGCAGTATCATTTACTTTTTCAAGCAAAATTTACATTACAATTGTAAAGAGCTGCACTCTTTTTCCACTCGGGGAAGCCCTTCGCGGGGGTGAGTGGTTTTTAACGAGGCAGTCTCTATTGTAAATTCTCATATCAATATAAATGAGAAAGTAGTTTCCCCAAAATGGCTTGCAATTGCATTTTATTTTTCAAAATCAAACGCCGAAGAACATAACATTCTTATATCGGCGAAATAAGTATAAGAATAGGTGCAATTTTTTAAAAAATAAAAAATTACTACCTAGTAAAATTTCCTAAGGGAAAAAAGTAACCGTAAGCGAAGTTTGTCGCTCATATGCGCAAAAAGAAAAGGGGCGGCGTTTTTTTTCATAAAATTTCCTAAGGGAAAAGTAACCGTAAGCGAAGTTTGTCGCTCCGCCACCAAAAAAGAAAAGGGGACGACGTTTTTTCATAAAATTTCCTAAGGGAAAAGTAACCGTAAAGCGAAGTTTGTCGCTCCGCCATAAAAAGAAAAGGGGACGACGTTTTTTCATAAAATTTCCTAAGGGGAAAAGTAACATCGTAGCGAAGTTTGTCGCTCCACCTTCACAAAAAAGAAAAGGAACGACGTTTTTTCATAAAATTTCCTAAGGGAAAAGTAACTTCATAAAAAGCGAAGTTTGTCGCTCCGCCTTTGCAAAAAGAAAAGGGGACGTTTTTTTTCATAAAATTTCCTAAGGGAAAATTAACCGTAAGCAAAGTTTATCGCTACACCTTCGCAAAAAAAATGAAGGGGTCGACATTTTCTAAAAATAATTTTTTTAAAAAAAAATAATATATTGTCCATTTCATAAAACAAAGATCACAATCTAAAATAGATAACCAAAAGGGAAAAATCCATGATGCTCAAAACTTTATTACATAACAACATAATTGTACATAACCATTCGGTCTTTCCAAACCAATCTTACAAAAATATTAAATAATTTACAACTCATTATTTTCACAAACAACAACGATCGCCACTTCATTCAAAAAGTTCATTCAAAGCCTCATGAACTATATTGTCCAATTCTTGCCTCAAAATGTCTTCGAATATAATTTGGAGAAGCACTTGAACACGATGACCGAACAAAATAAGAACAAATTTTAAATTTTATCCTTACTTAAAAAATTCAGTCCATATAATCAAAATTACATCTTACCTGCGTAAAGTTACTAAAGTCAATAACTTTCGAATTCCATAGTTAAACTTAACTTGAGAACCCCAAGTTTATTTTCAATAAACAGTCAACATCGACATCACCCACGGATTCACAATATTCCAAAAATTCGAGGCGACTCAAAAACATAATTCCCCTTAGCAACCATCAAAGGCATAATAGTGGCAACATCTGCATCGCGAGCTTAAGCTTGAAACACTGCTTGCGGGATGCATCTTAGTTAAAAAATTCACAAAGTATTAACTTAATTTACAAAGTTCCCTCACAAAGCCACTCAAAAAAACCCTAAAGAAGAACTACAAATCCCTTTCACGAACATCATCGTTTCGGGCCCGGCGAGCTTCCTCTTCTAGCAACTTCCTTCTCTTCTCTTCTTCCTGCGTATATTCAATTTCAATCTATCAAAATTTAGAAAAAAAAAAATAAAAATAAAAACAAAAAAAACAAAACAAAGATAAGTTAGAATTAAAACTCACTTTGTTTCCATCTTCTTCTTCACCTTCTCAAAAAGCAGTGTTCACGGCCACTCACGCACCAATATTGATCAAAGTACTTCTTACAAAGTAATTGAGTGCGAGAGCTAATTTGCTTAATAGCTTCTACGGGAACTCATGCTCATTCTTAGAAAATTCAGCATACAAGGGTCATTGGCCTCAGACATTAGATGAAGAAGTGCCCTTGTGGCATACATAACTTATTTGGTATCCGCGAAGGTATTCACAATAACACCAAGGTCTTCATATTGATGACATAGCCGGTGAAAAAAAGGGTCAAATTCTCCTAACTCCCGATTAGGATCTTCGAGTTTAGCCCCAAATTTTTCATAATGACCCCGGCAAAGTTCCCACATTCTGTTGAATTTCATAAGAAAAACTCTTCTTGCTCCTTACTTTTCTTCTCAAGGTATGTCTTTTCCCTCTTCAAAGTATCTATAATCTTATTTGCGAGAAGGAAGCTCGGCATCTTTTTTTTTAATAGCATCACAAGATTGATGATATAAACCATCCATATGATGCCATTCATCAATTGCTTGGCCTCTTTCTTTTTCCTTTTCAACAAGTTGAGATTTCAACGAGGAAATCTCTTCCAAAAGTTTTTTTCTCTCGAAGCGAAGAGGCAACAAGCTTATCTTCTATGGATTTTTAGTTGACTACGAGCAAGAAGAGCACCCTACAAAAAAAATATATATATATAATAAATAATACAAAAACAAATAAAATAAAGATCATTATCAAAAGTTACTAATTGCTATACATAAAGAAGATAAACTAAACGAAGAAACTCTTGTTACCTTATACATCAAAGATACGCTTTTGCCTCGGCAAGTTCCGAGGGGATCTTTCTTAGAAAGTTCGGCCTCACCATCGGGAACGCTAAAAGGCATCATCTATGCACTTAGCCAAACGAAGTTCAGTCTTCTTCGGCATCATCCTAAGTTTATCGGCACCAACTCCAATAAATTTGAAAGAACCCAAGTTTACACCTTCGGAGCGGCAAAAGTCAAGAACTTTCTCAATCTTGGCGGGGTCAACTTCGAGAGATTGTAGAAACATCTTCGGAAGGAACCGAAGGAGTACAAAACTTCTTGAGCAACCTCCTTCATCTTCCCAACATCAACAGTTTTTTCTTTGGAAGAAGTAGGTGCATCAGGGAAAATAGTTAGGCGCAAAACATAAAAGTGAATATACAAAGTAAAATACGTAAATTAAATAATTTTTTGTAAAAAGCAAGAAACTTACCAACAATTTCTCCCTTTCTCAAAGGGCAGGCAACTTTTCTTGAGTATCAATATTAATCATTGAATCTTCAAGGCGGTTGTTGTGTTCTTCCTCAACATCTTTATCAAAAATGTCATCATCAAAATCATCAAAGTCACTGCAAAGAACTTTAGTTTCCTTCTTCAATGTAGCTTGAATCTTTTCAACTTGGCGCCTCAAGATTTTGCATCACCAAGCAAATTTCCAATCGTCTGCATCTCTACAAGAATTTAATCAACAACTTCGAAGCTTTAACAACAAGGCGGCTTCAACTTCGCACACAACATCATCAAAATATCTTTAGCTGCGAAGATGACAAAACATTAACTTCTCTAACAAAACATTCTCCTTCCAGCGGCATCCACGCTTTCGAGAAACAAAACCGTCTCCATCTTTCAAACCGACCTTAGATTTGGAAGAAATAACTTCCTTGGCAAATAAACCAATCTATCATGATCATCTCCAACATCTTCAACATTAGGACCTAGATGAACTTTTTGCATCGAGAATCAATATCTGAAATGCCAGAGTACTCAAATAAAACCGGGGTGACAAAGCAGTAGCGGTACCAGGAACAACAACATCCTTTGTAACATCTTCGCTGGGCTTCTTACTTGCTTCTTCAAAAACAACCAAGTTCTGCAAATTTGGGGCAAGAGGTGTCAACATCTCGAGAGTCAAACCGGTAGATATAAAAAGCTAAACACATTTTTCTCACCTCAAGATTGTCAACCGAAGTTCCCATCAAATCTTAAAGTCTATAGCAAACCCTTCATCATCACACAAATTAGCAATAGGAGTAAGGGTAGTCTTCTTTTGTTTCTTCGAAACCAAGGTCTTCTTCCTACCCTTACCACCGTTTGCGAGAGAAGCTTCGGATTGCTTTCTCTTTTGCCTTTCACCGGGTCATCCTTTTCTTCACTTTCTTCAAAAAGATTCTTTTCATTTCGAGAATAAGCCGGAGGGGACGTTCTCCATATGGAATTTTGGCAATATCAAAAACACGGTTAAATCTTGTATAATTTTCTCCAAGAATTTCATCCATATACTTCTTTTCCTTAAAAACATACTTTCAAGAATCGAGCAAGCTCTCAACTCAACACCGTAACAAAATCTTCATCGGTGTTAAATTAAATGCCTAACAATGTCACGGTCCGGAAATTTATAACTTTTTCCACGAACCTCCTTCGTATGAAAGTGAAGGATATTCCATCCTCGACGAAGAGGCCAAACTCGGGCAGCAACAAACTCTTCAACCAAATCTACGTACATTGAAGCGAAGCGATCCAACCTAAAAGCCTTCATACACTCACTCATAGCTTGAGACTTCTTTGGAGAAGGTCTCACAACAAATTCATGCTTGTGCATTTCAGCGGCAAGTGGAAATCTCTTGACAAAGTTTCTACCGACTTTCTCTTCGACAAAAGGAACCTTGTGATAGAACCACATCTTGAACCAGCCATCACCCACTTGTTCTTAGCGGCGGGGAGAAATTTATCGGCACCTTTTAGCTGTTCTAAAGTTACAAAGACCAAAATAATAGGTAACAGCTCGCCATCAATAACCTAACTCCGAAATTGAATATGGAGTTCATGAAGATCACAAAAAGTATTAATGTTCAGCCAGCACGTCTTGGCCGCGCACAGCCCATATGAAAGTAGAAAGCCAAGAGATTGCATTCGGCGTCGATGATGTATCTCAATATCATAAGCTTTTAAAACTTCTTCTAAAAATTCTTGACAAGGAATTGAAGCCCAGTTGTGAAGAAGTCTTTGTAAACAACACATTCATCTTTCTTTGGATGAGGTATGCAGTCTCATCCGCCCGAAGAGGTCTATAGTATCCATTCTTTAGAATACCATCCTTTTCAAGATCCGTAAAATCTGATTTCTTCATCTTACTTTTCCCAAAAAAGTAAGAATATCCATCATCCGAATCAATTCGGAAGGAGAAGCACTAACTCCGCTAAGACCTTCGTCTCGAGTCTAGATTTTCCTTTTTCGAACCCGGATCGCGAAAGACTACGTTCTTACGTCATCCGTAAAAAGGAAAATACTATTCATAAAATTAACCTCATATATAAAAATAAATAAATAAGTAAGTATGGTTACCTTCGATCAAACAAAGACAAGTCAAAAACACTTTTGTTGAAAAAACACCTTTGCAAAGACCTTCGTGAGCTCGAGAAAAAATGCAGCCGAGTCTTCCCTCTTTGAAAAGATAAGAAATACGGGGGTCCTCCGCTATTTATAGGCACGGCACCGGTCAACACGGTCAAAGTAGCCGTTGGAAAAAAAAAAAAAATAGTAATAAATAATAAAAACAATGCTAAAACAAACTACTTTCTATCGAAGACATTCATTGAATCAAATTCCAACTTCAAAGTTTGGGACGGCGTTTATTACCACAAAGTTTATCAAAACTTTCATGGGATTCATGCCTTAGAAGTTGGCATTCGCCCACGAGGGGCTCTTGTTGGGGGGTCAACTTTATTTTTAACTAAACTTTTATCCCAAACTTTGAAGTATGTTTGCATAACATGGTTAAACACGAAGGTCACCAAGAAAGAAGAGAAAGTTGAAAGCTAAAACAACTACCGCGAAGAAATTGAGATGACCTTTTCGCGAATCAAGGCTTCACGAAGGAACCCGTAAGGAAGGCTTCGTCGAAATACCTTCGTAGCCAAAGTGGTTAAGAAGTATGAAGAAAGGCGGAGGCCATGCAAGCGAAGACATCAAGAATGGCTTCACCGATAGTTTAGCTATACGATCTTGTAATTATGAGATTTTGTTATTCATGTAGAACGATTTAAGCTAGGGGGCCTATAAATACCCCCCGACATCTCTTGTATAGATTATGTTGTACCAGTCACTTTGTGACTAAGTATTCATCAATAAACGTGTTTGGACTTCCTTGCCCAACATGTAGACATCATCTTTCCTACCATTAGGCTTCATTTTTTTTTGAGAATTACACATAACTTAACTCGTGACGCTCACAACACGCACGCACACTCACCCCTATGAACACACGCACGCAAACCCTACCCCTATGAGCATCTCCGAAGGACCTGGCAGCCGACAGATACGAGATTCTTGAAGTCACCATAGGCGCCTCGTCGTTGGCCGGAACGCCGCTACCACTTAATGCATAACGCGGTAAATCCTTGGGAAAATCCGGGAAAAGGTGCGAGCACCAAGATTTGAACCCCGGTGGGTAGCGTCCCCACTGGACCGTCCTACCATTGGACTACAAGCCAATTCGCACCATTAGGCTTCATTTGGCAGTCAGCGTATTGGATTGGAAGCGGGGCCCAATCCACACCCGCAAGTGGAAGGAGGCCCACGCCGGTGTATCCATCCATGCCCAATCGGAGTCGTGCATTTGGCTGCCCGTGTGGGGGAAGTGGATGGCGGCCCGATCCACGCCAAAATGCTTGTGAGAAAACATCTCCACCCGCGGGCGTGGCCGGCGTGGACGCTGAGGCCGTGCACGCGACTCATGGGACCTCGCACCGGGCTCCTCCTCTCGCGCCGCCGCCTCGGTCGCGCCTCCCCACCCTCCTCGTCTCCTCCATCTCCCCGCAAGCGCAGTACATGGCCCCCTGTTTCCTCCTCGGTCTCATCCACACCTCCATCCCCTTCACTCACCTAGTTTCTTTGTTAGGGTTTGGTACACGGCGGCAATGACATTGGTTCCTGCCGGCGTCGGGTTGTTTAGGGGGCTTGAAAACGGGCATGTTCTCCGCCTCCCGCTCGGCCTAGTCCCCTCCTCCATCCCCTTCTCCTCACCGGTTTTGTCTTGTACACGCGTGGTGGCGGCATCTCGACAATTGTAGAGAGAGGCGGCTATCTACTTCAAGATCTTGAGGCTTCTCGGCAACTGTAAGGAGAGGCGGCTATCTACTCCAAGATCTCGACTCCATCTCGGCAGGTCCATTTCGATCTCCTTCCCTTTCCACTCTCGGTTTCTTGTATAGGTCTCTCACCACTAGTGCCGAAAAATCTTTTGCGTGGCGGGCAAAAATCCTTTTTTGGCGCGGGCGCATGGCCGCCCGTCACCAACGAAAGGTCACGGTTAATCGTGACCTTATGCGTGGCGGGCGGGCCCGCCCGCCACGCATAGAATCAAGCCGTGGCGCAACATAACGCCCGCCACGCAAAAATGTTAACCGTGGTGGGCGCGTTATGCCGCCCGCCACGTTAAGTTTATTATGCGTGGCGGGCGGCTTATGTTGCCCGCCACGGCTTGAATTTTTTAAAAAAATAAAATGCCATATATATATATATATATACATATATATACATATACATATGTATATATATACACAAATATATATATATACAAATATACATATACATCTATCAATCCATACACACATATATATAAGAAAGATAGATACTCAAATATATATCATATACATATATAGATACATCGATTCATATATACAAGTTTCACCGATCGATCGATCCATTTGTTCATATCCAACAAGTACTAGTCAATTACAACATCTATACAAAAATTGCGAGCTATATGTTGATCGGATGAAGATAGTCCTTAAGCCCTAGCCGTTCCCATCTCCTTAGCGGCGCAAACTCTTGAAACAGCCCCGACTCACCGTCCACGTTGAAGTACGGCTGGCCTTCATGAAATATCATGTCTAGAACAAACTTGCGGATGTGCGCTCTGTGCGCCTAAACCGCATCTCGTCGGGAGGCCTTTTGAAGTATCCCCCGTGAACTTGTTCCTTGAGTCCTTGAGTCGTTGTAGGCCGGGATTTGTACCTTCGCAGGCTCGAGGTACTCACGCACGAAGAATCCACACAAGTTTGATCCGTATGGTTGTTTGAGGCACTGCACACAATAAACCATTGTTATTAGTAATATTGAAGCAATAGCTAGGTAGTCGTACTAAGAAAAACTATGTTTCATTTACGTACCGGGAAATCTCGTCTGATTTTGAGTGTATCTCCATTGTGCTCCTTACATTTCTCGGACCGTCGATCCCAGCAGTCCAGATCCTTTAAGTAGTGCTTGTAAGCGCTGTACGAAAACCACTAAATTGTCAACGATATATGATATTCGACTCTAGTAATTGAATAAGGAGTTCATCGATCACTTACAATCTCAAGATTTTTTTGAATTGTCGGTAGCCGTGCGGGTTTGAGCCTCGTAGTGAGTCAAAGACAACGGCCCTCCCGTCCTGAGGAAAGATCATGAAGCATATCCAATGTCCTTTGATCCCTATTCTGTATCGGTAAGGCGCCAGAATACATCGATACCCTTTTGGCTTGACCGTTTTCATTGCTGATATCACGTACTCTGCAACTTCCAACTTCTTAGCTCTTTCGTTCTTAGCCCAGATCTTCTGTCTTTCCTTGTTCGTCAAGTTCACCAAGTCAGGATGGTCCTTTCTTAGATTGAAACCGACGATCTGGCTCTCATTAATGTGCAATGGAGAGAGGTAAATAATACCATAGGTTTGGACAGTGACAACACATAAGTTCATGGACAGCACTAGCTAAGGCACTAGTTAAGTTTGGATCGGTTTAAACATGACAAAGTAGCTTAGCATAGATAAGTTTGGACAACATAGATATGTTTAAACATGACACTAGCTAAGTTTAAACATGTTCATGTGTAGAACAACTCGGTGTAGCAGTTCTTGGGGCAAACAAAGCCAACAACCAACAGCTCTTGGGGCAAACAGAGCCAATAGCCCCAACATATGCTCAAGATTGGCGGTGAAATAGGGTAGCAAATTAACATGGAATTAGGCCAACAAACCATGACAAGAGGGACACTAGTACATAAGTTTGGATCGGTTTAAACCATGACACAGTCCAAAATTAGGCCAACATGTCCAATTAGGCCCAACACCCAAAATTCAAGCTAATTAGGCCAACACAATCCAATTAGACTAGTAGTTTAGATTCGAAAGCAGCCATGATCAAAAATAGAGCCAATGACAGTACACATAGAGGCAATACAATAGAGCCAACGGGCGGGATTAGGCAAAAAATAGGATTAGGCAAAAAAATAGAGCCAACTTTAAATTGGAATACAAAAATAGAGGCAAAAAAACAGGGATTGGACCAATCATATGCTCGGTTTTTAACCAAATTTTATAGAATCACGCACGGTGGCACATAAGCTCAACTAATTTGTTTTAATTTGCATCACGAGGCGGTGAGGTGGGCACAAAAAAGCGGTGGGTGGCATCACAGGCGCATACCAAAAGCACAAAGATATCCAGCTCAATTCAAAATGAAAGGAGCTCAATTCAAAATATCACGAGCAATTTCAGCAAGATGTACAAAAGGGGAGAGAGGCACGGACAGGAGGGTCACCGACGCGGCAAAGACGGAGGACCGGAAGAGGATGGAGATGGAGCAGGGTCGCCGCCGAGCACCGGGGGTCACCGACGAGCACCACACGCGAGACCGCACAACACCACGAGCACCACACGAGCACCACAGGTGGACGGGGCCAGGCACCACGAGCACCACGGTGGGGCGGGGGCGGGCACCACGAGCTCCACAACGGACGGACGGAGATGGAGCACCACGAGCACCACGGACGGAGGCGCGGGGCCGGGCGAGGGGCGAGGGTGGGGACGGGGCGCGCGGGACGGGGCGGGACGGGGCGTGTGGGGACGGTGGCGAGGGCGGTGGTGGCGGGCGCCGCTGCCGCGGCCGACGGTGAAGAGTTGCGCCGAAAGACGCGGGGCACACGGGTCGGGCGAGGTCAGTCGCGGCGGCGAGGAGCACGGCGACGGCGGATCTGGCGGACGACGGCGGCGTTAGGGTTTCGTGAAAATCGGGACCCTTGGGTCGAAATCGAACGACCCAAGGACTTAGAGAAATTCACGAGGGATGGGGGAGTATTTATACAACACGCGTTTTTGCGTGGCGGGCGGTAGGATGCCCGCCACGGTTAATATTAACCATGGCGGGCGAGTAAGGATGCCCACCGCGTGTAATATTTTTCGAAATAAATTGGCAAGTATTCTTAAAAATTGTTATAAATTGTTAAAAATTGTTATAAATTGAGAGATCAATTCAGATAATATATCAAAAATATTCTGATGAAATTTAAAATTTTTTACACATTCGGTATATATAGGGATGCTTTACACAGTTCCCAACACATATCCGGTATATATAGGGATGCTACGAGGAAGAGGATGCTTTCATGTATGCGTAGTGAGAAGTATGTCATTATTAGAAACTTTACAGTTCCCAAGACATATCCATTTATATACACCAAGTGTACATCTTGATGAGTACTTTAAACTTTGTATTCAAACTTTTTTGAAACTAGGTCGTTTAGTGGTCCGTTTGACCAAGGTTTGACCGGTCGAACTTGTGACTTTTTAAAGCCCTAGACGTCATTGATTCGAAAAGTCATGAATACGGAAACTTCCTAACTCATCAAGATGGCATTTTTGACACATTCGAACTTTTCACGCCTCGAAATTTGAACTTTTCACGCCTCGAATTTGATATTTGAATTTTGTACACATTCGACGACATTTCAAGCCCCGCACGGCCAAGATTCAAAAAAAGTCATGAATACGGAAAAGTTCATAACTCATCAAGATCTATATTTCATATATAGTTCATTTTTGCATACAACAAAGTGTTACAAATGTGTAGTTCAAAAATCACTAGTCTCCCCTGTAATTTCCTGAAACTCAGTGTGAGATATTTATTTGTTGGACTACTGTTTACATCAGAATAACTGCAATTACATATCATTTTGGTGCCGGTGCATTGGTGGTCTTCTTCTCGCCATCGGGCGGGTCCATGGTATCGGTTTAGTCTTGTCGGGATTGATTTTGTCCTCCAGCGCCTTCATCTTTTGTGGAAAATCTGTAAAGAGCTGGAACTCATCATAGTTGTTATATGTTTCGTGACTCGGACCCCATCGCCTCCCATGATACGCTGCTTTCCTGCCACGACAATATGTCTATTTATGTTCTCCGCGTTCATATAGTAGGCTACTTGTCCGACATCGGATGCAAGCACCCACTGATCATCTTTGTACCAGACACTTTGAAGGTTCACGGTGGTTAGCCCAAAATCGCCCACTAGAACTGCCTCTCGTGGCTTGACCCACTGGCAACGAAAAATGGCTACCTGTAGGTTACCGCCATAGTCAAGTTCTCATATTTCTTCGACTTGTGCGAAGCATGTCATCTTCTCCCCTGTCTTGCTGTTCCTGCCCTCATATCGAACACCGTTGTTCTGTGATGCACTCTTCTTGTCCTCTTTTTGTGTGGAACCTGTACCCGTTGACAAATACCCTTGCCACGTGGTGACCTGCATGGACGGCCCCCGACACAAGCTTCTTCACGATCTCGCATCATCTCCCCGGGGAATGTTCTCGCTTTTGGAGACACCGGAGGAAACTGTTCTTGTGTTCCTTCTCTCGCCCAATCCTTCGACGGCTCTTGCGCTTCCTACTTGCACGGTGGAGCTCTTTGAGGTGCTTTTTAATGTATGTGTCCATGATCACCAATTGATGAAGGACGCCTGTAGTGAGCGTCCTAGCACTTTTTCCCTAGGTATGTCGGTATGTGCTTTTCCCCGCGCACCCCATCCCCGAGGTTCTTCCTTCATGTTGATGCACCGAAGCCCAATAGCCCTCCCATCTTTTATGTACTTCATACACCAGTTCACGGCCTCCCCGGCTTGTGTATGCCTCGATCATAGAGCCCTCTAGGTAAGCGCGGTTATGATTGAATCGATTGAGGGTAGATATTAGTCGCTCGATTGGTCCACATCGCTTGTTGGTACACGGGTCCCAGTATTCTATCCGGATCAACCATGTGCATCATCGTGTGGCATAATGTCGAAGAACGACGGTGGGAAACACATCTCTATTTGGCATATTGTTTCATGATGAACTCTTTCAACAAGCAGTGCATCAACTTTGGCAATTACCTTACGGGTGATTTGGTTAAAGAAGTATGACAACCTTGTGACCACCATCTTCACGTATTTTGGACGAATAGCTTTGATCACAATTGGAAGAAACACCAAAGATGATGTGAGCATCGTGGCGCGTTGAAGTTTGCCATCGTGAGGTCTTTCATGGATACCGGACTATTCATGTTGGAAGAGAAACCGGTCGGTACCTTGATACCCCGAATCAACCGACACATAGCCAACTTCTCATCTCTCGTTAGGTTGTAAGCCGCGACGCGGGGAGTTCGACTTTACCGCTTCGGAAGCCGTGTAGTGTGAAGTTCCTGGTCGGATGCCCATGTTAACAAGATCTTGATGTGACTTCACACCATCCTTCGTCTTGGTCTTGATGTCCATCGGGAGACCGATCATGCTTTTCAAGACATTTTTCCCAAGGTGCATCTCATCGATCGCATGGGGTGTATGCGATATCTTCCAAGATCTTGTAGATACTTGAAGAAAATTGACTTCTTCTTGAAAGGAACGGTACGGAGGCGCTTCTTCCTCCAATTTATCCCTCTTTTTTGCTTCATTGTCTTGGAGGTGCCGTCACGATCATCTTTCTTCTTCTTCTTTCCAAACTCGCACTCCAAGTCCTTCACCATGTCAAACACCTTCGACCATAACTAGTCGGTCGGTCTTGGGCCGAGGTCTCGACTTGCCCTTGTTGTCAAAGTATATATTCATTTTGCATCTCGGTAACTATGCTTATCTGCAGGAGGAAGCGCCTCAGGTTCCATGTACACACTTTTGGTGGATCCCTTCGTAAGTGGAGCGGGTTTCTTCAATGCAAGCTACACAAAGCGGTCTTCCCTTTAATTTGCCCCAATAATGAAAAACAAAGCCGTGGTAATCGGTGATGGTGACAAAGATGATGGCACGAAGGGTGAACTTCGCTGCGGTGCGCATCAACCATGCTGACCACATCATCAAATAGTACCTGCATCTCCTCCATGAACGGCTCCAGAACACATCTATATCGTTGCCGGGCTGCTTCGGTCCAGAAATGAGCATGGTGAGCAAAACATACCTCCGCTTTTGACAAAGATGTGGAGGTAGATTGTACATGGTGAGGACGACCGGCCACGTGCTATGTGTGCTACTTGTTGACACATGTTATCACCCATTTTTATATGTCAACAAGAGATGAAATAAGGACATAAATTGAATAAACATTTAGAATAGAGGTTTATACTAATGATTTCCACGAGTTTTAGTGATTTATGTATTTTCAGGGACTTAACAGGTAATTGCAGAGAATAATGGAGAAAGTTCCGGAATATACAAGACATAAGATGACAAGACTTGACCATGAAGCAACTCAATCCGAAAAGTGGACTAAAACAATCTAGAGAACACCAGAAGACACCAGAAGGAACCGTAGGCCGAAGGAGGAAGGCCACCGGGCCGCCAAGGTGCATTTTTGGCTGGCCGCCCGGGTGGGGTCGCCCCGTCGACCTCGAACTTCTAGGGTCGGTTTACCACCGACTTTGAGGTTGTATTTACTCCGTTGTTGAAGGTCGGTTTGATCCAAGGGTTGACGTTCGTCGCCAAGTACTATATAAGGAGACCCTCTACCCCCGTGCCTAGCAATGAATTTCATTTGTAATCATTATTAGACAGACTCAAAAGTGTAAGTAGAAGAGAGAGTTACCACCAGAGAATAGGATTAGCTACTAGTTCTAGTTCTAGTTCATCTAGTTCTAGTTCATCCAAGTTGATTAGCAGACAGATACAATTAGAGCTGGGTGTGCCTACCCAAAGTTCTTGATCATCAAATACTACGGTATGAATTATATTATATCTATTACTTTTTTCTTAATTGTTATTATGTGTTTGTTTGCTATTTTCTTACTTTATTCTAATAGTATGCTTGATATAGATATAGTTTATGATAGATATATGTATCTATTTGTAGAGCGCCTAATTCAATACTCGAGTGGGTTAGGTGGTAGAAATTATGTAAGCGTGGTGCTTATATATGATTTACCCACAAATGCACCTTATATTCCGGGTCGTGGTGGTAGATCACGGGAGTGACAAATCCTGTTGAGTCCTTTGGAGTCCACCCTCCGAATATAAGACACGTGGACATTGATTATGGGGAATATCTTGTTTTCGCTCTTGATTTTCCTTGATAGTCGTCCGGATACATGATCTAGAGTTTACTACGCTATAGATGATAACATATGCCTTAGAATAGATGTAATGACTTAGTAGATTAAATACTATAGATGAATTCTGTCTCTTAAAGTAGTCCTATGTTAATTCTAACTTATTAGTTATTTCCATCTCTCGTGAGTAATGCCTCTGCCTACTTTTATCTATTATTATTATATCTTTAAAATCGACTTACCCCTAAAAAGTTAGCACTAATAACAGAACCTCTCATAAGTATGCCACTTATTAATTATGTTAGTGCCCACCTTAGATTATTCCTCCCCCTGGTAGAATATAAATGACAAAACCTGGATTACTCCCCGTGAAATGTTACAAAGTGGTATTTTTATCTGTGCGCTTGCGGATAGACCATTTATATTTATTTTATTAGATCGCATATAACACATATCACAGGTATCACCTATGCATTTTCTAGCATTGCTGTTGGGGATGACAACCTAGCACATAGTAGTGTTAAGAGATGAACCACATTGAGTTTCTCTAATGGCATATGGCCTAAGGTGAGATTAACTCCACCTTATGTTATAGTGACGTTAGATTTACCAACAAGCATTTCCGGGCGCCATTCTTGGGAGGAAATAAAAGTTATCTAGACATATTAATAAATGGAAACTTATGAAGAGAATCTAATTAGGAAGCTTCTTTAGCGTGCTTTACCCTTGTTTTTTCTTTTTTGTTTATTTTATACGGGGTTTATCAAATTGGAAATTTATTCACTTCATTCATCGTAATCAAATCAATCAAGAGAGCATATATCGCTTATTGAAGCTATGACCGAAAAATCCCTACGAGAGTTTTCTGCTCCTAGCACCGAGAACATTCGCAGGACCAACACTTCAACTTACTAATCTTGAATTCGAGCTCAAGCCAAGCCTCATCAACATGATACAAGCTACCCATTTAGTGGAAGGATTTACGAAGATGCTTGGCGCTTACATCCGCAGAATTTTCTCGAGATTGCCAACACTTTTTCACCCAAGGATATTCCCCAAGATATCATATTACTCCACTTATTTCCATTCTCATTGAAGGAGAAAGCAAAGTTATGGTTCTATACCAACAAAGAAGAAATCAAGAATTGGGATGAATTTTCTATAGCCTTCCTATCAAAGTTCTTTTCCCACAGGTAAAACCAATACCCTATGAGGAAAAATTACCAATTTCCAACAGCGTAAAGGAAAATCAATCCCTAGTGCATGGGAACGTTTGCAAGAATACATATCGATTGCCCTCATCATGGAATAGAAGATTGGTTGCTTATGCAAGGATTTTATCATGGATTAACACAAAAGAGCACAAGAGCAACTATATGCAACTGCTGAAGGATCATTTTTATCACTCACTCTTGATAAAGCTGAAGCAATCATGAACAAGATATCAGAAAATTAAAACTGAATCAAGACACTCAACACTACCATCGATTGAAGAAATCCTTAAGAAGTAAAAGCAATATCAACCCGGATGGATGTGTTATTAAATTGGCTTGAACAACGAGCTAAAGATAAGGGAAAGACAAGATTTACAAGACTATATTGATTCAAATCAAATTCAAGCATGGTCATCCAACAACTCTACATCAACTCAATCACAAGAACGAAGATTACAATAGCTATCTAACTACCCGGAGGTGTAAGTATCAAGGTAAAATTACTAAACAACCCTTTTTAAGAGAGTTAGTTCAAGAACAAACTAAGCTTTATGAAACTCTTTTTCTCGAGAAGTTTGTTGCTAATGATAAACTTTTAGAAGATATAACTCTTAAGATGGACAATTTATCCGCTGCTTTTTAAAATCAACATCTTTTTAATAAAAAGGTAGAAAGTCAAATAGCAAAGTTGTTTGCTGCAAAAATCTGTTGCCACTAACCATGAGCAGGTAAATAATGTTACTACAAGAAGAGGTAAATCTACACGTGATCCTATTGACCCAAGAAGGATAATAGAAACAAAGAGTCGACACCAATCGTGGCACAAGCAACAACAACAAAACCTCGTGGTACAACCAATCGTAGAAGAAGAAAATAATGACATAGAAGATTTGACTCAAGAACCTCAAATGACGCAAGACTTTCATGATACAAATCTCTTACCATATCCAAGAAGAAACCGTGGACCCCAAGTGGATGATCAGTTTACAAAGTCCGTGGAGGTGATTCAGAAATTATACATCAACATACCTCTACTAGATGCTATTCAAGTTCCAACCTATGCAAAGTATCTCAGAGATATTCTGAACAAGAAAAGACCATTACCCACTATGGAGGTGATCAAATTAACGTAAGAATGCAATTACAACTATCCTTAATATTTTGCCACATAAGATGTCGATCCAGATATCCAAGTAATTAATTGCTCAATTAGAGATCATCAATTCACAAAGACTATGTGACCTTGGAGCAAGTGTTAGTGTAATGCCCAAGACCTGTTTTTGACAAACTCAAGTACACAAAGACTGGAGCCTACTTCAATATCATTACAATTGGCGATCAATCAATCAGATATCCCTCAGAATTGCGAAAAATGTACCAATTAATATCGAGGATTCTTTATACCGTGGATTTTGTAGTTTTGGATATGCCACCGGACTCAGTGTCAATCATTCTTGGAAGACCTTTCCCCCTAGTACAGCAAATGCATATATCAATGTCACAAATGGAGAGATTACATTTAACTTAAATAGAAAAGAAGAAAAGTTCGCATTTAAAACCCAGATCGAGCTCGGCTTGATAGCAAATAAGATTGAATCGAAATTGAAGAAGAGCCATCATCGGCACCATCTCCGAATAGGAGGAAGCATCCTAATAATTAATATTGGGATTTCCCAGTTCGAGGACTTTAATCATGACATTTATCCAAGGTAAGTTATCAATTATTTATTTTATTTACTTACGAAAAAAAATTCTAATGCCCCATATAAATAATTTTACAAGAGCCACAACCTGTGGAAATATTTATTGTGGAGGCTCAAAAATATTTATTTTACATTATCATTTTTATTTCTACATTTATATATTAAATACAAAATAGAGTCACTATGTGATGGGTCCCACTTGTCATACACTAACATCCATATCTCACCTAACTTGGACAAGACAATTACCACCCAAACTCACCTACCACCATGCCTCACTCCCCGCCAATCTTTTCCACCAAAAACCCACTCAAAACAAAAGCATTGGGGTGAGCAATATGCTGCATGAAGGTGAGTGGGAGAGGGCCCACCACCATGGCGGCCGGCACCATCACCACCGGGCGCCGCCAAAGGCTCCCATCTCCTCTATAAAGCCCCTTCATCCCTCGCTTCTTCATCACACCAACATTGCTTTGCTTAACATTTCAAATTGCAATTCAAGTCCTAGTATCCGAGAGCCTTGAGCTTTGTAGAAGAGAGAACCCAGAAGGAGGAAGGAAGTGCTTAAATAAGCAATATTTTCTTGAGAGAAGAAGATCTTGAGAGTATTAGAGTAAATTAGAGAAATTAGTGGAGGTGCTATTCAATGGAGTAATCAAGATAAAATTTTGCTAGGGGAAGTTCTCAAAAATAAAACAACTTGCAATCTTTCTTTCTCGACGACTAACCCCTCGGACGATCGACTTTGGACAGCTAACTTCTAACTTTTTATTCTAACCCCTCCATTAGTTTTTTGTTTGTTTTGTTTGTGTATTAGTCTTTTGCAGATGAGTTTCTCGAAATCATTCAAGGGAGAAGATCAAAACGTCTTCGAAGCAAGGAGAGTCATCTTCCGAGCTCCATCAAACAACTTTTTGAGCCGAGCAAGATGTGCCCCCACATCCAAATTTCCCCGCCAGTAGTGAGAAGGTTAACTTCTGATTCACATCTCAAGTTTCATGGCCAATATGAGAGAGAAAGGTACAATCAATTGAAGGGATGTAAGTTCACTCACACTCCCGTGATCGATCCCCGATCTTCTAGCCCAAAACAGTATGGATACTTAATTTGCTCATATTTTTTCGTTTATTGGGTCGGGAAACTTTTTGCGAAAATCACGGAACAAGGTTCTAAGTTTTTAACCATGGAATTTCTTTGCACTCTTCGTTGCATTGACGAAGGAGTCACATTTAGATTCTTCCAAAAACAATATTCTCTCACTTGGAGAAATTTAAGTGATGCACTAGGTTTTTCTACACTCTTGTGTCATGGACTTAGATGTAGCTTTGGTTGATTTCAATCAGGCAACAGTTTGGAAAGATTTGACCAATGTAGATGCATTCTTAGATGCAAAAGCCAGAGACTTACACTTACCCACTTTCTGCTTCTTCCATAAGTGGATTCTTTTCACTCTTTTGCCTAGGAAGGATGGACACAATGTTAGAGTAGGAGAGTTGCAATTGATCTATGCAGCTATAAAGAGAAGGCAAATTTCACCATATACATGTTAGTTCAACATTGGATAGCTGTGCCAACTCTCCTAGGAAATGTTAATTGCACATCACCATCACTAGAATTGCCAACCATTTAGGACTCTTGGATGATAATGCTCATGTTGCTTTTCTAAGGGATGATAGGCCCGTCACGTGTTTTGATTTCTTTAGTAAGGGACACATTTTGAAGAAAGTAGGAAGCACTTATGTCATGATTCATCATACTATTGGGGAGATTCGGTTGCCTAACCCCGACCTCTCCATATATCGTGTGCAGTCTTATTTGTTGAATGTGCAGGCACAGCCAGTCAATATACAAAGACCCATGCCAGCTCGACAAACCCGTAACCATGATCCAGTATGGACCGGTGAAGACCCAATACCACAAGAACCAGCATTTGGAGGATACCAGCTATGGACCTATCCTCCACCATCACAATCGATTATGGTTGCACCGATCACCCCCATTTGAACAAGGAGGCCCAAGTGAGCAAGGAGGAGATGCACGTATTCAACGAGAATCATATCGTGGAAGTCGTTATTTCCATGAAATTCTAGGTACCTCACAACAAACTCCCCGAACCAGCTTTCGCAGCTTCTTTTTTGCGGTGGTACGAGGCATATACTTTCCAAGGGATGTACAACACCATTCAAGACATGAGGTATGATCAGATCAACTACTACAACTATCAGAGAGATTGGAACACCCGCATGCACCCGTAACATCACCGATCTTCGAGACAATGCCGAGCAAAGGTAATGAAGAATTCAGTACCATGCATGGACGCCGCCGTCCGTGGCGTCGCTGAACCCCCCGAACCACCACCAAATTGGGGAGTTATCCCCGCTTGGCCAGGTAAGTCTCATTATCTATTTTTATATTTTTATATTACTATTATAGTTTGTTTAAATTTGTTTTGCTTTGTGTGTATTAAAAAAAAAGATGTATAATCATGAAAAACCAAATAAAAAGAGTGTGTATAATTAAATTTGCTTGTTATAAATAAAATAGTAGCTATATCTTGTGTTTGGAAATGATGAATAGTTGCTTTCTGCTTTTAATTTCTTACAAGTACCTATCATTGGTTTAGAATTCTCCCATGCTACAAAAATTGTTTAATTTTGAGAAAGATCTAAGCTAATCTAGGTAATTGATTGATATGATATGAGATAGTCCGAGCTGCTATTTATCTTACTCCTAGTTACACTAAATTAAGAGGTTTAATTTGTGAAAATTTGAAAATTGCATGATGAGTTTCCTATATGACGAGAGTTCAAAATCCTACCACAGCCATATACATGTTGCTAGAATAAAAAACTCTTTTTACTACTTGCTTAGTATTGAGTTTAGTCAACCATTGAGACCCTTGGGAACTTGTCATACAATTTCACACACACCACTCATTTATCCTTCATTCATTTGCTAGCCATAAAATATTCTTATCTCTACAAATATTCTTAGACCCCATTTATGCTCCATGTGTTTTAATTATTGTCAATCATTCATTTGACAAAAAGAAGAAACTTGTGGCTATGCTTGAAAAGAAAAAGAAAATAGGGACATGAAAATGGACAAGTGTCCTACGGGCGAGTAGAGCCTACCTCCTTAAAAAAGAGATGAAAAATGAACACAAGTTCGAGGGCGAGTAGAGCCCACATCTCTAAAAAGGAGAGAGAAAATGGACAAAAGTCCGAGGGTGAGTAGGACCCACCTCTAAAAAAGAAAAAAGAAAAATAATAAAGAGAGTAAAAATGGACAAGTGTCCAACTGAAAACAATGGGTACTTAGATGCCCGGCTCTCTGAAAAATAAAAAGAAAGAAAAGCTAGCCCAAGTTCTCTTTTTATGTCTTTATAAAATTCAAAAGAGAGATCAATTATTCAAAGGAGCATAGTAGAATTAGAATCATTATATCCCATCATCACCATATATCCACCTCACAAGTACATTCCATACACTCACACTGTATGACTTGTTCCTTTGGATCCGTTGTTTGACTTTACAATATATACTTTGCAAAGTATGTGCCGCTCTCCTACCTATGAGCTCTAGATATAATCCTTAGTAGATAGGTTGAGAGAAGGTATGATACATTTGCCATTGTTTCACAAATACTATCTTGAGAGAAGGCATAGCTTCATATGAGAGATTTGAAAAAGTCATACAATGGAAACTCTGAGTTTTATTTTGAAAAATTATAAAAACTCCGCAATAGAGATGAATTGAAGAGTTTGAGACATAGTGCTTGACTTGATTGTTCTATCTTTCAATTGCTTTAGATAAAAGTGCGTGGTAAAAGTTTTATATTTTTCAGTGAATAAAAGAATGATGAAAGATTAGAATAATTCATTTTTTTTCTTTGGAGGAGAATTCTAAATTTATGACATGTGTATTTGTGAGAAAATAATTCATTGTAGCAACTCCTCGATCCACTCTCAGTGAAAAAGCTTTGCTAAGAGACTAGCAAAGGTTAAGCTTGGGGGAGCTTGTTGACACCTGTTATCACCCATTTTTATATGTCAACAAGAGATGAAATAAGGACATAAATTGAATAAACATTTAGAATAGAGGTTTAGACTAATGATTTCCACGAGTTTTGGTGATTTATGTATTTTTCGGGGACTTAAAAGGTAATTGCGAGAGAATAATGGAGAAAGTTCCTCGAATATACAAGACATAAGATGACAAGACTTGACCGTGAAGCAACTCAATCCGAAAAAGTGGACTAAAACAATCTAGAGAACACCAGAAGACACCAGAAGGAACCAGAGGCCGAGGGCGAGAGAGGAAAGGCCACCGGGCGGCCGCCAATTATTTTTGGTCGGCCGCCGTGGGGGTCGCCCCGTCAGCCTCGAGACTTCTAGGGTCGGTTTACCACCGACTTTGAGGTTGTATTTACTCCATTGTTGAAGGTCGGTTTGATCCAAGGGTTGACGTTCATCGCCAAGTACTATATAAGGAGACCCTCTACCCTCGTGCCTAGCAATGAATTTCATTTGTAATCATTATTAGACAGTAGTCGCGTAAGTAGAAGAGAGAGTTACCACCGTAGAATAGGATTAGCTACTAGTTCTAGTTCTAGTTCTAGTTCATCTAGTTCTAGTTCATCCAAGTTGATTAGCGTACAAATACAATTAGAGCTGGGTGTGCCTACCCAGAGTTCTTGATCATCAAATACTACGGTATGAATTATATTATATCTCTTACTTTGTTCTTAATTATTATTATGTATTTGTTTGCTATGTTCTTACTTTATTCTAATAGTATGATTGACATAGATATAGTTTATGACGTATATATGTATCTATTTGTAGAGCACCTAATTCAATACTGAGTGGGTTAGGTGGTAGAAATTATGTAAGTGTGGTGCTTATATATGATTTTACCCGCAAACGCACCTTTATATTCCCTTAAGTCGTGTGGTAGATCGTGGGAGTGACAAATCCCGTTGAGTCCTTTTGGAGTCCACCCTCCGAATATAAGACACGTGGACATCGATTATGGGGAATATCTTGTTTTGCTCTTGATTTTCCTTGATAGTCGTCCTGATACATGATCTAGAGTTTACTACGCTATAGATGATAACATATGCCTTAAAAATAGATGTAATGACTTAGTAGATTAAATACTATAGATGAATTTGCCTCTTAAAAGTAGTCCTATGTTAAGTCTAACTTAGTAGTTATTTCCGTCTCTCGTGAGTAATGCCTCCGCCTACTTTTTATCTATTATTATTATATCTTTTATTATCGACTTACCCTCGCTAAAGTTAGCACTAATAATGTAACCTCTCATAAGTATGCCACTTATTAATTATGTTAGTGCCCACCTTAGATTATTCCTCCCCGTGGTAGAATATAAATGACAAAACCCGGATTACTCCCGTGAAATGTTACAAAGTGGTATTTTTATCTCATTAAACTGATGATAGACCTTTTATATTTATTTTATTAGATTGCATATAACACATATCACAAGTATCACCTATGCATTTCCTAGCATTGCTGTTGGGGATGACAACCTAGCACATAGTAGTGTTAAGAGATGAACCACATTGAGTTTCTCTAATGGCATATGGCCTAAGGTGAGATTAACTCCACCTTACGTTATAGTGAAGTTAGATTTACCAACACCGCCGAGATCACCGAATGGGTTCATTCCGCCGGTACTTAATGCGAACCGAATATTCCCGGCTCCTCTCTTAGCATCCGGTGCCGTAGCTTCCGTCATCCTTTACTAAGGATGAAAACGAAACGGAAATATTCCGAACCGACTCAAGTTTTTTGACATTTTTGTTCGTATTTAGACATAAAAGTTGTCGGGCTTTCAATTGGTTTCACAACCATTTTCAATTATTTTTATACTCTTTAATTGCTAAAATATAGAAATGTTCTGGACAAAACCGATTTCGTTTTCTATTTCAGAAGTCCGTTTTCGAATCGAAGTTCGACCATTTTCATCCTTATCCTTTACACGATCGCTAGATGCATGCCGGTCATGTGCTTAGCATCCTTGGGGTTCCCATAGAGAGCGCCAAGCGCGATCGCTGGATCGGAAGGTACCACATTGACAAATGCTAGACATTTCCTCTGCGTGTAACCTTCCTCTTCCTCGTCCCGCATTGACACGATCTTCTTCACGGCCGCACCGGTTTTCTTTGCCCCCTTCTTCTTTTTTTTTCCCCGGCCCTGCTTCCTCATCGAGGTCATCTTCCACGCGACATCCGGCATTCCGCTTGTATCAACTAGCGCCATAGTGCGGACAACGGGTCAAATTCTCGTCTTGATCGGCCCGATATAGGATACAAAGGTTAGGGCGAGAATCGAACTTCTTTACTTTCATCGCCACCGGCCGGATCAACTTCTAGCACGACATACGCACTCCAGCGTGAACCTTGTTAGGCATTGGATACATGGTGGCGAGTGTAACTTACGAGCTCATTGAAGCTAGTGTCGGACCGACCATGACGAGACTTCAACATCGGCAAATGCGGTTAAAACTTCGGGCCCGTGCAACCCTTCGACTGCCTTTTGTAAAGCGGATCAATTGTTTGCTGCTTCATCCGTTTGAAGTTGGGCACCCAAACAGAATGTCATCCTCATCGAAGTCGGTTGAACAAATCCTCAAAAACCCGAACATCCTCGGGCTGCGTTGGATTCTCACGCTCACCATCCCCTCCACCACCACCGTCATCGTCGCCGCCGCCGCCGACGCCGATGTCGAAACCGTGCTTTCGAATAAATCTGATGGAATTGGACCGGCCGGGTGGACTTTTCAGTACCGGATCGGCCGGGGACCGCCTTCGGTACTTGGATCGACCGGTGGATCGAAGGGTGGAACTTCTTCGCCATGAAAAGTCCGGACCAAATATTCACTAAGGAAGCCATGCATGATTAGGTGAGATCGCACCACGGTGTCATTGAACGCTTTTGATTCTTGCATTTCGGCGCAGGACGACGATAATCGGGCTCGTTGAATTATCTCGCTTGTGTCGCTCGCCGAGCAACAAACTTCTTCACCTCATCATAGTATTCGCCATCAACCCTCTTCATCTCATACATCCATTGGGCTCGGTGCCTCTCCATCCCGTCTCCCCCTGCTCTTCCAAAACACTTAGTGCCGCTTACATAATACTCAAACCAAAAAAAGAGAAGAAATCCACCATAGATCTAGTTCTAGAGAAAAGGCAGTTTTCTCTCCTCCATGGATCTAGATCTAGAGAGGGGGATGAAAAAGAGGGAAAGAAAGATAAAAAGAGTCATTTACCCACCAATTAGTGTCTTCTCCTCCCCAAATCAAAGCCAAAAGACCCAAATCAAAGATTTTGTCAAAATTTTGGTCAAAACCTCCCCCCATAAGTTGGAAGAGGAAGATCCATGGAGGAAGAAGAAGGATGAGGCGCCCGATTTATAGGCCTCGTTTTTTTAATGGCGGGCGCCCTAATATGCCCGCCACGCAAAACATGGACGATCGTGGTGGGCGCTACAACGCCCGCCCGCGCTTAATACATTTTGCGCGTGGCGGGCGCGTTGCGCCCGCCAAGGTTAAGATCATCTTTTGCGGGCGGGCGCGGGCGCCCGCCACGTGAGAGTGCCGCCCCCTGACCCGGGCGGGGGCGGATCATTTCCGCGGGCGGGTGCAATTTGCGCCCACCACGAAAAAGATCCAGCCCCGCCGAAAAATCAAATCAGTACTAGTGCATGGCTCATCTAGTTGTCATCTGTCATCGATATGCTCATGTCCTGCATCGTATCGGGCCATGTGTACGCCGTGTACCCAGAAGATAGCATTAGTGTTGAGCTGATAACACGGCATCTCATGACTATGTGTATATGCATCAACCTTGTATTGCAATCATGTCTATTTGTCAGCCAATTCCTTCTTTTTTTTCCGTAATTTCAATAGTTGCATGTCCTCGATGGGAATCCTCAGCTCATCTTTGTCGATCAAATTATACAATTGAGCTAAGGTTCCCCTTGTGTTTGTCTACTTTTATATTAGTATGAGTAAACTTCCTTTCATCGTGGGCACAAATGATTCAAACCTGCTACTGATACTAAGGTGGCCGTATGAATGAAACTTTTAATTGGTACTGATTCTAAGTAAGTACTAACTGAATTTGTAATGGCTGTGTTGCTGGAAATGGAATGGGTGTGAGAAGTATCTGGTCTGAACTTTGTTTTTGCACTGGATGAGATCTCCTTATGGAAGTTCAGTGTTTTCCTGATTTATTAGCTAATGTTCTGCTTTATGCTGACTAGTAGCTTTGATTGTTTAATTTGAGAAATACTGCTGCCACAACTTGCATGTGTTATTAATTCAGACCTGAACATAGCTAAATAGTATGTATGAGTGAAGAAATTACACATTTATCCAGAGTGATAAATGTTATTTTACTTATTTTACTTATTTTATAAGTGATTGATAACCTGATGGGTTCATCACTGTTATTTTACTTATTTTACTGATGGGTCTAGAAATAAAAAGTATGATTATTTGTCTTGTTCCCTCTTGGAATGAGAATACTTTACTCTTGAATTAGCCCAGCCCCTCAGCCACTTAGCTATGAGATGTGAATTGATCTGATACACTATCAGGTTATCAGGTTCAGTCACAACCTACATCCCTTCCTCCTAAATGCATGTCGTTGTGACATCATAGTTACGACAGCAGACCTACCCTTGTATCTTTTGGGGATATCCTCTTTTGTGTCAGTTTAATGACAAGACCAGCTGAACATATAGGTGTATGATAGACTTGTAACTACATGATTCCATTCTTTTATAGCAATCACTTATTTCTATCTCTAGTTAAAACTGACATTTGCTCCTTTCTATCTCTAGTTAGAAGATAATGAATTCGCTAGTTAGAAAGAGAAAGGAGGAGGAGGAGGAGGAGGAGGAGGAGATTATTATGATGTTCTGGTTGCCTGCCTTATATCTTTAACTAGTAATGGAGGGATAAAGAAAAGAGTAAGGCACACTTCATGGCCTCATGGTGAAGAACAGGTTAGAATGATTTTAGATGGGCATGAAAAGAACTGTCTTGTTGCATTCCGCATGGAGCCTAATGTATTTAGGGCAATAGCCACATATGTCAGAACAGAACATCTCGTATGTGACACGAGAAGTATTACAGTAGAGGAGAAACTAGCACATTTTCTTTACATGATTTCTCACAATGCATGCTATGAAGATCTACAACATGAATTCCATCATAGTGGAGAAACGATTCATCATAATATTATGGCAGTTTTTGAGGCAATCCCATTTCTGACCCATAGATTTTTGAAGTCTCCTATTGGAACTGAAACTCATTGAAAGATTAGCATAGATCCAAGATTCTTCCCTTACTTTCAGAATTTCTTGGGATCCATTGATGGAACACATGCTCCTATCACCATTTCTCAAGACCTGCAGGCCGCATATAGGAATAGAAAGGGCACCTTAAGTCAAAATGTCATGGTAGTGTGTGATTTTGACCTGAATTTCTCCTTCATATCATCTGGCTGGGAGGGATCTGCTACCGATGCTAGAGTTCCTAGGTCTGCTATGCTTAGAGGATTTAATGTGCCTTAGGGCAAATTTTATTTGGTTGATGGTGGATATGCGAACACGCCATCTTTCCTTGCTCCATACCGTGGTGTTCGATATCATTTGAAGGAATTTGGTCGTGGACAACAACGACCAAGAAATTACAAGGAGTTATGCAATCATAGGCATGCCGTACTGCGGAATCACATAGAGAAAGCAATTGGGGCTCTTAAGAAACGCTTCCCTATCTTAAAATTGGGGATACATCATCTTACTGAAAACCAAGTGAAGATACCAGCTGCAACAGTGGTGTTCCACAATCTTATACGGATGCTTAATGGGGATGAGGACTGGTTTGATCACCAAGAAAGCAACATATCTCCTGAAGATTTTGTTGATCACCCAGAAGGTGACAAGCACTACAGTAATGATGTGATGTACCTTAGCAATCAAGTAGATGATGGAAACATACTTAGAGATATGATAGCCCATAACATGTGGAATGACTACAGTCATAACTCGTCCTAATAAATGTGAGTCTTAACTGGTATCTCATGAAATATTATGCCTCTATATTTTTTTCATTTAATCCCTTCTTGTATTTGCATACTTTTGTATGCTTAAGTTTAATACCAAATTTTTGTATTTGCAGCAACAATGTTTATGAGAGGTTCCCCAATGTTCAATTTGATGTAAGGTGCAACTGCCCAAAGAAAACTATCTCCAAAGACTTCAAAAGCTCAAAAGAAAAAGGCATCACCTAAAGGTATGGCTTTTTCTTGTTCTGTTAAATGCACAAATGGGTTTTTCTTTTATTGTAGTTTCTTCTATTGTACCTTTCTGGAATATGATTCTGCTATCTGATTTGTTCAGTTTATGAAAGATCCACTTCTGAACATGATTGTACCTTTGTTTTAGCCATGAGATTTGTTGGGTAGGGGCGCCGGCGTGCCACCCCTTACCCTTTTAAAAGGCCCAATGCTCAACTAGTGTGAGGGCTCGCTTGTAAATTTCTAATCTAAGGGGGTGGATGGAAAAGGTACTCCCTCCACCCCTCTATAAATACAACCCCAAGGCCAAGGGGGAAGGGGACTCTCCCCCCACTTTCTCACTCTTGTTTCCCTTCCTCCCCCTGTGGGAAGCCCTCGCCCCCTCTCCCACAACCCTGGGTTACAAAGGCCAAGGGGGCAGGTGCGAACCCCACAGTTGGCGCCGTCCGTGGGGACGGAACAAAAAAAAGACACAAAAAATACTACCTTCGCCACTCTTTCTTCGCTACTTTATCGTGACAGGGAATAGTCACCTTCGCCGACAAAAAATGCTCATACCCCCGCTACTTCATTCCTTACTATATCAGTGACCTATGTGACCCACGTCATTCTACTCGCATGATCTGGTTTTCTTTCTTCCGCAGAACAAAGCAGGCAATGGCCCGCGAGGGTCCAGGCGTGGCGTGGCCTTCGCGAGGGCCCAGGCGTCGCGTGGCGTGGGCTTCCATGAGGCAGTCACGCGCAACCTTCGATGACTCGCAGCCCACCTCCCACGCGAGGGTACGTGCGTGCATGTGAATGTGATGACCTGCAGCGACGCAGGCTCCATCACCAATTTTCAAAGCATGCAAAAGTAAAAGGGCTTTCGCCGTGCATGCACACGGCAGCCTAGTTATCCTGGTGCTTCGTTCAGGCGCGGTCACGAGTGTATGACAAATATATATGTCTCTATTGTGACTGACATTTTTGTTGCCACCAATACCCTTTTACCCTCACCCAGCAAGAGGCTACCTTCGTAGTTTGCAGGGAACCTCCACCGAAGGAACCATCGCACTCCCGTTCGATTCAAAAAAGCATGTCTCTTCTCAACAGCCCCAAGCGCAAAACTACCTCAGTAAAGCCTGCGCAACCGCAACTGTCCACCGGCCCTGAGAGACCTTCGACGGTTCTTCATCCCCCTGCGGCAAGCTAGCAGGAGCTCGCGAGGGCGCATAAGGGCCAGCCCACGCGAGGGTCTCTCCGCAGAGGCCACGCTGCGATGCTATTCCGGCCGGCCGCCCGCGTGATGCGGGAGTGCAGGTACCGACGGCCAGCGAGGGCAGGGCCTGAACATGTGCGTGTCTTCCGCGAGGCAAAACTCGTGTCGCGAAGAATCCTCGGAGGCCAGTCCTACCGCAGTTACCTTCGACAGATGCATGACGCACGCCCACGATCAAGAAGACGCACAGTAATTCAGGCTCCACCAAGGCAAACTGAACCTCGCACTGTTTTCTCACTCGTTTAATGGAAAATTCTGACGCTTTCACGTGTATATAATCGTGTATGTTCATATATATACACACACACTACTTTTATGCCTGTTTTGTTGCCGTTGCACGTAACTAATGCCTAATGATCAACCTAAGTGCGTTCTCAGGCACACCCTCGCGACCCACCAATGCGGAGGTCAGCATGCAGGAACTGTCGACGACCCTCGCCGTGGCCAAGCAAAGAACAACCCTCGTCTCAGCTCAGCGGAATCTGTGGAGCTAGGATCTTCCATCGCGAGCAAAAGCCTGCTCAAAACTGCGAGGGTCCTGCTAGAGGCCGTCACAAGGAGCACCATCGAGGCATCGGCCGCAATGGGCGCTGAAACAGTTACGATCAATGAAGCACCCTCGAGGCCTCGACCGCCACGACCTTCGTCCCCTGCATGCAACTAGCTCTGTCTATCGAAGGGGCAGACAAAGCTACCCTCGCTGCAGCCTTTGGCTGTCATGCCAGTCAGAGATAAGTACATCATCAGAATTGTGGAACAAAAAAAATTTGCACTGACCTCGGCCTTCCGTCTGCTCACAAACCATTTCGCCCTCGTATATAAATATACGCCAACAATTCATGCACATGTTCTCTAAATAATTCACTCGTGCTAATGGAAAATCGAGGGGGTCACCTCTCAAGTTGATGATTTATGGGTAGCAGCAAGTCTCTTTGTATCACCTTCGCTGTTGCAGCTAGCAAGCACATGCAGGGCAACACCTTTAGGCCAGTCTCAATGGAGAGTTTCACCTCCCGGTTTCCAAGATATGAAACTTTGACATGAAATAGCCATCTCCCTCAATGCATAGTTTCATTGCACAGTTTCATAGGCTTAAGGGTCCCACAAACTCTCTCTCATTGCACGATTTAATTGCATAGTTTTATGGTGAAACACTATTTGTGTCTCAATGGGGGTTTCACACCGTTTCCAACGCATGTGAAACTGTGCCCAAAGGTTTCACCATGGTGAAACTCTTTCCTTCTCTCTCCTAAGAGTTTCATGCAAAAAGTGAAATTTTGATGATGTGGCGCTGCATTTAATGTGCATGAAACACTCATGAAACTCCCATTGAGACTGGCCTTAGGCGGACTACGATGCTACACCAGCCACCCCCTGCTACAGGCGCCGATGCAAGTCAGCAACTGGAGGCTGGAGCGAGCTGCAGGTGGTGCATCAACGTTGTCCCAACCGAGACACCCTCGTCGCACACGGGCGAAGCAACCCCCGTCGCGTCCACACATCTGCAGCCTTCGAACGGGCGAAGACAGGAGACACAAGGTTCTTGCTAGGGGCCGTCGGAGGAAGGTCCGAAAGCTCGGCGTCCTCACCACACCGACGTGCGAAGCATGTCTCTACGAGAAGGACGACGAAGGTACCCCGTGGGGAGTGGTGACCAGCGCCTCCACCACGGACAGCGACGACCACGGCCAGATCGGCCTAGCACCTCCGATCCGCGCGCCGTGGACGCACCAATCCCTGGCCTGCTTGGCATCTTTGGTGGGGAGCGGCTTGGGCCGCGCAGCACCTCGTCCGGCCGACACCTTCGTCAGCGCCGCACGGAGATAACCCTCGCCACGACCGGGCGGAGCAACCCTCGCCAAGTCTTCGCCGTTCGCTACCGGGCTGATCAACCCTCGCCAACTGGGCTGGGCTGCATAACCCTCACCGCATCAGGGAGCGGAAACCCTCATCGCGGCCGAGCAGCTCTCGCCGATCCCTCGTCCTCGCCGGGCGGAGGTACCCCGTCATGGCCGGAATCAGCGACGCTCGTTGTGTCCCAAATGAAGGGAGGTTCTCTTTAAATATATGTCTTCTGATTAAGATAAATTTCGTCTTGACGTAGTCATCCACTAACACTCTGCTAGTGAGTCTACAACGATCCTACTACTTTGGAATAACCAAGCTTCTTCTTGTCTGAGTGGTCGGTACCACGCTCTGACAAAGCCAAGTACATCGGAGTTCGACGCACAGCCTTAATCTGGTTCTTTGCTCTTCGTACATGCTTCCGACCTTCGTGCAAGCTTATTACGGTTCTGGCTCCAGAGGTCAGTCCGACGCCGGGCGTGAACGTTCCTGCAGGCTCACCAAGGAAAAGTCATCTGCTTGCAGGCATAATACACTTGCTGGCCTTCCCTAAAGATAAGCTATTCTGCACGTTTCCTTTAATACTTGCGTCGAGGCAGATATACTGTATGCTCTTGTTGGATAATCATGTGTTCCCCGATGATGTGGAGGCCACGGTGGCGTTGGTTAAACGACATCGTCAGGAGAATTTGAATAAACGCGATGGCGGGAAAATCAGTTTGAGCCGAGGAGCGTCGAGGGGAGCGGGGTGACCCCGGACACGGCGTCGAGCAGTTACTGAGTGTGTTTCTAGCCATCTTGTATCTAAGTTAGTAGTTGTTTTCTTTAAACAAGTGTGTGTTCTAGCTGTTGGTATAAATAGTTCGATGTTAGGGCGCATGTTAGCGCCTCGCCATACACTGTAATCGTGTTTGGATTCGGAGTTAAGTAAGGTGAAAAGGGGCTCAATTTCGTGCGCAATCTTGCTTCTAGGTCTAGCCACATCGTGTTCATGCTCGTGATTGATTGATCTTGGCCATCACGTGGTATCAAAGCTGCAATCACGAAGCACTTCCACCAAGAGTTCATCCATGGCGCTGGCGACGGTATCGGGCAGTTGTTTCCAACTCGACGGCGTCGAATTTCACCGCTTGGAGCATACGGGTGCAGGCGATCATGGAGGAGCAGGGGGTGGTGGGAGATTGTAGAGTCACCGGAGGGGAGCTCGACGAGGGCATTGTCGGAGGCGTCGGTCAAGGACAGAAAAAGTGTGCACGCACTTGTTCCAAAGGCTCGATAGACGAAGTTGTTGATGCAAGTTGCGAGGAAGAAGACGGGCGAGAGGTGTGGGAGTCGCTCAAGGCTAGGGTTTGTGGGTGCGAACGCTGTCGAGAGGCGCTACCGCAAACCCCTGCAAACGGAGTTCGATGCACTAAAAGATGAGGGAGGAAGAGTCCGTCAATGAGTTCGCTGGGAAGGCGACGGCTATGTCGATTCGGTTTGGGAACTTGGGGCGGGAACTTGGAAGACGGGGCCATGGTGAAGAAGCTGTTCGATGATAGTTGGTGTATATGTTGATGATCTAATTGTGACTGGTGGTAGTGTGACTGAAATTGACAGTTCAAGAAACAAATGACTTCACGTTTGAGATGAGTGATTTGGGTTTATCTTGTCATTTTATTTTGGGATTGAGGTGAAGCAACTAGATGACCATATCACAATTAGACAAAGCAGACTATGCAAAGAAGATATCCCTGCTTTGGCATGGGGGGATTGTAATCCAGCCAAGTTTCAATGTATCTAGGAGCAAAGCTAGATGCAGGATAGGGGGGTAGAGGGATGCAACCGAAAGTACGGGAGAGTGATTGGTTGTCGAGGTACTTGTTACACACAAGACCAGATCTTTCTTACTCTGTTGGAATTGCTAGCGATTCTTGGAGAAACCCAATCGGTAAGCATAGAAATGCAAAGTGAAACAGCATTCTCGAGGTATCGAAGGGCACTCTTGACCATGGGTTGGTGTACACTCAAAATAAGTCAGAAGAAGTGCTAATTGGGTACTCAGATAGTGATGTGGGTGGTGATCTCGTGGGAAGGAGAAGCATTGAAGGCATGGCATTCTATCCGAATGAGAGTCTAGTGACTTGGTGTTCATTCAAGGAGAAGACAAGTGGCCATATCCTCTTGTGAAGCCGAAGTTCATGGCAGCTACAGAGAGCGGCTAAGCAAGCACTTTGGGCTTAGAACACCGCTGAGTGAACTCGGTGAGTGGAAAACAAAAGAAAGTTGTGATATTTGTTGATAACAATTCAGCAATTGCATTGATGAAGAACCCAAAGATTCCATGGACGCAGCGGCAAGCATATAGACATCAAGTTTCACTTCATCGAGAATGTGTTCAGCATGGTCGATATTGGTGAAAAGAGTTTGCACAATCGAGCAAAGAGCGGATGCTCGACGAAGCCATTGACCGCAGTGAAGTTGGAAGTCATGATTCATTTGCTTGAGTTCAAGACTTCGGTGATCATCAAGATTAAGGGCGAGACTGTTGGATAATCTTGTGTTCCCCGATGATGTGGAGGCCACAAAGGCATTGGCTAAACGACATCGTCGGAGAATTTGAATAAACGCGATGGCGGGAAAAATCAGTTTGAGCCGAGGAGCGTCGAGGGGAGGGGGTGACCGCGACACGGCGTCGAAAGCGATTATCGAGTTGTTTCTAGCCATCTTGTATCTAAGCTAGCAGTTGTTTTCTTTAAACAAGTGTGTGTTCATCCCGAGTTCATCCATTTCTTGCTCAATTTTGTGCGCAATCTTGCTTCTAGGTCTAGCCACATCGTGTTCATGCTCGTGATTGATTGATCTTGGCCAACAAGATCATCCGGGAGACGAAGGAAGCCATCGAACTTGGTGACACGGCTTCAAACGAGAGCTTTATCTCAGTTCTGCTCAGCCTCGAGAAAGAGACCAGCATGCCCATCGAGCTCACCGACGACATCGTCACGGCGCTCATGCTTGTAAGTCATGCGTGTTCCAAATTTACCATCACTGCATGCATGGCTCTCATGCTTTCTCCTCCATGCATTGCCACCGTTGCATAAATGTTTCATCGATTGTTGTTCCATTTCTTATGCTAGGACTTGTTCGGGCGCAGGCAGCGACACTTCATCCGTCACGCTGACCTGGTGCATGACAGAGCTAATTCGGTATCCGGCTACGATGGCCAGAGCACAGGCCGAGGTCCGGGAAGCTTTCAAGGGGAAGACCACCATCACCGAGGATGATCTTGCTAGGGAAAACCTTAGCTACCTCAAATGTGTGGTGAAGGAACCTCTTAGGTTGCATTGCCCGGTGCCGATCCTGATCCCGCCAAGAAATGCCATGAGACATGCCAAGTCATGGGCTACGACATTCCTAAGGGCACATGCTTGTTCATCAACGTTTGGGCCATTTGCGGGGACGCCAAGTACCGGAAGATGCTGAGGAATTCAAGCCAGAGCGATTCGAGAACACCAGCCTGGACTACAAAGGGACAGACTATGAGTTTCTTCCATTCGGTCTGGCCGCCGAATGTGCCCGGAGTAAACCTTGGAGTGGCCAACATGGAGCTTGCATTGGCCAGCCTTCTGTACCACTTTGATTGGAAGCTACCAAGTGGAATGGTGCTCAAGGATGTCGACACTTTAGAAGCTCCAGGACTGGTTGGAAAGAAAAACAAGCCTGGTTTTGCACCCTGTCAGCCACTTTATTTGGTCCGGTTAATATGCCTAATTAACGCCAACGTAATAAAATATACAAGGGAGCTAGAATTTTTTATACCTAAAAATTCTCTTATATTTTACGACATGGCAAGTAATTCCAGTCAAGGCTTGTAATACAAGGGGATATGATTTTTGTGGGTGATTGTTTCATTTTTGCCGCATTTTGTGGGATTTTGTGGGTGATCGTTGTGAGACTAGTCCTGTAACAGGCTTTAATTTGGCATGGTCTCGAAAAAAAAAATCACATCTGTTTTACCAACTGCTTACTCCTATATTTTCATGTAAAGGTTATATTTCTAACAAAGTCGAAGGAACAAGTATTATGGTGAACTCGTCCTCACAACATCTCACTTGGTTAGATTTCTTGTGGTATAGTTTGTCCACTCAAGTTTTTCACTTGCGCTGCTATCATTTTCCTAGTGTCCAAGGGATCGGCCATGGCAATACAGATCAACATATCACATATAGGGAATCAGGTGGGTAGCACTTGAGACATAGTTATGCAGGTTCAGATACAGGGTACCCTACGTCCAGTTTAGTAGGTCCCTTATCATATATGCTCCTTTTGCAGCAGCGTTGATGTCTAGTTAAATAAAATTGTGTTGAGATACCAATTGGGGTTTCCCTATCCCTCCTTACATAGTCTGAAGGTAGGATTAAAATCTGCGTCCCAATCGGCTTACATGAAGGTTTCATATAGTCTCGTGAACAAAGAAGCCAACACCATTTGATCTGCGCCACCGTAAAGTCTTAATCACAAATCTCCAAGAGGAAGTAAGGTCACTAATAAATCTACTTAATCTTCTGCAGATATTAACCTTACAATCATAAAATATCTGATGATCAAAGGTTTATTTCCAAGGTAAGAATCACAAAATGGTACGTCCTAGCTGACAGGTTAAACAAAGAGAAGCCAACCGTCATACCAGCACTGCATATCCTGATAGGAAAGTAGAAAACAGATTTTCGACTTATGGGCAGAAACAGAGTTGATTCAGACGGGGAAAAAAAATCAACTGAAATCAACGTTGCTGTAGAGGCAGCATTGTCTCATATAACATTCTGTATAGCGAGGAAACATAGGGTTAATAGTTTGATGGAAATTAGTTAACAGATGTTGAAAGTCTCAGAAGTTGCCAGAACTGAAAACTAGAACGACTTGCATGTAAGAGCAGAAACACCATCAGTTGAGACAGAACAGTGTGTGGAGAGTAGTACCGGTGCGTGAAGGAACCACTAGTACTGGAACGCTTTTTGTGGCAGGCAGAATCTATTTTGCGTGGCGGGCACGGCTGTCCGCCACCCACGAAAGGTCATGGTTAATCGTGGCTTTTTCGGCGTGGCGGGGCGGCCGCGCCCGCCACGCGCATAAATAGACGCCGTGGCCCGCCACGGTTAATTGTTACGCCATGGCGGGCAACTTAACCCGCCCGCCACGGTGGATTTATTTACCGTGGCGGGCGCGTTATGATACCCGCCATGGCTCGTATTTTTTTAAAAAAATATAAAATAAAATGCACACATATGCTCATATATATATATACATTGCTAGCTATCCATACACACATATATACATAAGAAAGATACATACTCAAATATATATATCATATATACATATATATACATCGATTCCATTCGTATGCGAATGTTTCACCGATCCATTCATTCATAACAAAGTACCGAAGTTAATTACAAGATCCATACATAATATGCGAAAGCTACAATGTAACTGGATGAAGGTAATCGTTAAGCTCTAGCATGGTGTCCCATCTTCTTAGCGGCGCAAACTCTGAAAAACAGCCCCAACTCACTGTCCCACATTAAAGTAAGGCTGGCCTTCATGAACTACCTGGTCTAGAACAAACTTGCATATGTTCCGCAATCGTGCGCCTGAACCGCATCTCATCGGTTGCCTTTTGTACTATCCCGCACCACGTGTTTTTTGAGTCCTCGAGCTGTCGGTAGCTGGATGAGTACTTTTGAGTCCGTGGAGAAAAAGATGGAGGGGCACCTGTGCAGGATTTATAGGCGCCGAATTTTTGCGTGGCGGGCGCCTTAACTTGCCCCCGCCACGCAAAAGACCCAAAGCGTGGGCAGGCGCCAATGCGCCCGCCACGCTTAATATATTTTTGCGTGGCAGGCGCGTTGCGGCGCCCGCCACGCATAATATGACCTTTCACGTGGCGGGCCCTATTAAAGCGCCTGCCACGCGAAACCCCTCCCCTTGGCGCGGGGCGGGCGACACAGCTGGCCAATTCAATTCTGGGCGGGCGAGATTTGTGTCCGCCACGGAAAAGGAAGAGCCGCTGCTCGCAAAATCATTTCAGCACTAGTGAACGGTTCGGATTCAAATTTGAATAATCACTTTAGTAGCATCCTTCTTCGGGGACACCTCCTCTTCCGTGGACGCATACTTTGTGTTTTGATTGAAAATTCAGATTAATAAACCAAGAATTAATTGAGTGGAAGCAAACAAGTGGTGTGGACATATTTAAGCTAAAACGAATACAAAATTGTAAGAAATAAATAAATAAAGAGATATAACTTGAATCGAACTCGTACAAAATACACGTCGTACCTCATTAAATTTATATGTGTCAAGTGTCGGGTGGTTGGGATGGACCTTGCATGCGTGTCCCAGTGCAGCCAATGCAGCATTCACCTCCTCAGAAGACACGCCATCACAGTCGATACTCGCGTTTATTTCACGAATAGCAGGCAGGTATTCTAGGCCAATATTGTCACAGTCATCGTTGTTGTCCTTTAGGGCCCGCAATTGTACATGACAATTAATTAAGCACTTCAAGATTTGGCATCATGGCAGAGTTTACAATTTTGCTGCAGTTGCTTTTCCCGGAGCCAATGGGCAGAGCACCTTCTTTGTTCCATATATGCAATGAAATGCAAGAGTCCTCTATGTTGTGCTGCTGAATCTGGACCATTGCATTAATGTAAAGTACCTCAGCTTTTGGAAACAACCATCATGGCCGACATTAATAATACTTTTTTTAATAATGGATAACAATATCCGGCCTCCACATCCGTGGATGTACATAGCCAATTATTACAAGCTTTCGAGAAAGAAGAGGAAGCCTTGGTCATAGAAAGACCAGGGAAGCTAGTTCAAACAATATAAATGTTTCCATCCTTTATTGGATATTTCTAAAGCAATAAATTCTAATTTCTTGCTTATCTTTGAGAATGCTTCCTTGGTTGTCTCGTCACGCTGCAGCTGAGCCCAATAGCGTAACCAATACACACCTCTAAAAATTACCTGCAAAATAGAATTTGATTTCTTTTGATTAAAAATAACATCATTTCGCATCTCCGATTAATTCCATAATATAAATCATGATGAACTGATCTACTAGAATAAGCATGTGAAGCAAACAAGCATGATTCAAAATCATATAACAGATCATAGCATGGTTGAACAACATAAAACATTGCATGGTCATGGCAATGGTGTAGGCACAACTAGTACAACACATACACCAAATAGATTGAATAGTTTGAACATGTTGGATAATAAGATTAGATTACAGATGTAAGACCTGCCGATGTAGAAGTACATGGTGATGAAGATGCAAACGATGATCGCACGCCCTTATAGATGATCCCGTAGGCGAGCCTTACGACGACGAGACGACGTGCTGAGATTTGGGCGCACGCGCCAAGAGCGCTTCCCAAAAACCTTATTCGCCTTCTCCCGGTGCAGGATCGCAAAGACGACGGTTCCGGAGACCTGCCGCCCGGTCGCCGGTGCACGCAAACGATCGGGCTGGAGACTTGGCAACGGCGGGCGCAACAGTGAGAAGATGAAAATACTATTTTACTACTTTAGGATTTTCTAATTGAAACTCCTAATTGCGGTTGTTATGTTGTGTCTATTCCCAAGAGGCTTGGTACAAATATATAGGGAGGAAAACTCCCTATCTCCACATCAACTAGCAATATGGTACTAATTGATATTGCACCTCCCACCTTTGCTCATGGGCTAAAACAATAAAGCTCATTAGGGAACACAAATATTGGGCCTTTGAGATTTATCGTAATTTCTTCATATGAACTTTAGGGGAACTTATTCATATATAAATTCTAACAGATAGCCCAGCACTTGGCAGCCACTCCAACCCAAATCATATTTCTAATCCTTTTATTTTGATTAGTTAGCCAATTCGCGAACATATAGCTAATTGATCTAGGTTGGGTTAGTCCAGTAGCAAAAAAGATAGTTCTCTAGATCATTTTGGTAAGGGGGCAGTCTAGGAATAAGTGTTGGATAGTCTCATTTCCATACGCACTTTGTTACCGTGGAAATTATTCTCAGATGGAGATGATTGAGCTTGGGCAACCTAGCAAGGTGTTTCATGTCCTGCTCATCCAGAGTGTCCACCATCAGTGCCAACTAAGACTGGTTGGGCAGGCACGACGGATTGATGTATGACGGCATCTTAGAGAAATAAATGGACATTACCAAATGACGGTGAGATCGTGGGAGCACAACGCCTCTTTCCCGCATGTAGGCACACCCTATGTTACACGGATACTTCAAGGGGTGACGTATCCGTATCCGATACTCGTTGGATATACTCGGATACGGATACTCGGATACACCATTTTAGTGGATTTTCTTTTAAGAAAGTGCGTATCCGCGTATCCGATACGTATCGTATCGGATACCCGCACCGCATACTCGTGTAACATAGGGCACACCAGCTCCCTGCAAACTCGTCAGTGCTGGCTACATTGCCGGCCAGCGCTCAGTCACTGACTCGCTTAACGCTCACCGGCCGGCATATACGGCCATCAACGGCTCGTCAAAGATTTCCCGCTGCTGCCATATGGCATCCTGCCACACGCCTCAACCTGAGTCTCTTACTGCGTGGATTTCTTAATCAGCCAGAATACTAATCAGATTTGCTAGCGTCCGGCACACTTCCGTGGTGGAGTTGTGAATGCAAGGGTGGCATTTGTTGGATTTTTTTTTTTTTTTTTTTTTTTTTTTACCGGAATGGTCAGGGAGCCCCGGACCTTTTTTTTTAATTAAATGAAAGAATAGAGTAGAAAAAGAAGGTTACAAGGAAACAATGCCCAAAAAAGAAGAAAAAGAAGAAATGGCCCCTTCGTGTTGTTGTGGAAATTCTAAACTTTTACCTTGTTTTAATTTGGCACTTATTCAAACGTCTAGCCACCGTTTGAATAATCTTGAGGCCCCTAGGCTTGAAGTCTTCTTGTGATAATCTTGAGGCTGCCCTTAAAAAGGATGGAGAATCTGATAGATGCCAAAGAACTATACATGGAGTTGAAGTTTCTACGAGAATTTATTCCAAGAAAGAATGGGGCCTATTGAAATTTTGCGTTTTTTAAAGGATCATGGCTGTTTTTCTAATGCAACTATTGCATATAGAGTTCTATTGACTATTCCTGTCACCGTTGCATCAGCAGAGCGAAGCTTTTCTAAATTGAAGCTATTGAAGACTTATTTGCATTCTACAATGACACAAGAAAGGCTTAATAATTTGGCTATAATAGCACTTGAAGGTGAAATGCTGGAGAAGATTGATTATGAGCATATTATTGAAGACTTTATTTCAAAAAAACACTGAAAGAATGATGCGATTCAAGTAAAGATTATGCAACATAGGTACTATTATTTGTATATTTTCTTGTAATATACTTTATACGACATCATATGGTACATTTAGCACTATTTTTTCTAGGTTAGTAGGCCTCATTTTCTGTTTCGTACTAGGACTCCAATTTCCCTAGGACGGCCCTGAGCCATGATGCTTTGTCCTGGACTGTCTTATGCCGCCAACACAACATATACTAATTCAAAATGGAGATGCATTTCGTCCTTCCGCCACTGCTCCTGGTCTATATATATCTATAAATTGGCCACGGATGATACATGCAATTAAGTAACTATAGCCGCAATGGAGAAGGTGCCCCTCGCGGTGCCGGTGCTCTGCTTTTTCCCAGAAGCGAAGGAAAGTTGAGATGGAAAGGACGACAGGCATGGGCCACAACTTAGTGCCTACGGGGGAACAACAAGTGCGCTATGTCACAATGTGGGAAGGCGTGGCCGAACGTGGTGGTGGGCTGGAGTGCATGTTGGGCCGCAGCCTTGTCGGGCTAGCTTGCTGCACACGGGACGCTGGCACTAGGCCGGCTGTGGCCTATGAGCGGGTGAGGGTACTCTGGGCCGGCGGCGATGGAAGTTGGGATGCTTTGCTATATCCATTTGTATTTCTTTTCTCCACTGTATTTACTTCCAAGGTATTTTATATCCATCCTTGTGGGGATCCACTAGGGGCCATCTAGGGTATTAGGGTCGAATGCCAAGGGTTGGCAACACGCACAAGCATTAGTTTGTTGGATAAAAGTTGATTGATTTTTATTATCCTTTCATAAAATCAAGAGAAGCAAAACATGAGTTGATTAAATGCATATGCTCACACATGCTATCATTAGGAGGTACTTGTGCATCTAAGTAGGCCTTCCTACCATGTGCACTCACCAAGCATGGGATTATTTTAATTAGAAATTTTTTATAGTTGGTATTTTTGGTGTTTGGGATTTTCCTTATTCAATTCTAACTATTCGCCTTGAGCGGAAACCCAAGCCTGACCCTGTACATTAGGCTGCGCCGGTCCGGTCCGGGCCTACACAACACCGGGTCGTGTTGTGTTTGGGCCAGGCGGCCAACAATTGTGCTTAAGGTCGTGTGCCCGTGTCATCAAGTGATGGTCTTCCCTATCAGGCTAGTCTCAATGGGGGGTTTCATATGACAGCTATAGTAGTATGTTCCTCTAAAAAAAAGCTAAGTATGTGTTGTCAAGTGTTAAAGCTCTTGCCGGCATGTGACACTATTCAACGTCAACACGAATAAAAGAACCACGTTTTTCTTCAAGGGAAAAGAAAACCACTATTCTTGTATTGGGCGGATGGCTACTTTGCCGCTGTCCTTAGTGCCAGCTGCTGATTAGCCGGCCACTGGCTCGCGCAGACAGACTGCACCGGCATATTGGATAGCATCCTGGAGGAGAAATGTAGCGTAAAAAAGCCTGCGGCGGCGGCATACAGGACAGGCTACGGTAAAACACCCGACAGGATTTGTTCCGCGCTCGTCCCCCGCCTATCAGGAGAGAGGAGGGAGAGATGGTGGAGAGAGAAGGGATGGAGATGGCATCAAGGCGTTGGTGGCGGGCGGCCCTGGGCAGCGACTGCGGCTGGGAAGGCCTCGCCGGGGGCAACCAGAGGCACGCGCAACGAGGTCTGGCGTGCCATCCTCAAATCCGCCTCTTCACCAGCACCTCGTCGTCCCCGCCGATGCCGATGCCAACGGTGACGCCTAGAGCGCATGGCCCGACAATCCCGATGACCTCAGGGAGGTGGAGGGCTGTTGCGCCCCGCCTCGTCGCCCCGCCCATCGGGAGGTGGAGGGCCGCTGCGCCCGCTCGTCGTGCACGCTGGGGAGGAGGAGCCGCCGTGGGTGATGCAGGTGGGGTGCCGCCCGCTCATGGGCCGCCACCACGCCGCCTCCGCTCGCGGCAGCTCATCGGGCCGCCACGCGAGCCGCCTCCGCCACGGAGCTCCGTCAGCAGCGCCGTGGCGTCGCCGCCGCAAGGGGGCGGAGGGCGTTACGCCCGTCCCTGCTCACGCCGCGCCAAGTCCGCGCTCCCATCCTTGCTCATGCCGTGCCTCTCGCGGTGCCGTTCGGGACCTCGCCGCCAGTCCCTCCCGTGGCGGCGGCGTCATCAACATCTCTTCGGGCGTAGGTCGAGGCGCTGGTGGGGAGGCGAGGTCGCAACTAGAGCCACGTCGCAACCGTGGAGGACACCGCTCCGCCTCATGTGCAAGCCGGGCTGGCCTCTCCCCCCTCTCGGCTTCCACTTGGATATTGCCGCCACCGCAGAGTGGGTCGAGCCTGGGGCCCGGTCAGGCCGCTGGATCCGCCCGAGAGAGAAAGAACTGGGGAGGGTGGAAGGTTAAAAAAAAGAAAAAAAAACTGGCGTGTGGGTCCACGTTGATATAGAGGATGAGATAGAGTAAAGACAGGTGCGGGAGAAATGAGTATAGAGGAGAAAATTAGATGACCAGACTATGGAATATTCATTTTAATAGATGTATTTAAAGGATAACGAAAAGCGGATAGCCTCAAGGTTCACTTGCCGGCGCGGCCGTCAACGGATCGTCAAAGATTTCCCACTGCTGCCACAAGGCATCCTGCTACACACCTCAGCCTGAGTCTTACGTCACTGATGAGATTTGCATTACGTCACTGATGAGATTTGCATTACGTCACTGATGAGATTTGCACTGCTAGCGTATGTCCGGCGCACGTACATGGTGGAGTCGTGAATGCAAGCAGCGGGACGTGGTGGATTTGTATATCAATTTTGGCCAAATGGCCCCTTAGTGTTTTTGTTGTGATATTTTTTTGTAGCTTGCATATACGAGCCCAATAAAATTCTGAACTCTTACCAGATTTTAATTTGCTACTTATTCAAACGTCTGGCCACGATGGTTTGTCCCTGGACCGTCTTGCCGCCAGCACAACATATACCTGGTTCGTCCTTCCGCCACTGCTCCTGTAGTCTATATCTATAAATTTAGCTACGGATGTCACATGGAATTATTAAGTAGCTATAGCCACAATGGAGAAGGTGTTCCTTGCCATGGCTGTGGTGTTGGTGCCAGTCATGCTCTACAAGCTCAAGTGTTTGCTCGTCAGCAAGCCAAACCATAAGCTTCCCCCAGGGCCATGGACGTTGCCGCTGATAGGCAGCTTCCACCACCTCGTCAGCAACCCATTGCTGTTCCGGGCAATGCGCGACCTCGCGCACAAGCACGGGCCACTCATGATGCTGTGGCTGGGCGAGGTGCCCACGGTGGTGGTGTCGTCGCCGGAGGCTGCGCAGATCATCACCAAGACGCACGACATGACGTTCGCTGACCGTCACAGGAACATCACCACCGGCATACTCACCTGGAACGGCCAGGGCCTGGTGTTCAGGAACTACGGCGAGCACTGGCGCCAGCTCCGCAAGCTCTGCATGCTAGAGCTGCTGAGCGCCGCCCGTGTGCAGTCGTTCCGGCGCATCCGCGAGGAGGAGGTGGCGCGGTTCATGCAGAAGCTCGCCATATCCGCCGCCGCCGGCATAGCCGTCGACCTGTCCAAGATGTTCTCCAGCTTCGTCAACGACACCTTCATCAGGGAGTCCATTGGTAGCCGGTGCAAGTACCAGGACGAGTACTTGGATGCCTTAGGCACTTCGAACCGGATGGTCACAGAACTAAGCGTAGTTAACATCTTCCCGTCATCCAGGCTGTTGCATAATCTTTGCACGGCGCCACGCAGGGCGATGGCGTGCCGTGACCAGATGGCGCGCATCCTTGGCCAGATCATCAGCGAGACGAAGGAAGCCATGGATCTGGGTGACAAGATTTCAAACGAGAGCTTTATCTCTGTCCTGCTCAGGCTGCAGAAAGAGGCCAGCTTTCCCATCGAGCTCACCAACGACATTGTCATGGCGCTCTTGATTGTAAGTCGTGCACGTTCCGAACTCCCATTACTGTGACTTGCATTTCCTCCATGCATTGCCACCAATGCAAAAATGTATGATCGACTGTTGTTCCATTTCTTGTGCCAGGATATGTTCAACGCAGGCAGCGACACCTCATCTGCCGTGCTGACCTGGTGCATGACAGAGCTAATTCGGTACCCAGCTACGATGGCCAGAGCACAGGCGGAAGTCCGGGAGGCTTTCAAGGGGAATACCACCACCATCACCGAGGTCGATCTCGCCAGGGAAAACCTTAGCTACCTCAAGTGTGTGGTGAAGGAAGCTCTTAGGTTGCATTGCCCAGTGCCGATCCTGATCCCGCGCAAATGCCGTGAGACATGCCAAGTCATGGGCTACGACATTCCTAAGGGCACATGCTTGTTCATCAATGTTTGGGCCATTTGCAGGGACGCCAAGTACTGGGAAGATGCTGAGGAATTCAAGCCAGAGCGATTCGAGAACACCAGCCTGGACTACAAAGGGACAGACTATGAGTTTCTTCCATTCGGGTCTGGCCGCCGAATGTGCCCGGGAGTAAACCTTGGAGTGGCCAACATGGAGCTTGCATTGGCCAGCCTTTTGTACCACTTTGATTGGAAGCTACCGAGTGGAATGGAGCCCAAGGATGTTGACACTAGGGAAGCTCCAGGTGTGGTTGGAAAGAAAAACACAAGCCTGGTCTTGTACCCTGTCAGCCATTTTATTTGCTCCCGTTAATATGCCCTAATCAACGCCAATGTAATAAAATATACAAGGGAGCTAGAATTTTTTTATACCTAAAAAGTCTCTTATATTTCACGACATGGGAAGTATTTCCATTCAAGGCTTGTAATACAAGGGGATATGATCTTTGTGGGTGATCGTTTTATTTTTTCCTGCTTTTTGTGGGTGATCGTTGCGAAACTAGTCCGGTAAGGGACAGGTTTTGTCATGGTATGTCTAGGCTTACGGGGACCTTTTGTTGTATCTGTCTCTGCTTACTGGGACAGACTTTGGCATGGTCACGAAAAAAAATTAAGTCTGTTTTACCAATTGGTTTCATACTCCTATATTTTCATGTAAAGGTTATATTCTAACAAAGTCGAAGGAACAAGTATTATGGTGAATTCGTACACCAAACATAGCTCACTTGGTTGGATTCCTGTGGTATCGTTTGTCCACTCAAGTTTTTCACTTGCGCAGCCATCATTTTCCTAGTGTCTAAGGGATCAGCCGCGGCAATACAGATCAACATATCACGTATACGGAATCAGGTGGGTAGCACTTGAGACATATTTATGCAGGTTCAGACACAGGGTACCCTACGTCCAGTTGAGTAGGTCTCTTATCATATATGCTCCTTTTGCCGCAGCGTTGACGTCTAGCTTTTTTTTAGATAATGGATAACAATATCCGGCCTCTACATCCTAAGGATGTACACAGCCCATTATACAAGCTTTCGAAGAACAGAAAGAGAGAGCCTCGGTCTTAAATCGACCAGGAAGCTAAGTCAAACAATATAAATGTTTCCATCCTTTGTTGGATATCTCTAAAGCAATGAATTCTAATTTCTTGTTTACTGTTGAGAGCGCTTCCTTGGCTATCTCGTTGACGTCTAGCTAGTTACATAAAGTTGCTATGAACTTATGTTGAGATACCAATTGGGGTTTCCCTATCCCGCCTTACATTGTCTGAGCTAGGGTTAAAATCTGAGTCCCAATCGGCTTACATGAAGGTTTCATATAGTTTGTTAGAGGAAATCTAAATACACACTCAGTGATTCCTCAACTTGGGGGCCCCTGCTTCTCCGTATATACTCTAGAGGGGCAGGTTTGCAAGGAAAGTATCTTATTCGGCTATATGGTAGGTATTCTATTAGGATTACAACATCTATATTTTGGGCTGGACCACCCCTGGTGGCACGGTCCAAGTATTGTCCTGTGGGTTTATATCCCTCACTGGTAATCCTGGAGAGCATTGTATCTCCTCGACGACATCTTCTTGGTCAAGTCCAAGTAGCTTGACATCAAGTCGATCGTTTAATTGATGACTTGACAAGTGAAAACTTGAAGCCGACCAGTTTAAGTAGTCATGGAATGAACAGAAGTTAATTCTGACCATTTTAACTGGATAGCGAGGCCCTATAAGAATAAATGACGACCAATTTAACTAGTTAGCGGACCTTGACTCAACCAAGTAAGGTTCGCCAAAAAGTATGTAAGGGGCTAATGTTTAAAATTGAGATTTCTTCATCTTAGATGAAGTGTAGGCACTTAGACTTCGTTTGGGATGTCGGATGATTATCAAAGACTTAGTGAATATGGAGGGTAAACTAGGAAAAAACCACCATATTCACCACTAGGTAAAGTGTAGCCATTTGGTCCCTGAGCTTGAAAGTAGGTTAAGAATTCATGAAATGCCAAGGTCAAAAAATAGTAGACTCCATACACTCCATATTTGATTTTGCAAGAGACTTCAATTTTATTAACTATGATGGTTTTTGAAAAATAAATGTCACGCTTAATGTCTTGATTAACTGTGGTAGTTATTTTCTGATTAACCGTGGCGATTATAAAGAAACCTACCACGGTTAATGATGGCCCAGATGCCCTATCCACTTCAACATGAGCAGCCCAAACCAGCCCAATAATACCCACCGAGAATATATATGAACACTTAGGGTTTCATTCACTGCACCTCTCTCTCTCTCTCACTCCCTCTCGAGTCTAGATCTAGATCTGACTCCTCTCTCTCTCTCTCTCTCTCTCTCTCTCTCTCTCTCTCCTCACCCCCCCCTCTCTAACCGACCGCACCCCACCTCCTCTCCCGCGGCGGCGGTTGGGGTAGAGCGTGGCGGCTGCGCTCTTGGTGGCCAGCGGTGGCGGCGCACGGGGCGGCCATGCTCTACGGATCCCGGCGGTGCATGGTTGCCAAGCGCGCGACTCGACTGGATCTCGGCGCCCTTGGTAGCCCGGTGCGAGGCCCATCCCCTAACCCTAATCCTATCGAGTCGGCGGCGGTAGAGTAGGTCCCATTTGGGCCCAAACCTGGGTTTTCTTTCTTATTATTTTCTGATTTCATTAACCGTGGCGGTTAATTTGGGTCCTAAAAACTGCCATGGTTAATCCAAAAGAACTATCACGGTTAATCCAAAAAAACCACCACAATTAATAGTTAATGTAGTAGTGACATGCATAGCTGAGAGACACCAAGAAGATCCTCTATCATGTGGCCCCAACATGCTACCTAAATCTGAACAACAATGATTAATTTGATAGCTCACTAGCTTGATGGATTGAAGCATTTCTTTTTTTTTTTTTTTTTTTTTTGATACGACCCACAAGAAATGGTTGTACTCACAATTGAAGCCCTGACTTGTTTTCAATTAAATTAACTCCCAAATCCCTTCCTTTGCAGTGTGAAAAAATTCTCTTTAAATCGTAAAAATCCTCTGGGCTCAATATCCCACGTCTTCACCTTTGGCATGTGGCACACCGGCCCACTCAACCCTCACTTCCTACCTCGTGAGCCGGCGAACCCTGCACTGCCTAGATGGTGGCTTGGAGCAGCTCGTCTCTCTCTTCTCTATGACGACCCAGCGCCGTATGTGTGTCTTGGCCCTCCCATGTTCTTTCTCGCAACTCGCATCACCACATGCTCATCGGGACACACCAGCGGAGCTCTGCACAGGACAAGGCAGAGCATTAGCATGCGCCACACTACAAATGAAATGGTTTTCTGCTTTTTTTTAGATAATGGATAATAAAATCCGGCCTCTACATCCGTGGATGTACACAACCAATTATTACAGAGTGTTTAACAAAAATGAACCACAAGCTAAACGCGTCTGAAACATAGACAGAGGCATTACAGCAAAACGGAAAAAATGCTTCCACCCTCTATTGGAGATTTCTAAAGCCACCATCTCCAATTTTTTGCTCATCGAAACTAGGGTGTCCTTTGCTTGCTCGTCACGCTGCAATTGGGCCCAGAAGCGTAACCAATACGCCCCCTGAAGATAACCTGCATAATAGAGTTAGATTTCAATTTTTTAAAAATCATGTCATTGCGGCATCTCCAGATTGCCCAGCGTAAGGCAGCCACACCAACCCAAATCAGCGGCTTAATCTGTTTAATTTGATTATTGAGCCAAGTACCAAACATATGGGTAATAGAACTAGGTTGGGTAAGGTTGGTAGTATAGAAAATAATCCTCCAAATCATCTTAGCAAAAAGGGCAATCAAAAAAAGAGGTGTTGGATAGTTTCATTCATATTACAACACTCGCATTTCGACTCCCTTTCCAATTTTTCCTAGCAAGGTTGTCTTTAGTCAAAATGACACCCCTTTGAAGGAACCATAGGAAGATTTTAATTTTTAGAGGTATTTTCCATCCCCAAATCCTCTTATGATGGAAGGGTGGATTTGTAATCTGAAAAGCTAGAGAAAGAAGTACCTGTAGATTCAAGGTTCTTTTAATCGCCATCCGTTCGGTCTTGCATAGGTGTGCTCGTCAGCCCTTGTCGCATTCCTCCTCAGGCTACGATGAGGCTGAAGTGTAGGGGCAGCCGCCCCACCACAGCCGGCGAAGGAGGCTGCTGCTCCAAGTGCTGGCTAGGTACCAAAGCCGCCGTGAACGAAGTCGGAGACGAGAGAGGTTCCTGCGCTGCTCATCGACATCCACCAGCGGCACATCGTTTGCGCCCAGAATGCCAGTTGTAGCAGCAGCTCCAGTGGAGGGGTTCGCCATCAGGCCCTCGACGCCCTCCAGTGGCACAGCTAGTGTGCCCGCCTGGCGTAGCAGCAGCAACAAAAGTGGGCAGCGCCGACAACTGCGCTACGGCGGCCGTGGCAGCCACCAGCGGTACCTGGTCCTCGGCATCCACCATCGGCGCACCCGGGTGTATAAGCAGCCCCTGGAGAGAGCAACATCGACGGGTTGTCCTCCAGCGGCGCAGCTGGTGCGCCCCTGCCGGGTGTAGCAGTAGCAGCCGAAGAGAACAGCGCCGGCAGCTGCCCCTCGACCCCTGGTGTGGCAGCCGCCAGTGTTACATGCTGCTCCTCGACGCCCACCATTGGCTTGCCGGGCAAAGCAGCAGCAGCGACACTAGCTAGATGAGGGCAGCATTGGCTGCTGCCCCTCGACGACGACACCTGCGCCCTCGACCATCGATGCAGCAAATGCGCCCTTGACGCCGGTTGAATCAGCATCACAAGTGGAGGAGACCACCAGCGGCAGCCCCTCAGTGGGCTTGGCATTCACCAGCGGTATAGCAGCAGTGCAATCAACGCCGGCCGTAGCATCCGCCAACGTGACGGGTGTCACCGGCAGTTTCACCATCAGCATATCACCCGCACCTTCGACGTCGGACCAAGCATCATCCCTAGCATTCATCAAAATTTGCGGAACAACAGGGGTCAGCAAAAAAGCAGCACCGTCATCACTAGCCTCGCTTGTAACCACTGCAGCATCCCCAACATCAAGTGCAGCACGGTCCAGTCTCGGCACACCAGCAACTCCACCGTCCAAGTCAATAGCGGCATTATCATCATGCGGTGAGGCTAGGTATGTGAGCAGTGGCAACCCCCTCAACAGCGATGAAACATTCAGAGCCAAAGAGCATTCCGTCACACTTGATTGTCCTCCCACTTCATCAGCTTCACTTCCAAACACGATAGGATGATTTTTAATTGGAGGAATTAACGTGGCATTAGCTAATTCATCCTCTGACAAAGGTGTGTAAGAACCTTCACCGATTTTCTTCTCAGCCAAAGCAATAAAATCACAAGCCAGAGTAGCCTGTTTGTGGGAAGCGCCACTATGTGAAAGAGAGGGTAAAGTACCATCTGAAGCAGAAGAACTACCCTTCTCTTGGCTCTGCTGATTTGGAGTATCATCAGCGTCTTTCGCCTCTTCCATCTCTTGATCACCATCTAGATTATTATCATCCTCCCCAAAGAGGTCCTCATCATCCGGAGAAATTTCAGGTGCCGCTTCATCTGGCTTGAAATATAGACGATACAAGTCCCCCTTGACACAGACATCACCAAATGGTGGAATTTTCTTGACATCAAAAACAGCCACCATGATTCTCACCTCTCCTGTCTGACGAAGGTGATACATATCCACTTCCTGAGTCACACCGACCATTGTTCCAACAGCCCAGAGCGGTAGGAAGGAACGAAGTGGGCATGGTACATTGGTAACCGTCACCCACACTTTTTCCAGCACTTTGATAGGCTTGACATCATCAACATACTCTTTAAACAAAAGAGTGCCTTCCTTGTTCTTTGTGGTAACTGTTTCAATAGCTACCATGCGATCCAATTCGTCCTTGCTTGGGAAGGGGACGATGTAGGTTTGGCCTCTTACTTCCTGCACCTCCCACTGCCAACGCACCAGAATAATCCGAGATAGCTCAAACAGTAGTAAACGAGTAGAAACCTCACCCGACAGACCGTGATTTGCGCCGCAATTGAGTTCTGGGACAAAGAAACAATGTCATTGAAGTTGGCAGCTTGAATTTGGAAGAAACCCATACCATCTTCAGCTGCACCGCAGTAAGCAACCGATGGTTTTGGTCCACGCAACAAAGGACACTGGTTTGTGTAATGATCCAACAAGCAAATGACACATCCCAAGTTTCCTGGCTTCTTCCTCTTTTGTCTGCCCGCCTCTTCAGCAGGAGCATCAACCGCGGTCCGCGCCCGGGCGGTAGCTGCAAGATCATTGGCCAGAGCACCTGCCGTCGCCCCCGATCCGGGTAGCACCACCACCACCAGAGGCGCTGGCCAGTCAGCCGTGCGGCGGCCATGATCCGCGGCATTGCCACACCCGCGGACAGCAGGAGCACCACGCCCCGAGCAGTAGCCGTCCCGCGATCCCCCTCAGGACCACCGCGACCTCGACCCCCCAACAGCACCTCCGCGACCACCGTGGTCGGCAGCGGCGTGACCCGATCGCCACGACCAGCGGCACCTCGTCCATGTCCATCACGGTTCGCCGCCAAACCTTGATCCCCCATGACTCCACCACGACCAGCCTGGCTCCGACGACGGAAGCGATGGCCTTGTCCACCTGCCATTAGGACGGCGCGATACGTCGGCTTCGATGGAAGGAGTTCTGGTGGCACCACCGGGTTGACGAGGCGGCGCCTAGGTTTGCCGGTGGAGATCGATCGAGTGTTCTGAGAATTGATATGGGCCGGACACGACTTGGTCGAACCCAACTTAGGGAATGGGTTTGGTTCGACCTGGTCCAAGGTTTGTGACCCTCTCCTCCGGTCCACTTCTTTGGAATTTTGAAATCCCAAAGAAATAGGATCAGAAGAAGCCCGAGACCGCAGAATTTTCTCCACCGGAATTAGATCGCCGAGCGTCACCGGTGGCGTGATCCGCGGCTGTGGGAGTGGACCCTTCCACATGGACTTCCATGGTGGCTTCACCGGCCGTGGAGACACCTGCTTTGCTCGCGGTTTGGCCCTCTCCACGTGCGGTGCCGGTCTGGCCACTGAATGAAATCCGGTGGCAACTCTCGGCGTGGTGGTGGCAAATACCAAAGAACCATTGTCCGAAAGCTTCTCGGGCGAGGGAGTCAGCTTCTCCAAGGTACTCGCAATCGGGTCTCGTAATCGAATCCCAAAACTTGTCGGACACCGGTTGCGGCTTCATCGAGGAGAAAGGCCGGAAGTCTCCCAGGGCTATTCTTGACCTCACCGCATCAGAATCGAGACGGCGAGGGGGATCCCCCCGGCAATGATCTGCTGCAATGCCTTCTTGATCGACGGAGCCCGCGGCGATCGCCAAAGATCTCCCCATGGGTTGGGTGGAAACCCGGTGGAGGGAGAGCTGTAGCGCCCTATTGATTTTCGGTGGCAGGCTACAGTGCCCCTCACCCCCACATGGCCACAGTAAATGGAGGCGTCACGGCGGCGGGCTACACTGCCCGCCACGAAAATCATTTACCGTGACGGACGGATTGGAATGCCCGCCACGGTAAATGTTTTCAAAAAAAAAAAAAAAGAGAAAAAAAAATCCTAGACAGGCCCGCCAAGCCCATCCATGGGCCCGCCGAGCCTATCTAGGAGCAAAGATCATGCCTAGACCCACCGCGGACCCTGCCACCGATCCACCTCGCCTGACCCGCCGCGGACCCCACCACCGGATCTCGCCGCTGGAGCCCGCCTTCACCGTCGAAACCCGCGCCCGATCCTATCGCCGGATCCCGCCGGGCGTCCGGTCCACCTCGCCGCCCCGCCGGATCCCGTGTCGTGGAAGAGGCCCACCTTTGCGCCGCCGGATGGAGGTGGTCGATGCCGGATCTGGGCCGGACGAGGGCCGCCGCCAGCGCTGTGTCCGCCGCCCCTTTGGCCAACCCCGCCGGTGAGATGTCGGGAGGGAGAAGAGGAGAAGGGTGGCGAAGAAGGGGGAGGGTCGGCGGCCACCGTGTGTGGGGGGGAGAAGAAGTGTGCTAGTGGGCCGTTCTGCGCATGGAGGAGAAGGGAGATCCGCTCGGTTGAAAGTGAGGAGAGCGAGAGAGTGGATTTGAGGGCAAACCCTAACTCCTCGCTTTTATACCATAGATGGATATCGGGCCTCGCCCCTGGGCCAATTGGGCCCCTGTATTTTCCGTGACGGTCCATTTAAGTTGCCCGCCACGATTAAGCCATTTACCGTGGCGGACACATTAGGATGCTCGCCACGTAAAATTAATATTAACCATGGCGGTAGTTTTTATGTTGCTCGCCATGGAAAATCTCTTATTACGTGGTAGGCACTTCTACCCGCCACGAAAATAGAAATCCGCATGTCACCGTTATTCCGGGGCATTAACCGGGCGGGCAAAAGATGTGCCCGCCACGGTTAAGTTTAGGCAGTGTTTCGCAAAATCATTTCATTACTAGTGCCAGCTATGCACATGGACATGTCACGCCATTTCCCTGCTCTCTTTCTTTCTCTGAATGCTGGAGAACTATCGAACTCTTCGTCTCGGTTAGGCTTGCCTGTATTTGATGGTTCAATTTAGGACTGGAGGTGCCCTAAGTGGTAATGTGCCATCTCCAGCGTGGACGCATGGTGAACGTTGTCCTTGACTGTTTGTTGTCGTTACTCCTTGCTGCACTCTTTTTAATACACCCTGTGAGCTTTTGATGCATTCTTCTGTAGTGATTTATAAGTGAGGCTGCAAATAAAATTGGTGAACAAATAGCTGACACAATTAAAGCATCTTCGCTCTCTCTGATGAACAAATATGGAGCGCAGAAACGTGGTCCATCAACAAATATCTATATATGCTAGCCAAAATATTCTTGTCTCCTGTACTTTAGGGTTTAGCGTTCATTAAAGTACCAGAGAAGAACCATTAGTTAGCGTAATCTCTCACTCCACCTTAAGAATCCATATGATTATGCATTGCTTTATTGGCACGCAATCCTTATTTTGATACCCAAGCTTATTCTTAGCACAAGGCCTAACTTTAGCTCTTTAGCTTTTTGCATGCCTTGCGCCATGTATGGATTCCTTCTCAGATACACAACTAGATCTAGTATTCTTCGTTGGACTATATAGGCTCAAGAACCATGTTTATGCTCCTGCTACCCCAGTGCCCACGGAACAGCAACGTCGGTTGGAGTGGAGGGAGAGGTGATCGGGTAGAAAGGAAAAGAGCCAACAAGGTCAGTGCTTAAACTTCATGCTTAATTGCTTCGATTACATTAATAGGTTATTGCCTTCCAAACTCATCCTTGTGCTAAATCCCTTGTGTGCCTGCTAGATTACATTTATTTCTAAACGAGGAGATAGATTGCATGGCCGATCCAGTGGCAATTGTGCAGACGATCATCGAAATCGCCATCAAAATCAAAGAGGCCATAGAGACAGTGAAGGAGAACAAGGAGGAATGCCATGGCATACGGAAGCTTGTGTGCAGAGTCAGTGATCTGCTGTCTCTGCTCAAGGAGTCGGAGATGATGAAGCACCGGGTGGTGGGTGGCCCTTTGGAGGACCTTGGAGATGCCGTGAGCCGCGCCAACGACGCAGTTGCTGCCTGCCAGAAGAAGAACTGCTGCCTGTGTCGCTGCTGCAAGGCCGACAAGATGTCCAAGACGCTGAGCAAAGTAAAGTATGACATATCACAGGGCATGATGCTGGCCATCTTTGCAAGTGCTGCGACGGTCTTTGTGGCGACAAAAAGGCCAGCAAAGTGCCTTGAATGCAAATGTGTTTCTCGTTCGTACACATCAAACTCCTTCCCTGTCCAGACATCTACGATCCCATCCTCCTGCTATTTCTGAAGATCTTTCGCTTAGCAATGATCATTCAGGTTCAGCTGATGCTGCTGCTGGCAATGGTCTCCTTCCTTGTCTGCCCACACAAGAACCTCCTTCTTATGCTCAGGTTATTGCAGATGATGGACCTAATCTTCTGGAGACACCTCCTATACATATATCTCCACCACCAAACTCCAATCCTCACACAAATGTAGCTCCTATTGACTCCAAACAACTATCTCGTCGTCTACCCAGACAACCACCGCCGCTGCCACCTCCCCCTCATACAGTGAAATACGTACCACCACCACCACCAACCGCTCCTCCATCAACACCACCATCATCAGTTTCTGTTCCCACTTATGTTACTTCTCCTGTGTCTAAACACCAGTCTCATCGTCCGCCCACACAACCGCAACTACCACACTGTCGCCAGCTCCTTCAAGTCCTGTCATCTTAAGTCCTATCATTGACAGTAAAGAAGCTCACGATTCCCCTTACAGGTACGATTTCTTAGTTACTTACACTTTTCTTTCTTATTGTACATGTTGTAATTCATCTCTCATCAGTAGTTTAGCTGTTAGAGCGAGAATAAGAATAAGAATGCTACTCTTCAGAACAAATAGATATATGGACACGATTATTTAGATAAGTGCAAACAGAATATAAATATATCACAACACCTAGTCATACCTCATTGAAAACTTCTGCTGAGCTCAAAGAATATCCTCGAAAGATGAAAAGAGTATTATATTTCAGCAATAATTAAACAATAGGCTATAATTAAGTTGCATTTCAAAAATGAAAGAAAACAACGGTAACGTTCAATACAATATCTTAAACTCATAATTTGTGGTATTTAGGATGTATTGGACCATGAATGGAAATATGTTTCCTTAACTTTAAATTTGGTATCCGCATACCAGAGGAATATCATAACAATTAGTAAGCAGACATATGTTAATCTACTTTTGTGTGCACGGCTGTATAAATTGCAAAAGAGCAACATTCGACAATGATCCATGTGTTCGTTGGAAGCCTATTAGTGACTATTTTTATTTGAGTTACTTAACTGCAGCTAGCCAACCTGATTGTTAATTTGTTTGCTCAAGATAGATATAATGATACCGTGGAGCAATATGATCGATATAGTCAATGATATAGTTCATGATAAAACATCCTAAACAAGAAATTATGTGATTAGCTGGAGAACTTTGTAGTTTTTCATAATTTTCTATTTATATTGTAGAGTACTATAGAGGTTCCGTTGCCCGTTTCTAGTTCGCATCCACGGTCTCATCAGAAAAGGCAAGGTTAGTTACCTGGTGTATTTATAGGAGCACTTGTAATTTCATATTGGCATATTGCCATAAAACATTTCCATATGTACATTGTGAGTGTGTTTGGGTGGAGTAGAGGATACATCTTTAATTATTTACTCATATAAAAAGCATTCTTGCCATTACTGACCTGCAGCGGCATATCTGATGAAAGCAAAAAATAAGTCAGGAGAAACTGAGGGTCGTCCTTTGTTACCAGGTATGGTTGCAATTTGTTTTGACGGTAGTTTCGACAACTCTCATTCATGCATCAGCGATTAGGTAATAGGCAAGTTTAAGCATAGTCACCACTTTTATACTTGATACAATATATGTTCATTTATTTATTTATAAACAATACCAATATTGCCACTATCAATATTATAACAATAGAACTCCTTTTTACAAAAGCTTTCATAAAAACATAGTGAAATATTATTCCCTTTGTACCTTATTGTGTCACCTCACCTACAAACATATATTCGGAATACAGGGAACAGCACAAGTTAGTACGAATCTTGAAATGTGGAAAAGGAACTAGCTAGAATCTAAAAAAAATGGGAGACTGGGAGTATATTATCATCAATGTTTAGCATATAGAAGTTAGCTGTCCTTAAAATAGTGTTCTAATTACTATTCTACGCAGAAAATTTGGTCCTAACAAACTTGCAGTTACATAACCTAAATTAAACACCGTTAGTTGTATGTTACTTTTTGTAACAGGTTTGACAAAGTTCAGCTTATCTGAGTTGAAGGATGCTACACATAGTTTTTCAGAGAAAAATAAGATTGGATCAAGTGATGTCGGTATTTTCTACAAGGTACTGCGTTTATATGCTTGGCATGCTATTATGTACGAGAAAATTTATTCAACACCAAAATAAATTTTTTATGCGATCACCTAGGCACGTTTTTCAAAACCCAAAATAAATTGTAAAACCGGATGACATTGTCAACCAAATATAAAACCTGCACCTTGATTCGCACAATCAAACTTATACTTTTCCCTGATTTTATAAATTTCAGGGTGTACTGCATGACGGACTCATGGTTGCCATAAAGAAATTTCAAGATCCACCTCAGTTTCTTCTGGGACGACTGAGTGCCCAACTACGTATTGCATCAAAGCTCCAGAGCAGGGATGTGGAGCCTTCTGGGAATAACACCTATATAGTAAGAGTTCTGGGATATGGCCACGAAGTCATATGGGGCCAGCAAGAGTGTTTTGAAACTCATATTTTTCTCATCGAAGAATACCTGCCAAATGGAAGCATGTACAACATTATTTATGGTATCTCCTGATCATTCCTATACAGCAACACTATTCATATGAATCTAAGTAATCAATACTTGCTTCGATGCATAATTTTTAGTTAACCTGCAGGGCATCAGCTTCATTGGACCACCCGCTTCCACATAATCCAGGGCCTAGCCCATGCCCTACATTACCTACATGAGCAAAATATTGTCCATATGAATGTTAAACCGGCGAACGTCCTCTTGGATTCTGATATGAATCCTAAGTTAACTGATTTTGGAATAGCTAGAATCTTGGAGAGACTGGTGATTCATGATGGCAACATAGCCGGCACAGTGTAAGACACAATCACCTAAACTACCAATTAGATTTAGATTGAGACATGCATAGACCTCTTTTGCTTCTTTCCTTCATCTGAAGTTATTTGTTTGACATCTTCCATTATTTTATTTAACTGTTTAGGGATATATGCCTCCCGAATATATATTGGAAGGTACATTGTCGACAATGTACGATGTGTACAGCTTTGGTGTTACCCTCCTTGAGACCATTAGCAGTATGTGCAAAACTGATCCCGCTCGTCACCATGCTTCAGTTCCGTGGGTAAGCTATAATTTTCAATTTTTTAGTGAAAAAATGAATTTCAATTTCTACCTAGGCAAATATATAATGATTTGGAGCCCAATTTGGTTCCTATAATGTGCCTGACAAATGGGATCCTTTATTATAAAAAGGAAAACGGCAAGCACTGGGGATAGATGGTCCTTATTATGCTGTTTTTCCCCTTTAACCTTGTTTCACTTTCACATGCTTGTTTTCTTTGTGTTGGTTCATATTTATGCATTCCGTTGTTTTTTATAACAAAAGGATGAAGAATTAAATGTTGGATTGAGTTCTTACAAAGAAGCCACATTGATTTCTCCTATGACTCAAAAGTTACTATTATACAGTTTCAAACATAAAAATAGATTTTTCATGGTGATAATATGCATGATTTCATACATAATCTGCAAGATAGGTAAAACATCTTTGCCGCTAATTAGCAGTCATGTCTGGTAGTGCTTAAAAATTTGCATCGGTAATGTGCATGTTTTCCTATCAGGCATGGAATGTGCGTAGATATCATCGACAAATCGGTGAGCTATTTGACCCATCCATGTTTGAGGAATCTCAGCTGACAGAGATAAACAGGTGCTTGGAGATAGGACTACTATGCACTCAGTTTGAGTGGGAAGAGCGGCCTACCATGGCATCTGTTCTTGAGATGATTCATGGCAAGAAAGATTTAAAACCCCAAGGCAACCTGAATATACCAAAGAAAGGGTTGTAGATGCCAAAAAGGGCAGCCATAAGTCCAGAAGTCGGAGGTAGCAACACACACTCTAGTAATGGCGCAGTTTGAGCGATATCAGTGATCGATCATAATTTACAGTTGTAAATAGAATTCACTCGCTTCTACGTACTTTTTAAACGTGTGACTTCACTGGTGTCAATAAACTGGCAGTTTCTTGCTTCGAATTTGTAAGTGTTTTACTTGTAAGTGTAACGTATATACTGATTATGTGAACGTGGTGCTACTGCTGGTTGGTAATGTGAGCAATGCATGCAACACACCACTGCAGTCTAACGATTGGTGCAGACGACGACGATCCACCTCTCGCTCTGCCAGTTTATTTTCACCGCACTACTATACAACGAAGGATGGACTAACTCTTGTTGTTGCAGAGATCAGCAGGGATGCATGCAGAAGTCGGTCCGCATTGCCGAAGACATGGATGCGGCGGCGATCTTCTGGGCTCGAGAGCCGCAGTGAGTGGCAGCCCTAGGCGTCCTTGAGCTGTTTGCAGCACGCGTGTGCCTTGAACCACTGCGGCGGCGGCGGCGGCGGGGGCGGCGACTTGGCCGTCGTGGTCGTTGCAGCCTAGCTTGAGCGCAGCCGAGTTGAGCCCATGAGCTCGTCGTCTATCCAGTGGTGGAACTGGAGCCCCAATCCGATTCCTGGGGCATGCATGGGCACCACCGGCAATTGTCACGACAGCAACGCATAGCACCATCGCCAGCCATCGATGCTGCTGCTTTTATAGATCGAGGTGTCTGGCTTGCTTGGAGAGTGATGGATCATCCAAGGATCCAGTTGCTCAAACCATGTGCATGCGCGAAGCGGAAACTAGAAGAGTGGAAGGTATTTGGGCCCCAATTGGCAGTAGACTGTATTAGTGAGACCCGACTCATGATGGGCGCCCGCCAAACCACTCTTGTATGTGTCCTTGTGGAAGGTATATTTTGGGCCCTAAGTGGCAGAATACACTTTATGAATAGTTATACCTCTAACAGTACCATTTCGCTTTGTTGGGAAGGAATAGCAGTGGCCTGAACTTGAACGTAATTAATACTTGTAAGTTCTCATCTCGATTTGCTACCCCACTATATATGGTGACCAATACCAGCAATAAAAATAAAAGTCTGTTGAGATGAACCCAGCGCATCTGAATTGCATGATCATCACCAACACCCTACCTGACCTGACTTGCATGATCATCAGCAACACCCTACGGAAGACCTCTGATTCTTTTGTTGAGGATTTCCGCATCTCATAAACAGAGACCTTTTTCATTTACTCCTGTGCTTTTAAAAGGTTTTGTGAATAATGAGAGGGGAGAAAAAGAGGATTTATCGGTGTCTGCCAACTTTGTCAACTCTCAAGTAACAACTTAATCAGCGCCACATTTGTTTGTAACCTTTGGCTTTGCACATTAATTGTACTCGTATCGTGTACCAGAGTTGCATCGATCTGAACATGTACTACATTTTTTTGGCCAACAATATATTCTTGAAATATAATGTTTCAAACAAATGATATGAAAATGGTACTAGCTGTATGCATGGATTCACAACACACATCTTTATTACATACGCATGCAGTACATTAGAATAAGCGAAATACAGCATAATGCAGTGCAAGCTACACATATAGTCCTCAAACATGGCACCACATAAGAACTATGTTCCGAGCTTATTAGGATGTACAGTACCCTTTATAATGAAAAATGAAGTGCAAGCTACACATGTAGTCCTCAAACTTGGCACAACATAAGAAATATGTTCCGAGCTGCTCCTTTTCCTGCCTTTTGTATCTCTTCTGTTTGTACAGTACCCTTTATAATGAAAAATGAAAAATATATGTAGGGTGCTCCCCTGCTTTCTTTTTCAAAAAAAAAGCTTATTAGGATGTACGTACAAAAAAGGAAAGAGCACGAACTAATTAATAGCAAGCCAGCAGTTCGGCATAATAAAATGTTGCAGGTTCTAAGCAGCGGTACACTGAAACTGACTTCCTCAAAGGCAGGATGACCAAATATGGTCTCGTGAGTAAAGAAGCCAACACCATTTGATCTGTGCCACCATTATGTCTGAATCACTAATCTGCACGAGGGAATAAGGTTACTAATAATTCTACTTAATCTTCCGCAGATGTTAACCCTACAATCATAAATGGTTTATTTCTAAGGTATGAATCACAAAACGGTATGTCCTGCTGACAGGTTAAAGTTAAACACAGAGAACCCAACCATCAAACCAGCACTGCATAGAGTTTCGACTTGTGGACAGAAACAGAGTTGATTCAGATGAAAAAAAAATCAGCTGAAATACGTTGGATAATTTCACAATTGCTGTACAAAAGGATAGTTACCATACTTGCCCCAAGAAGCAAAACAAAAAAGATCTGCATATATGTGTGCATCAGTTTGTTTTTTTCAAAAAGGCAACATTGCTGTAGAGGCAGCATGTTTTCATATAACATTCTATATAGCAGGGAATCGTAGTGTTATTAGTTTGATGGAAATTGGTTAACAGATGTTGGAAGTCTCAGAAGTCGCCAGAACTGAAAACTAGAATGACTGGCATGCATGAGCAGAAACACCATGTAGAGTACGTACCTATGCTTGAAGGCACGGTTCGATTCAAATTTGAATAATCACTTTAACGGTGGCTGCAGTTCCATCTGCGAGGCCACCTCCGCCTCCTCCTGCTGCTTCTCATCTTCTTCGTCTTCATCTTCCGTGGACATCTCCTCTTCCATGGATGCCTCCTTTGTGTTATGATTGAAAATTCAGATTAGTAAACCAATAATTAATTGAGTGGAGACAAACAAGTGGTGGACATATATATATGTTCAAAAGGATAAAAATTGTAACAAGGAGGAAATAAATAAATATAGAGATAATAACTTGATTGGAACTAGTACAAAATACTCATCATACCTCATTAAACATTTCTGTGTCAAGCGTCGGGTGGTTCGGATGGGCCTTGCATCTGTTTCTCAGGGCAGCCAATGCAACATCCACCTCCTCACAAGACACACCATAACAGTCGATACCCACTTTTAGTTCACAAATAGATGGCAGGTATTCTATGCCAATATTGCCGCAGTCATCGTTGTTGTCCTTTAGGGCCAGCAATGGGACTTCAAAATGAAGAACTTTAAGATTTGGCATCACGGCAGAGGGTACATTTTTACTGCAGTTGCTTTTCCTGGAGACAAAGGGCAGAGCACCTTCTCTGTTCCATATATGCAACGAAATGCAAGAGTCCTCTTTGTTGTGCTGCTGAATCTGACCATTGCATTGACGTAGAAGTACCTCAGCTTCTGGAAGTAGCCATCGGTGCCGGCATTAATATTAATTGCTATTACTCTGGACTCTATTGTCAGTTCGAGATAACTGAGCGCAGGCAATCTAGCAAGGTGCTTCATGTCCTGCTCATCCATAGTGTCCACCTGCAGTCCCAAGTAGGACAGGTTGGGCAGACACGAGTGATTGATGCATGACGGCATATTAGAGAAGCAGAAGCAATACGCCAAATTCAAATGACGGAGAGATCGTGGAAGCACAAAGCCTGCTTCTTCCCACATGGCTGTGTCGGCATTTAATGAACCCACCATAGTGTACATATTTATCTCCTGGATCTTTTGCAGCTTGCTTAGAGAGAGCACGAAATCTCTGCATGCTATTGTTCATGGTACCTGTATTATAAGTACTGAGCACCCTCAGTTGTTGCAGGCTGCCTAGGTCCTTTACCAACAACATCTTGGGGTCACCAGATATTCTTAGCTGCTCCAGGGATGTGAGCTTTCCAATACCATCGGGTACATCACTTGTAGCTTGTAGGCATAGCAGCTGTGTTGGTAGGATGATACTTGCTGAAAGGTTCCATGCAGAACAACAAGTGTCTGAGTAACTTTAGATTCATTATTTGTTTTGAGAGCTCACCTTGTATCCCAAGATACCTCAAGTGAAGCAAATCACCAAGATGCTCAAGATGGCAACTATCCTTGAATGTGCATTCTATTAAATCAAGCACGCCAAGCAGAAGCATAAAGGAGTGAAAGTACACCCAGGTATTATTAATATCACACTCGAATGCAATATATGACCTCACTTTTGGCATCTCATTGACTTTTAGCTTTTAAACTAACTTGCTCAGCCGTTCTATTATGGAGAGCAAACCGACGAAAAATTGCTTGGTGGGAATATTGCTTCAGCATTACCATCCAAGATAGCAACAAAAAGTTTTCTTCGAATGAAAACTTGCGCAAAGAGGTCAAGAACAATGTCATGAACACGACAAGCTGGCACACCGCCATCTAACACTCCCTCCACTGCCTGAATCATGCTTCTGTTAATGAGATCACTGAAGTATCTTTCTCCGAGCTCAAATAATCTTTCTCCTTGATCTCCTTTTGATAAATCCTTCAGCTATCCACTTCCCATATCAGATAATCCTTTTTGATATTATAATCTTCTGATATGTACTTAGATATAGTAAGCATGTCCTCAAATGTGGAGGTAGATCATAATAGCTAAATGAAATTATTGTCAAAGTGTCTTCAACTTCCATATTGCCTTTAGATCCAAAACCTATAGAGTTGTAGATCTCAGACCATTCATTCTTTGGTTTTCCGACCAACAAACTGACATTTCATTAGAATTTTATTGCAAATATCATCTGGCTGGTTGTCAAGGTACTTTGGGTCTGCACCAAATATCCTTGTATAGAATAATTTCATTGAGTCGTTATTCGAAAGTGGTTTTAGCTTGTAAACCACACCAGCTTCTTCTTCAACATCAAACTTACGAGTAGTTATGATTACTTTACTTCCACAAGTATTCTCGACAAGTACAACTTTGATTCTTTTCCATGTCTGTACCTCCCAAACATCATCGACCACAAGGAAATACCTATATCCACATGAATGTACAAGAATCATCGGTTAGTAATAATATTTGGAGGTTCTACCAAGTTAAAATTAAAATCTAAGATTAAATGTGGTCTATCAAACTCGTAACTATTGTTATGTCGGTAAAAATATATTATGCCATGATGTTTCAAAATCTTTCTCACTAGCAACCATAGTTGGAAGTAATATTAGGAGAGTAAATTGAATATGTAACCTACAACTTTGGGAATGTATATGAAAAATTGGAAACCACACATTGAAGGTTCACTTTTTTTAATAAAAAAAAAACTACACCCTTATTAAGGCCATGTTGTATACAGAAGTTATATCTTTAAGTGCATCTTGCAACGTGGTGTGACCTGAACTTTTATGCAATAAGAGGCTCTGGTCTTTTTAGATTATTGTTATACTATACATATTTTTAGGGTCCTTTTCTTTACACAATAAGTTGAAAGTTTATAGTTTCATAAGAAAATATAGAAAAACCTAGGTTCAAATATGAATTAGAAATGTTTAAAAAGTTAATTAAATTACGATGCTATATGCATGCCCTTTTATGTAGGACACCCGTCTTATTCATTTTTCTAAATGACCTAAGAGCTTTTAGGTCAGAAACCAATGAATTATATATATATATATATATATATATGGAGTGCAAAAAAGACAATCTCAGGAAGCAGTCTGGCATGCATAGATGATGCAAAAGATTATAATTTTTTGGATAAGCTACAACATAGCACAATTTGGTCATATCAACTAATTGTGGAGCAACAGTAAATTATGATGCTAATTAAAATTCACAATTGGATGGCTGATATGTACCTCTTGTTCTCTAAGAACTCCCGGACTTCGTGAATGAGGAAATCAACACCTCTTCCAGTGTTATGAATGTTCTCATATCTACTTTTATCAAGACCAAAAGAGAATGTCCTTGAAAACTTTTACCAAATCATGATCCCGACCAATTGAAACAAAAGCCGCACAATCGTATTGCGATTTAAGCTCGTCATACACTGCTTTTGCAAGAGTGGTTTTGCCTAATCCCCCAACTCCAACAATAGAAACATTCTTCATGATCTTCTTGGCAGGAGCATCACCATCACACATCTCCAACATAGATATGAGCTCGTCCCTTGACTTGTCAATGCCAATAAGTTGGGTTACCTCTCTGTACATAGCAGTAAGGCGAGGATCAATTGTGGATGATGACGTAATTTGCTTGGACATTATCATCTCATCAAGTTTGTAATCCTGGCGTCTTCTGGCCACCTCCTCCAGATTCTTCTTGATGTCTGTGATGGCACCAGCAATATCACGGCGAGCTTTGGCCTTGCTAAAGACCTTGCCCATCTTCTTCATGGCGCGCTTTGAGCTTGTTAGGGTCGGTAGGGTCGCCGCTGTCGACGCCAAGACGAGGAAGGTGTCGAGGACGTCCTCCATGTCATAGGACGCCTCTCTGACCTCGCGTGCCCACACCTTGATCTGCTCGTCGAGCTGGTTCCACGGCACATCGGAGACCTTGTGGAGGAAAGGGCTGATGCTCTCCAGCTCGCTGTGGAGCCACTGAACTTGCTTTCTCACGCCCTTCTGGAGCTTGTACTCACCATGGATCAGCTGCAGAAGCTTGGGGGCAAGGCTTCCCAGCGCCCCGTCACCACACTCATGCTTGGCTTGCTTGGTAGTTGCTACTGTGTTGGCTGCATGGTATCCAGTGGGAGAAGATTGGTTGCGGGATGCAATGCGCAGCCTCACTTGCTAACGAAGGTTATGGGTGTCGCACTCTGCACGCCCATTAGCCGGTAGTGCACGACGCACTGGACACTCACATCAGTACTTTACCTTTAATCACGGCGTCATGACATGCTTTACCATTTTTTCTATTTCACACGAGAGATATCCCTAATCACTCTCGCTGATTATCACCTCTGCCGAACACAAAGAATAAGTGCCATGAAAAAGCTGGATGCCAGATATGTTAGTTTTTAGCTTTGCAATCAAGATTCTCCACCTCTGCCAAGCTTTTTTTTTGGCGATAAGCCTCAAAAAAGCTTCTTACTGTTAAAGATGCCTTAGCTGCTAACCACCAGGCCAGGTCTCACTGGGTCGTTATTATGAAAGTCTGCAACCTAGGTGGCTACTTTTAATTTATAATAGGATGCTTTTGTAGCTTTTGCAGTTGTTCGAAAGCGCCCCATGCAAATATGAAATGTGTAACAACATCCCTTGTTCAAAAGTCCCAGCAGCAGACAGAGGCGCATCTGGCACAAGAGGGATCGAGTGAAATTCAGCTGAGCTGCCGACAGGTGATGCTAAGGAAATTTGTGGCTGCATGTTTCCAGAAAGGGTAGAGACGCAAAGGAAAAGAGATTGACACTAGAGGTCAAGTAGAACAAAAGGCAACGGAGAGCCATGCACATGTCCGCACACGCCATCTCTGTGACTCAGTGTCCATGTCCCATATGTAAGGAGAATCAAGAAAAACAGTAGGTAATTCAAGACTAAATTCCCTTGTTAGCCCTGGATTTTATATGAATCCCACTATGCCAGAACAGTAGAAAAAAGACACTATACATCGGAGATATAGCAGAAAGTAAACAGGTCACTCATATTTTTTTTAAAAAAATTTGAATGGTTTACTGAACTAGGCCTGAGGAATGCAGACAAAGCTTCCTCAAACTTTTGCACAATATAATACAATCTAAGATACAATCCAAGCTTAATAGTAGAATGTACAAACCACAGAAATGTAGAGAAACTAATAATACAAGCCATTACTTCAGCAAGAAGAAAAATGTTGCAGGTTCTGGTATGAGCAGAGTACATTGAAACTTTGTTAATACAAATTCAAATGGAAAAATAGTTTGGTTCAACATAAGAGCCGACACAGTCTGGATCACAGGCAGTGAACTTGTGGTGATGTCCTGATGTAGTCTCGCACGCATTGAAGCCAACACCATTTCAGAAGGATGGCCATGGATCAAGCAGGAACTTGGATGAGACGAACAAATCTGTGAAAGGAAGCAAGTTTGTCAGTAACTCTACTGAATCTTGTTCAGATATTATGCTTACGACGAAAAATTATCCAATGACCAATTTAAGTGCTTACTTCCTAGTGAATAATCTTAGAAGGATGTGTCAAAGACTTTCAGGTGACAGATTATAAACAAGTGACCAACAATGGATGCAGCACAGTACATATATATCAAGTCATCAACATAGGATTGTGGAAAACAGAGTATCGATGTATGGGTATGGAAACAGAGTGGCTAAGCCTACATATTAATGTGGACGCAGTGCAACCACGCAGCTCTTGACGACGATGAGATAAGAGTCGTCTAGTTTGGACGCAAGTTGTGCTAGCAGTGTGGCTGTGTGGTTGCATCGATGGGATTGGGTTGGGTACCGGTTTAACCAGGTTTTGATACAATTCATCTATAGTACTATTTTATTGTAGAATAATTTCTGACCTGAACGATTTCTAGCATTTTGACCAGGTAATAGTTTGTGGCCTGATAGATTTAGTAGTATTTTGGTGCAAGCAACATGTTTCCGACACCATTTTGACCAGGGAAATTAAAATATATCCAATTGAATCACATTTTTTAATCCGCTTCATATTGGGTAAAGGAACTAGTTATCACTACTACATGATTGAACTTCCGTGGCGGTTTTTTTATTTTCAGTGGCGGTTTTTTTTTATTTTCAGTGGCGGTTTTTATAAACGCCACCTTGCTAGGGTCACCAAAATCGACGTATTATCGGTGGCGGTTTTCTCGACAGCCCAATAACCGCCACGCAAAAATCCGTGAAAAAATAAAAAAGACAAACCCTGCATCCAGGCCCAAATGGGCCCAAATGCCGCCCCGCCACGCCGAGGTCGCCACATGCCACCGCCACCACCATGCCGCCAGCTGGGCGCCCCCCATCGGCCGCCCGCGTACCGGATCCGGGCGGTTGGTGGCCGGATCCGCGCCGTTGGGGATCGGAGAGGCCGGATCTGCGCCGACGCACCGCCGCCGCCTCGATCGGAGAGGGGCTGCCGCGCGCCGCCGGCCGTCGGGGAGGGCCGCCGCGGCGACGCCCCGGGTCGGGAGGGCGCCGCCGCGCGGTTGGGTCGGGGCCACTGCCGGGCGCCGCCCGCCGCCTTTGCCGCGGGGGGAGGGAGGGCCGCGCCGGGTCGGCCCGCCCCTCGCCGTGGGGAGGGGAAGAGCCGGGCGCCATTCGGGCCGGAGAAGGGAAGGCGCGCCCGCGCGTCGGAGAGAAAGAGAGAGAGTGTGTGTGAGGGAGTTGGGGCTGGCTGGTAATGCCGGGGAATGAACGAGAACGAGAAGGAAAGAGAGCCTAGTGGCTGTGCTTATATACTGGAGCCTGTTATCGGGCTAAGATGGGCCTTCCTGTGCCGCTGGTTGGGCCTCATTAACCGTGGCGGTTTTTATTATAAAAACCGCCACGGCTAATAAATAAAGACCGCCACGACAATTGAGGTATTAACCGTGGCGGTTTTTAAAATGCCCGCCACCATTAATCATTTCGAAGTGCCATGTAAAATCAATCATGTAGTAGTGTATGACAGCATTTGATACAGTGAAGGTAGGGATCTATTCGCGGAGTGTCCAGTTGAAGTGGGCCAAGCGGCCTGTGCACATGGGGTGTACCCCAAACCCCACGATAGCCATGAGGTTCCATGAAGCATTCCGGGATGTTGTGCCGTACTCCAGGTGGGAGAACGTGCGCAAGATCGTTCCCCTATTTGTTGTCCGCTTTGCGGGGAGGACTCGGAGATGTCGAAGCGTCGGAAGTGGCCGCCAAGGTCTCGCCACTCCTGCGTCGACGCGCCCCGAGGTGGCCATCGGGGACCTCCGCCACTCCGCGGGTCGGCTCGGGTGGCCGCCGCCGTCCCCGCCACTCCCGCGCCGCCCTTACCTCCCGCACCCGTCGCCCCGGCGCCTACAGTAGCTTCGGTGATCTGACTGCCTTCATTGACTCCTTGTTACTACGTTTGAGGAGCCCTTGGTGATGGACCCACCTCACCTATGATCATCAAGGATCATCGACGGAGTCTCGCCACACGCCGCAGCGACTTAAAAAGGGCCGGGCACCAACGCCGCCCGCTTCGCCAAGCATTCCGAGGCACTAGAGCCGCGACCGAGCGTCGCGCTTCGGTGCTCATCAACAAGTTGGAGGGACGTCGTCTAGGCGACCCATCGGACAACCCGGAACCAGAAATGGCGGTATGCTTCCATGAACACTTCGGGGGCCATGTCATCAGTGCAGCCGGATGCTCTCCGCGAGTTGTTTCCGTTGATTGCCGAGGGGGCTCTCAACCTATAGCCTTCTGCCTTCCTCTGTGCTGTGTTGCAAATTTAGTCCTTAGTACAACCCTTCTGGTCCACCGTTAGAGCCTGCGGTCCGTGTTCAGTGTTGCGTTTACCAGACTTTGACACCTCGCCATTGACCGTTAGGGGTTGTAATCGCGACATTTCTGATTTCCCTTAATGTAGCACACGTACCATGCGCGCTTTCGAAAAAAGTCAGAGCACCCATGCCTTCTCAGTGACTGCAGATGTACCATCCGCCGGTGCGTAGTGGAGGGCGGAAGACTTGACGCAGTCGCCACGTTGTACTCTCGACTACCGGCTACTGGCCGCGTGCCTTCCTGTGATGCTGAAGGTGAAAGAATGAGCAGAAAACAAATCACTAGAAGAGCCTGACATCTGGCCAGGTGACCAGATCTAATGACTCACGGAGGATTTTTTTACTGTTTTTATCATCACAAGCATCAAAAAGGGAGAAAATAGTTTCATTAATTAATTGTAGCAATTGGCCCACATCTGGCCAGGTGACAAGGCTTTAGCTTGGCTAGCTGGTAGGTAGATTTTTTTCGTTTCCTCAAAAAAAAGAATATTTTTATTTGTTCAAAGTTTGAGGCCAGTGCAAGTCAAGGAACTAGACAGAACGTGTTTGTAGATATGACTTAGACAAAAGGCTCCAAGAGGCAGTACAAGCAACACATGAAGCACTGTCACACTTTCGCGCAACATAAATATAGTGCGTTCTAGGCTTATTAGCATGTAAGTACGAACCACACAGAATGTCGAGAGACAAATAATAATACAATACAAGCCATGAGTTCAGCATGAAGAAAAATGTTGCAGGTTCTAATAGAAGCTGCAGAGTACACTGAAACTTGGATACAGCATATTTATTCCAATAGAAAACAGCTCGAGTGAACATAATGGCCGAAACCGTATGGCTCACTGTAGAGTGAACTGGTGGTGATGAGCGGATGCAATTTCGCATGCATTGATACCGACACCATTTGAGCTAAACCGTGTGTTAAGCGGAAACTTGGATCAGAAATACTGAATCTGCAAGAGGAAACAGGTTCATCAATAATAATTCTACTGAATCTTCTTCAGATATTATGCTTATAACCATAAATTATTCGATGACCAAAGTGCTTATTTCCATGTGAAGAATCACAAAAGGATGTGTCACAAACTCTCAGGTGACAGATTAAACAAGTGACGTATCTACAAATCCAGACAGAGCCTCGACAATTGGTGACAGAATAATCTCGACTGGTCTGTCACACGCTAACATGTGACAGTATAAACAAGTAACTTATGTATAAATGAATCGACGGAACTAACAATGGAGGCAGCACCACAGTACATATTACACCAAGATAGGATGTCGAAAACAGAGTATGTACTGGTGGCCGGAAACAGAGTGGATCAGCATCTGCTAATATACGCTTGATAGTCGATGGAAAATCTCGTAGTTTCAGTGTCAAGTTTCAATAAGCGGACAAATTTAATGCAAAATCATGTGAGGCAGACGAACTCGATCTCAGATATTGAAATTTCTCTCCTTGAATGGCTAAATTGGAAGAGCTGCAACCCTATCACCGTTCATCAGCTAAGACAGAAGACAGCATGGAGAGAGTACGTACAGTGTGTGCAGGCATGCTTTGGTTCCAAATTCGGATCTCTTTAAGAATTTGCTAGGCTTAGTTTGCCCAAATCAATGTCAGTAGTCTGCGAGGCCATCTCCTGTTCCTCCTTCTGCTTCCCATCTTCTTCGTCGTCTGTGGACACCATCTTTTCCTTTGCATGGAAATCCAGATTAAACAAGTCATTAACTGAGTAATACAATCAAAATTATGTATATATGCCTAAAAGGAAAGAGAAATAAATACAGAGATATCATCTTGATCGTTACTAAAAAGTATGCGTTGTACCTCATTAATTCTTTTAATGACAAGCGTCGGATTATTGGGATGGACCTTGCCAGCGTTTGTCAGGGCGGCCAACGCAGCATCCAGCTCCTCAGCAGACACGCCATCACAGTCTATCCACAATCTGAGTTCCCAAAGGGAAGGCAGGTATTCCAAGCCAATGTTACCACAATCACCATTGTTATCGATGATAGCCCGCAAAGGTAGATTAAAATCAAGGACTTCAAGATTTGGCATCACCACAGAGGGTACAAGTTTTCTGGAGTCATCGTCGCTGCTTTTTCTGAAGCCAAAGGGCACAACGTCTTCTCCACTCCATCTATGCAATGAAACCATGGCGTCGTTCTCATTGGGCTGCTCAAACTGGACCATTTTATTGATCTGGAAGTCCGCCAACTTCTGGAAGCAGTTGTCTCGGATATTAATTTTAATATAGTAAGCATCCATAGTCTTGTCATGCAGTGTCAAGTTCAGAAAGCAGAGTACGGGCAACCTAGCAATGTTTTCCATGTCCTGCTCGTCCACTGTCTTCACTGTCAGTCTCAAGTGGGACAGCTTTGGAAGACTTGAGGGTGCAATGCATGATGGCAGCTTAGAGAAGCAAATCAGCAAATGCAAATAACAAAGAGACCGCGGGAGCATAAAGCCTGCTGCCTCCCACGTGGCTGTATCCACTTCAAAACTCCGACCGTACACTGTTAGATGCTGGATCATTTTGAGACTACGCAGTGACTCCACAAAATACCTTTGCGTGCTCTCGTCCATCCCATGAGCACAACCAAGTTTGAGCGCCCTCAGTTCTTGCAGGCTGCTCAGCTCCTTCATAAACCTTTCACTCTCTGGATTACCATATACATTTATTCTTAGCTCCTCTAGGGATGTCATCATTCCAATCCCATAGGGTGCTTCCACTTGTCGAGTTTTTAGCCGAACCAACTGTGTTAGCTGAACAATACTTGCTGGCAACTTTCCATACACTTCAAGTGCCTGCAGTAACCTTAGATTCCCTATTTCTCTTGGGAGTTCACAGTCACCGTCTAAACCATATATCCAAGATATCTCAAGTGCAGTAAATCACCAAGATGCTCAAGATGGCAACCTTCCTTAAGCCAACAATTTATTAGCTCTAGCACCCACAATAATTTGAATCTGAAAAACTGGCCCCGGCTATCAATACAACAGCTGAACACAGTATAGGATCTCACTTTTGGTATCCCAATAACCATGGTTTCAGAACTAAAGTGTTCACTCATTCTATTTTGGTTGGCTAACCGGCGAACAACACTTCTAGGTGCGAATGTTCCTTGAATATTGTCATCTAATATAGCAATAAAGTTTTCTTCACATGAAAGCTTACGCATCAGATCAAGAATCATATCATGAACACGACAGGCTGATACTCTGCCGTACCATGACTCGCTATCGGATCAAGCTTCTATCAATGAGATTGTTGAAGTATCTCTCACCAATATCGAATAATCTTGTCCCTTGTTCCTGCTCAATAAATCCCTCAGCTATCCACTTCCATATCGAGGTTCCTTTTTGATCAAATAATCTTCGTGGATATGTACATAGATGTAGTAAGCATGTCCTCAAATGTGGAGGCAGATCATAGTAGCTAAATGAAAGTATTGTCATTATGTCCTCGTAGATTCCCCAAGTATCTTTACTCACAAAACGAATAGAGTTGTAGACCTCGGACCATGTGAACTCTGGGTTTACAAGCAAACATGCTAGCCATTGTGATCATTGCTAATGGTATACCAGCACATTTTTTGATAATTTTATGAGAAGTGTCATGGAGTTGGCTATCAAGGCACTTCCCACTTGCACCAAATATCCTTGTATAGAATAATTTCAGGGAGTCATCATTGGAAAGTGGTTTTAGCGCAAAAAAACCTCACCAGCTTCTTTTGGCAACTTCAGCATTATGAGTAGTTGTGATTACCTTACTTCCACAGCTATTCTCGATAAGTGCCATTTTGATTGTTTCCCATGTCTCTACCTTCCATACATCATCAATAACAACAAAGTACCTATACACATGAAAGTGCAATGACCCTTAATGAGTAATGATGTTTGAAGCTTCTACAAAAGTAAATAAATTTTCTAACATTAAAATTAGTTGGCATTACCCATAAAACACAAGTTCACTCAAGTAAAAATAAATTTTGTGGTCATGTTTCACAATCCTTTTGCTACCAATTGACATGAAAACTACTGAAGATTATATAAATTAAAAAAAAGTAACCTACAACTTTTAGTATACAAAACGGAAATTGCCACACATAAGGCCATATTTGGGAAAAAAAAAACACATTTGAGGCCACGTTTTTACATAACTTGCACATCTAATGGCTTGCTGAAAATCAAGGTGATCATGAAACTGTACGTTTTCCTAATTATACCCTTTGATATATACATGACTTTTATGCATATACAATAAAGTTTTAAGTTGTCGGTATTCTTATACAACCTTGAAGTTTAAAGTTTTAGAAGTAAAAAGATCTAAGCTCAAGTGTATCAAAAAGATGATATGGGGACCATATATATTTAGTATAACCTACAGCACATTGAAAACTAAGTAACAGTGGAGCAACAGTATATTAAAGGGCTCTCTTTAATTACAATTTATAATTGTGCAGCTGATGTGTACCTCTTGTTCTCGAGGAATTCTCGGACTTCACGAATTAGGAGCTCCAGGCCTCTTCTAGTGTCATGAATATCCTTATACTTTACCTTATCAAGATCAAAGAGGATGTCCTTGAAAGCTTTTTCCAGGTTATAATCGCGACCAATTGAAACGAATGCCCCGCAGTCAAATTCGCGACTTAAGCTTGTCATACACCACGTAGGCAAGAGTGGTTTTACCCAGTCCTCCAACTCCCACAATTGAAACCTTCTTTATCTTCTTATCGGATTGATTCAGCTTGGATATCAGCCAGTCCTTTGACTTGTCGACACCAATAAGTTGTGCCACTTCTTTGTGCATAGCTTTTAGGCGAGGATCAATACTTGACATGGATGTACCCTGCTTGCACATAATCTCATCAAGTTTGTACCTCCGACGCCTTCCGCTACCTCTTCGAGATGCTTGGTCATGTCTTCGATCTTTCCTGCAATATCACGGCGAGCCTTGGCCTTCTTGAACAGATCACCCATCTTTTTTTTTCATTAGGGCTGCTTGTGTCTCCGTGCTTGCCGCTGTCTACACGAACGAGGAAGGTGTCGAGGATATCCTCCATGTCGTAGGATGCCTCCCTGACCTCGCGTGCCCACACCTTGACCTGCTCGCCGAGCTGGTTCCATGGCACATCTGAGACCTTGTGGAGGAAAGGCTTGATGCTGTCCAGCTCGCGGGAGAGCGATTCTACCTGCTTCCTGACGCCCTTCTGGAGCTTGTACTCACCATGGAGCAGCTGAAGAAGCTTGGGGGCGAGGCTTCCCAGCGCCCCCGTCACCACGCTCATGCTTCTTCCCTTCCTTGTTTCAGATCTGAGTGCAGTGGATTCAGAGCACTAGTCTGAGTTCAGGTTGACGCAGCTATTAGGAAATGGCCACGGCAAGCAGCAGCCGGTGGCTTTTGAAAAACCTTGTGTTGTTTTCCACACGCAACACAAGTCTCCAGCTAACACGGTTAGTTTAGGGGCTAGCTTTCGTCAAGGACGGCCGCCCCGCATTCCCGCAAGCATCCACCAAACACAAAAAGCCCAAAAAGGGGTGTTCATTTTTACGTCCAGTTGTTCCTTTTAAAACACTTGTGCTGCTTTCCCCAAATACCAAGACCACCGTAAGTCGATCCACACCGTACCTAACGCTAATTATTTTATAGTTGCACATATCATTGTAGCAGTTGGTCTTTCAACTTTTTCTAGAATACTGCAGACATAACCGCAGGTAGCGGACAAACAAACCCACGACAGAAATCTTATTACGACCTAACACTAAGCACCAAGACAAATGAATCAAAACAGCGCCCATCTCATGAGTTGGGTATCATACTAAACAAATGAATTATTGAACCGTATTATTACAATTAGTATATACTAGTTCACCAACCCGTAGAAGACACCAACTAATAAAAATTACTTATATTTAATATTTTATCTTTAATAATATTCTAAAGTAACAACTATAATCTGTTCAGTTTTGATATTTTATCAATTATTCATTTTTATGTATTTTTCATCCATATCCATCATTTTTTTACATAGCTCCTCTGTTTTTCTCCAATAAGTATTTAGTGGAAACATATTTATAAAGTATGATGACTTTTTCTGTAATATATATTTTGATGACATGAACCTAAATTTTACTTCTTTTTCTGAAAAATATTGAGCTTATCAAATGCAGAGATACAACGACTATTATTTGCACTGATGATTATAGTCTACTAATTTTATGGCAAAATAAGAATTGTAGGATCTAATTTTTGTAGTCTCATTGTAATAATTTCTCAGATTAATCTTTTCCTCTAGCACTATATGTCTTGAGCTGAAAGATTAAATTAAAGTATATAAACTCACAACACTTGATATCATAAGAAAAGGCCTCACGCGCCTCGCCTCCCTCGGCAGAGCCGCAACCGCTAGTTGCCACTCTCTCCCACCTCACGCAGCAGCCGGGCGGTCATGACCGGCACCTCCTCCGCCCTCTTGCAGTAGCCATGGCTGGCACCTGGTTGAGCTCCACTGTCGGCTGCAGCTTCTCCAGCATCTGCACAGTGGTCATGGCGGCTGTGTTTGCTGGTCATGGCGGCGGGATCTATGTCTAGGGCAGCAAAGATCCAAGCACATGTGGGCTTTTCTTTTCTTTTCTTTAAAGTTTTTTTGCAAACCATTTATCATGGCGGGCTTTCCTATGTGCCTGCTACGGTTAATCGATTAACGGTGGCGGGTAAAGGTGCCCGCCACGGTGAGACCACAATTTACCGTGACCTCACCACGGCGACAAGCACATCCGCTCGCCACAGAAAACCGAAGAAACCCGCCATGCAAAAGTCTTTTTGTTGTAGTGGGATCTCGTAAAATGATATTTTCCCACACATGATAAGCTTATAAAATATTGTTTTATCCTAATATATACATATCATGTTTTCTTGTCTATGCAGTGGAATATAGCTTTCTAAAAAATTTCATGGATAATGCTCTCTAATTTTTCGAATCATTAATATGTAAACTCAAGGTAATATAACTAAGTTACTATTATTTAAGTGAACAAAAAATTGTAAGTCTTTGTTTAATAAGGATTATATCAAGAATTATTTGTTCAGAGTAATCCAATACTCTTGCTCTCATCTTTTACAATTCTTTCATGGGTCTAATCTCATTCTCCTAAACTTCTACCATAGCGAAACAGTACTAAAAAATATACATGGAGAAAACAAATGAAACATAATTAATTATTGGATGGCCAAATTCGGTACATCGTAGAAGAGAAATTGAATGGTAATTATAAGATTTAGTAAGATGACTATACCTTAGTCTGATGGTGCGGCTGGTGCCAGCATTCCTAGATGCCGATCTCTGGCACCAGCGGCCTGCGTGCTCGCATCTGTGCCACACGTATGGCCGACTTTCTTGCACGTACTTATTACCAAGTACGAATGCGTGAATGGCCTCCATGGCGGTCAGTTCGTGGCCGAGTGCATATGCATGCTTGTAACGCATATGCTTGCATTATCATGTGGATGCATACACGTATGGTACATGTACTCGCGTGCCTTTGCCAAGTGCTCAGCCGACTTTGGGACCTCGCGCACGTCCGGTGACCATGCCGATGTCCTGCAGCCTCCAGTCTTCACGTCACGGGCACGCCCGGCACCAACAGGCTTGAATCTACCGGCGATGTGTGACCCAATCACGTCGTGTCGACACCTCTCCCGGTCTGGCGCCACCTCGATCGTCTGGACGTTGGTCCCTACCCTTCTCGATTGGCCAACATATATGTAAGCTACTTTGTAAGACCGATGGAGAAGATAATAATAATCAGATTAGTAGTTTTCTCACCCACCACGCATGGAGGATGACGCCATTGCCCTTTCCTTATCCCGTGCTCTTGGTACCGAACCTCCTTCAATGGCTCTGATCTCGATGCAGAAGGAGCCATGCACCGCCAGGCACTGAAATAGAGCAGGAGGTGCCACCGCCTAGGGTCCGGAAGCCAAGCGACCGTGCTCCAGAAAAATAATGCATTTGTTATTTTTTTTTTTTCTTTATTCGTACGTATAATGGTTAAAGTAATAGATTTATCTTTTTTTCCTTCCTTTTATCTGAGGAAACTCGTACGTGAAGACAATTAATAATATATTGATAACTAATCATGTAGGTCGACAGATTTCTTATAACGTGGTTTTTTTTCTGGCATAAGTGTATAAGTTTTTGGTATTAGTAAAATAGATCCTATGGTCATCTGTGGCTGTAGGCTTTTGATTTGATGGCTGGATTTTTCTAACCAATGTGAGAATTTCTAGCATTTTTCTTTTTTCTGGGCGCATCCGGTGAGAATTAATGTGGAGCCTCGGTTAGAGCCTCCAATTAATAATAGTAAGATAATGGGAGTTGCTATTGGGCAGTCGCTGTTTTCTCAAAAAAAAAAAAAAAAGGGCGAGATGTACTGGGCACTGAGAAGTGGTCGTCCGCTACCATGATGAGTCAGGCAGCAAAAGAAGCAGTGACGCTCCCCGCACGTCGCCCGACTGCTGAGGCGACTGAAGCTGAACATTGAGCAAACGTGATATATAATTTACGAAAGCAAGCCAATAATGCCTTGTGTTAATAGACACTACTACAGAAATCTGCGAAGACACTGCCCAAACTAAATTGTGGCAGACATTTGTTTTGCCGTCATGGTTAGTGCCCCATTAACGGTGGTGGTGAGCGGAGTGTGTGTTGGGGGGGGCGTTTTTTATTTTCGTAGAAAATTAATTTACCGTGGCAGGCAACATAAAAACGGGCGCCAACTGTGGCGGGCATTATGTTACGCCCGTCATGGAAAATCCATTTTCCGTTATGAGCATCATTAAAGGCCTGCTATGGAAAAGGCCGACGCCCAATTGGCCCAAAAGCCTGATAGCCCATCTTCTTATATAAATATGATGTTAAGGTTGTCACTCATTTCATTCTCTCCCTCCTCTTCCCAGTTTGCCTCGTGTCCCCTTTCCTCTCTCTCCCTTCCTACCACTAGTACCCAAAAAAACTCTTCTGTGGCGGTCAAAAAGCCACGTTAGTGGCGGGCACGGCTGCCCGTCACTAACGAAAGGTCACGGATAATCGTGGCCTTCCGCGTGGCGGGCGGCCGTGCCGCCACGCGCAAAATTTGCCGTGGCGGGCGTAACTCGCCACGCAAAGCATTTTAACCGTGGCGGGCGTTACGCCGCCCGCCACGGTTAAAAGCTTTTGCGTGGCGGGCGAAGTTATGTTGCCCGCCACGGCTTCAATTTTTTTTAAAAAAAAAATAATACCATATATATATGTATATGTATATATATATATATATATATATATACATATATATACACATGTATCAATCCATACACACATATATATAACACGACATGTACTCTAATATACATCATATATACATATATATATACATCGATTCATATATACAAGTTTCACCGATCGATCGACGATCCATTAGTTCATATCTAACATGTTCTAGTTTCAATTACAACATATCCGCACAAACATTGCGAGCTATATGTTGACCGGATGAAGATAGTCCGTAAGACCTAGCTCTTCCCATCTCCTTAGCGGCCCAAACTCTAAAGACAGCCCCCACTCATCGCCCCGATTGAAGTACGATCGTTCTTCATGAACTACCATGTCTAGAACGAACTTGCGGATGTCTCTAGCATCGCGCCCAACCGCATCTCGTCCGGTTGCCTTTTGTAGTACCCCCGTGAACGTGTTCCTTGCATCCTTGAGCTGTCGGTAGCCGGATTTGTACCTTCGCAGCCCCAGAGGTACTCACAGCACGAAGAATCCACACAAGTTTGATCCGTCTCTGATTGTTTGAGGCACCGCACACAATAAACCGGTGTTATTAGTAATATCGAAGCTATAGCAAGGTAGTCGCATTTAAGAAAAACTATGTTTCATTTACGCATCGGGAAATTTCGCTTGATTTTGAGTCTATCTCCATTGCGCTCCTTACACTTCGGGATCGACGATCCCAGCAGTTCGGATCCTTCAAGTATTTCTTGTAAGCGCCGCATCTAAATGCACTATATTGTCAACGATATATGATATTCGACTCTAGTATATAATTGCATAAGGAGTTCATCGATCACTTACAATCTCAAGATTTTTTCGAATTGTTGGTAGCCGAGCGGGTTCGTGCCTCGTAGTGAGTCAAAGATAACGCCCCTCCGTCCCGAGGAAAGATCATGAAACAGATCCAATGTCCTACCATCCCCATTCCATATTGGTAAGGCGCCGTATACATCGAGGCCCATTTTCCTTGACCTTTTCATCACCGATATGACGTGATCTCGCTACCTCCAACTTCTTAGCTCTTTCATTCTTATCCCGGATCTTCCTTTTTCCTCGTCCGTCAAGTTGACTAGGTCGGGATGGTCCGCTCTTAGCTTATAACCGACGACTGTCTCTCACAGATGTGCCATGGAGAGAGTAAAGAACACCGGTGTTTAACCTCTTCGGGCTACATCGGCGCACAACCTACAAGGACATGTGGTCGTGGCATAGGTACCTTTGAAAGAAAGAATCTATATACGGATGCAAGGGACATGTGCAAGTAAAATTGCGCTTACATCGTAAACAAGGTGACTTGGGCGACGCCAATGTCCTGTCGACGAAGTAGTCTCGACATGTCATCGAATGTAATCGTGAACTGGAGCTCAATGGGGCAAAGGGAAGCACTCCTTAGGAACACTACTACGAATCGACTTTTTTTAGTCTCGAGGCCAAAATGGCGTTTACTCCCTACCGAAATTTACCCGGAGTAAATGTATCTTTACCCCGGTTCTAATTACCGGTAGGGAGTAAAAGCGCCGTGTGCCGCGCACCCCCGCCCGCCGGAGACCTCTACTCGGTCGGAGGCTACAACCGGGAGTAAAGCTCGAGCTTTACCCCCGGTTGTAGCCTCCGACCGAAAATAATATTCCCTCCTATAAATACCCCCCCCCCCGTCTTCGAATTTTCAACGCATTTTCTTCCCACGAAAAATCGAACCCCACCTTTACTCCGGGTTCCCAACCAAACCGGGATTAAAGGTTCGGCAATTTCACTCCCACCCCATTTTCGTCATTTTTTTCATGTTTTTGCACTTTATATTAATATAGTTGTTTATGTAATTTTCTTTTGATTAGAAAATGAGGAAGTTAACTTAGTTTACCAAATTGTGTAAATCATTAATTTGTAGTCTAAATTAGAAACCAATTTAATTTATTGACATGTGTAGGAAACATGGCATGGTAATGTAGTGCATGTTAGCGCGTACAGTGGATCTATCGAACCCTGGGCGGATTGCCATGCTCGTCCATCGCTACCCGAAATTGTTACAAAAATACAACACGTAAGTCGAAGCTTTGGCGGCCTACCATGGTGCAAATATTCCAAATAACAATGACGAAGGTGTAGCAATGGAGATTCATGAGATGCCGCGAAAATATTAGCTTCTTAGGTTCATTGCTTCGTGCCCTACGAAGGATGTTCCGCTTTTAATTAATGTCTTGTTCTTCTTCCTCTCGCTTTAGTGGAGTTTGTTGTATGCAAGCAAACAAAAGCCGTAGGCGACCGTCTCCGAAATAATAAAATGTACTATTCATGCATGTTATGTATTTACTTAAATGTATGTGGTGTTTACTTTTTTCATACAATGATTATGTTAAAAATTACGGATGAAGCGAAATTGATGTACAACGAGATCGACGCGACGATGAGTATAGACGTGGGGTGCATGAGTTCCTATGTGCGCCCAAGCAAACAAGCTTTAAACGGTTTTATGTGCTGCCCATGTGCCTTGTGCGGGAATAAGAGAGTTTTCCAAAGCACATATCCTTCATTTACACCTGTATAAGTCGGGATTCATGCCCAACTATGTTTGTTGGACCAAGCACGGAGAGACCGGTGTCCCAATGGAAGAAGGTGAAGACGAAGGAGGGGGATGATCGACAATGTTATTGCTTTGAATATGCTGAATTTGGTGATGTCATAGAAAATATTGCAATGGAGGAAGATGCGAGGGAGGCACCGGTGCCGCCAGGAGATGAGCCTACCGATGGGCTTGATCGGGCTATTCGTGAAGCCTGTAATGAATGCGAAAAAGAAAAGGAGAAGAAGAAGTTTGAGCGCATGCTAGAGGACCACAAGAAGTTGTTGTACCCAAGCCGTGATTCAGGCGAGAAAAAGTTGGGTACCACACTAGAATTGCTGCAGTGGAAGGCGAAGAATGGTGTTTCGACAATGCGTTTAGCCGCTTATTGACTATCCGTAAGAAGATGCTTCCGGCGGACAATGAGTTGCCCGCCAAAGACGCACGAAGCAAAGAAGGTTGTATGTCCTTTGGGATTAACAATCAAAAAGATTGATGCATGTCCTAATGATTGTTTCCCTGTACTATGGCGAGGATAACGAGAAGTTGGATGAATGTCCGACATGTCATGCATCACGGTATAAGATCGGCGAGATGATCCCGGTGATGTTGATGGCGAAAGGCCTAGGTTGAAAATCCCCGCTAAGGTTATGTGGTACGCTCGATAATACCACGCCAAACGTTTGTTCGAAACAAGGACCATGCAAAGTTGATGCGATGGCACAAAGAAGACCGTAAGATAGACGGCAAGTTGAGGCACCCCCGCGATGGGTCACGGTGGAGAGCAATCGATTCAGAATTCAAGGATTTTGCGGATGATGCAAGAAACGTGAGGTTTGCCTTAAAATACGGATGGTTTTAACCCCTTCGGGATCGTAACGAGTAGCCATAGCACCGGCCCGTTACTCCGTCTATCTACAACCTTCCCCACGGATATGCATGAAGCGGAAATTCATTATGATGCCGATACTCATCCAAGGCCCGGCGCAGCCTGAAACGACATCGATGTGTACCCGAGGCCACTAGTTGACGAGCTTCTTCTTTTGTGGGATAAACCCCGGGTACGTATGTGGGATGAGTACAAACAGAACACTTTTGACTTGCGCGCTCTGTTGTTTGTAACAATCAACGATTGGCGGCTCTAAGTAATATATCGGGACGGGTCAAACAAGGGATATAATGCTTGCACGCGACCGTTTCCGCGGATTGTAAGGGTATTTTTTTGAAAAAGCGTCGAAAGGTCGGTACCACGGCTACCGGGCGATTTCTTCCCAAGAGTCACGTGTTAAGAAAGAAAGGGAAACATTTCAACGATGCACCGCACCACAATGCCAAGCCTCGCAACCGGACCGGTAAGGATGTACCGAGATGGTCAACGATGTCAAAGTAGTGTTTGGGAAGGGACCCGGCATATAGCTCGCTCCAAACGATGATGAAGGTCACGCACCCATGTGGAAGAAGAAGTCAATATTTTGGGAGCTACCCTATTGGCAAGTCCTAGAGGTTCGCAGTGCAATTGACGTGATGCACCTAACAAAGAATCTTTGTGTCAACTTCGCTAGGCTTCATGGGTGTGTACGGGAAGCATAAGGACACACTGAAGCGCGATCGGACGATGATGGACGCCAATACTTAGGCCCCGCTAGCTTTAGTCTTACCAAAGAAGAGAAGGAAAGCATGTTTGAATGCCTAAACAAAGATCAAGGTACCATCCGGATTCTCCTCAAATATAAAGCGATTAATAAATGTGCGAGAGAAGAAATTTCAACACTTAAAGTCCCATGATTGCCACGTGCTCATGACACGCTTGCTTCGGTTGCGCTAAGAGGGATTCTACCTCCCAAAGTACGCCTCGTTTGCTCGTGAAGCTATGTGCATTCCTCAATGAAATATCTCGAGAAGGCAATCGATCCGCGGAATTAACTAAGCTCTGAGAATGATGTGGTTCGGTGTCTTGTCGGCTTTGAGTTGGTGTTCCCTCCCTCCTTCTTTAATATCATGACACACCTCCTAGTTCACCTAGTCAAAGAGATTGCTATTCTCGGTCCCGTGTTCTTACACAACATGTTCCCTTTTTGAGAGGTTCATGGGAATCTTGAAGAAATATGTTCACAACCGGGCTCGCCCGAGAGGGAAGCATCGCCGAGGGCTACCTGGAACGAGAGGAGGTCATTGAGTTACGTGTTGACTTTATTCCCGACCTTGACCCAATTGGTGTCCCCGAATCGCGATATGAGGGAAGGCCGAGTGGAAAGGGGACACTAGGAAAGAGAACACTAGGAAAGAGAACATATATCGAGATGGAGGATAATAATTTTGACAAAGCACAATACACGATTACGCAAAAGCAAAGACTTTGGTGTGTCCGTATATCCAAGAACATAAGGAGCTAATACGATCAAAGTTTCCCGACATGGATGAGGATTCTATTAGGCGTGAGCACTTGTCAAGTTTTATCGGTTGGTTGAAAAAAAAAATGTCAAGGTGATCGTAGTCTTCCGAGGCGCCTATATAGGTTGGTCGCACAACCATCGTGGCATGTCCTCACATACAAAGGGTATGAAATAAATGGTAGCACATTTTACACAAGGTATCCCGGATAAAAGGAGCACAAACCAAAACAAGCAGTGTTCGAATAGATGCCGAAGACCCAAATGGGGTGAAAGAAACATTTTATGGTCGCATAGAGGACATATGGGAACTAGACTATGGAGGTAATTTCAAGGTCCCTTTGTTTAAGTGCCGTGGGTGAAGTTGACCGGAAGCGGGGCTTTAGCGATTGACCCATTATGGACTCGACAACGGTGGATCTAAAAACCACAGATTATAAAGAAGAACCATTTGTCCTCGCCAAAGATGTAAGTCGGGGTATTCTATGTGAAAGACATGGCTACAAAACCTAAGAAAGGGAAAAACAACAAGGAGCCAACAAATGATGAGCCCAGGCGCCACATAGTTCTTCCGTAAAACAAACATCGTAGGAATTGAGGACAAGTCGGACATGTCAAGATTATGAGAAGCAAATCAGAATTGTGCCTTTCAAAGTGAGCAAGGATCCCTCCATCTTACTCAATGAAGAAGACACTCCATGGACAAGATAGAAGCCAACTTAATTTAGTGTTTGTGTAATATCGTATTTTGAGACAACCCTATATGTAATAATTATGACCGAACATCTTTATTAGTTTCTTCCATTTGACAATGTTTGACAATGCTACGAATATACTTTTAAAAAAACAAGTAATGTCGACTTTTTACGCACGGATAATGTAAAAATAATGTTCCCGTCAAAATACATTATATTTAATTATTTTATTTAATGGCAACAATTTTGCATTAATGAATTATTGATTATTAACTACATTATCATAGCTAGTCAATAGAAAAAAGGTAAAAATTTTTAGGTTACATATTTTTATAGTGTGGAGTAAAACAATTTGTAGTTAAATTCAATTTTTTCAAAAGTTTTAAAATTGCTATGTAATTTTCTATATTTAAAATGAATTGTAGTGAATAAATGAAAAGAAAATGTAAAAAAAACCAAAGGATGAAACGGTGGCGGGAGATGTGAAAAATTTCACCTTTACTCCCTACCGCACTCGGGCCCGGGAGTAAAGGGTGGGCCGTCCGCCCAAAATTCACCTTTACTCCCCGGCCGCGAGTGCGGGGAGTAAAGGGGGACTTCTACTCCCTGGTTGGGGAGTGGAGCCGGAGTAAAGGTGCTCTACCCCGGGTGGTGAGCCGGCCGGGAGTAGAAGTCCGTGGTATATAACTTTCAGCGCCTTTGTTCCCTCCTTCCTCCGCCCCCCCTCCGCCGATCGGACAGCGCCCGTCGTCTTAAATCTCCGTCGTCGTCGCCTCGCCGCGCCCGTCACGATGGTCGTCGCCGCCCCGCCGCTAGCGCTCCCTCGACCGCCGTCTCGCCTCGCCGCCGTCGTCGCGGCGTTCGTCGTTCCCCGCCGACGCGGCCCCCGTCATAGACGCGCCGGCCGGCGCGTTCTCCACCTCGGCCCGGCTGGCTCGGCGGCTCCCGCACCACTTCGCCACCGGGCCACAATGCTCACGGCGTCGCCGCGCCTCCGCGCCCCCACGGCCGCGCCCCCTCCGAACCCGTAGACCGCTCGCCCCCGGCGGCTCCCTCGCGCCTCGCGCCCCGGCCGGGCCATTCCTCCACGGCCGCCTCCACGCCGCCTCCGCCTCCGACGCACGGCAGCGCGGCAGCGCGCCGCTGCGCGATCCCTGCTCCGCCACGACCGACCGCCCGCGGGCCAAGCGCTGCGCGCCCGCCGCCGCCGCACCGGGCCGGTCAAGGTAGAAAAAAATCCGAGAATTTTTTTAAAAACTGTAAATCTAAAAAAAAAGTTGTAAAAAAATGAGAATAATTGTATATGATTGTTAGAGATTGTATGAGAATTGTAAACAATGGTAAAACCGTTAGGGTTTCCGGCGACGATCGTAGATTTTTCGCGAATGTGTTAGGGTTTCCGGCGACTTTAGATTTTTTTTTTTTTGAATGTGTGTTAGGGTTTCCGGCGATGATGAACTATATTTTTCGATGAATGCATGTGTCGACAACGCCGACGCGTTTTCGATCGATGTAACATGTAAAATTGAAACTTAGTTTTTCCGACGGAAAAGCACGTGTGTGTTAGGGTTTCCGACAACTTTAGATGTTTCGCGAATGTGTGTTAGGGTTTCGGCGATGATGAACTATACTTTTCGATGAATGCATGTGTTAGGGTTTCCGCGACGACGTCGACGCGTTTTCCGATCCATGTAACATGTCAAATTGAAACTTAGTTTTTCCGACGAAAGCACGCGTGTTAGGGTTTCCGACGAAGAACTAAACTAAAAACGTGGCCCCGACGAATCCATGTGTTAGGTTTCCGATCCATGTATACAAAGAGTTCAATGTAACATGTCAAATTGAAACTTAGTTTTTCCGACGAAAAGCACGCATGTTAGGGTTTCCGACGAAGAACTAAACTAAAAACTTACTTCCCGACGAATCCATGTGTTAGGGTTTCCTACGACGTCAAACGTGTTACGATGTACAACGTAACATGTAAAATAAAAACTTAGTATGTTTTTTTTGTTTTTCAGGATAGATGGCCGATCCAAGAGACAACATTAACATGGGCGATGAAGAATTAATGATGAATATTATCCACGGTGGTGGCAATGATGAAGTTGACGATCATAATAATAATGAAATGGAAGATGCGGATGTCGACCAATACTTAATGGATTTTGTGCGAGAACAACCCGGCCCCGATTATGACGAGGAGGTATATATGTGATCATTTTGTAAGAATTAATATATATATATATATATATATATATATATATATATATATATATATATATATATATATATATATATATATATATATATATATATATATATAATATTTTCCTCTTATTTGAAATGTCATTAATTCTTCAGCCTTCTCGCATCAACGTCAACTACTGCCAATAGTAAGACAACTCGAGGGCCCGTTAAGCCGTTGGACGGCCGATATATCATCTCGAGTTCCATGTGGGAAGAGGACAAGTGCTAGGAGAACATGCCAAAAATATATATACCATCAGGTACCTTGTAAGGGAAAGGATCCCGATCACATGTCGGCTATGGAAGATGAGGAAGAGTGCACCTCATATTAGTTACGCCTCTCGATGCTGACAAAGATATAATCCGCATGAACGGGTGCGTATGTACATCAAAGTCGGGTTGTTATTGACGTCGTTATTTATATAACTAATCATATCTTATATATACTAATACTTTTTATTTTACTCTAATTGCGAGGCGAGGAGGTTAATGGAGAAAACATTAGAAGAAAAGCATCTTGAAGCCATGCAAGAGTCTATTGCCGGATTTATTAATACCCGGATCCTAGAGCCTTCCGGCGAAGTTCTACAACGACACCAATGACGATGGCTGCCAAAGGATCCTCTCCTGTGTAATCGGGACATGTAGTATTATCTTAATATGTAATCGAGACATGTATGAACAACTTATATATATTTGTGCTTGAACAATTACTAATGTGTAATATATATGTGTGTGCTTTAATATATAAATATAAGTGTGTGCTTTAATATATATATATATATATATGTGCGCTTTAATATATGTATATATATATATATATATTACAAATTAATAAGCACTATTCAAATGCTATTATATTAGGAATAAAATGAACAATTGGCACGGCAGTAAAAAAAAGACCTTTTACTCCCGGTTGGGGGTACCAACCGGGGAGTAAAAACCTCGGGCGGCCACGTTGCTCGGCGAAGCTTTACTCCCTAAGTTGGTACCCCCAACCGGGAGTAAATCTCCCCTCTAGTCCCGGTTCCAATACCTTTACTCCCCAAGCCGTGTTCCCGGTTGCATAACCGCAACTAAAGGCCCCGGTGAGCCGGGAATAAAAGTGGATTCTGTACTAGTGGAAGAAGGACACCGGCTATACAATCCACGCTTTGCGCACTCCATGTACCATGCATGGAACTTCCGAGTCTCCCGGTCCCGGCATCGATGAGCCGGGCCTTTGGGATCATGAACTTTCCAAACTTCGAACGAGCCGGGGCATTCGTCCGTGACAAACCCCTTATAAGGTGGGGATTTTGGCCTCGCAAAAGCGGCGGTACAAATGTTAATTACCTAGGGTTGCGAAAAGGAGTAGCTAATAACTTATTACAACTCGTTGTTTCAGCGGTGCATACCTTTCGGATCGAATATCTATTTCTTTGGGCCTCCTGGGTTTAGGGTACTTGGGTGGTACGACCTCCTCTTTATCGAATGTGTGCTTCTTTGGTGCTGGAGGGCATTTGCTAGGTCGAGCTGCTTTCTGCTTCCCCGGCGCTTGAGGTGTTGTCCATTGGAGGCCTTGAGTGTAGACAGTGTCTCGCTCCCTACTCGCCTCGGGACTTGGCACCGTGTTTTTCGCCCGATTTGCTTCCTCGTATATCGGCTGCTCCTCATGTGCCGGCTCCCGAGCCCGAGGTGTCGGCCCTGAGTTCCGGCGCCCGAGGTGCCGGCCTTGAGGTGTCGGCTCCTTAGGCTCCTCAGTGCCCGCTTGATCCGTGTGCCGCCTCCTTAGGCTCGTAGGTGCCGGCTCCTTCGTTGTCGGCTCCCGAGGCTCGTCTTGTGCCGGGTCCTTAGCGGGGGGTACTGGAACCTTGAGGTGGGTCGTTGCCTCCGCCGTCCCCACCATCTTCATCATCGTCGGAGGAGTCACCATAGGGGTCCGGTGGCGTACTTTCGGGTCCCTTCTTTGTCTTCTTTGTTGAGCCGAAGGTGGAGACAAACGCCGACATATTCAGCTCAATGTCCACCATCGGCCACAAAGACGCGTTGTAACACAAAGCAGCTCCTAGAGTGTTCACCTCGTTATGACCGGGATAGTCCAGCTCCCAGTCTTCATGTGACTCCTCCACGAACCCAATTGAAAGGTCCTAAAAGGCTAGAGGGGGGTGAATAGCCTAATAAAATTTTCTACAAAACACTAGACAAACTTGTTAGAATAACAAAAGGCGATAAACGCGCTTGCTCTAGCTCTACTTGTCGGCAAGCCTCCTATTGACAATTCTAGTTGCTATAGTCTCTAAATCACACTCAAGAGCTATGTCACTACTTTACCACTAGGGGAACAAGCTAATTACTCTAGCAACTAAGCAAGACTACTCAACTACACTAGCACAAGATATATATCAATGTAAATGCAAGTGTGTAGAAGTGATATACCACAATGTCGAGGCTAGTCAATCCAATCACCGGGATTGTTGTCACAATATGAATAATGAATCCGAAAGCCAAGAGACAACAATCACAATGGAGAGACACAGAGATTTAACCTGAAGTTCACTTGAGCACCCTCAAGCTAATCTCCGTTGTGCCGACCTTCTCACGTGTGGGGGCAAGGTGGAGCTCACTCCTAGCCAAGTGCCTTTAGGCTACTTGCACCCAAAGCAAATGAGAGGTACCCAAGACACGAGCAATATATTACTTGCACTTTGTCTTCCCGACGAGGAGTGCGTGATCCTCTCACAAATCACCGGAGGTGGCCAAGAACAATCACCAACTCTTACCAATGCCTCCACCAATCTCCAAACCGTCTAGGAGTGGTGCTCTCCAAGAGTAATAAGAAATCCACAATTGCAATAACCACCTAGTGCCACAAATATGAATCCCGAAATGCAATGCACACTAGGTTTTCCCCAATCTCCTCTCAAGAACTCAAATCCACCAACGAAGTGGAGAGGAGAGGGAAGCAATACTCTTGGAGCCCTCAAATCGCTCTCTAGCACAAGCTCACTCGATTAATTTCAGCTCAAATCAATAGATCGAGGGAGAAGAGGAGAGGAGCTCTTTTTCTCTTGTTCTAGGGTTTGGAATGGGGAAAGAATAAGCTCACTGTGTATTTTGAATTTTGCAAGAGCGAGAGCAGAGGAGGGGAGAGGCTCACATATATACCCAGCTGGTCTGTACCGACGGCAGCACCAACGGTCGGAACCCAAGCACCAGGCGCTCCCTTCGACCGAGCCCCAACGGGCAGAAAAACTGTAGCGGCGGCAGAGCGCTCTCTGGCTTACGAACAAACCGAGCAGGCGGCGGCTTTGGTTTCCTCCGTAGAAAAAATCGGACCAGCTCTCCATTCATTCCATCGTGTAGACTAAAGCAGCACCAGGCTTGGGCCTAACAGCAGCACAAGCAACTAGCAGGGGCACGGCCCAAGCAGCAGTGGCCCAGCTAGCATCCAGGCTCGGCAAGCTCATTCGGCAGGCTTGGTTCGGCAAGCATCATTCGGCAAATGCGTTCGGCAACCAAGCTTTATTCGGCAATGTGAGCAGCAGCAATCCACTTGACTTTTGAATGAGGCTGCATGCAGCAAGCTGCGTTCGGCAAGCTAGCCAATCGGCAAGAAGCAAGCAAATGCAGCACGTCGAGCAACTAGCAGGTGCAGCAAATATATATACGTACGTATATATATTGGTTCCAAAAAAAAAGCACGATATGCAAGCTAAAAGTCTCGACGTACACCTCCAAGTGTATATATATATATATACTCTTCCTCTTTCTTTTCCAAGATTTTCAATAAATCTTAATCCAAATAAAATATGCCATCATATCCAAATATGTCAATTCTCTTGAACAAAAATAGATGGCATTTCTCAAACCTTTTCCGAGGAGTTTCTCATCGAGTCGCCACGCCACTAACCCAAATGCAAATGCAATTTGAAATTCAAATAAGTGGCACTAGGTGAGTAAAGCGATTATGATTTTCTCCTCTTTATAGTACGGTTATTTATCCTAAATCACTCACACCCTCTATGGTGTCTTGAGTGTAAAATCAAAATGGCCCTATGGATATACCTTTGCCTTGAGTCCATTTTGATCCTCGAACCACTTCAAGTTGAGCACTTGATCATTTTTTAGATCACCACGATCCTTCCACCATGACCACCGTGCATCACACTTGGCTTGACCAATCTCCAACTAATCAAACACTTAGCATAGAGAGATTAGTCCTAGGATGTCATCAATTAGCCAAAACCAATCTAGAGATCTTCACCAATGCTGACTTCAAAGACATTCGGAGGGATCTCGTGGCGCTTCGTACTTTGCAAGTTCCGGGAGGAAATACCACCCCCTTGGCCACTACCTTTTTCTTGCCCAACCTGCCCATAGGTATCAACATATTGCATGGTGTCTCTTCGGTGATATCATCCACCTGGTCCCTCTCGGTCAAGAGCGAGGTGTCTTTGGGGTTCTTTGGTGGGCACCGCATACCAAAGCATTGCGGAACATCCGCTTCCGGACTTCGACCATCCGGGGTCGTTGCTCGTGAGGGCCTCTTTGATGGACCAGATCATTTGCCGCAAGGCCTCATCACGCCCTTCCCGTCTCGCACCCTCCTTGTATCTCTCGCCTCGTGTGATGTGAGGCGACATCGACCGCCACGAGCCCACCGTCGCCCAACTCTTCCCCTCGGAGCTCATGCCACGGACGCGCCGCGATGCTCTGGGGTTTCCCAAGGCCGCCGTCGGCGGATCGTGTCCCCGACGAATCTTGAGGGTCCCGTTGTTCTTAGCCGTAGTGGCCTCTATGACCTTCTTCTCGACCTCCTTCATCTGGGCTTCGGCCTTTGGCTTCTTGGGCTTGTGGGCGTAGAGGAAGTCTCGGGTCCTTTCATCACAGCCCTCATACGGATCCGGCTCTCCAGCTTCCTGTCTTTTCCTTTCTTCCGCCCGCCACGCCGGCTTGTGTCCGGCGTACCCAACACCGCCCAAGTAGTGGGGCGCTTTGTTCCGTTGGGCGGGCTCGAGAACTTCTCGCTCTTTGCCTTTGCTTCGGGCGTGTTTAGCCTTTTGCGTAACTCTTCCCATACTTCTTCCGAGATCATGTTGTACTTGGTGAAGGGTAGGCGTCCTTTCTTGTAAAAGTCAAGCGTTGAGCCTATACTTCCAGCTTCCGAAGCTTCTTCCTGCGAGGAAGTTTACATGCTGCTCCACCTTTTCCATATCGGCGCCTGGCGGATACCGGAACCGTTTCGAAACCTCGCCAAACACCCATAACTTGTCAGTGTTGGGGACGGCTTTCCAGTCTTCGATAAGAATGGAGACCTTATCCTTCACGAAACACGACACCCGAGTGTCAGACTTCGCGATGACTTCGGGAGGCAAAGGTGGCTCGCCTGCGGCGCCAACTCTTGAATGACAAGGACCTCATTGATCTTCTTCTCGCCTCCCACGGTCTCCCCTTCTCCGCCGGCTTGTCTCCCTTTGCTTTGCCTCGAAGAGGTGGTCGTGACGAAGGAGGGGGGCGGGGGTTGTTGCTCGAGAGTCGCTTGTGGAGGGAGGTGGGCGTGCCGTTCGGCTGTACTTCCTTAACCCGACGCTTCTTGCTTGGTGCTTCGTCCCTCGGGTTGAAATTAGGATCTTCTTCCTCCTCGGTACATTTCCTTCTACCCTTACACGGGCTATCTGAGGCTCCGCTTGCGCACTCGGGAGTACGAGTCGCCGCCACTTCCGTTGCTAGAGCTAGGCGACTCCCATTCAAGTCTGCGGTTGAGGCCGACCTTGTTCAGCCGACCTTGTTCAGGGCCGACCCGGTTGAGGCTGACCTTGTTCAGCCGACCTTGTTTATTCGACATTTCCAGCTACAAATATATAGTGCTTTAGTACTAGTATATAGGCTGAGTAGACAAACTAATTCAAAATTGCGGAAAGAGAGAAATAAAAAGATTGGCTCAGATTTAGCCCCCTTGTGATCACATTGCTTCTAAACTGGTTGCTTTGTACAAGCCGTCCTAGTTTAGAAGCTTCCAAGTATAGGGGACATTCAATCATCATAGCCGCTGCCTCAGCCCCAATAATTAAGTTCATTTCATTGCATATATGCCACCGCCTCGGACTAATGGGTTCATATCATTGCATATGTGTTGAAAACAACAGCACCATGCCAAGCTTAAAAAGCAGTAGTAGAGTTTAGGGCAATATCGACATATGAGAAAGTGAAATAGTGAAATAGGGACCCAACAGCCCCATGTAAGCTAAGAACTCAAGTTAAATAGGCCATCAACTTTGAGATAGTGAAATAGGGACCCAACAGCCAAGTCTAGCCAAATCTAGGCAAGTTTATAGCATCTCGCCTTAACCAAGTTTAAACATGACAGTAGGGTACAAGCAAAAAAAGAGTCCAAATTGGCTAGTATCCAACAAAGACTAGAGAGCCAACAAGAATGCCAAGTCATATAGAGTGACAACATTAGACCAAGTGAGCTAAAATAGCTGCCAATAGCCAAGTCTAGGAAAATTAAGTCAAAAATAGGGAGTCTCTTCTTAAGGGCATCACATTCAACTTAGGGGCAGCAGAGGTAACCATGTCCAAAATTAAAAGTATCCAACAACTAATCGGAGGGCATATATCCAACATATATCCAACATATAACCAAATTCAGCTAAGTATCAAAAAATCAGCACTATCGGCAAATAGGTACAGAAAATTAAGGCATGTCCAAATTACAGAAAATCAGAGTACTAGCTACTAGCCATAACCAAAAATGAGTTCAAATTGAAATTCAAAAATAGAGATGGCATGAGAGGGCATAGAAAATAGAGTACTAGCTACTATATACCCCGTTCATCCAAATTTTACGGTGGCATCGAGGGCATAAAAAATATGCTCAATTTTGAAAAACTGAAAATCACATCTGCGCCGCTTATCCAAGATTGCATCACGTGCAAAGGCACACATATGCTAATTTTCTCAATTAATTCGGATGGGTTGCATCACAAAGTGTGCTCAAAATCACGAGACAATAAAAATTCATAGGCAACTACCAGGGGCACCACATGATAAGCACAGGCACAAAATTCATAGGTAATTGCACAAAATTCATAGGTAATAGCTAGATGAGGAGAGTCGAAGAAGATGGGGGGAGCAAGACAAAGACGGAGGCCGGCCCAATAGTCACCCGGGAGTGGAAGAAGATGGAGTAGGACGTCACGGACAGCACACCACGGCGCTAGGGTTCCACCCACGGCCTGGGCCTCGGGACTTCGCCGCTCCACGCGCGGACAGTACACCACGGCGCGCGGCGCTGCGGGGACGGAGGCCGGTGGCGGGGCCGGTGGCGCGCGCGGGGCGGCAGCGCGCGAGCGGAGGACGGGGCGGAGGCGGCGCTGACGGAGTTAGGTTCCGCGGGCGGTGACGGTGGACGGGCGCGAGGGCGGCGGCGGTGATTTGGACGGTGGCGCGCTGGCGGAAGCAGCTGCGCGAGACGGAGGGGACGGGGCGGAGGCGGCGCGGACGGAGTTAGGTTCCGCGGGCGGTGACGGTGACGGGCGCGGAGACGGCGGCGGTGACGGGGACGGTGGCGCCTTGGCGAAGCGAAGGCGCGACGGAGGACGCGCGGGGCGGAGGTGGTGCGGACGGAGGACGAGAGGTCACGGCCAGCGCGCGACGGCGGAGGAGAACGGCCGGCGGCGGCGGCGCGGGAAAATTGGCAGCGACCCTTCGGGGTCACGAAGTGGAACGGCCGAAGGACTTAGAAATTTTAGGGGATGGGGGTTACTATTTATAGTGCACGACTTTTACGTGGCGGGGCGAATAAGGATGCCCGCCACGGTTAATGTTTATCGTGGCGGGCGACTTACGATGCCCGCCACGGTTAACATTTTGCGTGGCGGGCGACTTAGGAAGCCCGCCACGGTTAATATTTTTCAGAAAATTTAAGAAAAAAAAAAACTGAAGTTAGAACAAATTGATTTTAAATGTTTTACAAATCTAAAAAAATCTTAGAATGGTTCTATCAACTGTGTATTCGAGTCTTCCAACCGTGTATTATTATAAATTGTTAAAAGTGGTTATAAAATGTTATAAATTATTATAAAATGTTATAAATTATTATAAAATGTTATAAATTGTTATAAAATGTTATAAATTTTTATAAAATGGTTAGGATGCCCGCCGCGTGTCAACTTTTCATTTTTTGAACTTTTCACGCCTCAAAATTTGAAATTTTTACACATTCGGGACGACATTTACGTAGTCCTAGACGGCCAAGTTTCAAATAGTTATGAATACGGAAACTTCATAACTCATCAAGATCTATATTTCATATATAGGTAATTTTTGCGCACGAAATTGTTACAAAACGTGTAGTTCAAAAAACACTAGTCTCCCTTGTAGTTTCGACACACTCGTGTGTGATCTATTTGTTTTTGACTATTGTTTACATCGTAATAACTGCAATTACATATCATTTTGGTGCCGGTGCATTGGTGGTCTTCTTCTCGCCATCGGGGTGGGTCCATGGCATCATTTTAGTCTTGTCGGGATTGATTCTCGTCCTCTAGTGCCTTCATCTTTTTGGAAAATCAGTAAAGAGCTTGAACTCATCATAGTTGTTGTATGTTTCGGGACTCGGACCCCATCGCCTCCCACGATCCGGCCGCTTTCCCCGCCACGACAATATGTCTATTTATGTTCTCCACGTTCATGTAGTAGGCTACTTGTGTGACATCGATGCAAGCACCCACCGATCATCTTTGTACCGCATACACTTTGAAGGTTCACGGTGGCATGGTTAGCCCGAAATCGTCCCACTAGAACTGCCGAAGGCTTGACCCATCGGCAACGGAAAACAGATTACACGTAGGTTACCGCCGTAGTCAAGTTCCCATATTTCTTCGACTTGTGCGAAGCATGTCATCTTCTCCCCGTCACGCTGTTCCGCCCTCATATCGAACACCGATGTTACGGATGCACTCTTTTGTCCTTTTCTTTTGTGTGGAACCCGTACCCGTTGACATCATACCCTTGCCACGTGGTGACCTGCATGGACGGCCTCACACAAGCTTCTTCACGATCTCGCATCATCTCCCGGGGAATGTTCTGCTTTTGGACCCACCGGAGGAAAGTGCTCTTGTGTTCCTTCTACGCCCGATCCTTCGGACAGTTCTTGCACTTGCTACTTGCACGGCGGAGCTCTTTGAGGTGCTTTTTCACGTATCGATCCATGATCACCAATTGATGAAGGATCTTTGTAGTGAGCGTCTAGCACTTTGTCCCTATGTATGTCGGTGCGTGCTTTTCGGCCCGCACACCCCATCCCCGAGGTTCTTCCTTCATGTTGATGCACTGGAAGCCCAATAGCCCTCCCATCTTTTATGTACTTCACACACCAGTTCACGGCCTCCTGGCTTGTGTATGCCTCGATCATAGAGCCCTTTGGGTAAGCGCGGTTATGATTGAATCGATTGAGGGTAGACATTAGTCGCCGCGCTGGTCCACATCGCTGTAGGTACACGGGTCCCAAATTGCTTCAATCCGATCAACCATGTGCATCATCGGGTGTGGCATAATGTCGAAGAGCAACGGTGGGAAACACATCTCTATCCGCACATTGTTTCAAATGATGAACTCTTTCAGCGTGGGCAGATCTGCTTTTGGCAATTACCTTCCGTTGATTTGGTTAAAGAAGTATGAAATCCTTGTGACCACCATCTTCACGTATTTTGGACGAAACGACTTTGATCACAATTGGAAGGAACACCGCCGCCTTGATGTGAGCATCGTCGCGCGCTTGAAGTTCGCCATTGTGCGGTCTTTCATGGATACCGGACTCTTGATGTTGGAAGAGAAACCCGCTCGGTACCTTGATACCCCGCATCAACCGACACATAGCCAACTTCGCCGCCGTTAGGTTGTAGGCCGCGACTGGAGTTCGACTTTACCGCTTCGGAAGCCGTGTAGCGTGAATTTCCTACCGGATGCCCATGTCAACAAGATCCCGACGTGACTTCACACCATCCTTCGACTTGGTCTTGATATCCATCGAGACCAATCGTGCTTTCAAGACATTTTTCTCAAGGTGCATCCGATCGATCGCGTGGGGTGTATGCGGTATCTTCCAAGACTTTTAGATACTTGAAGAAGATTGACTTCTTCTTGAAAGGAACGGCCGGAGGCGCTCCTTCCTCCGCTTTATCCCTCTTTAAACTTCTTTGTCTTGGAGGTGTCGCCTTCCTTATCATCGCTCTTTCTTCTTCTTCTTCTTCTTCTTTCCAAACTCGCACTCCAAGTCCTTCACCATGTCAAACACCTTCGAACCATAACTAGTCGGTGCCGGCCGAGGTTTCGACTTCGCCCTTTGTTGTCAAAGTACACATTCATTTTTGATCTCTCGTACCTATGCTTGCTGCAGAGGAAGCATCCGTGTTCCATGTACACGGTTTTGCTTTGGATCCCTTCGTAAGTGGAGCGGGTTTCTTCGATGCAAGCTACACAGCGGTCTTCCCTTTAATCTGCCCGATAATGAAAACAGGCCGGGTAATCGCGATGGTGACAAAGATGATAGCACGAAGAGTGAACTTCTCCTTGCGGTACGCATCAAACATGCTTGACCCCATCATCAAACAAGTACCTCCATCTCCTCCATGAACGGCTCCGTGAACACATCTATATCGCTTGCTTGGGCCGCTTCGGTCCGAGAAATGAGCATGGTGAGCAAAACATACCTGCGCTTTTGAGAAAGATGTGGAGGTAGATTGTACATGGTGAGGACGACCGCCACGTCTTTGGCGTCTTGCTCAGGTCACCGAATGGGTTCATTCCGCCGGTACTCAATGCGAACCGAACGTTCCTGGGCTCCTCTCGCAAAGTCGTGGTAGGCGGCGTCGAAGTCTTGCCACCGCTTAGCATCCGAAGGGTGCCGTAGATTCCGTCATCCTTCACACGATCGCTAGATGCATGCCACGTCATGTGCTTAGCATCCTCGGGGTTCCCATAGAGAGCCCGCAGCGATCGCTGGCCGGAAGGTACCACATTGACGATGGACATTTCCTCTGCGTGTAACCTTCCTCTTCCTTGTCCTGCGTTGACATGATCTTCTTCGTGGCCGCGACCGGGTTTTCTTCGCCCCTTCTTCTTCTTCTTCTCGCCTTGTCCTGTTTCCTCATCGACGCCATCGTCCCACGCGACATCCGGCATTCCGCTTGTATCGACTAGCGCCACAAAGGCGGACAACCGGTCAAATTCTCGCACTTATCGCCCGATATAGGATACAATGGGTTGGGGCGGGCATCGAACTTCTTCACTTTCATCGCCATTGGGCGGATCAACTTCTTAGCGATACGTGCTAGCGGGAACCTTGTTAGGCGATGGATACGTGGAGGCCGGGTAACTTACGAGCTCATTGAAGCTAGTATCGACCCGACCATGGCGAGACTTCAACATCGGCAAGTTCGGGGGTAAAACTTCGGTCGCAACAACCCTCCTGACTGTCTTTGTAAAGAGGATCAACCGCCGCCGCTTCATCTGTTTGAAGTTTTCCAACCATCTCGGGAACCCAAAATGTAATGTCGCCCTCACCGAAGTCGGTTGACCAAATCTTCAAAAACCCGACATCCTCAAAGCCGCGTCATAGGATTCTCCCCGCCGCCGCCCCTCCACCACCACCACCGCTCATCGCCATCATCGCCGACATCAGCCGTGGTTTTCAACAAATCTGATGGAATTGGACCGGCCGGTGGACTTTCTGTCTTGCATCGGCCGGGACTGCTGCGTACCGGATCGACCGGTGGATCGGCGGGTGGAACTTCTTCGCCGCGTGAAAAGTCCGCACCAAATAGTCACCGACGAAGCCATGCATGATTAGGTGAGATCGCCGCGACAATGTCGAGAGAACGCTTTCATTCTTGCATTTTGGCGCGACGGACGGATGATCGTGCTCGTTGAATTATCTCGGCCAGGTCGTCTCTCGAGCAACAAACTTCTTCACCTCATCATAGTATGCGTCATCAACCCTCTTCATCTCATACATCCAAAGGGCTCGGTGCCTCTCCATCCCGATCCCCGCCTCGCCAAAAAGCTAATTTTACATAGTACTCAAACCAAAAAAAAAAAGGAGAAGAAGTCCCACCATAGATCTAGATCTAGAGAAAGACAGTTTTTTCTCTCCTCCAAAACCAAAAAAAAAAAGATAAAGTTGCACCGAGATCTAGATCTAGAGAAAGGCAGTTTTCTATCTCCTCCAAACCCAAAAAAAAAAAAAAAAAGTTCCACCATAGATCTAGATCTAGAGAAAAGGCAGTTTTCTCTCATCATGTGTCTCTAGATTTAGAGAGGGGATGAAAAAGAGGGAAAGAAAGATCAAAAAGAGGCATTAACTCGACCAATTAGTGTCTTCTCCTCCACCAAATCAAAGCCAAAACACCCAAATCAAAGTTTTTGTCGGTTTTTGGATCAAAACCTCCCCCCCCCCCAAGAGTTGGAAGAGGAAGTTCGTGGAGAAGATGAAGAGGCGGCCGTCCAGTTATATAGGCTGCAGCCTTTTGCGTGGCGGGCACCCTAATATGCCCGCCACGCAAAAGCGCTGGACGCGTGGCGGGCGCCGCAACGCGCCCGCCACGTAAAAGCGCTGCCGGCGGCGCGGGGGCGGATCATTTCCGTGGCGGGTGCAAATTGCGCCCGCCATGGAAAAGATATGGCCCCCTCGCCGCAAAATCGAATCGTTAGTAGTGTACTCCTCTCATTCCCTCTCCACTCGGTTGTGGCACATGGGGTGCGTGGCGGCGGCGGGCGGTGGCGGACGGCAAGCCCCACCGCCAGCGGCCGGGACGGCGATAACAACAGCCGGCGGCGCGGCTCCCCCCAATCTGTCCATCCGGCGACGCGGGTCCCTCAATCCGTCAATCCGGCAGTCGGCTCCCCTCGATCCGGCGATCTAGCGGTGCACAAGCCTCGATCGGCCATCCCGCGGTGGGGCTCCTCGATCCGCCCTCCGCGTAGTAGCTCCCGGATCCGGCCATCGGGCGCATAGGCCTCGATCTAACGACCCGGCGGCGCACAAGGTCTCATCGGCGACACAACAGCCTCGATCTAGCAGCGGCGGCGCTGGAGCCCTGGATGGGCTCGTGAGGTCCGTGCATGGGCTCGTCAGGCCCGTTGAGGGCTTTTTCTTCTTCTTCTTTTTCTGGAATCATTTACCGCGGCGGGCATATGTAACGCGCCTGCCTTGGATAACGGATTCCGTGGCGGGCATTGTAGCCCTTCACGGTGATGTCGATCACTATAGTGCTCGCCACAGAAAATCAGAAGTACCCGCCGTGCAGAAGTTTTTGTGTAGTAGTGATATGACTTCACCATTATGTTTCAACCGTTCCATTGCATGCAAAGTCTGAAATTCTGCAATGTTTGCTAGTGCTTCATGCTTATGTCCGCTCTCAATTCCAACTGGTTTTAATTTCCTTTCTTAAATGATAAAACTCAATACTAGGAAATTATAGATCCCATCGAGCAATGCAATTTTCACTTACAATTTTTTTTTAACAAATTACTCTGTTCTGTGGCGTCGGCAGTCTCGCTGTGGCACCAGCAGTAGGCGGTGAACCTGAGCGAGATGATGTCGGCGTACGTGGCCGACGTGTCCGTGCAGGACGTCATTGGCAGCAACTTGGACACGAACGAACACACAATCCTACGGCTGCTGGAGCGCGGCCTTTGGAACGTGCCCCGCCAAGCCAGCCATGCCTCTTTCCTGTCCTCGCGCTAGGTGATGCTCGTCAGCCCAATGCTGGCGTTCATCAACACCATCATCCAGGACATCTCGGCACCCATGTTTCCCTGCTCAGCCAAGGAAATCTAGCGGTGCAAGAGTAGACTTCACCCAAGGTCAGGGCGCCAATGGCGGTACACGCGTCTGATGCTAGCGTTCGCGTGCGATGTTGCCATGATGGTGGCGGCCCTGGTGGTCGTTGGCGAGCCTGTGTTTTACTGTCTGGGAGCTGCATGAAAGGGGAGAAAGAGCTGGACAGGTCCAATTTACTCCTAACCGTAAAAATAAAAATAAAATAAAATAGACTTTGGCCCTATATATTTTGGTACTTGCACCACCTAATTTTGGTATTGTCCCACCTATTTAGTACTCTAGGTACTTTCAAATTGGTACCTCATATTTTTGCACCTCAGATCTTGTGGAAGGAATAGGTCATGTATTTTTTTTCCAATAGTTGTAATATTTCTCATGAAATTTACCGACGATATTTTTTACCAACTCTGGTCTTTCTTTCCCAATTCCTTTGACAATGTTCAGTTTCACTAGAGGTTATGGTGAAGGTCAGTTTTCTTTCAGCACTGACGTATAGCCTTTAAAATCTGTGTATCTATTTAGTGGTGTTTTCCTCCTCTTTTATCTTCTTGTGTAATATATAGTGTCACACAGCCGTCCTGTGTGTTCAACAAAAGAAAAGAAATAGATTGAAATTTCATTCAGCAACCGACTTGTCTGGAGGCTTAGGCCATATCAGAGAGAAGACAATTTCCTAAATAAAACATGATTTGTTTTGGACCTCTCTATGACAACACATAAACGACACCAGTCTGCCGGCACGGCGGCACTATGGCTGCATTCTCTTGTTCCATGCCAGGAATCCCAGCGTACAAATGCGTCTTCTTTAAACCGCACGACGGCAATGCAAGCAACACACAAAGCCTCCAGAAACTTTCGCAGAACATAATACGTTCCAAGCTTTATTAGAATGTACAAACCACTGAAAGGTCCAGAAACTCAGTAATACTAGCCAGGAATTCACCAAGAAAAAAAAATGTTGCAGGTTCTAATAGCAGCAGAGTACACTGAAACTTTGATGCAACATATTCGATTATAAAATATATCGGGTGAACTTAATAGCCAACACATGAACTTGTGGTAATGGCCTGATGTAGTCTCGCACATAGAATTGCAGCCGAGGCCGGTAATTACCTCATTCGCCAAACCGCATCATGATGCGAGCTACAGTAATACCGTCCAGATTAAACCATGGGATATGCTCCTTCTTTTCAGTTCTGTAATTTGGGTCCAACCCTTTAATTTTTTACTTGATACTAACAATAACTGTGAGACCGGTAAATAATAGTATCTGGATTTTTCAGCTTGCATTGATTCCTTCTCAGTCCACTTCAATTTCTATTGTGCGTTGTATAGAAGATTCCTACATGACCAGAAGCGCAATGGGCCTGTGATTCTGGTCACGAGGGCCAACATGGCCCACGGGCCGGCCACCATATTTGTTAATGGACTGTAGGCCCTCGTGAAGAACACAACAGCTGTATTGTCTCATCTGGTCGCCGCGGCCTCTCTGCAGTCGAGATTCCAGCCTGCAGCATGGCTGTGGCATCCACATATATAGCTGCATCCGATTGAGGTAAAAGCATCTGCAGGTGTAAACTTGTCACATGAATTATTATTGTGGCGCCTTTTGCTAATTTATAGACGATTTTGTTTTGCGCAATTCTGGTCTTCCCTAATTCTTTTGACCGCCCTGGCAGACAGGCAATGCAAAAAGGCACCATGAGGCAAAGCAAGCAACACATAAAGCATCCTCAAACTTTTGCACGACATAAATATGTTCCAACATTATTTGAATGTACGAACCAACCACACAAGGGTCCAGAAAAACTAAATAAATACATAATACAAGCCGGGGAGTTCAGAATGAGGGAAATGTTGCGTGTTCTAAGCGAAAGAGCGTAGTACATCGAAACTTTGATACAGCAAATTCGAATAGAAATTTGCTTGGGTGAACATAAGAGCTGATACAATCTGGCAGGCTCACAGTCAAGTGAATTTGTGGTGATGGGCGATGTAGTCTCGCACGCATTGATGCCAGCACCATTTGAGCCGCACCACGGTTCAAGCTGAAACTTGGATCAGGATAACTGTTTCGCGAGAGGAAGAAAGTTCGTCAGTAATTCTACTTGGCCTTCTGCAGATATTATGCTTACACCCATATGGCCATATATTATCAGATGACCAGTTAAAATGCTTATTTCGTGCTGAATATTGCTAGAAGGATGTGTCATAGACTTGTGTATATTAATCAAACGAAGGAACGAACCTTTACAGTACATGCTATAGACTAGAAAACATAGTATGGACTGGTACGGTGGCCAGAACCAGAGTGGGTGCAGCAACTGGGACTTTACACGGTTGGTTGTATATTTCCAATGTAAGAATCACAAAATGGTATGTCCTAGCTGACATGTTAAACACAGAGAAACCAATCATCAAACCAGCTCTGCATATCCTGATAGGAAAATAGAAAACAGAGTTTCGACTTGTGGGCAGAATCAGAGTTGATTCAGATGAAAAAAAAAAAATCAGCTGAAATACGCTGGATATTTTCATAATTGCTGTATAAAAGGATAGTTACTATTCTTGCCTCGCAAAGCAACAAAAAAGATCATGCATATACGTGCATCAGTTTGTTTCATAAAAAACACAATATTTCTGTAGAGGCAGCATTGTTTCATATAACATTGTACATAGTGAGGAATGATAGGGTTATTAGCTTGATGGAAATTGGTTAACAGATGTTGAAAATCTCAGAAATTGTCAGAACTGGAAAGAATGACTGGCATGCGTGAGCAGAAACACCATCAGTTGAGACAGAGAAGGGTGTGGAGAGTACGTACCTATGCGTGAAGGCATTGCTCGGATTCAAATTAGAATAATCACTTTAACTGGCATGCGTGAGCAGAAACACCATCAGTTGTTTGTCCAAACCAATATCAGCCATCTGCGAGGCCACCTCGGCCTCCTCCTCCTGCTTCTCATCTTCTTCGTCTTCATCTTCCGTGGACATCTCCACTTCCGTGTACGTGACCTTTGTCTTATGATTGAAAATTCAAATTAATAAACCAATAATTAATTGAGTGGAGACAAACAAGTGGTGGACATGCATATATATGCTCAAAAGGATATATAATTGTAACAAGCAGGAAATAAATAAACAACGAGATAATTGGAACTAGTACAAATACTTGTCATACCTCATTAAATGTATGCGTGTCAAGCGTCGGGTGGTTGGGATGGACCTTGCATGTGTTTCTCAGTGTAGCCAATGCAGCATCCACCTCCTCAGAAGACACACCATCACAGTCGATACTCACTTTTAGTTCACGAATAGATGGCAGGTATTCTATGCCAATATTGCTGCAGTCATGGTCGTTGTCCTTTACAGTCCGCAAAGGGACACAAAAACGAAGCAATTCAAGATTTGGCATCATGGCAGAGGGTACATTGTTGATGCAGTTGCTTTTCCCGGAGACAAAGGGCAGATCACCTTCTCTGTTCCATATATGCAACGAAATGCAAGAGTCCTCTTTGTTGTTCTGCTGAATCTGGACCATTGCATTGATGTGGAAGTACCTCAGCTTCTGGAAGCAGCCATCGCTGCCGGCATTAATAATACTTGCTGTTATTGTTGACTTTATTGTCAGAAAGAGATGACTGAGCGCAGGCAACCTAGCAAGGTGTTTCATGTCTTGCTCATCCATAGTGTCCACCCACAGTCCCAAGTAGGACAGGTTGGGCAGACACGAGGGATTGATGCATGACGGCATCTAAGAGAAGTAGAAGAATTCCGCCAAATTCAAATGATGCAGAGAACGTGGAAGCACAAAGCCTGCTTCTTCCCACATGTTAGTGTCGACATTTATTGAATCCATAATGCTCATAACAATCTTCTGGATCTTTTGCAGCTTGCTTAGAGACAACACGAAATCTCTCTGCATGCTATTGTCCATGCTACTTGTATTAAAAATTATGAGCACCCTCAGTTGTCGCAGGCTGCCCAACTCCTTTACGAACAACTTGGGATGACCCATTGTTGTTAGCTCCTCCAGGGATGTGAGCTTTCCAATACCATCGGGTACACCATTTGTGGCATATAGGCATAGCAGCTGTGTTGGTAAGATGATGCTTACTGGCAAGGTTCCGTGCAAAACAAGTGTTTGGAGTAACTTTAGATTTGATATTTGTTCTGAGAGCTTAGGAAGACTACCTCCACATTCTATCCCAAGATACCTCAAGTGCTGTAAATCACCAAGATGCTCAAGATGGCAACCATCCTTGAATCTGCAATCTATTAAATCAAGAACGCGCAGAAGCATAAAGCTGGGAAAGTATACCAAGTTATTATTAATATCACACTCGAATGCAGTATACGACCTCACTTTTGGCATCTCATTGACTTTAGCTTTTGAACTAACTTGCTCAGCTGTTCTATTATGGAGAGCAAACCGACGAACATTGCTTCGTGGGAATATTGCTTCAGCATTACCATCCAGATATAGCAACAAAGTTTTCTTCAAATGAAAACTTGCGCAGCAGGTCAAGAACAATGTCATGAACACGACAAGCTGACACACCGCCATCAAACTCTTCCTCCACTGCCTGAATCATGCTTCGTTAATGAGATCACTGAAGTATCTTTCTCCCGAGCTCAAATAATCTTTCTCCTTGATCCCCATTGACAAATCCTTCAGCTATCCACTTCCATATCAACTTATCCTTGTATATAAGGCTATCTTCCGGGTAGGTACTTAGGTGCAATAAACATGTCGTAGATGTGAAGGCATATCATAGTAGCTGAATGAAAGTATTGTCATAGTATCTTCTACATCCCTGTTATCTTTATGCCCTGAAACCAATAGAGTTGTACACCCCAAACCATTCTTCCTTTGGTTTACCGCCAACAAGCTAGTCACTGTGATTATCGCTAATGGTATACCAGCACATCTCTTTATAATTTTATCGGATACATCATCTGGTTTGTTATGGGGGTATTGTCCATCTGCACTAAATAGCCTTGTATAGAATAACTTCTTGGAGTTTTCATAAGAGAGTGGTTTTAGCTTGTGAACCTCTCCAGCTTCTTCAGCAACATCAAACTTGCGAGTAGTTGTGATTAGTTTACTTCCACAACAATTCCCAATAAGTGCCAATTTGATTGTTTTGCACGTCTCTACATCCCATACATCATCAACAACAATAAAATACCTACCGACATGAATTTGCAAGAAACATTGGTTAGTAATGATTCTCGGGAGCTTCTATAGAAGGAAGAAATTTGCATTGCTAACATTGGAAAAAGTTACAATATAAACCAAATGCATTATGACACACAAGTAACTATGTAGATACATGTAGATAATTTGCATAGATGGCATGTAAATAATTTACATTTTTGTTGTATGTGTGAAGCAGATTAAAATTGACAAATGAGATATTCGATCACAAGATGTCTTCGATAGGTGAATCGAGATAATATCTTTAGTATAACCTCTTGGATAATGCAAAAATAATATGGGCTAGCTGTACAGCTGCAGCATCTTAAATGGCACTAACAAATTCGAATTTGCAAATGGGTGGCTCATGCGTACCTCTTATTTTCCAAGAATTCCCGTAGTTCAACAATGAGGAGATCAAGTCCTCTTCCTGTGTTATGAATATTCTGATACATGTCTTTGTCAAGATGAAACAGGATGTCCTTCAAAACTGTAACCAAGTCACGTTCCCGACCAACTGACACAAAAAAGCTTCAGCATTCATACTCTGAACTAAGCTTGTCATACACGCCTTTAGCCGAGTGGTTTTTCCCAATCCCCCAACTCCAACAATAGAAACCTTCTTCATGATCTCCTTGTCCCACAAATCATGATCTGGTTGGGATGGACTCAGCATGGACATGACCTCCTCCATTGACTTGTCAATGCCAATAAGTTGCACCACTTCTTTGTACATTGCAGTGAGGCGGGGATCAATAGTGGACTTCGACATGTCATGCTTGGAGACACTCTCATCAAGCTTGTACTTCTGGCGCCTTTCGGCCACCTCCTCGAGATACTTCTTGATGTCTTCGATGGCACCAAAGAATATCACGGCGAGCCTTGGCCTTGCTGAAGACCTGGGCCATCTTGTTCATGGTGCGTTTGAGCCTGCTCAGGTCGGCAGGCTCATCGCCTTTGACACGCACAAGGAAGGTATCGAGGACATCCTCCATGTCATAGGATGCCTCTCTGACCTCTCTTGTCCACTCCTTGACCTGCTCGTCAAGCCGGTCCCATGGCACATCCGAGACCTTGCGGAGGAAGGCGTAGATACTGTTTAGCTCCCTGGAGAGCCACTCCACCTGCTTCTTCACGCCCTTCTGGAGCTTGTATTCATCGTGGAGCAGCTGAAGAAGCTTTGGGGCGAGTCTTCCCAGCGCCCCCATCACCACACTCATGGTTCTTCCCTAGCTTGGCTCAGATCTGAGTGCACAAGATTCATAGCAAGTCTGGTGGTTGGTGTGCGTGGTGAGAACTCTGGCAAGGCGTCTAGGTAGCTGAAGAGTTAAGCCAGAGGCAACCAGGCAGCCATGGGCTAACCATTCGATGGGCGTACCTACGCTTGTAGCACATGCGTCCACGTGAGGCCGCGCATGCATCCATGCGGCTGCACGCCAAACACTGTCTCGTCACGTGACCACCCTCGACCTCGATTGATGCCATGCACGCCGCGCATGCACTTTGTGTACAATTTTCTCATTCTTTACGATGACCAAAGACTGGTCGGTGTTTAATATGTAACAAGTTTTTCTCGATACCTTTCATCCAATAAATTTAAAGTCGCGCGGCATCAGATTTAACAACTGCAATATATATAGTACAAGAAAGAAAGGGTGCGTTGCTCGCCAACGGCTACAACATGTCTGTGTTACGACGCCAAATCTTTGATGAATGACGAGGCCGAATTAAAATAGCAACATTTTAAGAAAAAACACATCATAACTAAATTTTCAGAAATTGACAAATGCCTGGTTGTGCAAGAGACCATATGGCACCACTCAGGGCACGCCAACGGCATTGTTAGTCTTAATGAAAGATGGAGATCCAATTTTTGTTTAATTGAACTGTTGAAATGATTAATGTATTCACAGATTGAAAGATCAAAAATGTTTGCCATCTCTAGAGTAGCCGTTGGAGATCCAACCTAGAACTCGGTGGTGGCATGCACCCCACGCACTTTCTCTGAAATTTTTCTTATTTTTTACGATAACCAAGGAATGGTAAAAGCGTTTAGGCTGTCAATCCTGCACCATATATTCTTTTACGACGACACCAGTGTAAAATCATAGGGGCTGCTGCTGCCGTCGACCTATGTTGCTTATCCCAGTTTGGTCAAAATCTTGCTGGCAAAGGGTTCAAATCCTGGGTGCGACACTTTATTCTGGATTTATTTCAGGATTTTTCAGCACTATGCATTAAGTGGTAGGCGACGCCCCCGTCGACAGCGAGGCGCCTGTGGTAACTTTTTGAGTTTCAAGATTTGTCGGCGCAGTCCTTCGAAGGTGCTCATAGGGGAAAGGTTTGCGTCACGTGGGTTCATTGAGGTGAGTGTGCATGCGTGTTGAGCGTCTCCAAGTGTTGTACTGTGTAATCTAGAAAAAAAAATCCTGTGTAAGTTGAACCACAGATCTTAGGCAGCTGAGAAGAAGCTTAGGGTGAAGCTTGGTTCAGATTGCATCTAGATTCATAGCAGTACTCTCGTTGTTGGTTCTGGCAAGGCGTCTAGTTAGAGAGAAGCTTGCAGTAGGTAAAAAGTTAGCAGCACGGAAGCAACCAGCAGACAGCACACCGTGGGCTTTGTCTGAAATTTCTCATTCTTTACGATGACCAAAGACTGTTGGGTCAAGAGCGTAAGTTCTGAGTGCCTGCGTCAAATATTTTAGGAAATTTTGCTCGATACCTTCCAAGTGGGCTTAAGATTTAACAAGTGCAATATGTATAGTACAAGGCAAGTGCAATACTCCCTCCATCCCACTGACTGTCACCCCGGTTTCCGTGCCATCTTATTCGATGCTTCGTCTTATTCAAATTTTTTGCATAAATATAATTTATATTTTTACGACTTATTTTATTAATGAAGATACTTGAATATTGATTATTTTATTTTATGATTTATATAAATATTTTGAATAAGACGGATGGTCAAAGATGAAGTTCAAAAGTCAAAACATCAAGTCCATGGGACAGAGGGAGTATGTATAGTACAAGGAGCGTGCATTGTTTACTAAAGGCTACCAGATCTCCGTGTCATGGCTCAGAATTTTTCCAATGCACATGCGTATTTTTACATTAAAAGGAATGGGAATGTGTATTTGATTTTTAGAATTACACGGTAAAAGCTAAACAGTTATAACATGCACCTACACTTGCCCCTCTAAACACACGTACACTTACAACTTTAAACACACATACGCAACACCTAACTCTCAGCAACTCTCAAGGATGGATCTTGACAGGTTTTTGAAATTCACGAGGTCATCATAGGTGCTCTATTCTTAATGGGGACATTGTCTACGACTGAATGTATAGTGCCATTAAATCAAGAATAAGTTGAAGGAAATGCGAGCATTCTTCCTAAGTCAAAGACTTAAATCCGGTGGACTGGTTCCACCTTAAGGAATCCAAACATGTAAAAGTTGGTTTTAAAGAGTTATAAAAAAATGGACCAAATTTTCATGGATCAAAATAGCCTGTTCAAAGCCCGAGGCAGCCGTTGTCGATGGCCAGGGAAACTTTTGTGCAAAACTGTTGGGGAGGGGCCCTCGCCAAGGGACACCCAAGAGCTCCCGGGCCTACAAGACGAGAACAAAGACCCCGCAGCGCTGGGGGCGGCGGAGATCGACAAACACCCCAGCGCGGGGCGGCGGGATTGATAACACCACCGCAGGCGCTGGGGCGGCGGAGATCAATATGGACCGGGAGCGCTGGGGCGGCGGCGACCAATAGCGAACCCCGCAGCGCTGGAGGCGGCGGAGATCGACAGCACGCACAGCGGAGGCGCGGCGGGAGATCGACAACAAGCACCCCAAAAAGGGGCGGCGGAGATTGACAATAGCACCCCCGCAGCGTGGGGTGGCGGAGATCGACAATGAGACCCGCAGCGCCGGGCGACGGAGGAGATCGACAAGAAGATCCCCCGCAAGCGTGGGGGCCGATGAGATCAAACGACGGCACCCCGCGGACGCTGGGAGGGCGGCGGAGGCCAAAGCTAGGCGACCGCACGAGGATCCCGGGCGCGGGCCAAGAGCGGCGGAGCCAAACAAGGCCAAGTCCGAGTGGCGGGCCGGGGGCAAACCCTACGTAAGCCCTAGGCGTGTTGAAGCATGTGCTTTTACCCTTGTGCCCTCAACAGGGGTTTGTACCAAACTGCCCCTACGCGGGCCCTAGCCGTAAGAGGAACATATGCTTTGTCCCGATTTGTAACTACAAGAAATACCAACCGGATGCCTATAAATATGGACCGACGGAACGTATGAAGGGACGGTTGGTGGACACTTTATGACCTATTAATACAAAAGCGACTTTACGGGATCCGAGCCGACTCACGTGCCCTTCACCGGGGCCCACTTGTTCTCTCCTCCCCTATGGGAAGTCCTCGCCCCTCCACCCGCCACCTACGTGGCGAAGGGCTAGAGGGGCGGGATCTTTTTCCCCACAGCTTGGCGCCCGTCCGTGGGGTTTCAAACAAAAGCCATGCCAAGAAACACCCGGCAATGCGCGAGGAGCAGCTACCCCGCCCGATCGGGGTCATCCTCCACCCCCGGCGGGCCCTCTCCGCCGGGGCACCCCCGCCCGGACGCACCCGGCCTCGGGGCGGAGGACGCGGTCCCCGTCGCCAACCCGGGCGGGGGCACGGGCCACCCCCGCCCGGTGTCAAGCATGGGGGCCCCAAATAACATCTCGGGGCAACCGAAGTCCCAAGAACCCGGCCGGTCGTCACGGAAATTGGGCAAGGCCGGGGTCCGTGGTGCAACAGCCGGCTGCGTCGGCCACCCCGGACGCTGGAACGTCCTCGGGGGCATTCGGCGGGCTCGCCGAGGGGCTCACCAAGGATGACAAAGACGAGGAGGCAGCCGGGACGGCAGCTCTCGAAGCACTACAAGCTCAGATCGCCGAGAAACGCAGGGCGGCCCGAGACCCTCGATGGGAGGCGGCGCCTGCGCACCATCGGGATCGGGCCGAGGCTGCGAGGGGACGGCTTGTCTGGTTGGAGCAGCAAACTCATGGTCACAAGATGAGATACACGGTGCCCATGGAGCCCCGCGCTCCAACCTTGAGCACGCCAAGGCCACCTTCACCACCACTCTACACTCAACCCACCCCGCCACCACTAACCACCCCACCATAGGAGCGAACACCCACGCAGCCCGGAGACACCCAGCAAAACCTTCCACCGGCCCACCTAAAAGCCACCTCGAGAGCGGGGGCCGCCAACGCGGGCCCCCCGGACTATGACCCCGCATCTCCGCTCTCCTTCGCCCCTACAAATGCGGAGTGGCCCACGCCATACAGCCCACCACCATCTGCCCGGTATACGACCCAGACAGACGGACCCGCGCGGTTCATCATGTCCCACTGGCCGCGGTGGCAAAATCTTTCGTCATCGTCGCCAGGAGACATTGCCCAATCATGGTACTCAACCCTACCCCCCGAAACCATCGTGGGCTGGGCGAAGCTTCGATCCGCCCTGCAGATGAACTTCAAGGGAGTGGACTCCGCCACAAAGCAAATTCCACGGAGCTTCTCGGTGTCATCCGTGAGGCCCACCGAGCCCCTCAAGGAATGGTGGCGGAGGTTCCTCCACACAAAAAGCGAGAACGAGGGGGGTAACAGACCAAAGCGTCATCATGGCAGCCCTCGCCCTGCATAAGGCCGAGCCCTTGCCACTCAAAATCGAGAGAAGGCAGCCGAAGACCCTCGAGCTACATGAAATAATGGAAAAATATTGCCTTGGCCCGACACCGGCCACAAAGCCAAGCTTGAAGCTTTTCGCCCACAACCCTCGCAACCGGCTACCCCCGCAACAAAAGCCCCCGAGACCGAGCACTTCACCTACCCAGACCGCAGCGCCCGGGGTTGCGGCAATTGACACCGCACCCCCGACCGACCCGAGAACAACCCCCCAAGCCAAGCTACCCGGTAAAGGGACCAACGGTCCTACACCCAAATAGCGACGATCGGGGCCACCCCAAATAGAGGCAACCCTATCGCCCAAATATCAAGGGTGTGGACAAGGGTCACTACACCAAGGAGTGCCCGTGCCGCCAGCCAAGGGCAAGGAGTTCATGGACAACCGGTTAACCTCCCACGAGTAACCGCCAAATCAACCACACGAAAGACCAACCCAACCCCCCAGCGACATAACCACTATTCCTACACCCTGCCAAACTACGGAGCACCCTCGATACCGGGTTCGCTTACCCAAAGATTCAATCAGCCCCCTACCAAAGAATCGCACAACCAACCCCCGCTATCCCCACCAGGCCTACACGCGTTAGCCACCCCCGAAAATCCCGAACCAATACCATCACAATCCCGCGCTACCACCACCCCCGCCACTGCCAAATCCTACCCCCACCACCACCACCACCGCCCATCAAGCAAGAGGTACACACCACAATAAACAACCCCACCTCCACCTACGGAGAGATTCTAGCCATCACCGGGGGGTCCAAGGAGGACCACGGCAACAAAAGGCAGAGAAAAGAGCACTACCGCGGAGTGCACCACGTTGCAGCCGAAGGGCCCCATCGAAACGACAAGTGGTCTCACGTCCAGATCACTTTTGGTGCAGCGGACATGAGGCTCAAGGACTACCCCCACACAGACGCGATGGTAATCAAGACAAACGTCACGGGCTGGATAGTAAACAAGATCTTGGTTGATACAGGAAGCTCCGCGGACATCCTCTTTGCATCAACCTTCGACCCCATGAGATTCAATCGCAGCATCTTGGAGCCCGCGGGAAACCCTCTCTTCGGCTTCGGGGTCGTCAAGAAGTCGGGCCGTGGGCAAGATCACCCTACCAAGAACCTTCGGGGACCACCGCACCCCGAATAGAGAACATAACCTTCGACGTGGTTGACATGCATTACAACTACAATGCGATCTTTGGCAGAGGCATCATCAACGCTTTCGGGGCTGTCATTCACCCAGGCTACCTCTGCATGAAAATGCCATCGATCAGCAGGGTTATCGCCGTCTTCGGAGATCAAGACCTCGCCAGGAGCACCGAAGGGGCAGTCGCCCCAGGGCAGTGAAACGTGCACGCCCTCGAGGAGGACAAGGAGGCCAAAGAAAAGGAGAGAAAGAAGAAAGAAAACAGGGACCTCGAGGAGGAACAATACAAACCCCCCGCGAGCCTAGCCGGTAGAGGAGACAAAGCAAATCAAGTCAAGTTTCCGAACGACGAGGCCAGACTGGTAACAATCTCCCGCGACGCTAGACCCCGTCTTCGAGGCCAATTTAACCCGCCTCCTCCGCGATCACTGCGACGTCTTCGCTTGGTCAGCCGAGGACCTATAGGGGTCGACCGAAAAGTAATTGAGCACAAACTCAACATCAAGGAAGGTGCAACCCCTTGCAAGCAAAAGCTTCGACAAATGTCCGAGGAAAGGAAACAGGCAGCACAAGTCGAGGTCAACCGCCTCCTAGACGCGAAGGTGATAAGATCGGTCAAATACCCCACTTGGCTATCCAACGTGGTCCTCGTCAAAAAGCAAAGCCTCACCAAAGATAAGACAGAGCCACCACGATGGAGAATGTGCATGGACTTCACGAGCCTCGACAAAGCCTGCCCAAAAGATGATTTCCCGCTCCCTCGCATCAGCACCCTCGTAGACGCCGCAGTGGGGTGCGAGATGCTGTCACTCCTCGATTGTTTTTTGGGGTACCACCAGATCTGGATGAGTAAGGAGGATGAGGAGAAAACCAGCTTCATAACCCCCTCCGGAACGTATTGCTTCAGAAGAATGGCAGAAGGCCTCCGACCGTAATGCCGGCTCAACCTTCGCAACAATGACAGCAGAGGTCCTCGCAGACGACAAGGCGATCTCCGCCTATGTTGATGACATCATGGTGCAGAGCAAGTTCAGGCAGGATCACATCGCAGACCTCGAGAGGGCGTTCCTAAAGCTCCGCGGAGCAAGACTAAAGCTAAACCCCGCCAAATGTGTCTTCGGGATCAGTAAAGGCAAGTTACTAGGATGCCTAGTCTCTGCTAGGGGAATAGAAGCAAACCCGTCCAAGATCCAAGCGATCACTCAAATGGAACCCCCGACAAACAGAAAATTGGCGCGGCGCCTCGCCGGCCGCATGGCCTCCTTGAGCAGATTCATTTCGCGATCCGCAGAGCGGGGCGTGCCCTTCTTTCAGGTTCTAAGGGCATCAGAGCTTTTCAACTGGGGGCCAGCGTAGCAGCAGGCGTTCGACGACCTCAAGCAATACCTCCTCAACCTCACAACCCTCGCGGCACCAGAACCCAGCGAGGGTCTCCTTCTATATGTGGCCGCCTCCCCACACGCAGTAAGTGCAGTCCTCGCAAAGGAAGTCCCCGAACAGCACCAAGTGCGTCAGCTCCCCATCTACTACGTGTCGGAGACCCTCGAAGGCCCCAAAAGCAACTACACCGAGCTTGAAAAAGGTAGCCTACGCCGGGGTCATCATGGCACAAGAAAACTCAAGCATTACTTCCAGCGCACGAAATCACGAAGCACCCTCCTCGCTTCCCCGGGGAGAACATCTTCAGGAACCCCGAGTCAGTGGGCGTAATAGCCCGATGGGCGACAGAACTGGGAGACCATGCAATCAAGTTTGTGGGCGAACAAATGATCAAGTCCCAAGCACTCGCGATTTTGCAGCGAGATCGGACCCCCGATGTGCACAATCGGGCAAAATGGTTGGACCCCATATGGACAAATAAGACACAGACGGAGCGTGGGGCTCCGCCGGCGCGGGGATCGCCGCAGCCGCGAGGTTGGACTTCCCGTGCACAAACAACATCGCAGAATATGAGGCAGTCCTCCTGGCACTGAACAAGCTCAGGGCCCTGTCAGCACGGAGGGCCATTATAAGAACGGACTCCGAAGTCGTCTCTGGGCACGTTGAGAAGAGCTGCAAGGCTCGAAACCCCGAGCTGCAGAAGTACCTCCTCAGAGTCAGGAAAACAGAAGCTTTCTTCTTGGGAATCACAACGAAGACCATAGCAGGCAGAGACAACGCCGAGGCAGACGAGCTCGCCAAGGCCGCAGCAACACAGAGTATATTACCCCCCGATGTATTCTACGAGGTCTTGACAAAACCCACGGTCGAAGGACCCCCGCCTGCAGCTAAGTTTGTCAACGCTATTGCAAGTCAGGACTGGAGAGCCCCAATAATAGCCTACATCAAAGGACACCTCGAGCCAGAATCAAAGGAGCAAGAAAAGAGGATAGCACAAAAAGTGCGAGGATACAGAATAATCGGAGAGCAGCTCTACAAGGCGTCAGTCACAGCGCCCTGGCTTAAATGCATTTCAGCCGTCGAAGGAAGGGCGATCCTCGCGGAGGTTCACGAGGGCATCTGCGGCTCCCACAACGGACCCCGCTCGCTAGTAGGCAAGGTGTTCGAGACAAGGTTTCTACGGCCTACCGCTCGACCGACGCGGAGAACCTCGTCAAACATTGCGAGGGTTGCTGCCAACAACGCACCATGCAAACCTCCCCGGTGCGACAACCACCCCAATCCGCCCCACTTGGCCTCTTCGAGATGGGGCATTGAACTCGTCGGGCCAATGCCGGGCGGCACCAGGGGAACCTCCTCCGCTATGCGGTCATAGCCATCGAGTACTTCACACGAAGTGGATCGAGGCTCGCCCCCTCGCCACGATAACCTCCCCTCGGTGCAAAAGTTCTTCTGGCAGCAAATTATATGCCGCTTCGGGGTCCCGCGAGAAATCACAAGTGGACAACGGCACTTTCGGTTCGACTGCGAGGCCTTCAAGCAATTGCTCGCTTTCAAATAGGAACCAGAATCCACTTCCGCGTCCGTCGACACCCTCAATCTAACGACCTCATCGAGAGGGCCAACGGCACAATCCTTCAAGGCATCAGCGCAAAGATCCGGGGAAGACCAAGGGGAACCTGGGCGGACCACCTAACTTCGGTGGTGTGGTCGCACAACACATCCGAGTGTAGGGCCACGAAGTTCACCCCGTTCAAGTTGCTCTTCGGGGAGGAAGCGGTACTCCCGCAGGAGCTAACCCATGGGTCCCCGAGAACAACCCTCGCACAAACCGGAGGCACCCCCCGCCAGTGGTGACCTCGTCGAGGAGATACGCAACCAAGCGGCCCAACCTCCACTCGTACCAACAGAAACTTGCAAGTGGCGCGACAAGAAGGTCAAGCCCCCGCAGCCTCGCGAGCCGGAGACTTCAAGCTCATCGAGAAGCGAGAACGCCCACATGGCGGGCAAATTCGCCGCCAAGTGGTCGGCCCCTACCTCGTCACAAAGTCTACAAGACCTGGCTCCTTCCACACAAGACCTTGACGGAAATGATCTCCCCGCACTGGAACATAGATGACCTCTCGCAAGTACTACCCCTAGCGGGGGGCCACCCGCGCCGCGAGTCTGTAAGGTTTCTTTTTTTCCTTTTGTTTTCTCTTTCACTTTGCAAGTTTTGTAAGACTCTATCATGTAATCGGGGCTGCACACTTTTTCCTCACGAAGGGGCGTGAGGTTTTTTAACGAGGCAGCTCCCCATTCTCATTAATATACGCAGATCTTTCCCCCAGAAAACTTGTCTTCACCACTATTCGACGAGCAACACCGAAAGGGGCGGTGCGACAACTCCCCGCCCTCATCGGCAGACCTCGATGACAATGATTGGCCCCGCTTAGGGGCGCGGCAATCCACCCGCGCCCCGGGCGAAGCCAAACACGCCCGGGCTCGCGAAACCTCAAAACCCCGCGGACCCCAAGTATGGGCGCGCGAGGTAGTCAAAAGCCGCGCACCCCGGCAAAACACGCCCGGCTCATGCGAACCTCAAAACCCCGCGGACCCCGAGTATGGGCCGCGGGAGGTATCAAAAGCCGCGCACCTGGCAAAACACGCGGGCTCGCGAAAACCTCAAAACCCCGCGGACCCCGAGCATGGGCCCCGCGGTATCAAAAAGCCGCGCACCACGGCAAAACACGCCCGGGGCTCGAAAAACTTCAAAACCCCGGACCCCCAGCATGGGCCGCGGAGGTATCAAAAGCCACGCACCCTGGCAAAACACGCCAGGGCTCACGAACTCAAAACCCCGCGGACCCCGTATGGGCCGCGCGGAGGTATCAAAAAGTCGCGCACCTTGGCAAAACACGCCCGGGGGCTCGCGAACTTCAAAAACCCCGAGACCAGAGCATGGGCGCGCGGAGGTATCAAAAAACCGCGCACCACTGGCAAAACACGCCCGGGCTCGCGAAACCACAAAACCCCGCGGACCCGAGTGTGGGCCACGTGGAGGTATCAAAAGCCGTGCACCCTGGCAAAACACGCGCCGGGGCGCATGAACCAAAAACCCGCGGACCCCGAGCATGGGCCGCGCGGAGGCATCAAAAAGCCGCGCACCCTGGCAAAACGCGCCAGGGGCTCGCGAAACTTTGAGTCCCCACAGACCCCAGGCACGGGCCGTGCGGAGGTATCAACAGAAGGACACCCGCAGTTAAGCCACACAGTACAAAGCATTGAACACATCCACCAACAAAAGGACACCCACCTACCGCCAACAAGGCTACTAAAGGCGCACCCATCCCCGCCGTACAACCCGACGCACTATAAAACCAGCACCACATCCCGCACCAAGACCACAAAACTCCAGGCCACAAAGCCAAGAAGAGGCGCACCAACAAGATGATGCGCCCGGAGCCAGCCAACCCACGCTCCTACAAAGCACTCCGCTACAAGCCTCGCAAAAAGCGAAGACAAAAATCCCAACCCCGACACCACAATGGAAAATGTAAAACAACCCCAACTAGCGAAGGCAACAAGGGCCTCCCAAGAACATAACCTCCGGAGCCAGCCCGGACCCCCCGCCTCGCTTGTATCCATTGCTTAGCGGAGCCTCCACCCAAAGGTGGACACCGCAATGGAGAATGTAACATCCTCCGTAGCGACAAATTCACCAAAGGAATCAAAGTTCCAAAGAATCGCGCCCGGGGAGAGCCCATCCACGGCAAGGCCCCGCACGCAAATACGTAGCCGCAACACCCGCCCCCGCACAAATCAAGCCTCCACAAGAAGGGCGTTTCGGCGCAAGAAGTTTCCGAACCGCCACTCCGACACCACTTCAACCAACTCGGGCGGACCTCACCACCCACGGAGAAGAACAAGCCGAACCCCCCCCACGCGGGTAGGAATAGGAGGCCTCGTGAAGAGCCGCCCTAGCAGCCAACCCCCATCACCTAGAAACCCGTGGTAACCTTGGGCAATTTAGTAGAGAGGCCTAGCTAATCGGCTTCCTTCTCTCCGCAAGCTAGAAAGCATTAAGGAGAGCCAATACCTTTTGGCACAAAACTTGTACCCGCGTTCGAGTTCTTAAAGACGATTCCATCTACGCAACTAAGAACCTCGCAGCGACAAGCCTCCGCTAAAAGAAAGCGAGGGTGTCGCTGCGATTCCATCTGCAACTAAGAACATCGCAGCAAAATGAGCCTCGCTAAAAGAAGCGGCGTCGCCGCGATTCCATCTACGCAACTAAGAACCTCGCAGCGTGCGAGCCTCGCTAAAAGAAGAGAGGCGTCGCTGCGATTCCATCTACGCAACTAAAAACTTCGCACCAGCGAGCCTCGCTAAAGAAGCGAGAGGGCGTCGCTGCGATTCCATCTACGCAACTAAAAACTTCGCAGCAGCGAGCCTCGCTAAAAGAAGCGAGGGCGTCGCGATTCCATCTACGCAAACAAAACTTCGCACCAGCGAGCCTCGCTAAAGAAAACAGGGCGTCGCTGCGATTCCATCTACGCAACTAAAAAAATCCGCAGCAGCGAGCCTCGCTAAAAGAAGCAGAGGGCGTCGCTGCGATTCCATCTACGCAACTAAGAACCTCGCAGCAGCGAGCCTCGCTAAAAGAAGCAGAGGGCGTCGCTGCGATTCCATCTACGCAACTAGGAACCTCGCAGCAGCGAGCCTCGCTAAAAGAAGCAGAGGGCGTCGCTGCGATTCCATCTATGCAACTAGGAACCTCGCAGCAGCGAGCCTCGCTAAAAGAAGCAGAGGGCGTCACTGCGATCCGATCTACGCAACAAAGACTCCCGCTCGCAACGAACATTGATAAAAAAATATATATAGGGAACACAGAGCTCGCTAGAACGAACAAGTCCCACCGAATAAGTGTACAACAACCCCGAAAAGGGGAACAAGTTTACAAATGCCCCGCAAGGGGTAATAAGTTTACAACAACCCCAAAGGGGAGCAAGCTTACAACAGCCCGCAAGAAGAGGCAACACGTTTACAACAGCCCCGCAAAGGGGAATGAGTCCACAACGACCCCACGAAGGAGGATGAACCTCACTGCAACCTCGAACAGCGAAACAAATCCCCGCAAAGAAAGCCCACACTACAGACAATCACACGACTGCCACGAGTCCGTTCCCGCAGCGAACCCGTTCGGCCATTGCCCCCACAAACCCCTCCAACACCTCCTCCACCAGCGCCGCGACTCGCTCCACGAACTCCGACACATCGCAAAACCTCGACATCAGATATCGAGCTTCCAACCTCACCATCCGCCGAAGCACCATCCACCAGAACTTCTTCGACCTCACTCAGAGGCCCCATAACGCAGGAGGCGCCTAACTATAGGGGCGGCCCCCGAGAGCACCCTCCGCCGAAACACGCGCCGAAGGTCATGAGCTTTCAGCTCTACTCCGGCTTAGGCACAACAACCGCACCCTTGGAATCCACGACAAACCCGACCTCGCCGAGCACAATAGCAACAGACCTCCTCGTCCCCAAGGTCCTCGTCCAACATAGCTGAAGACGGCCCCGCCCGAACACAACCCGCTCCACTGACGGTCTGTCAAATCATGCCAGCGCCCGAGAAGGCCCTCGTGGCCCGATTCTTCACATCATATCTCCGCGTCCGCGCCCACCAAAAGGCCTCAAAGCTAACTCCGGGTACCTCCTCATCGCATGAACCCATGTCTCCCCGAGATAAAAATATCCCGGTAGTTCATCATCGGGGGCAACGTTCAGCACCTCCCGCACAGGCCCCCGTAGGATCCTGCGCGGCAGAGCCAAACGGTTAGAGTCACGACCTCCGAAAGTCTAACCCACCCCAACAAAGAAACAACGACAACTAAATCAATGAAGTCAAAGAAGTAACACCATGACTCAAACACTTCAAAGCATTTCTTAAAAGCAGCCACGACCAATATACCATGAGTTCATTTACAAGATCACCCCGCCGTCCCTAACCCACACACACCCTGCGCTTCTCTCACTCCCGAGGAGTCTCAACCGGGCCGTGAAGAAGGCCCCGAACCACCCACGGCAGCCCCATCTCCATCCGGGGCTCGGCGTCAACTCCGCTTTTTATGCGTCATCAGCTTTCCTCCCCTGCTTTGGCCCCATCGGTCGCAGCGATCCCCCGCATCGGCAGCCAAAGCATCGTCGACCCCATAACGTTCTCAGCGTCGGGGGCCACGTCAAGCCCCGCCTCAAGCACGGCCGCCAAAAGCTGCACAAAAAGCAAGAGTTAAGCAAGACCAAATGGTAAGAACCTCGAAGAGCAGAGGCCGCAAGAAGAAACCTGTACCCGCGCAGTCGCGGCTTGGGCCTCCACCATGGCCGCGTCGTGACCAACCTCCATAAAGAACTTTTTTGAAATCGCCCCCCAGGTATCGAAGGTCTGTCATCCCACGCCGGGCGTCCATTTCCTCTCCCCCGGGAACTTTAGCTTGCGGGGTTCATCCAGATGCTTACACCCCGCAGAACGCAGGGTGTGCCCTAGAGCCATTGCGCCCACATATCCGCCAAAGTCCACCGCGTGATGAACCAGCGGGAGCACACCACGACAGGCGTCGACTTCAACCACTCGGCAACGGCTTCGGGCTCCACGGCGGGCAGCGGAGCGAGAACCGCTGCCCCCAGCGTCCCACCAAGACAGCTGTCGAGGGTCTCCTTCACCGATGACAGGGCCGCAGCCCACGACACCTCGCGCGAGCTTAACTTCTCCTCCGGCTCCGCCACCTTCTTGGGGGCGGACTCCTCCGCAGACTTCGCCTCTCGCGCCTCGGTGACCAGGTCAACGTTGCACCGAGAAGTTTCGACCACGTCGTCGTGCGCTTTCTGGAACTTCTCTTGCAAGTTGCCATAAGCCTCCGCTTGCTTCTAAAGCTCGGCCCTCAACCGCTCGGCTTCCCCCTCCGCACGCTCCACCTCCTCGGCCCTCTTCTTGGGGCCTCCGCGTCATCCTTGGCGTCGCGCGCCGCACGGCCCCCCGCGGCGCGAGCCAAGACCAGGATCTCCGCAGCCTTAACCGCAATGTCCTCCTCGAGCTCCGTCGAGGCGAAGAGATAGACGGTGTTCGGCCTCGGGATCCGCACTCGCCCAGGCTACCGTCCCAAGGCGCCGCTCGGCTTCGTTGGACTCAAACCGGCACTCCGCTACATCGGGGCGGTGTACAAATCCGACCGGGAGCCACGGAGCCACCTCCTGAGCAAACCCAGGCAACGGCCGGCGCGGCGCCGCCCGTGCCAGCCGCTTTCCCGGCGTGGTCGTCACCGTCCGTCGCCCTCAATCTCCGGCCGCGAACCGGGATGTGGCACCGGGGGTAGTCATGAGGCCACAGCGCGCCGGGAGGGCACCACCGCCAAAGGCTCAACATAGGGACCAGCGCCTCCGGGCGTTCGTCGAACTCCGGCCGCGGTCGGATGCCTCGGGCAAACGACGGCCCGTCTCGATCGAAATCATCCCTCCCGCGCCTCGCGAGAGAATCCACCTCCTGTCGTGCGTAGACACCTCCGCCGCCACGGGGAGGGAATCGCGATCCCCGCTGATTCAGCGGGACGACCATCCTCCTCCTCCCGCTCCCGCTTGAGCTGCTGATGTCGTGAATAAGGAGCGCCGCCCCCCCGGACAGGGGGCCGCCTCGCCCCCGCCGCGGCGCCGAGCCCCCGCGGCTCGAGAAGAGGACGTCCCAACCTCCACCCGAGCCATCTTGCGCGCCCCCGGCTCCCGCCCGCGCCCCCAGCGTTCACCAGCGAGGCCGGCCGAGACCCGAGCTAGACCTCTTCCTGCAGGGGCTTGGCGCGGGGCCGCCCCCACATCTTCCAGCGAAGGCCAGTCGGGTACGGGATGCCAAACCGGTCAAACACCCGATTCGGCCTCCGCCGTGATCCGAGGGCCATGCGAATCTTCTTGTATTCGGCATCCTCGCGCTTGCCGATCAACTCCTCCACCCCGGTCTCCACCTCCACGAGCACCACGGCCGGCGGCCGACTTCCGCGAACTTGATCTTTGAATCGATTCACCCGGGCGGCATCAAACTCCAACCGGGGACTTCAACTCCCACGCTTGCAGCTTCGGAACGTCTTCCACCTCCGGCCACTCCTGCCCCGACGGCGGCGGGGTAACCCTCGCCGCAACAAACTCCTCGACCAAATCACGCCCCGTAAGGTAGCGGGACAGGTTGGCCAAGGTAGCCTGCTGCGTCGCAAGAGCGTTGGTCTCCGACCACTGGCCTTCCGGGGGCTCACTAAGGTTGCGCAGAGCCCCGCACAGATCCAGGGCCTCCGGGAGCTCGTAGTAGAACCATTTAGAGAGCCAGTCTGTCGACCACTTGCTCCGCTGCGCTGAACCCGGCGAACGGCGACCTTGGCGATACGCGAAGGTGTACACCGCGTATTGTGCCAGTTGTTGAACCCCCGAGCTGGTCCCCACTGGTCGGGGCTGAGGATGAACCCGGTGGGCAAACAGAAAGGCATCCACATTCGGCTCCTCGCCCTGCGAACGGCAAGCCCAGACGAACACCGGCGACTTTCGTGAAACACGCCCGGGTTGAGTTGGTGGAAGCGGAGCCCGAGATGCTTCGAGCACCTCCGAACAAACCCCTCCACGGGAAAGCGGAGACCCGCCGCAAAAAACTCCGTGAACACCACCACCTCGTTCGCCTCCGGCTTGGGCTTTCGATCCGCACGAGGGGACCGGGCCTTCGCCTGAACAAGGTAGCCTAGCTCCTCGCGTACTCCTTCGAGATCGCCTCTGTAACCTTGCTCGGCGGAACAAGCGGGGGGTAGGGAAGTCTCCTTTTTACCCTTCCCCTCCCTCCACGCCCTCGACATCTCCGAAGAGTACCGCGCGAGACGGAACCCCGATCGGCGAGCGAGAAGAGGGGCGTGGAAGCGGACGAAACTTAAGGCGAGAGGCAAAAGAAAGCGAGCAAGAACGCGAGTGAAAAGTGAGAGCGTAGAAACTTTTCTGCGCCAACAACACCCGGCTATTTATAGGGGCCGAGAAACCCACCAGAACGGACCCCGAGGACACTATCCGATCGGCGCCACGTATGACGACGGTTCGCATTCAACGACCCGGATCAAGCTGCAAAAAACCAACCGCCGCCCCTTGCGTAATCCGGCACGATAGCAAGACCTCCAAGAACCGCCCCAGCAGCAATCCGGGGCAAAGTCGCTGGCGAGGTCACCCAAGAAACGACGAAACCGTGCGCGGGTCTCCCCTCAGGTTTTCTGATCCGCCCGGCAACACCGACCACACCCCGAGGGGGGCTACTGTTGGGGAGGGGCCCTCGCCATGGGACACCCAAGAGCCTTTGGGCCTACAAGATCGAGAACAGCACCCCCGCAGGCGCGGGGCGGCGAGAGATCGACACAGCACCCCCGCATGCGCGGGGGCGGCGAGATTGATACAACAGCGACCCCGCATGCGCGCTGGGGCGGAGACGATAAGCGGGACCCCCGCAGTGCCGGCGGCGAAGACAACAGCGAGATTCCCGCGCGGGCGCTGGGGGCGGCGGAGATCGACAAAAGAGCACCCCCGCAGCGCGGGGCGGTGGAGATCGACAACAAAGACCCCTCAGCGCCGGGCGCGGAGGTCGACAACAAAGACCCCCTCGTGCACGGGGAGGGGGGCGAGATTGATAACAAAGACCAGCAGCGTGGGGGGCGGTGATCGATACGACTTCCCAGCGCCGCGGGGGCGACGGAGATCGACAAGAAGATCCCCCCCTGCGTGGGGGGTGTTGATATTTCTTACACGATCCCAATTAGGGACGGCAAAAGAAATATATATGGGATATCTATCTAATCATGTTAGCTTGATATGGGATTAACCTCATGAGCCAATAGAGTGGAGTTAGGCGGTGTTAGTAGTGGATGTAACTTAGCAACCTTATCCAAAGTGGAGTTAATCTCACCAGATATGTACTCAAGGTATACCACTCATTTCTAGGCATTACCTATACACTAGTCTGTCACCCTAGCAATAACGCTAAGAAATGCGGGTATGGTATTCTTGATTGGCCTTGATAAAAGATTGAACATGATATCTCGCAAAGCGCCGTGATAGAAATACCAATTGTAGCACTTCACCGAGTAATCCGTGTATCGTATTTTATATTTTACCACGGGAAGGGAGTCTATGGAAAGGTAGAGAGGAAAGATGTCTAAAAGATTTATATAATGTGATTTAATTATGAGATCATCCACTTCACAAAGATAGTATAATGTAGAGTTGCCATAAGTATCTAACATTACTCAACAGATAAGTCACAGGGATAAAGATAATTATATAATTGATAAATACCCAAGTCTAAGATCATTAAGCTACTAGAATCATACAAGAAATTAGCATGTTATAAATTAGACTAGAATGAATATTCCTAAGATACCCCTAATCATACATGTCAATGAATACTACAATTAGTGCAATACATTTAGCTATCATGGCAAGGTTGGATTACTTCTACACATGGCAAGCATTACCAATGACCTAATAAGGACGAAACTTATCCACCACCGTAATTTGGCTCGACTAGTCCTACATTCGGAGGGTGGACTACAAAGGACTCAACAGAGACTGTCACTCCCGCGATCTACCACACGACTCGAATGTAGGGTGCAATTGCGTATAAACGTTGTATAAACACCACGCTTTACACATTGCTTATCACCCACATAGTGATCATCTATATGGATGCTATACAATTCCATGCATAAAATATAAAGCAATCTTACTAAACTAAATATATAATTACAGCAAAGCATAAACACATATCAATAAGAATATGATAATTATAAAGATCAAAGCCATAACAATTGTATTCTAGACATAAGAGTACTTACAGATTGAATACAAGAGAGAAGTCTCAAGAACGATCCTTGCTACTTCTTGACTAATCAGAACTCAAGATGAACTTGATCTTCAACTAGAACTAGTTAGATAGCTAATGACTACTAGTATGAACTAGAGCTTATGTCTAAACTTGGCTGGACTTGATGGGTATGAGTTGAAGTTGATAATGAAATTGTTGTTAGCCTCAGGGTCAGCTGGTCTTCTTATATAGTACCCGTCGATGAACGCCAATCCTTGGATCAAACCGACCTTGAACAACGGCGTAGAAACAACCTCAATGTCGGTACTTGAACCGACATAAAAATGTGAGGCCGAGAGGCAGACCCACCGGGCGGCCGCCCGGAGAGTGGCGGCCGCCGTGGTGGCATGCCACCTCGGCTTCCCCCTCTTCTCCCCGTCCCCTCCTCGTGTCTTCTAGAATGTTTTAGTCCACTTTTTCGGGTTGAGTTGATTCACGCACAAGTTTGGTCTTGATAAGTCTTGTATATTCTCGAACCTTCTCCATCTTTCTCTCGCATTTATCTATTAAGTCCCCTCAAAAGTCACGTAATACCAAAACTCGTGGAATTATGTTAGTTAGACCCCTAGACTTATGTTTTGTCGTTGACTTTAGCCCTTAATTCATGTTTTTAAACTTGTATTTTTATGCTTTAGTAGGTGTCAACAAGCTCCCCCAAGCTTACCTCTTGCTAGTCTCTTAGCAAGACACAAAATATTATAAACTACTAACTTGGATCGGGAGTTGCTACAACGCTATCACACCCTTAAAATACACATGCTTTCAAACAAAATTTCTCTCTAGAAAAAGATAAACTTTTTCAAACTTTAGTTATTCAATTACTTTCTTACCTTGTAGGACTTTTTATCTTTTTCAGTAATCTTTGGTAATTGAAAGATAGAACAGTCAAATCAAGCACTAAATCTCAAACTCTTTTGTTCAACTGTCCTTTTCCGAGTTTTTGCTAATTTTCAAATAAAACTCAAAGTTCCTCAAGATGACTCTCTCTCTAATCTCTCATTTATGGTATTTGTGGATCCTCTCTTTAGGCAATAATATAACGTTTGCCTTACTCTCATAGTATAATAATATTTTAACTAAGGCAATAGCTTACTATGCCTTTATCTCTCTTACCTAATATCTAAAGCTTATATATGTGGAGCTCATATGTAGGAGAAAAAATAATTTATTTTCTTACTAAACATATATTGTAAATTCAAGCAATGGATCCAAAGATACACATCACACTGATCAAGTGGTGCATGTGTATGGTGGATAGGAATATAAATGATATGGAATGTAGTAAAGTATGAAGTGAATAGAATATGATGGGAAATCTTACTTTTGCTCCTTTTAGGAATCTTCTCTCTTTTATAATTTTGGAGAGAACCCGGGTTGTATCTCTTTTTCTTTTCTTTTCTTCTCTCTCTCCTTTTTTTTTAATCAAGAGAGGTGGACTCTGCTGGCCCTGACTTGTGTCCATTATTTCCTCTCTTATAAAGATGTGGGTTCTATCGACCCTCTGACACTTGTCCATTATTCATCTTTATTTTTAGAGATGTGGGCTCTACTCGCCCTCGAACACTTGTTCATTTTTTCATCTCTTTTATTTAGGGAGGTAGGCTCTACTCGCCTCGTAGGACTATTGTCCATTTTTCATCTCCCTTTTCTTTTTAAAGATACACAACCCAAATCTCTCTCTTTTTTTTTTTTGCAATAACTTTTGAGAGGTATAAATATAATGGAGCTTTTGTAAGATATTGGCTAGCAATGAATGGGTGGATGGGTATAGTAAATATTTTTGGTTGCTCTCCCCGAGATAGGAGTAGAACATTTTTGTTGGATTAGAGTGAGTGGATGATAGTGAATAGAATGAGTGGAGTGTACATGATCAGCATGACAAGTTTCTAAGGGTCGACAAAGATTGAACAAACTCAATGCAAAAGCAAAATGACCTATATATCTATATATTTATTTTTCAAAAGATTTTCCTAATCTAAATAGCATGTATATTTGGTCGTGGTAGGAGGTTCACACTCTTGTCACACAGGAACTTATCATGTGATTTTTCAATTTTCGAAATATAAATCTCCGTAAATCTAGTGTCACTAGGAGTAAGATCAAATAGTAGCTCAGATTTTCATATATCATATCTGTCAATTACCTAGACTTCTTAGAGCAAACATTTGCAACTCATATGTTTTAAGTTTCAAAGTAAAAATTTATTTTACAAATGGAGCTTTGAAAGAAATTAAGCTTGAAAGCTAGGTACTAGAAAAGTATAACGACGGAGCAACTATTCATCATCTCCTTGTTGACAATTTTTTGGGTTCCTTTTAGTTGAGCAAAGTAAACTTTAGTGCGCACTCTCTCGATCCTTTTATTCTCACTCAAACAAAAGACTATATATAAACTATATAAAAAACTAAACTCTTATTAAACTTTCTAACAAAAATATTTAACTAATAATAGATATAGGTAATAAGATACTTATCCGGATAACTGGGTTTGCACTCCCCAAGCTAGATTGGAGTGTGGTCTTCAATGTTGAAGTTGAGGTAGTTAGCATCAAGTGACACTCGAACATATATCTTCTTCTCTTGAAATCAGAATCTCAAAATAGACAACAAAGCTAGTGGAACTTGGTTAAGTATTAGAGGTTAGCCACATTGCATAGGTTGTCTGGGATTTATTTTTAGATTTTTATTTTCCAAATTTTTATTTGATTTTCATATGTAAGATAAGATAAAATATTGATATATCTTTATTTTATTTTTATGCCACCACAAAAAATAGCATAGAGGTGTTTAGCCTCCGAGATATTAGCATGGGGCTTAAAGGTTTTCACAAAACAAAAGATAAAATATTTTTTGTTGTTTTCGAATGCACATATATGATACTAAAAAATGATATGGAAGATAATATGCAATACGAGGATTTAAATATGGATAACTTACCGACTTACCTTTCGGCGAGGATTTGGTGTTTTAGAGTCCTCGAACAAGACTTCAAATTCTCTCTTTACTCCCATGGTACATCGCTGATCACAATTGGTGGTACCGATGATTCTACTGTCTCTTCTTCGATGATGTTTTGGGAGATGTCTTCTTCTTCCTCCATCTTTTGGATGATGTACTCTTCTTTGAAGTAGTTGTTTCTTCTTTTTTTCCATAGATGTAGTAGGTGTAAGAGCTTTAGCTTCTTCACTCTCCTTTGCTTCTTCTATTAAATTCTTTTGTCCATCTTCTATTATGACGGCGACGAGCTGTCCCGGGTTTTCCCCTAGGATTTGTATATTCATTATAGCTATTAAAGTAAACACATACCTTCTCTTTAGGAAATTGGAAATGAATCTCTCCTGTATGGATGTAAATGATTGCACGAGTAGTGTTGAGAAACGGTCTCCCAAGCACTAGTGGAGGATCTACTTCTCTTCCCATGTCCATGACTATAAAGTCGGTGAGAACATAGTGGTCCTTAATCTTGATGGGTACATTCTTGGCAATTCCTTCAGAACTCTATAGGATTGGTCTCGCCATCCGTAGCTGCACAAATGTTGGTTGCAACAAACAATTTTCCAAATAATAATTCATATGTGGCCTTTGCCATTATGTTAACACCAGATCCAAAAGATCGCAATATGTATTATAGAAAGTTAAGCATTGAATAGAACATGCTATAGTAGGAGTATCCGGATCATCTTGCCGACGAAGCATTGGATATTCAAGTAAATGGTCATTATAAGATGTTGTTTTATTTACTACCATTACCTTTGTTGGTCATGTGCCATCTTGTTCTTGTTCGATTCTCGATTCTTCCTTCTATTTTGATTGTAATTCTCCATCTTTGATTCTATAATATATTGATTAGTATTCGTGGAATAAGTAAGGGAGTTTTGTACTTTGTCTTTGAAAGTGAATTTCTCCTTCTTCCCTTTGATATTGAAAACAATCTTCCCACCGTTCGAATAGATGATAGCTTTAGGCGAGCATAAGAATGGTCTACCCAATATGATTGTTGCTCTTTCATTTCTTCCAAAGGTCTACCACTGCGAGGTCTGCCGGCACATAAGAGCCTCCGATTCCCACACACACGTTTTCAAGGATCCTTCGGGATAACAAAATGATTGATCCGCAAGCCGCAAGCACATATTCGCTTTTCCAAAGTAGTTCATTACCATAAATCTTTTCATAAATTACCTTTGGTAGTATGTTGACGCTTGAGCCAAAATCACAGAGAGCATTGTCGAATGTGTGTTGTCCAATCCTCGACCGTGATGACCGGTCTTCCGGATCTTCCTTTTAGGTGGCATTGAGTCATCCAACCAACAACTTCCCCTCGTGGTCTCTCTATAGTAACGACCGCATTATAAATATCGACAAGGTTTGCGTTTCTAATTCTTACGGCTGCCCCGAATCTTTCCCCGTGTGGTTAGTGGAACGTATAACGAGAAATCTGAGATTCTATCATTTTATTAAAACTGTGCCGATTCTTTATAGTCAAGAAAAGCTTTCTAAACGAGTATTGATAAGTTCAAGAGCTTTATCATTAGTTGCTATCTTTCTTGACAGATTCTCCATGGTCTTACCTTGGTTAACAACAAGATCTCTTAAAGAAGGTTGATAAGTATTAAAATTGTTACCGGATTATTACCTTGGTAATTTCCTTGATAGTTACCTTGATAGTTGGGCCTCTGTTGATTCCAACCTTGATTCTCATTGAGGACGGAAATTATTGTTGTTATTGATAAAATTAATGTCCTCCGAGTTTTACGGACCATTCCTTCCAAAGTGTGGCCTAAGTTTCCACATTCTTCACATGTCATATGTGAGTCTTGAATTTGCATAATCGCTTTGGGTTGAAGATCTCTATCTTCTAGCTTTTTCATGATAAGGTCCATTTTAGCGAGATAGCATATCTACTTTTTTTAGCTGGTGCATTCCCCTCTTGCGAAGTTTGACTTTCTTCACTCCAACCTTGGTTGGAAGCCATTTTCTCCACAAGTTCGGTGGCACGAGTTAATGTAAGTGATAAGAAAGCACCACCACCTGCGGCATCCATAGTTTCACGAGCACTGGAATAAGCCCATGATAGAAAGTTTGCATCAATGGCCACTTCTCCATCCCATGGTGTGGACATTCTCGAAATATAATCTTGAAAACGCTCCCATGCTTCGTGGACCGATTCATCATGCTTTTAAGTTGAAAATTTGATATCTTCCCCTTAAGGCGTTTGTCTTACCCACAGGGAAAAAACTTAGCAAGAAAGGCTGTAGAACATATATCCCATGTAGTATTCTTATCTTTGGTAGCATAAAACCATTGCTTGACCCTTCCCAACAATGAGAATGGAAAAAGGCGAGCAATACGGCATCTTCGGCACGCCCTTCATAGTGAATGTGCTGCAAATCTCCGTAAAGTGTTGGAGATGAGCACTAGCATCTTCATGTGCCTTTCCACAAAATTGATTTGCTTGCACCATATTAATGAGCCCCGGCTTAAGCTCAAAGCCTTTATCTCCAATCTCTACCTTCGGACCAACAAGAATGTTTTCCGTGGTAGGAGCTGAAAAATTCACGAAGTGTCTTGGTTGCCATAGCTTCAAATTGAGATGTCAAGTCTTTAGTAACTTGATTAACTTCCGATTCAAGGGTCTTGAATTATCAGACAAAGATGATGATGATGGTGATGATGATGATGATGATGATGATGTAGGTGCTGGGGTTTGTCTGAGTTTTGCTTTGGCCTCCCTGATTAATTTTTAGGATCTTCAACAAAATTATCCGGAAGATTATTATTCATACATATATTTTCCCCGCATAAGATAAAAACAAAAAATAAAGAACAGGGTGAACCTGTTTGAGTATGTGATAATGGGTTCTCAATGCATTAGGTGATGTAAAGGGATCTCTCTTGTTTTCTTTATATGATGTGTTTATAGGATTTTTGGCTAGCACTCTTTCTAACTAATAAGTCAGAAACAATACCAACTTAATAGGAATAACACTGTCTAAGTTTTAGCTAATACCCTCCCAAACTAAAGATAGCTGGAAAGAAATACTAGAAAAAACTTTTGAAGTTTTGGAAACACATTTTCAAAGATAGAAAGATTGACTATGCTCTCCCAAACTAGGAAAGTTTTGAAAAACAAAGCCAAGATAAAATTTATTTTCTCTAAATAGACTACGCCTTCCCGAAGAACGGCCAGAAATACTTGTTGATATTTCTTACACGATCCCAATTAGGACGGCGAAAGAAATATATATGGGATATCTATCTAATCATGTTAGCTTGGATATGGGATTAACCTCATGATCCAATAGAGTGGAGTTAGGCGGTGTTAGTAGTGGGATGTAACTTAGCAACATTATCCAAAGTGGAGTTAATCTCACTAGGATATGTACTCAAGGTATACCACTCATTTCTAGGCATTACCTATACACTAGTCTGTCACCCTAGCAATAACGCCTAAGAAATGCGGGTATGGTATTCTTGATTGGCCTTGATAAAAGATTGAACATGATCTCGCAAAGCGCACGGATAGAAATACCAATTGTAGCACTTCACCGGGAGTAATCCAGGTATCGTATTTATATTTTGCCACAGGAAAGGAGTCTATGGAAAGGTAGAGAGGAAAGATGTCTAAAGATTTATATATTGTGATTTAATTATGAGATCATCCACTTCACAAAGAGTATAATGCAGAGTTGCCATAAGTATCTAACATTACTCAACAGGGATAAGTCACGGGATAAAGATAATTATATAATTGATAAATACCCAAGTCTAAGATCATTAAGCTACTAGAATCATACAAGAAATTAGCATGTTATAAATTAGACTAGAATGAATATTCCTAAGATACCCCTAATCATACATGTCAATGAATACTACAATTAGTGCAATACATTTAGCTATCATGGTAAGGTTGGATTACTTCTACACATGGCAAGCATTACCAATGACGAATAAGGACTAAACTTATCCACCAATCGTAATTTGGCTCGACTAGTCCTACATTCGGAGGGTGGACTACAAAGGACTCAACAGATTTGTCACTCCCGCGATCTACCACACGACCGGAATGTAGGGTGCAATTACGAGATAAACGTTGTATAAACACCACGTTTACACATTGCTTATCACCCACATAGTGATCATCTATATGGATGCTATACAATTCCATGCATAAAATATAAAGCAATCTTACTATACTAAATATATAATCACAGCAAGCATAAACACATATCAATAAGAATATGATAATTATAAAGATCAAAGCCATAACAATTGTATTCTAGATATAAGAGTACTTACAGATTGAATACAAGAGAGAAGTCTCAAGAACGATCCTTGCTACTTCTTGACTAATCAGAACTCAAGATGAACTTGATCTTCAACTAGAACTAGTTAGATAGCTAATGACTACTAGTATGAACTAGAGCTTATGTCTAAACTTGGGACTTGATGGGTATGAGTTGAAGTTGATAATGAAATTGTTGTTAGCCTCGTGGTCACCGGTCTTCTTATATAGTACCCGTCGATGAACGTCAACCCTTGGATCAAACCGACCTTGAACAACGGCGTAGAAACAACCTCAATGTTGGTAGTGAACCGACATAAAAATGTGAGGCTGAGAGGCAGGACCCACCTGGCGGCGCCCGGGGGGAGAGTGGCGGCGCCGTGGTGGCATGCCACCTCGGCTTCCCCTTTCTTCTCCCCGTCCTCTCCGGTGTCTTCTAGAATGTTTTAGTCCACTTTTCGGGTTGAGTTGATTCACGGACAAGTTTGGTCTTGATAAGTCTTGTATATTCCGAACCTTCTCCATCTTTCTCTGCATTTATCTATTAAGTCCCCTCAAAGTCACGTAATACCAAAACTCGTGGAATTATGTTAGTTAGACCCCTAGACTTATGTTTTGTCTTTGACTTTAGCCCTTAATTCATGTTTTTAAACTTGTATTTTTATGCTTTAGTAGGTGTCAATAGGGGGCGATGAGATCAACGACGGCACCCCCGTGGACGCCTTTGAGGGGGCGGAGGCCAAAGCTAGGCGACCGCACGAGGATCCCGGGCGCGGGCCAAGAGCGGCGGAGCCAAACAAGGCCAAGTCCGAGGGCGGCCGGGGGCAAACCCTCTGTAAGCCCTAGGCGTGTTGAAGCATGTGCTTTTACCCTTGTGCCCTCAACAGGGTTTGAACCAAATCGCCCTTTGCGGGCCCTAGCCGTAAGAGGAACATATGCTTTGTCCCAATTTGTAACTACAGTAAATACCAACCAGATGCCTATAAATACCGGACCGACGGGACGTATGAAGGGACGGCCGGTGGACACTTTTATGACCTATTAATACAAAAAGCGACTTTCTGGGATCCGAGCCGACCACACGCGCCCTTCACCGGGGCCCACCTGTTCTCTCCCCCGTGGGAAGTCCTCGCCCCTCCCCGCCACCCACGTGGCGAAGGCTAGAGGGGCGGGATCTTTATCCCCCACGCTTGGCGCCCGTCCGTGGGGTTTCAAACAAAAAAGCCATGCCAGCAAACACCCGGCAATGCGCGAGGAGCATCTACCCCGCCGACGGGGGTCATCCTCCACTCCCCGAGCGGGCCCCTCCGCCGGGACGCAGCCCCGCCCGAGACGCACCCGCCTCGGGGCCGAAGACGCGGTCCCCGTCACCAACCCGGGGCAGGGCACGGGCCACCCCCGCCCGGGGTCAAGCACGGGGGCCCCCAATCGAACATCTCCGGGCAACCGAAGTCCCAAGAACCCACCCGCCACGGAAATTGGGCAAGGCCGGGGTCCGTGGTGCAACAGCCGGCCGCCGGCCGCCCCGACGCCGGTTTTAAAGAGTTATAAAAAAATGGACCAAATTTTCATGGATCAAATAGCTCTGCTCAAAGCCTTAGGCGACCGTTGTCGATGGCCAGGGAAACTTTTGTGCAAAACTGTTGGGGAGGGGCCCTCGCCAAGGGACACCCAGAGCTCCCGGGCCTACAAGACGAGAACAGCACCGCCAGCAGCGGGGCGGCGGAGATCGACAACAGCACCCCGCAGCGCGAGGGGCCGGATGGATAACAGCACCCCCCAGCGCGGGGGCGCGAGATCGATAGCGGGACCCCGCAGGCGTGGGGCGGCGAAGACCACACTGCGAGACCCGGCAGCGGCGGGGCGGCGGAGATCGACACAGCACCGCAGCGCGCGGCGGAGATCGACAACAGCACCCCCAGCGCGGGGGCGGCGGAGATTGACAACAGCACCCCGCAGGCGTGGGGCGGCGGAGATCGATACGAGACCCGCAGCGCTGGGGGCGACAGCGAGACCGACAAGAAGATCCCCGCAAGCGTGGGGCGATGAGATCAAACGACGGCACCCCCGCGGCGACGCGAGGAGGGCGGCGAGGCCAAAGCTAGGGCGACCGCACGAGGATCCCGGGCGCGGGCCAAGAGCGGAGCCAAACAAGGCCAAGTCCGAGTGGCGGGGGGCAAACCCTACGTGGCCCTAGGCGTGTTGAAGCATGTGCTTTTACCCTTGTGCCCTCAATAGGGTTTGTACCAAATCGCCTGCGCGGGCCCTAGCCGTAAGAGGAACATATGCTTTGTCCCGATTTGTAACTACAGTAAATACCAACCGGATGCCTATAAATACGGACCGATGGGACGTATGAAGGGACGGTTGGTGGGCACTTTTATGACCTATTAATCCAAAAGCGACTTTCTCGGGATCCGAGCCTCACGTGCCCTTCACCGGGGCCCACCTGTTCTCTCCTCCCGTGGGAAGTCCTCGCCCTCCTCCCCGCCACCTACGTGGCGAAGGCTAGAGGGGCGGGATCTTTTTCCCCACAAAAACTTTGTCAGAACCCATAAGTTGGTGCCCCTATGGCAATTAATTGGACTTATGTTTAACTCATTCTCGTTGCCCTTAGGCTATCTCCAACAAGGAATGCAAACTCCAAAATGCATGAGCTATAGTGCTTGTGCCTCCTCAAAACACCCTCCAATAGATGATGTAGACAGCCATCGCATTCTGCGGGTACTCTCCCAATGGATTGGCAAAAATACGTCGTCTCTCCCCGCCGATGCAAACATCCGGTGGTGGCCCGCTTGCCTCTCACCTCCACGCCGGGAGGAGGAAGGAGATCGGGGGCGCGGGCGACGTCGTGGGCGGTGACGAGCTCGGCGAGGAGCGCGCGGAGGTGCCACAGGGGCACGCAGTGACGATGGTCCGCGTTCCCACGATAGCCCGCAGAACGGGCGCGATCGGGTTGTACGCCAGTACGCCGTGGCCCGGCGCGCTCCCGAGCGCCGGCGGTCCATCCTGGCCCCGCTGACGGGGGCGGTGCGCGAGCGCGGAGGCGGAGAGAAGTGCGCACCGGGCCGGGCGGAAGGGGCGGTGCCAATGACGGCACTGTGGTGGCGGCGGTTGTATATCGGGAGGAAGAAGGAGAAGGGTAGAAAATTAATTTTGTTTCACTTTCAGATTCCCGATGCAAAAGTGCCAAAGAGAAAGATTTCTTATATGTAGGCTTACCCGATTTATGAAAAACGCAAGGGCCTAGGTGCAAAGTTCTATAGTTATGGGTTTTCCTATGAGTGAAATGCACACTAGATACATGAACTTCTTGGGGCGCAAATAGGTCCATGGACTTAGAAACCGGTCATCTAGCCCTCTTGAACTTGCGAACCCGTTCACCGTAGGTCCAACCCGGTTTTGCATGGTGGTTTTCCCCGGCGGTTTTGCATGGGCGCCGCGATGCCGATGTCGGCGATGATATCAAGACTCCTTTTTTATTTGCAAAATTGATATCTTTTTATTCGAGCTCCAAATATAGCAAATAATATATCGCTTTGATCGTCTTGATGAGCTCTTTACAATGGTGTACTCTGTTTTGTTATTTGAGATATTTTTATTTCATAAAAAATTAAATATTTCCATAAAACAAGTGACATAATTTTCACTCTTCGTCCCGAAGGTTTTTTGTGCAACAAGTGAGAAAATATATCACTTGTTTTATATAAATATTTAATTTTACGTGAAATAAAACTATATCAAACAACAAAACGGACTACATCATTATAAAGAGCTTTGTCGAGACGATCAAAATTGATATATTATTTGCTACATTTTGAGCTCGAATAAAAGATATTAATTTTGTAAATAAAAAAGGTAGTGTCCATGCAAAATCACCCGAAAACTGCCATGCAAACCATGCAAAACCGGATTGGACCTGGGGTGAACGGGGTTCGCAAGTTTGAGGGGGTCGGATGGTCGGTTTCTAAGTTCATAGACCTATTTGACACAAATGTAAGTTCACGTGCCTACCGTGCATTTCACTCTTTTCCTATTCTGTTGGAGATGGGAATTTTTTTAGTAGGTGAACTTACACTGTTATGCGTAACTGTTGGAGACCGCCTTAAACTTGAAACAAGGCTACGATACCCATTCGGTCAGCTTATATGGCCAGCGCCAACAGCTTCTCCCCTTCTCCTGGGCCGAGCCTCTACTTACCTAATAGGCCAAGCCCACTAACGCACACAAATCACAAGGCGATTTGAGTCGCCACCTGTCAGACGCAGGAGCAAGTGCTCAAGCCCAGCAAGCCACACGGCCCGCAACAGGGCAACCCCTCATCGAGACCGCAACAGGGCGTCGGGCAACCGCGGAGGGGAGCGGAGCCGTCGGCTGCGGCTCGTCGACGTCGAGGACGGCGGACCTCACCGCCGCGGTTAGCCCCCTTACCCCCTCACCCTCCTCTAAGCCCCCTTCTGTCACTCCGAAACGCGCGACACCTCGCCGCCGGTCCCGACCACCGAGCTCCACGGCGCCGCCCTCACCGTCTGAACCGATACAGGCCACCAGCCGCCGCCGCGCGTCAACCTCGGGGAGACTGGAGTGGTGCACCGGCGTTTCGGCGGCTTGAGGATTGAAGGACGGCTGCCTCATCGGAGCCCTCGTGCAATGTATGTATCTCCTATTCCCCTTAGTAGTTTTTGAATCAGTGCGATGTGGCTGTCTCTGCAATGTATGTAGTGTGGCTTATATGAGTAGATCTGTTTTCTGATGTGGTCCAGTGCGCTAGTTAGTTCTTCTATAGTTGGATTCGATTGTTTGGTGGTGGACTAATGCTGATAATATGGTCAGTTTTTGGTATGGTTCTGTGATTTATGGTTACCAGAGGCTCCTCATATAAATACTTTGTTCATTTATGTTTAACAGTTACACATCATAGATTCATAGTTATTGTCTTAGTGACGATTATATTGCTCTTTGTATTATGTAGATGAAGGCTGCGGCTGGAGAGGAGCTGTTGGTGGACTCTCGCAAGGCTCTGTTCATCCGGCGTGCACTGGTGAGGCACATTGCTCCCTCTCCTTCCTCCTCTTGTGTCAAGACTCTGCGAGGAATCCAACGATAATAGTTGGAGATTAGTGGGATTTTGGAAGAAGGGGAGTAGGGTTCAGATGAGCAGGAGAACTATGAGAACAGGGAAGAAGTAAATTTGATTAATCCATGTTCTACCTTTTTGGACCCGGCGCTCTTAATTTTGGGCTTAAAAGGACTCTGCTACTTCCAGCCCTGTGTTTTACAAAACACTCTTGCAAATAATTATACATATAATATAATGATCAAATATGGATGTACATGTGTATACTTATATCATCATCGTCATACTCATGTTAGCCCTGACTTTGCTCTTCCCTTGAAGACCCTTATCCTGGAGGGAAACTAGACTGACGAAGAATGTGAAATTACTAAACTGCTAACTGAAACACAGCTAGGAATCTTCAGACTATTTCTCTTGAGCATGATCATGGAGGCAAGAGTGAAGCTTTAGAAGATGTGTGTTGTTAGTGCACTAAGCCAGATCAAAAAATCCATTGAGTTCAATCATATGTACAAGTAGTGCAGTAGAACTGGTCACAAAGTTTTGCTGCCTCTGATCATGCCAGCTACTGCTCAAAATAAATCCATCTCCAGTTAGCCCATTTTCTGATTTTTTTCTGTGACTGGTTGTGCAATATCACAAACAATTGGGTTACCGCATCTCTGAAATGAGAGCACAGTCCTCAAACCTGTCTTGGAGAGGCACCTGTTCATGTAATGTAACAAATTGTCAGAAAAAACGTTGAGATGACTAAGCCACAACATCACCATGAATTTGTATTTGAGGCCTGTTAAAAATACTGGCACATGTCAAAACTCTTTAATATTCTTGTGTTGGCAAATTGAATGCAATTATATGTTGAATAGACATAGAAGACCGCTGTAGGGTGCTTGTCAATAGCCAGTTACACTTCAGCTTAAAGCTGTCCAGTTCAATTATATTTGCACCATGAGAGTTGAATTTAGCAAACTCTGTCCTTGTGCAATTGCTCCGACTCTACCACAATTTTGGAGAGAATTTTCAGATATGTTTTTCTGACAGTTGTGGAATTTTCCAACATTTGTGTATGGAATCTTTATAATATCTTGCATATTCTGTAGATAATTAAGCAATAATTTTTAGTGTGGTTCAGATGTCCAAACTGTATATATATTGCTGTAACTAGTACTCCCAGATCAGACAACAATGAACCTCCTGTAACAGATTCATTTCACTGCTTCTGCTTGAACATTACACGGATGTGTCCTGTTGCCCTGCTTTTCCTAGGAGTTTCCTAAAGTCCAGGATCTCATGGTACACCTGTATAATATCAAAATATCCATAACAATTTGGTAGATTGGTCTCACGAACACCAACACCATAGTTTAAAGATTCATTGGATCGGTTACTGCAAGGGCCATTCTTATCCAACGAAAAGTATGGTGAGGGAGTGGAAGAGAAATACTGTAGTTGTTTGTTTGCTGCAATATTAACTGACAAAATGGAACTCTGAGGGGCATGCAAAGCAGCAGAAAGTGTGTATGCACAATGGACTGACGTGTGACTAGTGGTTTGGCTCATGATATAAATTTGCATAGTTTCTATTAGCTGATGCCATGTATTACTGTAAGATTAGATAGACCTTATAGTGGGGTTTTCGCTTTATAAGAGATATAGATTGTTGACTCATACTTGAATTTTGGATTTAGATTAAGTTCTTATGATATTGCAGCATACTTTTTTTGCACCAATTGTTGTCCTATTGTATGATCTTCGTCTTTCTTTTTCTTGCATACAGCTAGAACATTATTTGTTTTGCCTGCTGCCTTGTCTTTACTCTTATCGCTTATCTCTACCATGCAGGATGTTTTCTTCGTTGTGTACCTGCTGTTTTCTATTGGCATGGTGGTAGTGATGGTATTGGTATCAGATAACTGGTGGGATCCTTGGCCCGGTGTGGTTATCATGTCACCTGTGTGCATAGCTACACTTTGGTTGACACCCAAGATGAAAAAGGTCTATGTTGGGCTCTATGCAACCAAGGACAGCAGGAAAGAAAGGGACAGAGCATGTGAGAAATAAGCCAATGAGGGGCATCTTGTAGTTAATATATGTAGTTGTAGTGTTTGTTGACTTGGTATATGTTGGTAGTAGCACTGTACCTGTTAGCTTTCTGGAATCTGCACCATTGCCAAATAATTAACCAAATAAGAACAATGTTGGTGCATGTGTGTCATGGAGCAAAGTTGATGTGGTACATGAAGTTAACAAGTTCATTTGCTGCAATTTGTTTTTAAATTTCACTTGGCTATTTGCTTTGTTGGGGGTCTGCATGCAAACTGAATACTGTTTGATGGATTTGAGTAGACAATGGCCTGTATCTATGCTCTTGTAGTTCTACGTAAGATCATTACTGTATGAGTTGTTTAGCCATGCGGTGGAAGGTGGATGAGGCCTATCTTTTGATTGTTTGTGTAATTAAAATATTAGAAAGAGATATAGATGCACTGCTTTGCCCATCAACAGATGTATTTCCTATGGTACAGGAAGTATTTTCTTCTTGATTTGAATTTGGCAATATGACATTGCTTTGCCCGAATGCCCCTTCCTGTATTCCCTACATTACTGATTGTTGCATTCCTTGCATTATGATATATATTCCTTCCATTCCAGGTTCTAAGCAATTCTAATTTTATTTTCACTCCTTACATAATAAAATACTGGCTCCATTCCAAATCATATCTAATTCTAATTTTCTTGGTTTCAAGAGGCTATATATGGCTGGCAACAAGCTTATATGAATGTATAATTGTACAAATCTGTGAGATGTGTTCTCACCACATGGGCAACAATCGCTGTACCTAACCCAGGGGCAAGGGCCAACATAAGCAACACATAAGCCTCCTCAAACTTTGGCACAACATATATATATGTTCCAAGTTTATAACTAGCATCTAGGAACCACAGGAATGTTTAGAAACCAATAATACAAGCCAGGAGTTCATCATGAAGAAACATGGTGCAGGTTCTAATAAGGAGCAGAGTACACTGAAATTTTGATACAGCATGTTCGTATAGACTAGCTTGGGTGAACATAAGAGCCGATGTACACACACTGGATCACATGGCACGACGGTACCATGTGACGATGTAGTCTAGCACTCACGCGCATTGAAGCCAACACAATTTGAGCTGTGTCACTGTTCAAGAAGAAACTTGGATCAGAAACTGTAATTTGCAAGAGGTTGTAAGTTCATGAATGATTATATTTTTAGTATTCGGTTGATGTTAATAATCTTATGGAGACAAATTATCTCATGCCTAAAGGCATCTTAGTTTCCAAGAGAAGAACCATGTACAAAGGGATATGCAAAGCACAACATACATCAAGACAAGAAACTAACAAAACAGCAGATGAACCAGCAGAACATATACCAAGATACAAAACAGAGTCTCTACTGGTGGCCAGAAACAGAGTCTCCACTAGGAGTAGCAGACACGGTTCAGTACCCTAAACTACGTCCTATCGATGTATAACACATTCAACTAAAGAAAAAGCAATATCTGCTAAAATATGTTGGGATAGTTTGATCATTCCCAAAGGAAAGGAGGACATTTACGACTTGACTTGGAAAGCAAAATACAATAGAATTAGAAAATCTCTGAAGTTGGCAAAATTTAGATGTACTAGAATGGTTGGTTGATATGCACGAGTAGCAACACCATCAGTTGGTATATGATAGATCAGAGGGTGCCGAGAGAGTACATACATGGCATAGTTCGCATTCAAATCCTGGTCTCATTTAAGTGCAAGCAAGGCTTAGTTTGTCCAAATCATTATTAACTGCCTGCACGGCCATTTCGGCCTCCTCCTGCTGTTTCTCGTCTTCTTTGTCTTGTGTGGACACCATCTTTTCCTTTTGGTTGAAAATTTGAATTAAACCAGTAATTAATTAGGAGATAGAAATAAATAAAGAGCTATTAACTTGATCAGAACTACAAAATACTCGTCGTACCTTATTAAATTGTAGCATGCGAAACCTGGGATGGTTGGGATGTACCTTGCAAGACTTTCTCAGCGCAGCGCGCGCTGCATCCACCTCAGTGGGAGACATGCCTTCACAGTCCATATGCCCATAGAGCACACGAAGGGAAGGCAGGTACTCCAAGCCAATATTGCCACAATGACCATCGTTATCCTTTAAAGCCCGCAGTGGGATAGAGATATCAAGCTCTTCAAGATTTGGCATCACAGCAAAAGGTGAAACTTTATTGGAGTCTTCGTTGCTTCTCCCGGAGCCGAAGGGCATGACACCTTCTCCATTCCAAATATGCAATGAAACACTAGTGTCCTCCTGGTTGGTGTGCTCAAACTTGATCATTGTGCTGATCTCGAAGTACCTCAACTTCTCAAAGAAGCAGCCATCACTGTCATTGATATTATTTGCTGTTATTGTGGACTCTGTTACAAGTCTAACAAAACAGAGCACCGGTAATCCAGCAAGGAGTTTCAGATCCTGCTCATCCATAGTAGTCACCTGCAGTGTCAAGTGGGTCATGTTGGGAAGACTGGAGGCATTAATGCATGACGGCCATTTAGACAATTTAATGCAATCACATGACAAAAGTTGAAGAGTTTGTGGGAGCACAAATCCCACTGCTTCCCACATGGCTATATCGGCACCCCAACCTAAACCATCAGTGCTGAACACAAGGTCCCTCAGTTCTCGCAGGTTGCCTAGCTCCTTCAAAAATATCTTGGGCTTACTAGTGGAACCATTGTATATTGTTAGCCTCTCTAGGGAAACCAGCTTCCCAATCACATCGGGTATCATGTTGTCCACAATGAGCTGGACCAGATTTGTTTGGTGCATAATGCTTGCTGGCAACGTTCCGCGCACATCTAGTGTTTGTAGTAACTTTAGATTCCCTATTTGTTTTGGGAGCTCTAGGACATGACCTTGGCATTCTATCCCAAGATACCTCAAGGGCAGCAAATCACCAAGATGCTCAAGCTGCCAACCTTCCTTAGACTTGCATTTCGTAATCTCAAGCACACGCAAAAATTTAAACATCAAAACTGGTCCTGGCTATCAATAAAACACAAGAATGCAGTATATGACCTCACTTTTTGCCATCCTAGTCAGCATAGCTTCAGAATTTAGTGTGCCCGGTTGTTCTATTATGGTGGCCTAACCGACGGAAATTGCTTAGTGCAAGTGTTCCTTTAACATTGTCACCTGATATAGCAATGAAGTTTTCTTCAGATGAAAGCTTACACAACGGATCCGTAACCATATCATGAACACGACAGCCCATTACTCTACCAGCAACCCACTTACTCTCCACTGCCTGGATCAAGCTTCTATTAATGAGATCGTTCAAATGTCTTTCTCCAATCTCAAATAATCTTGTCCCCTGATCTTCATTGACAAATCCTTTAGCTATCCAGTTCTGGATCAACTCATGCTTTTGGATTTTATAATCTTACGGATATGTACATAGATATAGCAAGCACATCAAATGTGGAGGTAGATCATAGTAGCTAAATGAAAGTATCGTCATCGTATCTTCAGCTTCTATGTTATCTTTAGTGTCAAAACTAATAGAGTTGTACACCTTAAACCATTCACACTCTGGTTTACCAGCCAACAAACTCGACATTGTAATGATTGCTAATGGTATACCAGCACATTTCTTTATAATTCTATCAGAAACGTCATCTGGTTCCTTCTGAAGGTACTTCCCACTTACACCAAATATCCTAGTATAGAATAATTTCATGGAGTCATCATTGGGAAGTGGTTTGAGCTTGTAAACCTCACCAGCTTCTCCAAAGCAACATCAAACTTACGAGTAGTTATAACTACTATACTTCCACAATTATTCTCAACAAGTGCTAGTTTGATTCTTTTTCCAAGTCTGTACCTCCCATACATCATCAACAACAATAAAGTACCTATCAACGTCAAAGTATGAGCACCATTGGTTACTTACGATTTTTTGGAATTTCTATAGCAACAATAATTTTCTAACATTAAAATTAGTTTCCATTACAAATGCACTATGCACTATTGTGTTGAGAATCTTCCCGAGTAGCAATCATGTTTTTTTTAAAGTAATTTCGGATGAGTGGAATTAAAGAAAACCTAAAATTTTGGTCATATGTATGCAAATTACAGACCAACACTACTACTTGATTCGATTTTTCGGTGACGGTTTTTTAGATTTTTCGTGGCGGTTTTGAAACCGCCACGAAGGGAGGGTCATCGAAAATCGGGAGATTAACGTGGCGGTTTTGGGACCCCAAAAACCGCCACGGTAAATAAATAAAAAAGAGAGAAAAATCCAATCTGAAACCCTAACGGGCCCGGATCCGGGCCGCCGGCCTGTTAGGGTTTTCGGCGGCCGCCGCCACGAGCACCGGGCCGCGAGCTCCCATGCCGGATCCGCCTGCCCACCGCCGCTGCCATGGCGAGATCCGCCACCGGGGAGATCTGCGGAGGAGACGGATTGGTGAAGAGCTCCCATGCCGCCACGCCGGATCCTCCGGGGCGCGAGCTCCACGCCGGATCCGTATGCTGCGTGCCGCTGTCGGGATGGGGAGCTCCGGGCCGCCGCGCGCCATGGCTCCCGCCCGAGATCCGCCTACTTGAGACCGCGCGCCGCTAGAGCTCCGCCCGTGATCCGCCCCGGCTGGGCTGTGCGCCGCCAGGAGGACGAATCCCCACGCTCGCTGCCGCCGTCGCCGGGAGGGGAGGGGGGAGAGAGGGCGCCGGTGTCTGTTGTGTGTGCGTGTGTGTGTGTGTGTGTGTGTGTGTGTGTGTGTGTGTGTGTGTGTGTGTGTGTGTGTGAGAGAGAGAGAGAGAGAGAGAGAGAGCAGGGACGAGTGCATGAGAGGAGGAGGCGTCGGTGGAGGGAGTGAGATGTGTGTAAAACTAAGTCCCCGTATATATAGTTAGGGATGTTATTGGGCTCTTTGGACGGAAAGTCTAGGCCTCATTTACGGTGGTGGTTTTTTTTAAAGACCGCCACGGTTAATGGATTTACCGTGGTAGTTATTAAAAACACCACGGTTAATAAAAAATAATCGCCACGGTTAATAGAGGCATTAACCGTGGCGGTTTCCCAAAAACCGTCACGAAAAATGTTTCCAAACATCGTGCAAAATCAGTTGTGTAGTAGCGCAAAGGGCCTCTTTGAAAAGAACTAAATATTTAAGGCCATGTCTTGGTACACAAGTTACACATCTAAGGGCATGCTGCAGCAACAGGGGGACCTAAAACCATTCTTCTTCCTATATAACATACCCCTAATCTTTATAGTATATAATTTCAATGTTTATAGCTTCTTATTGCGTATGCATAAAAGATTTTTATAGTATAATTTCAATATTTATAGATTCAAAAGTAAAATATGACAAAACTAGCAAGGTACCATTTTGAATAACCAATGCTTAAGTAGTTAATAAAACTTTGATTCTATGAATATCCTTTTTATATCCCTAGTGAATTAAATCTTCCGGTGTTCTATCAAATGAATTACATGCATCTTTATTATATTTGGTGAGTAGAGAAAATCAATCTCAAGAAGCTGTGTCTGGCATAGATAATGCAGAGATAATATTTTTAGTATAACCGGCAGCATAGAGCAAATTAGTTATATCAACTAACTGTGGAGCAACATCATCTTAGAAGGCACTCGCTAATTACAAATTACAATTTAATGGCAGATGTGTACCTCTTGTTCTGTAGGAATTCTCGGACTTCACGAATGAGGAGATCAACACCTCTTCCTGTGTTATGAATGTTCCCATACTTATTTTTGTCAAGATCGAAGAGAATGTCCTTGAAAACTTTTACCAAATCATGATCCCAACAAATTGAAACAAAAGCCCCACAATTGTATTGCGAATTAAGCTTGTCATACAGTGCGTTGGCAAGAGTGGTTTTGCCCAATGCACCAACTCCAACAACAGAAACCTTCTTGATAATCTTCTTGTAAGGCACATCATCAACCGGTTGGCATAGATTCAGCATAGATATGAGCTCGTCCCTTGTCGACACCAATAAGTTGGGTTGCCTCTTTGTACATAGAAGCAAGACGAGGATCAATAGTGGACGTTTCTCGCAATCGGCTTGGACATAATGATCTCATCGAGCTTGTACTTCTTACGCCTTTCAGCTACCTCCTCAAGATGCTTCTTTATATCCTTGATGGCACCAACAATACCACGGCAAGCCTGTTAGGAACCCTAACTCCGACGAGATATATTACCAGCTACAAGTTCACCTCGCGCCGTGGTCCGACGAGGACCCGACTTCCTCTCCTCTCTCAACCAGTTTACTTCAGATACAAGTTGATAGATGATCCTCTCCTCACCACGCACTCAACATTAATACTCTCCTCACTCTGCCTCTTGGGCCTCGCATCGGTTACAAGCCTACTCAAGGCCTTGAGTACGGGAGCTTTGGCGACGGGCCCTGGTGCTCTTCCTCCGTATGGTGTTGCTCACACGGCCTAGGTGAGGGGTGGTGACACTCCACCCCCCCCCTTGGCGGCGGGCGTGTCCCCACGCCGAGCTCCGAGGGAACTGGCTGCGAAGAGGTTCCTCGTCCTCCCCCGTGGCCGAGAGGCGTCGAGGCCAGCCCACTTGACGAGCACTTGTGGCACCGCACCATCATGACGAGGATGAAGACGACGGTGGAGAACTGCTTCCGGGTACTGATGTTGCAAGCCGTCGTCCGACTCCAAAACAAGTAGGCAACATAGTATACTTGTTAGAAGGAGCAGGTTTAAGTAATGAAACATGAAATACCGGGTGAATTGATGATGATGGTGGCAGCTGGAGCTTGTAGGCCACTTCACCAATCTTGGCAATCACTTGGAAAGGCCCATAGTAACGGAAAGAAAGTTTCTGATGAGCCCGTGGTGCTAGGGAGGTCTGATCATATGGCTGCAACTTTAGGTAGACGAAATCCCCAATCTTGAATGATCTTTCGGAGCGTTTCTTGTCGGCTGGTGCTTCATGCGCAACTCGAGCCTTGAAAAGGAGGTGTTGGCGGACAGCTTCCAAAGATAGTAGTCCTCTCTGAGAGCATAGCATCCACATCTGGTGACTGGGACACTTCAACTGCTGTGAGACCAAAGTGGCGGGCTGGATGTCCGTACAGAACCTCAAGTGGAGTCTTGTTGAGTGATGATTAAAGGCTGGTATTATACCAGAACTCAGCCAGGGAGATGAACTTGGACCAGAGACGTGGGCATGATTGCACAAAGCAACGTAGAAACATTTCCAGGCATTGATTTACTCGCTCGGTCTGGCCATCGGATTCTGGATGGTATGCTGAACTCATTGACAGGATAGTATCAGCCACTCGAAAGAGCTCCTTCCAGAATAAGGATGTGAAGATCCTATCCCTGTCACTAACAATGATCTTTGGCATGCAATGTAAGCGGTACACACTGTCAAGAAATGCCTGTGCAACTGTCTGAGCTGAGAACGGATGGGCGAGTGGCACAAAATGGGAATACTTACTGAATTTGTTGACCACCACTATCAGACAGTTAACAGATCCCGAGCGAGGAAGGCCTTCGATGAAATCCATGGTACAAACTTCCCAGGATTCAGCAAGGACTGGTAACGACACCAACATGCCAGGATAGCGAGATCTGTCCGGCTTGGCCTGCACACAAACTGTACAAGACTGAACGAAGGACTTGACATCGGCCTTCATTCCGCGCCAAGAGAATAGCTTCTTCAGTTTACTGAATGTCACAGGGAAACCGAAGTGGCCCCCAAGTGCACTGGAATGCAGGGCAGCCATCACTTTATGCTGAATCTCTGAATTGTTGCCTAACCAGATACGACCCTTGTGTCGGAGCACACCATCTTTCAATGTAAACGGTGGCTTAGAGGTAGGAGCAATGGCAAGCTCGCTGATCAGCTGTGAGGAGGCTGGATCCTGGTCATAACCGGCAACCACCTTAGAAATCCATGTAGGTGAGGGAGAAGATAGTGCATGAAGATGAGCTGGTGGACAGGGATGCCTTGACAATGCATCTGCTGCCAAGTTAGAACTGCCTGGTTTGTATATGATCTTGTACTGCAATCCAACCAACTTAGTGTACAGTTTGAGCTGCCAAGGTGTATGCAGCCGTTGGTCTGTAAGATGAGACAAGCTCCGCTGGTCAGTGAATATTATGAACTCACCATGTTGCAATTAAGCACGCCAATGGTCCACTGCGACAAGGACTGCCAAGTATTCCTTATCGTAGGTAGATAGGCCACGGGTACGAGCTCCCAACGCACGGCTGACAAACGCCAGAGGGTGGCCGTCTTGAAGCAGAACTGCGCCAACGCCTGTGTCACATGCATCTGTCTAAATTTGGAACCGCTTCTTGAAATCGGGCGGGGCAAGAACTGGAGTAGTCGTCGAGCCAACTTCGAGCCGAGAAAGAAGTGTCATGCGAGAGGGGTCCAAATGAATAGAGTGCCCTTCTTGATAAATCGACAGAGGGCGAGCCAAAACCGCATAATCTGCGCATGAATTTTTCGATAATAGCCGGCGAGGCCCAAGAAACTACGGAGTCTGTTTGAGATCTGTAGGAACAGCCCAGTTTTTATCGATTCAACCTTGCCCGGATCTGTTGCTACCCCTTCTGCACCGATGATGTGACCAAGATAGCCAATACTCGATTGAGCAAAATGACATTTGAAGAGTTTAACTTGCCATTGATACTTGGCCAACAGTGAAGCACTTCTCTAAGATGCAAGAGATGTTCCCGGTAGTTGGCACTGTAAATTAAGATATCATCGACGAATACTATTGCACGGCCTATGCAAAACTGGATGCAAAGTGCTATTCATGGCTCCTTGGAAGGTGTTGGGCGCCCCCGGTGAGGCCAAAAGACATAACCTCATACTCAAATTGCCCCCAGTGGGTCTGGAACGCCGTTTTATGTTGTTCACCAGCGCCCGGTTTGATCCCGATTGAATCCAATCGGCGGAGGTCAAGCACGAGAAAAAAAGTAGCACCAGCCAATTCATCGAGTAGCTCATCGATGACAGGGATTGGGAACTTAGATTTAACCGTGAGGGCATTCAACATACGGTAATCAACGCACATGCGCCATCCCTCCATCCTTCTTGCGCACCAGTAAGACAGGGGATGAGAAGGCACTCTTGCTCGGGAGGATCAGACCTTTCTGCAACAGGTCAGAGACTTGAGCTTCAATCTCTGCTTTAAGAACATGAGTATATCTGTATGGTCGAGCAGAAACCGGTTGGGCACCAGGAATGAGGGGAATTGTGTGATCACAGGTCCTGCGTGGAGGTAGTCCTGTAGGTTCAGAGAAGACATCAGAGAATTCATCCAGGAGCAACTGAACCTCAGGAGGTATTACGATCGCACGGAGGAGTAGCATCGGCTAGATGGTATAACTGAACCACAGTAGCTGAAGAAGGCTCAGGCTGGTTCCCATGAAGCATGATGATCTTAGACCCATATTGAATTTGTATTCATTTCTGAAGCCAATGCACTTTCATCGGTGAAAAAGCAATCAACCAGTCCATACCAATGATGAGATCATAAGAGCCAAGTGCAAGCACTTTAAGGTTGGAGTGGAACTCATGTCCCTAAATAGACCAGACTGCCATGGGAATTTCTAAAGTGCAAGTGATTGCATTACCATCAGCAACCTTGATAGCCATAGGCTCTCAGTAGTGGTTGTACACCCCGCAATTGTGATGCGAGGGCAGCATTGAGGAAGGAGTGGGTGCTTCCGAACTTGACCAAGATTAGAACGTCGTGGCCTTCGAGGAGACCCCTGAATTGCATAGTTTTGACAACAGACTGACTGGTTTCAGCAGAAGCAGACATGGCCATGTTGAATTTAGGAGTTTAGCTGACTCATCGACTTCAAGAGTATTGGTACTTGATGGCTCTTCCTGTACTTCGAACTCATCATGACAGGCATAGCACACTTCCTGGAGTGCATGGAGTTGCACAACAGGAGCACAGCGATGGCCTGGTTGCCACCGCTCACCACAAATAATCTGAGATCGCGAGCCTTGCGAAAATCACGTAGTGTCTTCAGCTTCTCATCGATTGGCTTTGCTGGTGCACGCTGGGGCTCAATTAGGTGCTTGTCATCGTGGATGCGATGATCTTCAGGTGGACGAGGTAGGGGCGGCACAGCTGGAGCACCCCTGAACCCTGTCGGCTTGCTTGAAATAGCAGCATCAGGCTTCCGACCCATCGCTCGTCGAGTCGGGTCCTAGGCCTCCTCCTGCAACAAGGCCAACTCGCAGGTAGAATCCAAATCTTTGGGTCTTTGAACAATTAAGACAACATGGATATCATCACGAAGCCCATCTATAAACCTCTGAACTATGGCACGATGGTCAGGATCGGGTGTATAGGCCGAAAGTCGTTCTATGAGCCCGACAAAGCGGTCCACATTGTCTTTGGTGGTGGAGGTCCGGCGGATGTGGAGATATTGTCGGATTAAGTGTTCATGCCGGTCTCCGCAGGAAGCGTTCACGGACCATCTTACAGAAGGATTCCCAATCAATGCCCACTAACTGGCGTTCAACAGATTGAAACCAGCGTTTAGCTGCGCCAGTGAATTGCATAGTGGAACATTTGACCCAAACTAAAGGATGAACTAAATACATGCCAAAATAGTTCCTAGCACAAGTCATCCAAAAGATGAGGGTCATCACCATCAAACTGTGGGAAGGGTAGCTTAGGTAGATGACCAAGGTTTGGGTTATGGGAATTGAAATTGGAATGGTGTGTTGGTGGGGAAGGATATTGGTGATTGGAATTGGGATGGGGGTCAGTTGGTGGTGGGTAGTAAGGTGGTTGGCCTTGGAAATTTGGAGGTGGATCTGGTGGGGATGGATGGAAGGATGGGTAATTTGGTGCTGGAGGTGGATTAGGAGGGGCAGGCATTGCAGATGAATGAACTGGAAGGGGATGGTAATACATACCCATGGCCGGGTTCGGAACTATGGTCGTGACCGAGCCATAGTTCCGTCCCAGTGTAGTCGTTGCAACGTGGTGCCCATAGGGCCACTCGGTCGTGAATCCGCCTGGATGGAGCTCGGCGGCGACCAACTCCGACGAGGCCTGCATCAGGGGAGCTTGGTGTGCAGGCCTGAGGATGCGACGGAGATCGTAGCGGGCATCGTCGATGTGGGCGTCCCACCGACTGCTGCTAGGGGACTGGATGTCGCCCACGGCATCCTCGAGCAACCACGCGGTCGTCGCGCCGTTGCGAGATCTCCGAGGGGCGAACGAGCTCGACGTTGGTCATCCTTTGGTCCAGGTCGGCGAGGCGCGTCTCGAAAGTGGTGACGCCGGGTTAATCGGTGGCGACGGCCGTCGATGCCGGGAGCACGCGAAGTACTCCAAATAGTCCAGGCGGGAGTCGACGCCGGCCTCGCGCTCCCGATGCGCCGCCTCCAGGGAGTCCAAGCGTGGGTCGACGGCGGCCTCGCGCTCCCGATGCGCCACCTCTAGGGAGTCCAGGTGCGCATCGACGGCGACCTGGCACCCCTGACACGTCGTCTCCACGTCGGTCACACGCGCCTCCAGCGGCTCCAATGCTGGCCGCGCGTATTCATGTCTTCGATCGACTTGAGCATTTCGTCGAACATCTTCTTCGTGTTGGGCTCCATCACTCCTCTCGCTCGCTGGGTATGGGTGTAGTGGTAGTGGGACGCCGGCGGTGGAGTGCCGGCGGATCGCTCCGTCTCTGATACCAGATATGTTAGGAACCCTAACTCCGACGAGATATATTACCATCTACAAGTTCACCTTGCCGTCGTGGTCCGACGAGGACCCGGCTTCCTCTCCTCTCTCAACCAGTTTACTTTAGATACAAGTTGATAGATGATCCTCTCCTCACCACGCACTCAACATTAATACTCTCCTCACTCTACCTCTTTGGCCTCGCATCGGTTACAAGCCCACTCAGGGCCTTGAGTACGGGAGCTTTGGCGACGGGCCCTGGTGCTCTTCCTCTGTAAGGTGTTGCCTGCACGGCCCAGGTGAGGGGTGGTGACAGAGCCTTGGCCTTGCTGAACATCTTGCCCATCTTCTTCATTGCACGGTTGAGCCTTCTTGGGTCAGCAGGTTCGCCACCATCTACGCGCACAAGGATGCTGTCGAGGACGTCTTCCATGTCGTAGGATGCCTCCCTCACCTGGCGAGCCCATACCTTGAGCTGGTCGTTGAGCCGGTCCCATGGCACGTCCCCGACTTCACCGAGGAAGGCATAGATGCTCTCTAGCTCACTGTGTAGCCAATGCACCAGCTTCTTCACGCCCTTCTGGAGCTTGTATTCATCATGGAGAAGCTGCAGAAGCTTGGGGGCGAGGCTTCCCAGTGCCTCGTCAACACACTCATGCTTCTTTCTTCCCTTGCTTGATTCAGACCTGATTGCATCCAGTGGGGTGGATTAGTAGACTGCGGTGGTGGCAAGGCGTCTAGTGGGAGGCAGTAGTAGACGTACAGTAGGTAAAGACTCGACGCAGCCAGTAGTAGACAGTAGCAGCCGGCCAGCGGTAGCTTCAAAAACTCTAGTGTTGTTTTCCTTGATGCATGACAGGCACTACGCGCAACACACGTCTCCACAAAGACTTGACCGCAGCCGGCCACTAATGGCTTTTAAAAAACCTTGTGTTGTTTACTTTGACGTACGGATGGCAGGGCACCACACAACACAAGTCTCCACTTAACGCGGTTAATTAGGTAGGGGGCACCTTTCGTCGAGGAACCACTTAACGCGGTTAATTAGGTAGGGGGCAAGTCTCCACCAAACGCAAAAAGGGTTGTTCACTTTTACGTCCAGTAGCTCGTTTTAAAACACTTGTGCAGCTTCCGATCAAAGACGAGCAGCACGCTAGCAAATAAGTCGATCCGGCCAAACGCTAATTCTTCTACCAATGAAGACATCATTATTTATTTATTCCCACCATGGGTATATTCCTGATATATAGGTAAAAGAACTAAGAGTAGCTCGAGTCCACCCCCTATTCGAACTCCTACCCTAAATTTTAGGGGTTTTGATAAAAAAATCAACTCCAATGAAGCTCTTAAATGACCCCTCATTTTTCATGTCCCTCCAAAATATAGTTTCAGGCCCCCTAAATCCAGCAGCCCCTATCCCTCCCATGTGTGGGTCCCACCTCACTTTTTTCTCTCCCCCATCTCATCGACACACGCGCCGCCACCTGCTCCAACGTGGGAGCGTGGCCTCCGCTTTCCGGCCTTTGCTGGTCGGCGCCAGCACCTCCCTTTGGGATGCCATTGTGGGCGTTGTAGTGGAGGTACAGGTCGGTGAGGAAGCGGAGCCCCGCGACGGCGGCGGCAGCATGCCGGCAAGACCCTTCCCCTATAGCGAGACGTTGGCGATGGCGCCGCGGCGTCGCACGCGACGCCATCAAACCCATGGATCCAGGAACCCGTTAACGATGCCCACGACGGGAGCGGGCGGAGCGCAGCTCCTAGCGCCAAGCAGCACGCACCTCCCCGTCGTCCGCCCGTGCGGCGCGCTTCCTGGCCCAGGCAGCGAAGAAGGAGGTGGAAATTCGGCTCGGTGGGCCACGGACGCCAGTGGGCTCGAAGGCGTGGTGAGCTGTGGCGGGCACAGGACGGAGCTGGCGCGAGCGGCGGCATCGGGCGAGGCGCCTGGACGAGCGCGAGCAGGGCGATGAAGCAGGATGAGGATAGGGTATTTTTCCACCGACAGCTGGGTCTCACGGGAGGTAGGGGTTGATCAGTTTTTCCACCGGAGTTGAGCCTCAATTTAAGCCCCTATTTCTTTTAGCCCAGCCTGCGAATATAATTTTAAGGTCCTAATTTGGGGGCCTCCAGCGGAGATGCTCTAATATGGCGCCAATCTCTGGAGTTGGGTATATTCCTGATATGGGTAAATAAACCCCCAAACACATGAATTATTGAACCGTGATATTACCAGTAGTATAATTTAAGAAAGCAATAACCAAATAATTAATGCATCTATATGATTTTAGTAGGAATACCATTTAATCCAATATAAAGAGAGAGAAAAATTGGCGTGCACATTTCCAGCATGCCACTGGAGGCATGCGCCTGTGCCTGGGGAGGCTTGAGCCTGCGCACCCATCAACCTCGTGTCGTCGGTAGGACGGCGAGGCCTGCGCCACTGCAGTTCCCCACCAAGTTGGCCGTGGACCGCCTTTAATAATTTGATTATAGGAGAGGTTGAAGACCTTCCTACACAAATCATGTATTTCTAGAAACGCAAAAGTAAAAGCACTGGGCACACGCTTCTAAGGAGCATCCACAGCTGCCTGTGGAAACATTTCAGGTAGCTGTGGAGCGAGAGGAAAAACACGCGGTGTTACCACACTAGCACACATGGTAACGAGGCATAATCGACGGTCGTCCCAAAAAAAGGTAATAGGGCATAAAAAGTAATATTATATCCAGAAAAAAAAAAATCACAGGCATACAACTCTGAGATTTATTAGGTTCATGACTCAAGGCTTGCTCACACCGTCCTCTCCAAAGATGACCATATCTATCCAAATTGGTGCTACATACAATCTGCCGGCCGGGAGACGCTTTTTCATTTCATATATAGCTTGGTTTCTTTGGAGTTGGTATCTTTTCCTTGCCATCTAGCATAAAAAGAATCTTTTGCATGGTGGGCCGGTCCTTCGGCCTCTCTTGTGTGCACAAAAAAGTCCTATCACAATGCATCTTCGTATGATCTTTAGCTGTGAATTTTGACACAATGATGGATCAAATAACTTTTCCATTTGTCGAGTTTTGGTCTTAAGAAAGTTCATTCGTGAAGCTTGCTGTAGGTTCCAGGCCTGAGAACAAAGATATATATAAAAAAAACAAATAGGTTGTGTATCCTCCCAATCATTTATTTTGGGTTGATAATAGTAACTTACCCATTCAAGTGAAGGCTGGCGACGAGCAGCTTCCGATATGCACATACTGTTAAGTATATCAAGGAGGGTGACTCCAAAAGCATACACATCTCTCCAGATCAATGCCATTGCTTTTGATATTGAAGGCGTAAGCCGACGGCGACCAAAATATTCAGGTCCATGCCGACGGACGACATAAGATTCAGGAGCCATATATCGTCTGAATTTGTGGACGAATATAAAACCTTTCGTTAAAACAGCAATGCTTGTCATGGAATATGAATATGAAGGGTAATGGAAAACTGTTACACAAAGAGCTACCCTCTGCTATACTCACCGTGTCCTTCTTAATTGTTTTATAGATTTTTTTGCTAGTCAAATTCTCTTAATTTTGACTAGCTAGGTTCGTAGTAAATATAACAACACTCCAGAATGTGCTTTCCTAAAATATATTATATGCTCAATGAAAGTTATTATGCACCATAAATATGAGTAATCTTATATATACTTTTTTACTTTGACACCTCGATATATGAGAACACAACTTAGAAAGGGACGGAGGGAGTATTTTATTCCAAATTAAGCATGCTATACACATTTGTCCCTAGACTAAATGTATGCCAGTGGGTGTCAGCTGCTAGAATGGGTGCTTTTTTGCTTTACGGTACACAATAATTATTGCACATATAGTTTTAAGTTACATATAAGTGTTGCTTTTTCTGAAATTGCTGAAACATACTGGAATGACATCTTACATTGACCCAGTACTGATTACGTCACGCCGTCCGAAATCCAACTCTCTAGCAACTCCAAAATCACCAATCTTGGGACTGAAATCAGAATCCAAGAGGATGTTGCTTGGTTTTAAATCCAAATGCACAATGTCTCGATTATGAAGGATTTTTACGCCACGAGCTATCCCCAGAATTATCTGAAACACGGAAGACCAATGAAGTCGAGACCCTGCCAAACATATGTAATAAATCATCACTAGTAAGCAACTATCAATCAGCTAAAGACGACATAATTAGTCCCTATGTTTGTGAACTGTGAAGTGTAGCCGATATATTTCAGTGAAATCATACCGTTGATAAATCCTTCCAAGCTTCCATTCGGCATGTATTCAGCGACCATGAAACACCGTGCTTCTTGAATTGTATCACTTTCATCTTCTTTTTCTTCCTCGATGTCAAGGCAATATCCCAGAAAGTTGACAAAAATTTTCACATCAGCAAGTTTCGAAACGAGCCTAAGTTCATCATAGACGCGCTCATGGAGACGTTCCGCCGGAATTCGAGAGGAAGGATTATATATCTTAATAGCAACGATCAACCCGTCAAGTAATACACCCTGAAAAGTATAAAGTGATGGAATGCAAAATGGAAAAAAGCTCTGTGCATATTAATCTGACTATGATCCAGCTGAAATCCTGAAGAAAAATTGCAGTAAACCTTGTAGACAGTCGAATTTCCACCTCGTCCAATGATGTTCTCCTCTGAAAAGTTATCAGTAGCTGTCTCTAATTCAGAAACACTAAACTTTGTTAAGCCAGTGGTCGCCTCCAACTCAGAGAACTTTTTTAGACAGTCGAATTAAATCGAACCCCTGCGGAGGAAACAACCGAGACCAATTCTGAAACGTTGAAGGAACCAATTCTGAAACGTTGAAGGAACAGTCGTGCACAAGCTTAGGCAGCAGAAGACGCCAGTGATGTTACCTACTCGAAGCCAGGAAGGCCGCGCGGGAGCTCGGTGCGTGTGCAGGCGCAGGGGCACCAGCACCCGGCTGCTGTAGCATGTTCAAGCTAAGGGTGAGCTGGGTAGTGGTGGCGAAGACACCCAGCATCATTTGCCGCAGTATGTCGTCCTGCACCCGGCGCAGCTGCCTCGCCGTCGCCCCAGACATGCAGACACGGCGCATCGTGCTCCCTTTTTGGCAGCTGACCACGAGCTCGAGGGCGCGGTCGAGACTCCTCTCGAGCCCCGCCATGGCGTCCTCCATCGCGGGGTCGCTCGTCGCCGCCGCTGTCTCCAGGAGTCGTGACAGGATGGAACTGACCCTGGTTGCGAGCTCTTCGATCTCATCGCACTCCTCCTCGTTCCGCCGAACCGTTTGCACCGCCGTCCTGATCGCTAGAGCGATATTCACAATCTGCCTCGCGGTGGCAACTGGGTCCGCCATGCATGTGTCCCTCCCGCCGAGACTAATTGGCAAACTAAGATCGAGGAACCTTCACGATTCACAGCTAATCCAATAACATATATGACCTCCTCGCGTGGAAGTCATCCCTGCACACAATTGAAAAAGGCAAATTGAAAATTATGCTCGACGCGGTTTCGCACGTTGGTTGTATGCCGCTGGAACGCAAAGTCAACTTTTTGACAGAATCAGCAGGGGAGTCCCCTACCTCTTTTTTTTTTTTTTTTTTTTTTGTATTTCAATTAAATAAAAGAAAACAGAGAAACAAAAGCTATGAAAGGCTATCTCTCCAATTACTAATCTTGACTTTTTGGGACTCCTTGACTTGATATACACCAGCCCAATCTCATGATGGAACCATGCCTTCCATGTGTTCAGGTTTTGACTGCCATTATCAAAGATTATGCTATTTCTCATTTTCCAGATAACCCAACAGGCTGTTATAGTTATTTCTCTGAAGATGCTATTGTTAAATGTTTCTCTTGCTTGCAGTATCATATCTAGAGGAGGGAGACTGAGATCCCAAGCTATTGACAACCATTGCCAGCATTCTTTGCTAAAATGACATCCAAAGAAGAGATGGATGGAGGTCTCTTCAATGTTTTGATTGCAGAGAACACATGAATAGTCAGGGATGCACCTATTTTTCCTTTTTAGAAGATTTCTTGTGTTGAGTCTGTCCCTTAGCAAAAGCCCAAAAAAAACTTGTGATTACCCAATGTACTTGAGGCCCAGAGCCACTTAAATAGAGGAGAGGCTGGACTGGTGTGTACAAGGATAGAGTATACCTTCTTGCTCTTGTATATGTTTGTACCCCAAGAATAAGACCAAATGTCATTTGTGTTTTCATTCCATTCCACATCTTGTACTGCATCCAGTAGCTCATTGAGTTGGTTTGCTGCCACTTGTGGAAGAGCCATGGGACTGAAAACCCTGTCCATCTCATTATTCAGAAAGAACTTAATTGAGCATTTCGGCTTCCTAGCAAAGGAAAAGAGTTCAGGATATTTAGTTATCAGTTTCTAAACAATCCAGGTGTCTAACCAAAGGGATACTGTGTTTCCTCTTATGGCTTTGCAGATTGCAAACTGTCTGTAGCTATCAAATAATTTAAGAACATCCTTCCACCAGAAGGAGCCCACTGGGATCTTGACTGAGGTGCAACATTTTCATTTTGGTAGAAGGTGTTCCAAGTCCGAGACACCCAGGGAAGTTCTGCATGCTTGTAGAACTTATCAAGAAATTTCATCAATAGAGCATCATTTTGCTTTTCTATATCAATAGTACCCGGTCCTCCATCTTTCTTAGGTCTGCATGCCTCTTCCCAAGCAACTAGGCACCCACCTTTTCTATTTAGATCACCTTTGTCCCAAAGGCCATGTTTTCTATAAATGTCCACTTGTTTTATTACTTGGGGTGGTAACTTCAGACTGCACATATAAAATGTGGAAAGAGCCGAGAGCACTGAGTTTACCAAAATGAGCCTGCCATTGTAGGATAGCAGTTTGCTGATCCCTGAAAATCTTGTTTCTATTCTGCTCAGCATAGGAGAAAATTCAATTAATCCAGGCCTAGTGGTTCCAAGAGGCAGTCCAAGATAGGTGAATGGAAGTCTGTCCCATTTGGCAATTCAGGCGGTTGGCCGCTTGAGTTGCTCTATCTGCTGTCATGTTGATTGGGACATGATTAGATTTAGAGTAATGACATGCAACCCTGTAGATTCAGAGAATCTAGTTAGTAAAACTTTCAGATTGGTCAGGATCTCTACATCTCCTGGTATAATTAAGAGAGTGACATTTGCATACTTGTACTATGGGGTAATCTCCTTGGAAGGTTTCTGAAATAGGATGTTTAATTAGTCCACTACCCCAGGCCTTATTAAGCACACTTTGGAGGAGGTCCGCTGCCAATACAGAGAGCAAGGGTGAGAGAGGGTCACCCTGTCTCACCCCTCTTTTATAGAGAAATGGTTTTCCAGGGATACCATTGAGGAGAATAGAGGAGGAGCCAGCGTTGAGCAGGTTTTGAATCCACTTGAATCCACTTATTTGGGAAACCCATATGTTTCATGACTTCAATTATGACCTGGTGCTCCACCTTGTCAAAAGATTTTTCAAAGTCTAGCTTCGGAATGACTATTTCTTGCCCGGAATGATGGCATATGTGCAAGAATTGGAATGCCAAGCCGCATACCCTGAATAGTTCTCCCTTTTATAAAACCATACTAGTTTGTGTGAATGATATCTAGAATGACTCTCGGCCGATCGATAGAGAGAATTTTAGTGATACATTTCAAAGAGTAATTAAGCAATGAGAACGGTCTATAGTCATTTACATTCTCTGGATTGTCTTTCTTAGGTATCAATGCAATAAGAGAGGAGTTGATACTTGTTAGGTCAATATTTTGGCGGCTGAAGTCTTTGAATAGTCTGACAAAGTCATCTTTTACGGTTCCCCAACATTTTTTCATGAAATGACCATTAAAACCATCAAGACTAGAAGCATGATCGTTTGGTAGATTTCGATGACCTCCTCATTGCTGAAATCAGCATCAAGATGGCTTTAGTCATGGATGGTCAACAGCTCACTTAGATAGAACTGCATGCCTGTGTAATTATTGATGCCCATTCTATCTTCGTATGTGTTCCAGAGGATACTTGCTTTCTGTTCATGATCTGTAATGATATTTCCATGACTGGTCCGAATAGAGACAATGAAATTTTTCTTGTGTACAATGGTGGCCATAGTATGGAAAAAGTTGGTGTTTTCATCCCCTAGCTTGACCCATCTCACTGTATTTCTCTGCTTCCAATAGATTCTTTTGTACTCCACAAGGTTTTCAAGGTGCTTTTGACTAGCAACCTGAAAGAAGTTTCTAATCTAGACAGAGCTCTCTGATCTTCCAACCCATCAAGTAGTAGTAGTAGTACCCATTTGCAATTGTATATCAGCTTATTCAGGTTTCACAGACTTTTGCTCCATTTTTTCAATCTAGCTCTCACCTGTTTCATCTTCTATGACAGATGAGTGGCAACATTTGCATAGTATGGGGAATTTTCCCAATGTAGTTTGACAGTGTCAAGAAATCCAGGATGATCTGTCCAGTAATTTTCAAATCTGAAAATCCTGGCTTTGGGTATGTTGTTGCTTTTATGCAAGACATGGGGTATGATCAGAGATGGGTTTTGACAATGGTTGGACAAATGATCCAGGGAATGACATAGTCCAGTCGAGCTCTACTTCCCGGAAAAAGTCCGGTCTTTGAGGATACCGAGGCTCTCCCAAAGATGGCGCCAAGGGGTTTTTATCAGTATCTAGCGTCATTGGAGGAAGGAGATACAAACACCGTGCGCATACCTGAATTCCGAGGGAAGGCAGGTACTCCAGTCCAATACTCCCACTGTTGTTATCTCTTAGGGCCCGCAAAGGGAGTTCAAACTTAAGCACTTCAAGATTTAGCATCACGCCAGATGGTACAAGTTTTTTGGATTCGTTGCTTTTTCTAGAGGCAAAGGGTATAGAATCTTCTCCATTCCACATATGCATTGAAACACTAGGGTCCTCCCCGCTCGGTTGCTCAAACAAGACCATTGTATTGGTCCTGAAGTACCTCAACTTCTCAAAGAAGCAGCCATCACTGGCATTTATATTACTTGCTGTTATTGTTGACCTTGTTGTCAGGTCTAGGTAACAAAGCGCCGGTAACCTAGCAAGGAGTTTAAGATCCTCGCTCATCCATAGTGTCGATTCCGCTAGATTGGGCCCGAATTGACACGTGTTCGTCGACCGTTGAAGCTCCCGAGATGGCGTAGGGGGCTGCAACTTCCCGCCGGCAAATCGAGCGGCAAAGACGAGCAACTAGATGGAGAGGAGGAGCCGTGGGGGGGGGCTTACGGCCGGCGGCGGCGGGCGCGCCTTGGCGCGGCGGCCTTAAGCGGTGCGGGCGGGAGGCGGCGGCGGCGGATACGGAGAGCCGAAAGCGATAGATATATTTTTATTGTTTGCTTATCCCTTAGAGATTACATGCCTCTTGCTTATATAGCCCGGCTAGTGGGACTTGTAACCTAAGGAGTAAAATCCACAAGAGGTCCTTGAACTTGTCATGAGGTCTCATCTAGGTCCATGTACTTAGAAAACTAGGTAAACAAAGTCCTAGAACATGTCATGAGGTCTCATCCAGGTCCAAAACCGGATTTGGTAGGTGGTTGTGCTACACTAAGTGGTTTTTGTCTTTTTTTTTTTTCAATTTAAATTGAATCTTTAAAAAGTCATAGTAAATTATAGAAAAATCATAAAATGAAAAATCTAATTCTTTTGGACTTCACGTGAGTAGATCTAGAAGTGAACATATAATATAGTATACTTTAGTACAAAATTTTTATTGTAGCTTTAGATCTATGCTTTTCTCTGAATTAATTGAAATAATTCGTAGCTGCACTTCTAATTATTTTATTGGACTAAAACATATCATATTATATACTCACTTCGTAGACATGCACATGTGGAGTCAAACAAAGATTTCTATTTTATAATTTTTTTAATTTACTATAATTTTTTAAAGATCCAAAACAAATAAATAACAAAGAAAAAAATAAAAGCTTCAGTAGCAAAAATTTTGTACTAAACTATACCATATTATATATTCACTTGTAGATCTACTCATGTAAAATTTTGTACTAAAGTATACTATATTATATATGTTCACTTGTAGATCTACTCACGTGAAGTCTAAAAGAATTAGATTTTTCATTTTATGATGTTTCTATAATTTACTATGATTTTTCAAAGATTCAATCTAAATTGAAAAAGAAAAAGAAAAGACAAAAACCACTTACTCAGTAGCAAAACCGCCTACCAAACCCGGTTTTGGACCTAGATGCGACCTCGTGACAAGTTCGGGGACCTCGTTTACCTAGTTTCCTAAGTACATGGACCTAGATGAGACCTCATGACAAGTTTAAGGACCTACAAAGGGATTTTACTCTAACCAAAGCAATCTCTATAAGTTTTCCTTATACGATCGTAATACCTTTTACAAGCAATCTTTTATTTATTTCCTAATAAGGGTCTTCCTTATAGATGTGAATATCCCCTTTACACACTAAAAATTACCTAAGATAATCCTATCTTGATCGCGAAGTAGAGTTGGATGCGGAGGGGAGGAAGGAGGCGGCGGCGGCGGGCGCCGGTTCCCCCCTGCCCGCGCGCCCCTGCCCCCTCGTGGGCGGCGGCGGCCGGTCGTGCCCATCTAGCCACTCTGGCTGGCCCACTTCGGTTCGTGACATTTCCCCACCGCTCGACGAGGCGGCGCGTCCCACGTGCCGCCCAACCCACCACGTAGTGGCGGCGCGCATCGATCGGGAAGTGACCACTCGGGCCCGGTAGAAGACGAGAGGACCGCACTTGTCGCTGTCGCCGCAGCGCATAATCGGGCGTCCTTGTCGGCGAAGGAGAAGTCGAGGTGGAGGTCGCCGGCGTAGATGCTGAACTTGAAGCTCGGCGGGGCTGCACGAAGGGACGCTCCGCCCATGCACGACGCATGACGGAGGCGCCGAAGGTCCCTACAGCTCGATCATCCGGGGGGTCGGGAGGAGACGTGTAGGTATAGGTCGCCGGCACCGCCACCTTAGCATGGAGTCGCCCTCGCAGACGTGGACGGAGCGACGAGGCGGCGAGGAGGTGAAGTCGTCGGGAGGCGGTCAGAGGAGGTCGCTAGGCGTGTTGACGGGCGGCCCCACCGGATCTCCCTCGTCCATGCTTTGCACCGACGTGACGTTGTCGGCGCGGAAGAAGACGCCGCCGTTGTTGTCGAAGAGGAGGATGGTGGCGCCCTCGATCCGGTCGTCGGGCACACACGAGAAGAAGGACGCTCGTTGAACGCCCGATCCTCCCGAGGGCGGCCGGGGAGGTGGAAGCCCACCGCTATGTGTTGACACCGTTATAGCATAAAATTACAAGTTAAATAACATGAAATAAGGGCTCAAGTCAAAAACAAACATAAGTCTAGGGGTCTAACTAACATAATTCCACGAAGTTTTGGTATTCTCGTGACTTTCCGAGGGGACTTGATAGATAATTGCGAGAATAATGGAGAAAGTTCCTAATATACAAGGCATATGAAGACAAGACTTAACCGTGAAGCAACTCAACCCAAAAAGTGAACTAAAACATTCTAGAAGATACCAGAGGACACCGAGAAAAGACGGGACGCCGAGGTGGCATGCCACCTGGCGGTCGCCGATGCCAACTAGGTCGGCCGCCGGTGGGCCACCCCCGTCGGTCTCTCCTTTCTAGGTCGGTTTTACTACCGACATTGAGGTTGTTTCTACTCCGTTGCTGAAGGTCGGTTTGATCCAAGGGTTGACGTTCCTCGCCAAGTACTATATAAGAAGACCAAATGACCACGAGGTCGATATCAATTTCATTATCATACTCATTCATCAACTCATACCCATCTAGTCCAAACCAAGTCTAGACCTAAGCCCTAATTTATACTAGAAGTAGTTAGCTACATAGCTAGTTCTAGTTGAAGATCAAGTTCATCTTGAGTTCCCGATAGTCAAGAAGTAGCAAGGATCATCGTTCTTGAGACTTCTCTCTTGTATTCGATCCGTAAGTACTCTTATATTTAGAATACAATTGTTATGGCTTTGATCTATATAATTATTATATTCTTATTGATATGTGTTTATGCTTGCTATGATTATATGTTTAGTTTAGTAAGATTGCTTTATATTTTATGCATAGAATTGTATAGCATCCATATAGATGATCACTATGTGGGTGATAAGCAATGTGTAAACGTGGTGTTTATACAACGTTTATCCGCAATTACACCCTACATTCGGGCGTGTGGTAGATCGCGGGAGTGACAGACTGTTGAGTCCTTTGGAATCCACCCTCCGAATGTAGGACAAGTCGAGCTTATAATTACGGTGATGAACAAGTTTCGTCCTTGCTTGTCATTGGTAATGCTTGCCATGTGTAGAAGTAATCCAACCTTGCCATGATAGCTAGATGTATTGCACTAATTGTAGTATTCATTGACATATATGATTAGGAGTATCTTAGGAATATTCATTCTATTCTATTCTATAACATGTTAATAGCTCGTATGATATTAGTGGCATATGATGATCTTAGACTTGGGTATTTATCATTTATATTATTATCTTTATCCTCGTGACTTATCCTGTTGAGTTATGTTAGATGCATATGGCTACTCTGCATTACAATACTGTAAGGTGGATCTCATAAATAAATCACAATATAAATTATTAGACAACCTTTTCTCTCTACTTTCCATAGACTCCCTTGTAAGGTCCTAGATGGCTAGAGGGGGGGGGTGAATAGCCTAATAAAAATTCTTCAAAGACACTAGAGCAAAGATATTAGTAAAACAAATGGCGAAATACGGTTTGCTCTAGCTCTAAATGTTAGGCAAGACACCTATTGCAATTCTAGTGATTATTATCTCTAAGGCACACAATTGCTATGTCACTACACTATCTAGTGAGCAATCCTAGATATGGCCTTATGCTAGCAAGAACACCTACACAAGCAAGAGCTAGCTCTCTACTCAAGATAAACTAGGGAAGTAAATACGGGAGAGGAAAGCTTGGTATACCGACGTGTAGAGGCAATGACCCAATCACCACGAGGAATAAGAATAACAATAATATGATGAAGATGCCAATCACCAAAAATATGATTCCAACAATATATATATCAATCAATCCAAGTTCACCGGGAGACAAGAGATGACACAATTGATTTATCCCCGAGATTCACTTGCTTGCCTAAGCAAGCTAATCCCCCGTTGTGTCGACCAACACTTGGATGGTTCTTGGACTAGGCGGTGCACTCGCTAGTTGGCCCCTCGGGCTCTCCAAGACACCACTCACAAGAGAGGTAACTCAATGACACGAGCAATCCACTAAAGTAGCAATTTGGTGTCCCACCGGGTAAGCTCAAGAACCCCTCACAATATCACCTTGGTTGGGGGCGGATGCAATCACCAAATCCCCTCACCAATCAATCTAACTCCAACCGTCTAGGTGACAGCAATCACCAAGAGTAAAGAGATGACCACAATTGCAATAACCACCTAGTGCCACGAAATGAATCACAAATGCAATGCACACTAGGGTTACCCTCAAATCCTCTCAAGAACTCAAATCCACCAACGAAGTGGAGAGGAGAGGGAAGCAATCCTCTTGGAGCTCTCAAGTCACGCTCTAGCATAGCCTCTCTCAAAAGATTTCAGCTCAAATCTACAGATACAGATCGAGAGAGAGGGGAGGATGAGAGCTTTCTTCTCTAGGGTTTACAAAGAACAGAGCAAGAAGAACAGAGGGCTCACTGTATTTTTGAGTTGGGCAAGAGAGAGCAGAGAGAGGAGAGGCTCACATATGTACTCCAGTCAGCTCTCAGGCTCCCAACGGCTAGAAGCTCTCAAGCATCTCGCACAACGGTCGGCGGCCAGACACTCGCAGCTTCTCTGTTCGTAGCTCAGGGCGGCGGCGATTTTTGTCGAAGAAAAACTGGACGAGACTCTCCTCTGTACGCAGCAGCCAGTAAGTCATCGAGCAGCCTTGGGCCTCGTAGCTCCCTGGGCCAGCAGCGCCACCAGCAGCCAGCGTTGAAGCCTCGCAGCAAAACGGACAAGTGGGCCGGCCACTTGCCTGGGCCAACGCATGAACAAAACGGACGACTGGGCTTCTTGGTCGACGGGCCGCACTGCACATCCTGCTGCTGGATTTCTGTCAATCTGGACCATGCTCGATCATCCCGATCCAGACAAGCAAGCATGTAAATCGTCGGCCAACAGCACACGTACGTCAAGTACGCAAGCAAGCTAAGCAAGCTGCTACCATGTTGTTGTACGTGAGCATTGCAAGTGTATATATGTATACACATATACATACTCATGTATATATATTGCAAGCCGAAATTCATTTCTTTTTCTTTTCCAAGATTTTCAATAAAACTCAATCTAAATATATGTCATCTCATCCAAAATATGCCAAACCTTTTGAGCATAAATAGATGACATTTTTCAAGCCTTTTTCAAAGGAGTTTCTCATCGACTCACCACGTCACTACCTCAAATGGACATGCAATTTCAAATTCGGATTTAGTGGCACTAGGTGAGTAAAGCGATTATGATTTTCTCCTCTTTATAGTACGGTTATCAAACCTAAAACACTCACATCCGCTAGATGTCTTGAGTGTAAAAATAAAATGGCCCTATCAAATATACCTTTGCCTTGAGCCCATTTTATTTTCCTTTTTTCCAAGTCCAAGCACTTGATCAACTTTTTGGATCATCACCGTCGTCCCATCATGACCACCATGCTTCACAACTTGGCTAGAACCATCTCAAGCTAGATATACACTTAAGCATAGAGATTAGTCATAGGTTGTCATTAATTACTCAAAACCAATCTAGAGATCTTCATCCCTTCCCCTGGTAAAATATAAATACGATACCGGATTACTCCCGAAGTGCTATAATTGGTATTTCTATCCGTGCGCTTGCGGATATCATGTTCATTCTTTTATCAAGGCCAATCAAGAATACCATGTCCCGCATTTCTTAGAGCGTTATTGCTAGGGTGACAGACTAGTGTATAGGTAATGCCTAGAAATGAGTGGTATACCTTGAGTACATATCCCGTGAGATTAACTCCACTATGGATAATGATGCTAAGTTTACATCCCACTACTAACACCGCCTAACTCCGCTTTGTTGGATCATGAGGTTAATCCCATATCCAAGTTAACATGATTAGATAGATATCCCATATATATTTCTCTCGCCTTCCTAATGAGGATCGTGTTAGAAATATCAACACTATGCCATGCAGCGGGACGTTCTTCCCAAGCAGGAAGTTCTGGAGAAGCTCTGAAGCAGCGGGGATGTAGTAGCGGTGGAAGTACCTCACAATGCCATAGTGGAGACTCCACTCGCGCGCTGTAGCTCGTAGCTCGATGGCGTTGGAGATGATCCCGAGCTTCTTGTTGGTCGTCGTGGCCAAGTGCGGCTCAAATATCATGTCGCTCGACGCCGCCCATCGATGTTGTCCATTGCCACGCCAGAAGGCGCCGCCGGCCCGGCACGTGGTCAACCAGGGGCAGCCGCGATGTCATCGCCGATGTCGCCGGGTCGGCGTGGTGGCGGTCTTGTCGGCGCCGCCGCCGCCGCCTTGCTTGGCGTCGTCCGCTCGTCGTCGCTTGTAGCGGCGGGCAAGGTCGATGGCCTCCTCCATCGAACGGGCTCGAACCACTCGAGTGTCGTCCGGCGTGTCACGCAGCAGCCTCGACGAAGAGGTCGACACGGGTGGCACCGACCCTCAAAATCCATGCGTGTAGCATAGACTTCGAAGGCGCCGATGTAGTCGCCCAGCCTTGCATCCCCGGGAAGGTGGTGCGTACGCCCCTCGTGTAGTGTCGGCAGGCGGGGGTCCGCGATGTCGCAGCGGCGGGTGAACTCGCCCCACTCGATCGGGACTTCTTCTTGACAGTCCATGAACCGCATCGGGCAGCCAGGTAACCAACAAGGTGGAAGGCGCCAGAACTCACGTAGTAGTCCGGTCGATGTCCAAGTTGAGCTCAGACAGAGCTCCAGCTTTGCGAATCCAGAGGTCGTGGTCGCCGGAGCCGTTGTACTCCCGGACTTGCACGCGTGGACGTAGCGAGGGTGTGATGCCGGGTGGCACCACGGGCCCGAGCGCCGGGTGGCGCGGCGTGCACCGCGGTGGCGCCGTAGGCAGCGCCGCTGGTGACGCCATCTCGCCGAGAGAGTCCCGCGGTCGCAGTGTCGGTGGGAGAGGAGAGGGCAGCCGGTGCTGCGGTGTCATCGAGGATGACGCCGATGACGGCCGGTGCGGGCCACGATAGCGTCATCTTCCTCCTCGAGCCGGAGGATGGTAGGGTCGGATCCGTCGATGTGGCCCGGTGGGCGGAGGGGGCGGCGCCGTGGCGCCCCGGGCCGGCCTTGTGCCGGGCGGCGGCGGCCGCCGGGCTGTCCTCCGGCCGTGGTCGCCGCCGCGCGCGGGGGTCCTCGAGGTGATGCGCACGCATCTATGCGACGTGGCGATTCTCCATGTCGTCGGGCGCCCGGCTGATCCGAGCGCAGTTGTCATCGAGGAGCGCCTTCGCCGCCGCGGTGAACTCCTTCATCTCGGAAGCCATGGGTGGTAGGAATCGCCCCGGGTCTCCGGATACCGGTATCGCCGATTCGGCCAGATTGGGCCGAATTGACACGTGTTCGCCGACCGCTTGGAGCTCCCGAGATGGTGTAGGGGCTGCGGCTTCCCACCGGCGGCATCGAGCGGCAAAGACGAGCAACTAGATGGAGAGGAGGAGCCGTGGGGAGGGGGCAAATGGCGGCGGCGCGGCCGCGCGCGCGGCGCGCAGAGGCGGCGGCGGGCGGATGCGAGAGCTGAAAGCGATAGATATATTTTTATTGCTTGCTTATCCCCTAGAGATTACATGCCTCTTGCTTATATAGCCCGGCTAGTAGGATTTGTAACCTAAGCAATCTCTATAAGGTTTCCTTATACGATCGAATACCTTTTACAAGCAATCTTTTATTTATTTCCTAATAAGGGTCTTCCTTATAGATTTTTATATTATCTTTTACACACCAAAAATTACCTAAGATAATCCTAACTTGATCGCGGCGGAGTTGGATGCGGAGGGGAGGAAGGAGGCGGTGGCGGCAGGGGCGCCGGTTCCCCTGCCCGCCACAAGACGCGCTTGGCACCTCGTGGGCCGGTGGCGGCCGTCGTCCCCATCTAGCCACTCTCGGGCTGGCCCAATTCTGGTTCATGACACATAGTATTCACCTGCAGCTCCAAGTGGGACAGGATCGGAAGGTGTGAGGGAATTATGCATGACGGCAGCTTAGAGAAGCAAATAATGCACAAATCCAAATAACAGAGAGGACGTGGGAGCACAAAGCCTGCTCCTGCTGCTTCCCCACGTGGCTGTATCTGCGTCCCAACTGGTACCGTTGACATATATATGCTGGATCTTTGCAGATTCTCTAGAGACTCCACAAAATATATCTGCAGTCTCACATCGGTCCCCGAAGTGCCAAATTCAAGCACCCAAAGCTCTCGCAGGTTGCCTAGCTCTTTGAAAAATCTGTAGTGGTTATAATGGTCACCATTTACTATGCTTAGCTCCTCCAGTGAAACCAGCCTCCCAATCCCATCTGGTATACTCCCTCCGGTTTGGTATTAGAAGTCGTTTAGGATAGTGACATGGTCTCCAAAACACAACTTTAACCTTTTGTTATTATAAAAATATTTATGGAAATGTGATATTTGTATACTTTTATCAAAGTATTTTTAAGACAAATCTATTCATATAATTTTCACATTTACAAACTCAACAACTTGAAAGTTATTGATGGTTTATATTCCCAATGTTTGACTCAAACCTCATCCAAAATGACTTCTAATACCAAACCTAGGGAAGATTTCCCTTAGCACGTAGCCGGACCAGTTCTGTTAGGTGCACGATACTTGCTGGCAATTCTGCCCACATATCAAGTGTTTGCAGTAAATTTAGATTCTCTATTGGGTTCGGGAGCTCAACAAGCCAACCGTCTCGACTAGCAGACGCCAAAGGAGGATTTTTTTACTGTTTCATTAATTAATTGTAGCAATTGAGCCCACATCTGGCCAGGTCCATGGCATGGCAGCTATGGACTTCGAGGCACTGTTGTGGACACACTAATGGCTCTAGATAAGGCCCAAGGCTTGATTGGTTAGCTGAATCATCAGGCAGGCTTGGTCTGCAACACAAGGTGGTGCCTCCTGTTAGCTTGGCTAGCCGGGTAGGTGCATTTGTTTCGTCTCCTCCCAAAAAAAGGCAGAATTCCTCAAAGTTTCCTCAGAATTTCGCTTAATCCGTGCTCTGTGCACAAGTGCGAGTCAAGGAACTAGACAGAACGTGCAGGTCAGGCTCTCAGATATGACTCAGACAAAAAGGATCCATGAGGCAGTACAAGCAACACACAAAGCATCCTCAAACTTAACTTTCTCACAACATAAATATAGTGCGTTCTAAGCTTATTAGCATGTACGAATCACACAGAAATGTCGAGAGACTAATAATACAAGCCAGTAGTTCAGCGTGAAGAAAAATGTTGCAGGTTCTAATAGCAGCTGCAGAGTACACTGAAACTTCGATACAGCATATTTATTCGTAAAGAAAATAGCTGAGGTGAACATAATGGGCGAAACCATCTTGCTCGCAGCCGAGTGAAGTTGTGGTGATGAGCTGATGCAGTCTCACACGCCATGACGCCAACAGCATTTGAGCTGCACCGCGGTTCAAGCAGGAACTTGGATCAGAAATGCTCGATCTACAAGCAGAGCAGAAGCATGTCCGTCAATAATTGTACTGAATCTTCTTAAGATATAATGCTTATCACCATAGGTTATTCGATTAAACAAGTGAGTTTTGTACAAATCAAGCTAGGAGACTGGAAAACAGAGCCTCTACTAGTGGCCAGAAACAGAGTTGGTGACTACTCTAGGAGTGGTTTCATGAGTTGGCCACAAACAGAGTCTTGATTGGTGTCTCACAAACTAACAGGTGACAGAATAATAAACAAATAACTTGTGTACAAATGTAACGATGGAACTAACCATGGAGGCAACACGGTACATATTATACCAAGATAGGATAGTGGAAAATAGAGTATCCACTGGTGGCTAGAAACAGAGTAGGTGCAGTGACTAACACCTACGTCTGATGTATATGATCGAATGGAAAATCAGCATCAGCTAAAATACACTTGATAGTTTCATCATTGCTAAAATAGTAATTGTCCTTGCTAAGCAAAATTGTAATTCATACATCAGCATAGATGACCGCATGCATGTATTTCCAGGCTGTAGCAGCAATGTCCTTAGACCATTTTATATTGCCAGGAATCTGAATTTTAGTTGTTTCTTGAAATTACGTTTTAGTTTGGATGCCTTCATTTTGGACAAATTAGAATCCATTTAAGAAATTAAGCTATTTGGCTTGAAATTCGAGATTCCAGAACTTTCCAAAGTTCAAAATAAGTCTATCTCAACTTTATAGGGTGGGAGTTGAGAATTGAATTGAATAGATCACCATGCAAATTTGACATTCAGGTGGCTGCGAGAGGTGAGGATTAAAAAAAAAGGGAAAATGAGGGAAACTGGAAGAAATCCCTTGAATTGCACGTACAGTGTACGGAGGCATGCTTTGGTTCTCTTTAAGAACTTGCTGGGCTTAGTTTGCCCAAATCAATATCAGCAGTCTGTGAGGCCACCACCTCCTCCCGCTTCTCATCTTCTTTGTCGCATGTGGACACCATCTTTCCGTTTTGCATGCAAATCCAGATTAAAAAATCATTAGATGAGTAAGACAATCAAAATAATGTATACATGCCAAAAAGGAAAGAGAAATAAATACAGAGATATCATCTTAATCGGTACTAAAAATACGTGTTGTACCTCATTAATTCTATGAATGTCAAGCGTCGGATTATTGGGATGGACCTTGCAAGCGTTTGCCAGGGCAGCCAACACAGCATCCACCTCCTCAGCAGACATGCCATCACAGTTGATCCTCAAGCTGAGTTTCCGAAGGGAAGGCAGGTATTCCAAGCCAATCCTACCACAATCACCATTGTTATCGATCATAGCCCGCAAAGGGAGATCTTACCAAAGGACTTCAAGATTTGGCATCACAGTAGCGGGTACAAGTTTTCTGCAGTCGTCATCGTTGCTTTTTCTGAAGCCAAAGGGCATAGTGTCTTCTCCATTCCATCTATGCAATGAAACCATAGCGTCCTTCTCATTGGGCTGCTCAAACTGGACTATATTATTGATCAGGAAGTACCTCAACTTCTGGAAGCAGTTGTCTCGGATATTTATTTTAATAAAGTAAGCATCCATAGTCTTATCAAGCAAGTCTAACCACAGATAGCAGAGTACAGGCAACCTAGCAAGGTTTTCCATGTCCTGCTCATCCACTATCTTCACGATCAGTTTCACGTGGGACAGGTTGGGAGGACTCGAGGGAGCAATGCTTGACGGCAGCTTAGAGAAGCTAATACACAAATTGAAATAACTGAGAGACCGCGGGAGCACAAAGCCTGCTGCCTCCCACACGGCTGTATCCACTTCAAAAGCCCGACCGTACACTTCTAGATGCTGGATCTTTTTGAGACTACGCAGTGACTCCACAAAATGCCTTTGCGTGCTCTCGTCCATCCCATGAGTACCAAGTTTGAGCACCCTCAGTTCTTGCAGGCTGCTCAACTCCTTAATAAACCTTTCATTCTCTGGATTGCCATATAAATTTATTCTTAGCTCCTCTAGGGATGTCATGCTTCCAATCACATGGGGCGCTTCTGCTTGTTCAGTATCTAGCCGAACCAACTGTGTTAGCTGGACAATACTTGTTGGCAACTTTCCGTACACATCAAGTGCCTGCAGTAACCTTAGATTCCCTATTTCTCTTGGGAGCTCACGGTCACCATCTAAACCATACATCCGAAGATATCTCAAGTGCAGCAAATCACCAAGATGCTCAAGATGCCAACCTTCCTTAAGCCTACAATTTATTAGCTCTAGCACCCGCAATAATTTGAATCTAAAAAACTGGTCCTGGTTATCAATATAACAGCTGAACACAGTATAGGATCTCACTTTTTGGTAACCCAGTAACAAAGGTTTCAGAACTATTGTGCTCAGCCATTCTATTTTGGTGGGCTAACCGGCGAACAACAATTGCTAGGTGCAAGTGTTCCTTGAATATTGTCATCTAATATAGCAATAAAGTTTTCTTCATATGAAAGCTTACGCATCAGATCAAGAATCATATCATGAACGCGACAAAGGCTAATACTCTGCCGCAAAAATGACTCCCCTACCCGGATCAAGCTTCTATCAATGAGATTGTTCAAGTATCTCTCACCAATATCAAATAATCTTGTCCCTTGTTCCTGCTCAATAAATCCTTCAGCTATCCACTTCCATATAAGAGGTTCCTTTTGATCAAATAATCTTCGTGATATGTACATAGATATAGTAAACATGTCCTCAAATGTGGAGGCAGATCATAGTAGCTAAATGAAAGTATAGTCATTGTATCTTCAGATTCCCTATTATCTTTACTTGTCAAAAACCAATAGAGCTGTAGACCTCACACCATGTGCACTCTGGCTTACATGCAAACAAGCTAGCCATTGTGATGATTGCTAATGGTATACCAGCGCATTTCTTTAGAATTTTTCCAGAAACATCATTAGGTTCGTTATCAAGGTGTTTTCTGTCTGCACCAAATATCCTTGTATAGAATAGTTCCATGGAGTCATCAACAGAAAGTGGTTTTAGCTCATAAATCTCCCCAGCTGCTTTGGCAACATCAAATTTACGAGTGGTTGTTATTACTTTACTTCCACAACTATTATCAACAAGTGACTGTTCGATTGCTTCCCAAGTGCCTACATCCCATACATCATCAATAACAATGAAATACCTATCCACATGAAAGTGCATGAAACATTGGTCAGTAATGTTTGGAGCTTCTCTAGAAGCATGAAACTTCTTTTTGAAGGCAACAGTAGCATGAAACTTCCTAACATTAATTTATATAAAAATTGGCATGACAACACATCAAACACATGATCATGCTAGTAAAAATAAACTGTCTTGATGTTTCATTATCTTTCGCACTAAAAAGTAGGGACTCGACGGAATCATAGAAGAGTCAATTCAGAAAAGTAACGTACGCACCAAGGGGCCTATTTGAAGAAACTACATAAATGAGGCCACATTATTATGCAGAACTTATGCATCCAAGAGCATGTTTGCAACACAAGCTGACCACCCTGAAACTGTGCTTTTTCCTAAAATATATAGTTTTAGTAGGAAAATATTTTGAAATCTAAGTGCAATTAATAAATTCGTTATATAGTAATTTCCAGCTAAGTCGTTATTACTTTTATACAGCTAGTGTGAAGTACATCACTTGTCATTCTGAAAGATGGGCTTAAAGCGCTGTTACGTTAGAGCCAACTGAATAAATGCATTTTGCTTCTATGTGTGGAGTCGAGAAAATGAACCTCTAGAGCAATCTGGTATAGATGACGTGGAGACAATATATATACTATAACCTACAGCATAGTGAAAACTAGTACTACTGAGTAGGCTAGTAGCTGTGGAACAACAGAATCTTATTAAAAGCCACTCGTTAAATACAATTTAAAAATGGGTTTGCTGATGTGTACCTCTTTTGTTCTCCAGAAATTCTCGGACTTCATCAATTAGGAGCTTCAAACCTCTTCCATCGTTATGAATGGAGGCATATTTGTTTTTGTCAAGACCAAAGAGGATGTCCTTTGAAAACTGATACCAACTCAAGATCCCGTCCAACTGAAACGAAAACCGCACAATCATATTGCGATTTTAGGTTGTCATACACGGCTCTGGCAAGAGTGGTTTTGCCCAATCCCCCAACCCCTACAATAGAAACCTTCTTGGTCATCTCCTTGTCAGAACAACATCGTCTGGTTGGGATGGATTGAGCTTAGATATGAGCTCTTCCTTTGACTTGTCTACACCAATAAGTTCTGTCACTTTTTTGTACATAGCTTTGGTGCGAGGATCAACAGTTGACGGTGTTGCAACCGGCTTGTACAGATTGTCACCAAGTTTGTAATCCTGACGCCTTTTAGCTAGCTCCTCAAGATTCTTCTTGATGTCTTCGATGGCACCAGCAATACTACGGCGAGCCTTGGCCTTTGTGAAGACTTCACCCATCTTCTTCATGGCACGCTTAAGCCTGCTCGGGTCACTAGGCTCACTGCCATCGACGCACACGAGGTAGGTGTCAAGGACATCCTCCATGTCATAGGATGCCTCCCTGACCTCACGCACCCATACCTTGACTTGCTCATTTAGCCGATCCCATGGCACCGCGGAGACCTCGCTGAGGAAGGCATTGATGCTCTGCAGCTCATTGTGGAGCCATTGTACCTGCTTCTTCACGCCCTTCTGGAGCTTGTACTCACCATGGATCAGCTGAAGAAGCTTGGGGGCGAGGTTTCCCAGCGCCCCCGTCACCACACTCATGCTTCCTCTCTTGGTTGGTTCAAATCTGAGAGTATGGATTCGTAGTGCTAGTGGTGGTGTGACAATGGCAAGGCTTCAAGTTGAGGCATATGCTGGCTGGGCGTTCAGCTCACCATAGCGCAAGCAAGCTCCAATAGACAGGAGGACACAGCCGAGTTAATTAATACTCAATGGCTTTACTGAACATTGATGCAGAGGCAGGCATCGTCGTTTCAGACATGTTACTCAGCACGTGTTCCTTCACAGCGATTGCAGATGAGAGGGGGCCAACGACTTGACTCGGTGGCCGCGGTCAGGGGTCTCCTGCATCCATGTGCGATCGTCCTCTCCATTGCAGGTCGCGGGCCTTCACGTGTCGCCCACATTATTGCCTTCGCTGCGCTGAGAGTTGAAGGCGTACGGGCCGTGGCTAATGGTTTGGGTTAGCCCTACTAATGGCTTCAACTGCGAACTGAACCAACATAAGCATCTTAAGCATGCACATTACAGCCAGCTAACTACATCCCGAGTGAAGCCAGGTCAAGCACTCTCTCTTTAGCCATAGCCAGTCACCTGTGTGCTTCGGCTCTGTCATTATTTTTATGGTGTGTTGTATCGTGCGGTGCCCAAGCTAGCCAAGTCAAAATTTGGCCATTTAACCCATTTTGCCTTTCATTTTGCTGTTGGATGCCAAGTTTTGGCTTGGCACCCATCACCTTTATCTACTAATTAAATCTTGCTTGGGATTTAAATTAGCCTAATTATATCATAAGTTTGTATTGTAAAAAGTAGTTACATTTGATTTGTATCTAAAATATTTTTGTAATATCAAACCTTTTGTTCCCATAAATTATATACTATGAGAAATTATAGGTCAAACTATGATTTTGAAGGCCAAACCAAGTCAAATCGCTACTTATATTCGGGGATGGAGGGGGTATTGGTAGCTTAATTTTAAGAATTATCTGTTTAATAAAACAATACTACTATGATTCAATAAATTCAAGGTATTGAGTCCTATGGTACATGCTGAAACAACTATTTATGATGTGAAAACTAAGAGGGTACATGCTCAAACAGCTATTTATGATGTCAAAACTAAGAGGGTAGACCAGGACCTAGAATATTTATTTAACAAAATAAAATATGGGGTTTTCAATAAATGATACGATAAGCAGTATAATTCAAATCAATAGTTGGAGGGTGTTTGGATGCACTAACTTATGAAAAAAATGCTATTAAAATTACTATTAACTGCTACTGTCTGATTTGGTCCAACTAGTGAGATAGTTATTACCCACTTTTGTAGAGGTCGAGCTAATAATTACCTATCTTATTAGCAGAAACTTTTGGAAAATAAAATGCTCAGACGACGCACTAAAAGCGCCACTCTGTTCTGTCATGGCCCTCGCCGGCCCTCTCCCATCACTACCAAGGAGACCGGGAGCCAAAGCCAACGCCGGCTCTGTCCGGCGCGGTCCCACGACTGCCTTGGAACGAATCTTTGTGCTACGTCGTGCTCGTTGTTTCTACCAAGTCAGACTGTAGCCCCGTGACTTTGAACAGACATTGAACACCGGCGGGGACGACGTGTTCCGTGTGGGTGCCGACGACTGACTCCAACAGGTCTTTTTTTTACCATGTGCCGTCGTCCTCTCTAGTGCAGGAAGCGGGCCTTCTTGTGTCGGCTCCATTATTGCCTTTTGCTGCATGCGCCGAGAGCTTGAGGCGTAGTAGTACAGGCCGTGGATAATACATGGTTTGGGTTAGCCCTACTAATAATGGTTTCAAATCTGAACTGAACCAAGACAACCATCTTAAGCATATGCACGGTACAGCGCATGTGCCATCCCAGCGATTGCAGACATACAAACATACGCGATCGTAGAGAATCCAAACCAAGTCGCCTCAAGCCATACACTGTGTGTGGGGCCGACGACTTGACCGGCTGGACTCGCGGACCTCTGGCCTCTATTATTGCCTTGCGTTTAGACCGTGGTTAATGTCTTGGGTTCGCTCTAGTAAAGCTCATCCAAGGTAGAACCTTGTAACATCCAGTAAAAGCATATATTCATTCTTTTAGGTACCCATATCAGAGACGGCTGTCAACACAAATCGTGTTGCCAGTATTTGTATAAGGTAAGTGGGAGCATATATAACGCAGACATGCAACAAGAAAAACGAAGAAAGCATAGCAAGTGAGTCCCTAACTCAGACAACCGAGGTGCGAGGTGTGATCATACATTCAAATGACATATATTCAAATTCTCCTCAACTCTAAATTTCGATGCGTTAGCAAGCACCGTTGAAAAAATATATTAGAAAGACGGTCAAACAAAAAAGAAAAAGCTCTAATTAATTGAAAAAAGGGGTTTTTCCCTTTTTTTTAAAAAAACAAACTAGGCAGCACTGAGCAGGCACACCATGCTGAGGCGCATGGTGACTGTCAAATAATTGGATGGCCTTGTCGCTTCTGCCGTTCAATCAGTTCATGACGCGATGTATGGTGGTAGAGGAAAGAAACCAAGTGCGAGTGGGAGGACAGCAGAAAGAAACTAGCCCTGGGGTGTGTTTAGAAGCCCAAATTTCCTCCAAAATTTCCTACATTCCCATCACATCCTATCACATCCTATCACATCGAAACATTCAACGCACCCAAAGACGCCACCGGCCACTATAAAAATTAGGTAAAAAAAAAACTAATCGCACGATTTAGATGTGCATCATGAGATCGATTCTTTTGAGCTTAGTTACGCTATGATAGGATGATATTTACCACTAACAAACGAAACGTCTTCACGATTAATGCGATGTGACGCGACGCTACGAGAATTTTCAGCCAAAATTTTAGCTTTTAAACACACCCCTGATGGGGAACAGGACTGGACACGAGGTCTGGAAGAGGAGTGAAATTGAAAATGCGCCGAAGGAAACTTATGCAGATGCGTCCAGGATAAGGTAGAGAGGACAGGACGAAAATGACGACGTACAATCCACCGGAAAGCACGTGGCAATAATGCAAGGAATGGCGGATGGATGGTGTTGAATGGTGTAGTTGGTCTTGCTATGAGTGGTGCACAAATGGGCTTGTTGCACGTGACACGACTAATCACCACCAACTGAGAGACCAGATGTCACCCAGGCACTCGGTTAGAGCACAAAGTGGGGTATGGCATCTACCGTCTCCCTGCGGTGAGCCGAGCACTGTTTCTGAAGCTTTGCAAGATCCTAAATGGACTCAAGCTATGAGTGAAGAGTATCAAGCACTTCTACGCAACCGCACTTGGCACCTTGTCCCAAGACCAAAGGGCAAGAATATCATAGGATGCAAGTGGGTCTATAAGATCAAAAGAATGGCTGATGGTGTTGTTGATCGATACAAGGCGCGATTGGTTGCCAAAGGTTTCAAGCAGTAATATGGAATTGACTATGAGGAGACTTTTAGTCCTGTGGTTAAGGCGGCCACTATTCGTTTGATACTGTCCATAGCAGTGTCGCAAGGATGGTCTCTTCGTCAGCTTGATGTGCAAAATGCGTTTCTTCATGTGATCTCACTGAAGAAGTCTACATGTACCAGCCACCGGGATTCTCGGATCTAGCTCATCCATCATATGTTTGCAGGTTGGTTAAAGCACTTTATGGCCTTAAACAGGCGCCAAGAGCGTGGTGTGCTAAACTTTGTGAGAAATTGATTCAGCTAGGGTTCACACCCTCCAAGGCAGACACGTCTCTTTTTTACTTCAGGGCAGGAAACCTTGTTATGTTTGTTCTTGTCTATGTGGACAACATCATTGTGGCAAGTTCGGTCCCCAAGGCAATAGATCTGTTGTTGAAAAGTTTGCAGAATGACTTTGCTCTGAAGGACCTTGGTCCTCTCCATTATTTCTTGGGACTCGAGGTCAAGAGAAACATTGAGTTCTTGGTTCTGAATCAGAAACGCTATGCCACGGAAGTTCTTGCCAGATCGGGATGCAAAATTGCAAACCGGTGGATACGCCTCTGCCTAGTACTCAGAAGTTCAGTGTGAAGGATGGAGATCCACTTGGCCCTGATGATGCCACTCGGTATCGAAGTTTGGTGGGTGCCCTACAATATCTTACATTAACACGGCCTGACATTTGTTTTGCAGTCAATAAGTTTTGCCAATTTATTCATACTCCCTCTACTGTCCACTGGACTGCTGCTAAACGCATTTTGCGTTACATCAAGGGGACCTTGGATCTTGGTCTTTGTTTTGGGAAGTCATCTTCAGTTATTGTCAGTGCCTTTTCTGACACTGATTGGGCGGGTTGCATCGATGATAGGCCCTCAACACGTGGCTTTGCGGTGTTTCTTGGTGGTAATCTTGTCTCGTGGATGGCCAGGAAGCAAGCCACCGTCTCCAGGTCCAGTACTGAGGCTGAATATAAGGCTCTTGCCAATGCAACAGCTGAAATGATGTGGGTAAAGAAGTTACTACGTGAACTTTGCATTGCTCATTCTCCGGTTGCTCGGCTTTGGTGTGACAACTTAGGAGCTAAATACCTCTCTACCAATCCGGTGTTTCATGCACGGACCAAGCATATAGAGATTGATTATCACTTTGTTTGTGAACAAGTTGCCAACAAGTTGCTTGATATCAGATTTATCAACACGGGAGATTAGGTGGCCGATGGATTCACAAAGGCGCTGCCCGTTGCTAAGTTGATGGAATTTCGATGCAATCTCAACCTACATAGTGGCTGAGATTGAGGAGGGGTGTTAGAAGTATATGTTTGTAACAAAGTTTTGTAACCAATCTTTGTCACGATGAGGAGCTATGCGGTGGTGATTAGTTGTAATTAGTTGTAAGTCCCTAGATTGTAGCTCAAGCTCATCACCACCGCATGCATCTGTAACAAACTTTGTGTATGCCACGATGAGGGCACTTCTCATCTATATAAACACGAAGCCGAGCACCGAGCAAAGGTGACTCGTTAACCCCAAATTGTTCTCCACTTTTACAAGTTTGCCCGCATCAACATCAGCTGTCCGCGTGAGGCCTCCCTGCTTCTCCTTTTATTTGTTGGACATGTTACTGTCTTTCAGCTGAAAAACATAAACTGAGGATTAGCTGAGTAGAGACAAACGAGTGGTGTACATATGCCAAAAGGGGAGACAAGATTTACAAAGAAACATGTAAAGATATATAACTTTTTTTTGAAGAAACAAAGATATATTAACTTGATGGTAACTAGAAAAATATTCATCGTACCTTGTCCCATGGCCACCTATCCATGGTGAGGGTGGGATGGTTGGGATGGACCATGCATTCGTTCCTCACTGCGTCCAACGCTGCTTCCAATTCCTCAGCTGACATGCCATCACAATGGATGTACCCTTTGATTTCCTGAAGACAAGCCAGGTATTCCAAGCCAATATTTCTGCTGTCACCGTTGTTATCCTTTAGAGCCTGCAAATGGACGTGAAAAGACAATACTTGAAGATTTGGCATCACGCCTGAGGGTACAACTTTGCTGGAGTCTTTGCTTCTTCCAGAGACAAAGGGAATAGCACTATCTCCATTCCACATGTGCAATGAAACGCTAGCGTCCACCTCATTGTGCTGCTCAAACTGGACCATGTTACCGATCTCCAAGTACCTCAACTTCTGGAAGAACAAACCATTACAGTCATTTATATTATCTGCTGTTACTGTGGACTCTGTTCTCAGCTCAAGATAACAGAGTGCCGGCAACCTAGCAAGGAGTTTCAGATCCTGCTCATCCATAGTAGTCACCCACAATCTCATGTGGGACAGGTTGGGAAGACATGAGGGAGTTATGCATGACGGCAGCTTAGAGAAGTGAGTGAACAGATCCAAATAGCAGAGAGGCTGTGGGAGCAGAAAGCCTGCTGCCTCCCACACGGCTGTATCAGCTTCTGAAACAAAACCTTCGACATATATTTGTTGGATCTTTTTGAGACAGCATAGAGACTGCACAAAATGTATTTGCGTCCTCTTATCCATCCCATCTGTGGAAAATCTGAGCGACCTCAGTTCTCTCAGCCTTCCCAGATCCCTCATAAACCTCTCGGTCATGGCATTGCCACGCAGTCTTATTCTTAGATCCTCTAGGGTTGTCAGGTTTCCAATCCCGTCTGGTGCATTCGATTGTCCAGCATATAGCCGCACAAGCTTGGTCAGCTGGCCGATGCTAGCTGGTAACCCTCCATCCACATCAAGTGTTTGCAGTAACTTTAGATTCTCTATTTTTTTTTCGGACAGCAGGAACACAACCTCCACACCTTTCTATCCTAAGATACCTCAAGTGAAGTAAATCGCACAGATGCTCAAGATAGCATGGTCCTTCCGTATAAAAAGATGCATTCTACTATTTCTAGCACGCGCAGGAGTTTAAATCTTAAAAACTGGTTCTGGTCATTAATACAACACATGAATGCAGTGTATGACCTTTTTGTAACCGAGTATCTGTGGCTTCAGAATTAGTAATGTGCTCAGCAGTTCTGTCTTGCTGCACTAACCGACGAGCACTGCTTGGTGTAGGTTTTCCTTCAGCATTATCACCTAATAGTTCAATAAAGTTTTCTTCAATTGAAAGTTTACGCATGAGATCAAGAACCATATCATGAACACGATAACCTAATACTCTGGTATCCCACTGGTCTTCCACTGCCTGGATCATACTTCTATTAATGAGATCGTTGAAGTATCCCTCTCCAAGGTCAAATACTCTCGTTCCTTGCTTCTCATCGATAAATCCTTCAGCTATCCACTTCCAAATTAAAAAATCCTTTTTGATAAAATAATCTTCTGGATATGTACTCAGATATAGTAAGCATGTCTTCAAATGTGGAGGCAGATCATAGTAGCTAAATGAAAGTATTGTCATTGTATCTTCAGATTCTCTATTATCTTTTACTTGTCAAAACCAATAGAGTCAGAGACCTCAGACCATGTGCACTCTGGTTTACAAACAAACAAGCTAGCCATTGTGATGATTGCTAATGGTATGCCAAAGACATTTCTTTAGAATTTTGCCGAAATATCATTAGGTTGGTTATCAAGGTACTTTCTGTCTGCACCAAATATCCTTGTATAGAATAGTTCCATGGAGTCATCAATAGAAAGTGGTTTTAGCCTGTAAACCTCGCCAGCTACTTTAGCAACATCAACATTACGAGTAGTTGTGATTATTTTACTTCCACAGTTATTCTCAATGAGTGCTAGTTCAATTGTTTCCCAAGTGCGTACCTCCCATATATCATCAATGACAACAAAATACCTATCCAAAAGAAAAGTGAAAAAACCATTGATTAGTAATGTTCGGAGCTTCTGCAGATGCAAGAAATTTGTTGACATTAAAAGGAGTCAACAACTCAACATGACACGTCAAAGACATGATCTCGCTAGTAAAAAATAAACTGTGGTGACGTTTAATATATAATCTTTGACTAACAACTGACACTGAAAGTAATTATGGAGGAATCAATTCAGAAAAGGTAATTCTAGAACTTTTGGCATATGTATGAAAACTACACAGCAAAAAAACCATTGGAAAAAAAGAACTACACATTTAAGGCCACATTATAATACATAACATACATATCTAAGGGCTTTTTGCAACAAAAGGTAACCCTAACTGTGTTTTTTCGTAAAATTTATAGCTTCAGAAAGAAAATGGTTTCAAAATCTAAGTTCAGTAAATAATTAGAAATGTTAAAGAAGTAAACTATGATTCCTGGAACTGCTACATGAATTGCGCTTTTCTATAGCTAGTGAAGTAGAAGTACATCTTTATCAGAGACCACTGAATAAAATGCATTTTCCGTGTATGTGTGGAGTAAAGAAAACCAAGAGCTAGCCTAGCTTGCATGGATGATATGTGGATGTAATATTTTTAGTACAACCTACAACATACTGCAAACTAGTAGTATCGACTAAATATTGGGCAACAACATCTGAAAACACACTTGCTAATTCCAATTTACAATTGGGTTCCTGTTCTGTACCTTTTTTCCTCTAAGAATTCTCTGAGTTGTTCAATGAGGAGCTGAACGCCTCTTCCAGTGTGTTAAGAATCTTCTCATGCTTTTTCTTGTCAAGTTGAAAGAGAATATCCTTAAGAACTTTTACCAAGTCATGATCACGACCAACTGAAACGAATGCCCTGCAGTCATATTGCGACTTAACCTTGTCATACACCACTTTGGCAAGACTGGTTTTGCCCAATCCTCCAACTCCCACGATTGAAGCCTTCTTCGTCTTCTTATTGGAGGGATCATGGCCCTGTTGGGATGAATATAGCATGGATATAAGCTCGTCCCTTGACTCGGTGATACCAATAAGTTGTGTCACTTCTTTGTACATAGCTTTAAGGCGAGGATCAATGACGGACGTCGCTGTAACCGGCTTGCACATAATATCATCAAGTTTGTACTTCTGACGCCTTTGGGCTACCTCCTCGAGGTCCTTCTTGATGTCTTGGACAGCATCTGCAATATCGCGGCGAGCCTTGGCCTTGCTGATCACCTTGCCGAAAAGTCTTCATAGCACGTTTGAGCCTGCTCGTGTCAGGGTCTCGCTGATGTCGACTCGCAGAAGGAAGATGTCGAGGACATCATCTATGTCATAGGAAGCCTCCCTCGACCTCGTGTGCCCACACCTTGACCTGCTCGTCGAGCCGGTCCCATGGCACATCGGACACCTTGCGGAGGAAGGCGTGGATGCTCTCCAGCTCCCTGTGGAGCCACCGCACCTGCTTCCTCACGCCCTTCTGGAGCTTATACTCATCATGAAGAAGCTGAACAAGCTTGGGAGCAAGGTTTTCCAGTGCCCCTGTCACCACACTCATTCTTTTTCTTTTCTTGGTTCGTTTCAGATCTGTGAGCGCAGTTGATTCGTGCTGCTACTGCGTGGTTGTGGCCTGGCATAGAGCCCACACCCTCACCAATTCACTCTATATATGAACATTGATGCAGAGGCATGCATCGTCTTTCCGGAGTTCACACATAGACAACCCGTTACAGCACATGTTCCACACCATGCACATACGCTCTGCTCAGTCGGTGAGCTGGGGCCGACGATTTTTTTTTTTTTTTTTTTTTTTTTTTTTTTTTGAGAGAAGGGGCCGAGGACTTGACTGAGCTCGCAGACACACACATCACTTGCATTTACATGCCGACAAAGTCTCAATTTGCGTCGCCTGTCCATCAATAATTCCGGAGCTAGCTAGCTAACAGTCGTTGATGTCGATATATTTGGAATTGAGAGGAAGAGTGAGAGTTATTTATTTGTCGCTCGTGATGACTAATTGGAGCTAGCCTGGACTGGTCGTCGATGTCGATACTTCTTATTAGGTGTTTAATTGGATTCTAGCTTTAGGGCTTTAGCTGCGCTGAGAATCTCATATAGGAGTATCTTGGATGTCCAAGTGTCACCAGCATCAGTCAAACGGCCAGGCAAGAAATATCTATCCACTGTATGTACTATTGCTTTGATTCCAAAAAACGATGCAATAATAATTCTAGATTTAATTTTTCCCCAATTATTATAGAAAATTTCAAAAAAATAAATCTCCATCAAAGCAATGATATTGAAAAAAAATTATATTTACACCATAAAATATGTATGCTGTCACAGCGAATCAATGCCGTTTATTATTATTTGGTATGAGAAGTATTTGTGTCTGTAGACACCATTATTGCCTCCTGCTGAGAGCCTGAGGCGCGCACAGGCGGTGGTTAATGGCTCGGTTTAGCCTTACTAATGGCTCTGCCAACCACACAGTCTGAATGTTCTGCAGCCACGTCAAGCACCGGCCACCCCACCAGTATGCTTCTATGTGATTTGGGTTTTAGGGTGTGCCTAGTTTAGTGCGCAGGCGCTGAGTCAAATTTTGGCTATTTGAAACATTTTGCCCAGCGTCTGGTTGGATACCAAAGTTTTGAAGTTTTCATTATTGTAAAAATAAAATAGTGCAATCAAAGTTTTATGTAGATACTCTATTTGTAAACTTTTCTTTTTTAAAAATTTTAATAAACACCGAGTTTTTGGACGGCATCTGACACAGGGGTGGTCGGTAACCGCCGAGGACTCCAAGGTGTCGTCGTCAGGCCAATGCACTGGTTCTGGTCATAAGATGCAGGTCGAGGATGGTCGTATTGGGTGAGGCCGCGCGGGCCTTGCAGAAGGCTTTAGGTATTTCTGCTCAAAAAAATGTGACTGACTACACATATTCCACAAGATTATTGTGTTTGTTGTCTTCCACTTTTTTGTGGAAGATTTTTGTGTTCATTGTCTTCCACTTCCTCAATTGCCAGCCAAGAGAAAAAATGGAATAGATCTGTATGTCAAGTGAAAAAGTGGAATATTATAGTTTCCCTTATCTTCCCATTCCTGGGATGACGCGGCATAATCTCAGCTAAGAGATACACAAAGCAAACTTGCTAGCCAAGTAAGGAAAAAACACATCTCCGACCCCAAGACCTCGCCCCCATGAAGCAAATCGCGGGCGCCGCAAATGCCCGTGGCGGCGGCAGCGTAGCAATGGAGTCGGGAGAGAAAAATCGAGGACAAGAAAAGGGAGCAAAGTACAAACAAGATGAAGACCAAAGCAAAAGCAAGACTAAACTTGAAATTGACGCCAAGATCAATAGTTTCAGAACAAGGTGAAACACATGTACAAACAAAATCAAAACCAGTGCCCCAAATTTGATTTCCTTTCATAGAACTGCATCCAATTTTGATAGAGAAATTACTAATAGAAGAGAACATTTGCAATTTTTTGAAACCAAGGCATCCAGATGTACAGATTCACTACATTCAATCACCAATAATAGGGATCTAAACACAAGCATCAATATTGCAAAATCCAGGTGAAAATCACCAAATCAAGGTACAGGAAAAAAACCATCTCAAAAACCTTGTATACATAAATGCAGATTCAATGGACATTGGGGCACAATGCCGAAAAAACCTATGCATCCTCCATGTCTTTATATACAAAATCTCATACAAATGCAATGTGGGTTATTGCTAGGAAAAAAAAAAGAAAAAAAGAAATATTATTTTTACTCTATTCTTGCTCAGGTTGTTAGACCTGAGCACAAAAGCTCACCCATATTTCTTCACTGAATCTAGATGACCCACATATCTGCAAAAAAAAAAAATTAGGTTACAAAGCCAGCACATGTCCAACAAAATAGAAAAAAAGGAAACACAAATATCTTTGCCATGAAAATCTGAATTATGAGCTGTAAAGCAAAATACATCTAGCCAGTGTCACTTTCTGCACAACACCGTAGACATATGGGTGGGCACACACAGATACCGGGAGACTGAGATTGTCATGAGGTTCACTTTTTGCAATGGATAGCGGGTGAATGTGGAACAAGAAGCGCAACCAAGCTACTGCTACTACTCAATGTCAAGCACAACAACTGCAGGAAGACCAAGGAAGAAAACAAGCAAGGTCCTATAAATTGTTAAACTCCAGAATAGACAAATATTAACATCAGCACACCTAATTATCACTCATTCAACTAAAACTAAAAAGATTGAGTCACATAACTCACTAAAACTGAAGCTAAAGTCTCAAAACTTAGTAATGTGAAACTAAATGACTAAAACTCACAATGACCACCTGCAGCCTGCAAGTAAGCTCGCAGCACAGTTCCTGCGGTGGCCAGATAGAAACACAACCACAACATGACACAATGCAACTAAGCACACAAACAGTTCCTGCGGCAGCTAGACAGACAAACAACAAACATACAAGACACAGCCACACACAAAAGCAGCTCTAGAGAACCAGTAGCAGATTAGATTTGCTTGGTTAAGAAGTAACAACACACAGAAACAAAACAAACAGCACTGAAAACAACCCCCTCCCCTCCCCCGGACACACAGACAATAAAAAACATCATCATGGGAATGCAATCTCAACCATATCCATCCAAAAAGATTGAGTACTATAGCTAGATTGGGACCCGAGACAGTTTTGAGAGAAGCCCGTAATGAAACACTTAATCTAAAGGCAAAAAAGTATGACCTGCTTACCTGTTATTTGTGAGGCAACTGTTGTTGGCACGTATGACTAAAATTGTAGAACAGAACTATAATAGCAGAACAAAGAAACAAAGATAAGTACTAAAAGAGTTGCTGACAGACTGAAAGAACATGACAAACAAACTGAACAAACAGTTTTGCTACTACTCCTCGCATCCAAGATGCAGCAGCAGCCAATGAAAAAAAAAAAAGCAGCATCAACAACATCTCTAGAACAGCAAAACAACTTAGATTTGCAATTTGCTTGGTTCAGAGTAACAACTCAGACAAAAAATAACAAATAGCCCCTGAAAACACCGCCACCTCCCTCAGACGCACATACAAACAAAGCTCATCGTGGCCTCCACAATCTGGCTGCCCCTGCCACCTAACCGTAGTCCACGACTGATGAGATGAGCCACCCTCGGGGCGAACACTGTTTTCCATTGGAATCCTTTTTGGCGTTGAGTGACTGAAATCGATGGGGTACTGAACAGCAAAATATAGCTAGACATCAACACTTTTTGCACAGTGACATAGAGAAACATTACTAGACACCTGGGTGGGCACACATAGATAGCGGAGAGCGAGAGTATCACATGACTAGAAAAATTCAGATCACAACTAAATACTACCTGATACAGAGAACAACTGAACACGATCCAAACAAAAAAAAAAGTATAAATGGACAGGCCAACAGGACCAACTCCTAAAAATGACCTCACTGTGCAGTATAAAATTGGCAATTAAGATTGCAGATGATCCAAACAAAAATCTACTACATAGATGAAAGATAGAAAATATAATTAAAATCTAAACTAATAATTGTACTAAACTGAATAAGTCTAAATACTCTTAAACCTGAACCAAAAACAAAACTGAAATAAATAGCCTCAAATTCAAATGATAATTTATAACTAAACTGAAACTAGTTCTTTGTGAGTTAGCCAGTGCGGTAAAAAAAGTCGCACAGTGAAAACAAAAGACAGTGGAGGTCAGTTGCAAAGTAGTCACCAAATTTCTAAGCCAAAATTGTTGGTTAGAACGGGAAACCAAAGAACTACAGATACTGACAAATAGATGGAGTCGAAGACTAGTGCTCATTCAGTGAAACATGAAAACACAAAGCATAAACTGACTAAAAAAGTCATTAACAAAGAAAATGGCAGTTAAATATTTCCGTCAATAACTAACCCGATTATTCAACGGAAAATGCAAGGCTGGCCAGTTGAGAATCCATAGAAAATCAGTTTTGAAAAATTTCTGGACTGATGAAGATAGGTGCCTGATAGTGAAGTCCAGTTTTACTAATACTGAACTTAGATTGACAAAAAACTTATACTGAAACTATTTTAAGTTCATGGTTCACCCGTACACATATGTGTAACATAGGCGCCACAGTAGGCTGCCTTTTGGTTCATCAATCATCAATGAGTCACCTGTACACATATGTATAACAGAGGCGACATAGTAGGCTGCCTTTTGGTTCATCAATCATCACGAATGAAAGCATATCATACACAAATACAGCCAGAACCACCCCCAATGGGTCACACACTCACACTGGACTCAGGCAGCGGCTGCTTATTTGCTACTCCGTTCCAACAGGGATACGGTAGCCAATGCAAGATGAACTGAAAACCACACACAAGTTACAGACACACACACACTCAAATTCTCTGTATCCATATAAAGAAGAAAATGCTTCATGGTTCACCCGTAAGTCACGCACACAAAAGAGATTCAACGAAAAATAAAACAAGCTATATAATGAATACATAATTAACTATACTGAATTTATACTAGCTACAAGTAAATTAATAGTACAATTCATCGATTACTAAAACTATTAACTGCTGTGACTAGACCTTCAAAAAAAAATAACTAGAGATCAAAGGCTGAACATAGGAGAACTGTAGGTCTAGCTCTGCACTGAAGAGTACCTGTAGGTCTAGCTCTGCACTGAAGATAGTGTCGTTTTCAATTTTCAGATCTCCGCTTCTCTGTTTTTCAGTAAGTCAGTTCAAGCATTGACTCTCTGTATTGTCTTAGTCTGGTTCACTGAAGATAGAACTGTAACAGAGCAATTTCCTTGTCCTGCTGTGTTTGGCAGTCTGTTTTTGTGTTATCTTGTAGTTTGGTTCTATTTTAATGAACTATTCTGTTCAGTCACTTGGTAGTATGAAATGCCAAGAGTTTCATTTCCTGAATACTATGGTATTTTGTGCAGTTCGGATGGTACAGCATCATGTCTTTCCTTTTTGAAGTGTCACTTACCCAGTAATGCTCAGTGTGTTGTGTGATTGTGTCAGCGGTGGTGTCTATAAACATGATTGCAATGTTTTGCAAAATTCAGTGTCAGTCAGATTAACTAAGTAGGAGTAACTCCTTCACTCCCTCATGCTCAGTTAGTTAAGTTTTTATAGTTTGGATAAGGTAAAGCGCCTCTGTGTTTTTTTCTTTCAGTCAGTCCAAAGCTCCTTTGTATTCCTATTATTCATTGGTTCATGTCTGAACTTATGTTTTAGGTACTTAGTTTCAGTGGTTAAGTTATCTCCTCTCTCTTTCTCTGTCTATCTGTGCTTGTGTTTGTGCTTTTCTCAACATACTTACTATTTCCATGTAATTTGGGCTTAAAGTCATGCTTGTAACTTTTTCTTGTATCTGTATGCTTCCTGATAATTCAGATGCATTTTTTTTTTCCTGCAAAAATGATAAATAATAAGGAGATATTAGTTGTAGTGTAAGTTCTTTCTCATAATTTTTGAAATAAATCATCACCTGTACCTATATGGTATTTAATACATGGATATTCATAAGTTTACTTACCATATAAGCAAGCATGTGTATTGGAAGTCCTAAACTTAACTAAAATTCAAACATTTATCAGTTCTAATCCTGAACCTGAAAAGACTGAGTAGTATTATGCACTTGAGTTCCCATATGAATGGAACAAGGGTGCAATAGGTAGTTATGGTAATCATGGTTCTAGGTCGTCAAATGCCATCACGAAATATGAACAGTATCGACAATTCCATTATGAGTTACTGAATTTATTTTTTCTATGTGCACGCTTGGTTGTGCTAAACCTGAGGCCATTATTTCCTTGCTGGAAAGTGACTGGTTCAGGTTCAGTAAGCACAGATCAGTTTCAGTAAACATGGTTCAGTAAACAAAGTGCTCTTGTCTTGATAATAGCTCTAGATTATATTACCATTACTTTGCCTTTTGCGACTACAAGTGATTTCATTTGTTCCAAACAAATGTTTCACTGTTCACTTTTTTTGGGTGCAAAAAATAGCAAAGTTCCTCTGGACCGATCACTTTCGTAGCCGAGCTAAAAGTTACAACAAGAGGTGCACGCGCTACTTTATGAGTTTCAATTCAATACTAATGATAACTTTATGCTACCTAAGTCTTTTATGTTTATATTACTCAGGTACATCGAGGAGAATCGACAAAATGAAGGCCAAGGAGCTGGAATCGGCAAAATACTCGCCATTCGCAAAGTTCCGATCAATCGGGAAAGTCATTCGGCAATCGGCAGAGTCATTCGGCTATTTCCTGAAGCTGAAGTTTGTGCATAAAACTGTACCAATCTACGAAGTTTCATGAAGCATGTTATACATCGTTTGAAAGCTTATCAAGTTAGCTTTCCAATGCATCCAGCCTCGTGTCATTTGAAGTTTCCTAGAAGGAGTTATGACCAAAACAATGAAGACTACTCAGAAGTCAAACAGCCACGCGGGAACAGCTCAGAAGATCATTTCGTGAAGCCTTTTCACATTAGCGATGCATACACATTATTTTCGTGTTTTCACCCATCTAGGAGGGTTGTTCCTTGTATAAATAGACCCCTACACCTTAGATGTAAACAACTTTTGATGAATTGAGATTATTCCAGTGATATTGCAGCCCGGCTGCTGAGTGCTTACTCAACCCTTGTTCTTCCTTGTTCTTCTTGGACTTGTGAAGAGATCTCTCTCGAGATCCACTAGTTCGTGCTCTACGGGTTCCAGTACGGCTACCCGTCTTATGTGGATTAGCTCCGGTTGTGGTTCTGCGGTCGTTCGGAGATCGAGTCGAAGTCCTCGCGGTTTCGGTGCCTCTCTCCCCATCGCTTGGTCGCATCCGACCTTGGCAGGTATAAAGCTAGTTATCCGCTGTTCTTCAGCAACGTTACCTTTATCTTTCAGTTGCCTTGCAACAAGTTATCTTAATTCCGCTGTCATTATAGTAAATCTATAGTTCATAGACCTACTGCCGTGAAGATCGGGCCATCCTTAGTACCGATAGCCGATCGGTACCTATCGTGGGAAGACTTAGAGTGCACATATAGAAGGTGGGCAAAGCGGTCATGACAGAATTAACAAGGACAAGTCTACCATGGTAAGATAGGAACTTGCTTACCAAAGATAACCTGTTTTCAATTCTTGTGAGCATGGGGGAGAAATTCTGAACATTGGGTTTGGTGGTGCCCAATGGGAGCCCAAGATAGGTGAATGGCATAGTGCCAATAGAGCAGCCAAAAGTGTTTGCGAGGTGAGTGGTTTTCTCTGCAGAAATGTTGATTGGTACTAGCAAAGATTTTTTGAAGTTCATATGGAGGCCTGTGTAGAGTCCGAGAATGATCTTAGCTGTCCTTTAAGTTTGAATAATGTTAGGCCATCAGCTGGAATTACTAAAAGTGTATCATCTGCATATTGGACAATTGGATAGTCCCCACCAAAGTTATCATTAATAGGATGCTTCAGGATACCAATCTGCCAAGCTTTATTGATGATTGATTGAAGGATGTCGGCTGCCAAAACAAATAGCAATGGAGATAGGGGGTCTCCTTGTCTTACTCCCCTTTTGCACTAGAATGGTTTACCCGGGATGCCATTAAGAAGGATGGAGGATTCTCCATAATCGACAAGAATTTTCTTGATCCAAATTGACCCACTTTTCGAAAAAAACCTTTATGCTTAAGTACCTGCAAGATGACCTAATGTTCAACTTTGTCAAATGCTTTCTCAAAATCTAGCTTTAGGATTGCAATCTCTTTTTTTGAGTGGTGACAGATGTGGAGGAACTGAAATGCCCAGGCTAGGCAGTCCTGAATGGTCCTGCCTTTAATAAACCCATAATATTGGTTTTTGTGAATATGGTGGAGCATGACTGATTGTAACCTGGCAGAAATAATCTTAGTAATGCATTTTAAGGAGTAGTTCAGGAGAGAGATAGGTCTAAAGTCATCCACACATTCAGGGGTTTGGAGTTTTTGGAATGAGAGCAATATGTGAGTTGTTTATATATTTCAGGTCAATCTCTCGAGTTGCGTAAAATCTTTGAATAGCCTGAAGAAATCTCCTTTTATAATGTCCCAAAAGGATTTGATGAAACTGCCATTGAAGCCATCTGGTCCTGGAGCATGGCTATTGGGGAGATTTTTGACTATTGACAGATTTCTTCTTCACTAAAGTCACCGTCAAGGTAGTCCTGATCCATAGGAATTGGAGTGAGTAGGCTATAGAGATCATACGCATATGCTTGTATTCACCGACTCCCATTTTTTTTTGTAGCTTTCCCAAAGAATGTGTGCTTTCGATCATGATCAATGATGATAGAGTTATCCGGTAGGGTGAGACTGGAAATGAGGTTATTCTTGTATGCAATGGTGGCCATGTTATGGAAGAAAGTGGTATTTTCATCACCCAACTTCACCCATCCGACGAGTGTATCTTTGCTTCCAGAAAATCCTTCTTGATTCAGTTAGAGAGGCCAGTGACTTTTCACTAATTTTCTCAAGTTTATTTCAAGAATTGAAAGTGGCCTTTGATCTTCCAGTCCATCTAGGAGGAGTAGCACCCAGTTGCTATTGTGAATGAGTTTCCCCAATTTTGATAGATTTTTGCTCCACATTTTAAGTCCTACCCTGACCTGTCTGAACTTTGAGGAAATGTTTCTTGCTGCATTGCCATAGACTGGGGAGTTGTGCCAGTGATTTTCAACAGTTTCCTTGAAGCCAGGCTGCTGCAACAAAAAATTCTCAAATCTGAAAATGTTAGCTTTAGGAATCAAACTGTCAATATGAATAACAAAAGGCACATGATCTGATATAGGTCTAGAGAGGGGCTGTATTGAGGTGGCAGGGTGTGTAAGATTCCAATCTGCATTGGTGAATGCCCAATTTAATTTAACAAGTAAAGGATCAGATTGTATATTACTCCATGTAAATTTTCTGCCATTGAAAGGAAGTTCCACCAGATCCATATCAAGAATACAATCATTGAACATTTGCATTTCAGATAAGTCACCCCCAGGTTTGTTTTTGTTCTCTGCTGTTCTATAGAGATTAAAGTCCCCCGCAAGCAACCAATCCTCAAAGGTGCTAGTATCAAGATTAACAAGCCAAGTGACAAAAGCATGTTTTTCAGGTCCTACTGAAGGCACATAGATGTTTGTCAAATGGAAATCTTTGTTATATAATTTATTGTGAAACTTGACTGTTAAGGCATAAGAGTTCCCTTTGCACGCATACCCCATCCAGCATATTGCCATTCCAAACAGTAAGGAGCCCTCCATAAGCTCCAACTGAGGGAAAGAAACAAAATTTATCAAGAGATCTATGACAGAATTTTTTAATATAGAAGTGATCAAAAACTTCTCTTTTAGTTTCCTGCAGACACACAATATGGCAAGCACTTTCATTTATTTTTGTTCTCAAGGCATCCCATTTGGCTTGGGAGTTGATACACCTAATATTCCAAACCAAAATTTTCAAAGGTCTTCGGTTGTTATCCATTGGGAAACCACAAATAAAAAGCTGAACTGTTTACCAGATAATTGATAAACATGGAGAGTATTAACTGAACATAGCAGATATGCATAAGGGGTTGCTCAGAATAGTAAAAAAGATCCTGGGACAAATCAAGATAAAAGAAGCCACTAGGGACATGGATTAACTGACATGATAAGTAGCAGGTCATCACAGACTTAAGGCTCACTAGGGAGCCACCAGAGTACTTAAGAGCCATTACAATTATTACTCGGCACGCAGGCCGGCAGGTACTAAACCAGAAGCAAAGCAAAAGAGGCACCCCAGGTGCAGGTTGGGACTTATCAGTTGTATTCATCATTGTTCACATCATCTTCAAGCAGGGCAGCAGATGCCACACTAGGGTGGATCTGGAGGAAACCTTCAGCTATCCCATGAGCAACTTCTTTGGTCAGATGGGGTGCAGGAGGGGCTCCAGGAGTAGGAATTATGGCCAGGGGTTGTGTGGCTCAAGGATCTCGAGTCTTGGCTTGATCAGCAGCAGCTTTCTTGGCTTCTTTGGCATCCTTGTAGCCACCTTTCTGGATTGAGAGCCTCTTACTGCGTCTTAGGAAGCTGTCCTCAAGCTGCCCTCTCACTTTCACATGCCTTCTCTTCTTGGGTGTGAAGTTGGATCCAGAGATTTCAACCACATCTTCTTCATCATCCATTATTAGGTTCACTGCCTCCTCTCCCATGAAAGGGTCCTGGGGAGGCAAGAAAAAGGCAAGGTGGACGATTAGAGCTCGATCATTAAAATAAGCAGGGATTCGAGTATCTTGATTAATATCCAGAAGGGTTAGCCCATTAAAATAGGAATGAGATATATTTTTATTGATAAAGTTCAATACCTGAAAGAGGGCTCTTGGTTGGAGAGGAGAGGAGACAATGTCATTCAGAACTGGGCCTCCCACCACAATGGATTTCACACTTGGGCCAGCTTGGACAGGAGCCTGTGGACCAATGTAGACAGCAACAGCAGTGCTTCCCTGGGCCAAAGCACTTCTTGCAGTGGGGAACACAGATTCTCCAACAGCATTCTCAACTGACATGGGCTCAAATGTTCTGTTTGTCTCATTAGGAGGAACCACAATTTCTTGAACAGGCACAGATACTTCAACAGGTACATCCACCTGAATGGCTTCAACCTCAACATCAGCTACCACTTCGTCAACGGCCATGTTGTTGGCACCTGCATCCTGATGGGGGGCCACAACTGCATTGGACCCCATCGGAGTGGCCTTTGAATCAGCAGGGGGAGTAGGGCCAATCCAGCGTGGAGCAGGCACTGGCATTGGGTGGAAGGGTCCCTGCAAGACAAAGCCTTCTTCTTCTGGAGCTCCAGAAATAGCCTGTTTTTTTAGAACAAACACAGCAGACGTCCAAGATTTTCCTCTTGGTGGTATTCTAGCATTAACTTTAACTGAATCTGGTATATTGGCCTCATTGTTTAGATAGACTTTAACAACAACCCTTGCAAGATTTTCAACAAAACAATCTACCATGATACCGAAGCTAGACACTGCCTTGGCTACATTAGCTGTGGTTTTCAGATCCTCATTAAAAGCAAAGAGCATGACATATGCTTCTCTATCCAGATCAAAGGTCCTAGCATTGTTAGCTTCATCATGTTTCAGAACCGACATAGCGTAAGATCCAAAAGCAAATTCAGGACCTATGAACCTTTCTCTTTCTAGAGCACTGCCAAACCGAACATACGCATCTCCAAGCGCACAGGGTTGTACCTCATAGACATGAGCTTCATGAACCTCGGTGAAGTAGCGATGGAGCTCGGAAGCCAGGGGGCCGAAGTCCTTCTTGTTTACCGGCGGCTGCAGCTTGATGATCGCCAAATCTTCATTGGTGGCGGTATAGCAGCCCAGTTTTACTAATACTGAACTTAGATTGACATAAACTTATACTGAAACTATTTTAAGTTCATGGTTCACCCGTACACATATGTGTAACAGAGGCGCCATAGTAGGCTACCTTTTGGTTCATCAATCGTCAATGAGTCACCAGTACACATTTGTATAACAGAGGCGACATAGTAGGCTGCCTTTTGGTTCATCAATCATCACGAATGAAAGCATATCACACACAAATACAGCCAGAACCACCCCCAATGGGTCACACACTCACACTAGACTCGGGCAGCGGCTGCTTATTCGCTACTCCGTTCCAACAGGGATACGGTAGCCAATGCAAGATGAACTGAAAACCACACACAAGTTACAGACACACACACACTCAAATTCTCTGTATCCATATAAAGAAGAAAATGCTTCATGGTTCACCCGTAAGTCACGCACACAAAAGAGATTCAACGAAAAATAAAACAAGCTATATAATGAATACATAATTAACTATACTGAATTTATACTAGCTACAAGTAAATTAATAGTACAATTCATCGATTACTAAAACTATTAACTGCTGTAACTAGACCTTCAAAAAAATCACTAGAGATCAAAGGCTGAACAAACAACATGCAGAAACAACTCCTTCCACTTTTTAAAAACTCCTCACCTGAATACTAGTTCAAGTTGCTAAGTAAGAAAACCAGATAGCATCTGCTGCTTGTATCACTGATGAAAACTTACTATTTGCTAATCTGAAAACAAAACACACTGAACTACAGTTGCAAGCTATGCGCTACTAGCCTACTGCTATCTCTGAAATTGAGATGTTGCATTGTTGCTAAACTCACAAAATAAAAAACGATGTTGCTGCTATAATCCTACAATGAGAAAATGAAATCCAGCCAGGAACACCCCCCCCCCCCTAAAAAAAAAAAAAAATAGTCTGAAAAATAACAGGAACAGAGGCTTAGCAGGTAGCCAAGAAACAACTGCTCTTCAATTTGGGGCGTTTCGTTGACTGATGGCTAAAACCCCTCCCATCCAAACTATTTCTAGCGTGTGGAGCGGACGCCGCGGCGCCGTTGGTGCTCCCGTGGACACGATCGACAGAGCGTCGGAGACGCCAAACAAAAAACGAACTCACTGACACCAAAAACGTCATCCTGACAAAAAAGGGGCAGACCGAACATAGCTCGACAAACCCTAGAAGTCGGCGTCGCTGGTCCGCTGCTGATGGAGAGCAGCGCGTCGCCTAGAGTCGCTGTCGGTCGGACGCCCAAGGAGAGCGGCGCGTCGCCTGGATTCGTCGCCAGTCGGCCCCCAGAGGAGAGCGGCGCGTCGTCTGGAGTCGCCTGGAGTCACTACCGGTCGGCCGCCCGAGGAGAGCGGCGCGTCACCTGGAGTCGCCGCCGGTCGGCCGCCCAAGGAGAGCGGCGCGTCACCTGGAATCGCCGGGAACTGAAACGAAATGTAAAACGGGGAAAGGAGAAGCGGACACCACTAATTCGGGCGCGATTCCCAAAAATCAAAACTGTACCGCCGACAATCAGGGCCCAAACGTCAGAGACCAAAGAGAAGCCGCACACGATAGGAAACACAAACGACGTACAGGAATAATGGGGCACGAATCTTGACAACATCAGAACCACACAGAAGTGGAAGATAACAGGTTGGGAAATCTGCTGGAAGATGGTTAGAAATTCCGGATTTTTTCGTGGTTGCCAACTTTGCCATTGGCGGGTATAGTACGGAGTCAGACAGACAATGGAGCATATGTAGCTCGTTGGGCTCAAAATGGGCTGCACATGGGCACCATCATTAATGGGCCTGCAGCACTCACTGCCAATGGCCCACGTTGGCCTTACCAGGTTGTGAAGTTCTTTCACGGTGATATGGTTCACGGACTAGTTGGCGCAGTATATTTGATCGGGAGGACCACTAAAGCTACCATTCTCGATGGGGTTTTACGGGTTTAAATGCGACGTTAAATAGGGCCTTGCATCGCCTTCTGATGAAACGGGAGGAGAGCCGATCGCTCTGCTGAGACGCCGCGGCGCCGGGCCGCGGGCATGGTCCGGCGCTGGCTGGCTTTTTCTCTCAGCAGCCTGCCGCCGTGCTCTCTACGAGCTCTGACGCCGCCGCGATACACCTCATCGGGGAGCCCCGTCGAGTGCGAGGTCCGGCCGCCGCCGCAGCCGCGAGCTCCGCCAGGCCGGGCACACGCGGAGCAGAGCACATCGTCGCGCGGAGCAGAGAAGACTGCATCCACTGAGTCCGCCGTGGGCGAAGCTCCGCCGTCCGCTGCCGTCGCAGGAGCGAAGTCCGCCACAGGCGAGTCTATCGATGCGGCGCGTGCTTTGCCGTCCGGCTGCCGGAGCGCGCGGCAGCAAAAAGTTCCGCCGAGGGCGAAGCTCCGCCGTCCGCTGCCGTTGTGAGCGCGGGAGCCAGCAGGAGCTCCGCCGGCCGCCGGGACGGGCGCGCGCGCGTGAGCTACGCCGCTGGCTCCGCCGGCCACCGGCGCGGGGACGGGCGGGGCTGCGTCGCGAGCTTCGCCGTCCACGGGCACGGACGCGAGCGGGAGCGGGAGCTCTGGCGCGGGCGCCGCCGCCGCGGGCACGGGGCGAGCGGGGAGCTCCACCACGAGCTCTACCGGCCACAGGCACAAGCGCGAGCGAGAGCTCTGCCGACAGCGGGCGCGAGAACGCCTCCGCGTTGCAGCTCATGGCGTGGACCAGCTACCCGTCCACCGTGAAGAACACCTTCTGCTCCGCTGGATTGCTCAACGTGCTGATGTCGTGCTCGCCCAGATAGCTTGCTGCAGCTCGCGCTCGTTCCAGAACATGGTGGGGAAGAAACGGAGGACGGGGCCCACAAATCACTAAAAATATTTCTATGAAACCATGAAATGAAAACAATGCATTGAGAGATCCCGTTTCATCCTATTTCATAAGGAGTGTCGTATGCTTTAAAACCCCGAGATGAAACGTCCCATCAGACTGGCTCTACTAACGACGTAAGTATTGGGACGATCCTACCTTTGCCGGTCTTTGGTTACGGCTCAGGATGGATGCATCCCAAAGGGAACATGGCTAGGGTAACCACAGAACACTTTGCGCGGTAGCTATACCACATTTGATCCGGGAATATAATTTCTTGTATTTTGTCCAAGTGGATCATTATATAATTTTATTTTGTTTAACACTTCAGGGGATACATTGCTACGGAGTATCTTACATCAGGAGGAATTCTGTCAACAAAGTGCCATGTATATGCTTTTGGTGTCACTCTCCTTGGGGCCATTAGCAAAATGTGCAAGTCCAAGCAAGGCAATGTTAGAAGCGTAGTAGAATGGGTAACTAAATAAATCGTATATGCACGAGAACACTTATAACTTATAGTGATACAGTATGTGTAGTAATGTGCTCTTACTTTCTCAGGCAAGGATGAATCTGGAAGACGGAATAACAAAGGAACAGTTTGATTCCATATTCATTCATGGATCTGAGATGGAGGAGGTGAGAAGATGCATGGCCATAGGACTGCTGTGCTGTCAATCTGAAGGGAAAGAACGGCCCACCATGGCCGATGTTATTGATATGCTGAATAATGAGAAAGAGCCCATTGATGCGATCGGATACACTGAGGGAGGAAGGGCCTGAGGATGATCACACAGCTCGTCTATATATTCTGCCCCTACATACGTCTTTACAAATCCAAGCTATCTCATCAACCTACCAATGGATGCCGGTTGGTGGTTTAGGTGCATTTTGTCAAACAATCTTTGTTTTAAATTTTTAATAATTATGGGTTGATTTAAAGGGTGATTACTGTTGTAAGACATATCTTGTGTTTTCTTTTCTTGAAAGTGAGAAACAGTCTGACCGTCTGTCGTGCCCTGTTGATCCCAGTTCGCAACGCGTGATTGCACCACTTCCGGCTTTCGTAGTGATAATTAATTAATTGTGCTAATTTGGGTCACTCGATGACAATAAACGTACCCATTCGGGGTTCTGTCATCCAGACTCTGCACTCTGGAGACCAATCATTTGCTTGCTTTTTGTCACACTAGTATCACGCCCGTGCGTTGCTACGGGATAATTAATTTTTTTACTAAAAATAAATGGATCGCATGATAAGATAACAATATTGTTAAATGAAATAGTGACATTAAACTGACATTTAATTCAAAACGCAAAGTTCGTGCAAAATCGTCCAACTCTCCGAACAGAGCTGAATCCCAACAATCTAGATGTACAGGCAGACGAAGCAGAGCAGAGATCACCTGCTCCCGGCTCACTCCTCCGGCTCGGTGGCCGGGTCCGCCAACGTGGGCAACATAGGGTAGTTGCGTGAGAAGCACGTGTCGCAGTAGTTCCCCGCCTCTTGGCCGTAGATGTGCTCGAAGACGCAGGAGTGGCGGCAGAGACCGACGGCGCGTCTTGCTTGCCGCGATTAGTAAAGAGCGGAGATTGGGTGCGCCTCGGAGCCGAGCGTCTATGCCGCGGTAGGGAGGGACTGGCGATCGCCGTTGGGGAGGAGCGGCGCCAATCGACGCCGGCGTGGCTCAGGGATCAGAGTTCTTTGGTGGCGGACAGGTAGGAGCAGGGCATGTCGGTGGTTAAAGAAGGCGGGGGCGCACATGGCTTTGGCGGAGGAGAGGAAACCGTGAGCTCGTTGGCCGAATTTCTCATGGGGGTCCGAATTTTGCGACACGATGGCTACCGTGGGTGGAGGAAGGGATTGCGTGATCATAATAGGAATTGACGGGCGGGACGGAGCGAAGGATCACACATGGGGCGCGGAGCGCACGGAGCGAGACTTGGATCGCAGGAGCGGAGCGACCGAGCGAAGAGTTTTTTACCACACGATAAAAAGAAAGTCTTATTTTCATCATTTTTATATTGTATAGATTAGATCACCTGTGATATTTACACTGATAAAACATAACGATTATCACTTACAAAATCTCGAGCGTGATTGGAGGAGAATAGGAAGAGATCGCATGCAGCCCTGGCCGCATGGGCGATGGTACTTTCTTTTTAATTTAATTGATTGAATGGTGCGTTACTTTCTTTTTTAGTTGATTGAATGATTTTGTGGTACAAAAGGAAAGAAAGGAGAAATCACGTGCATTGGTTACCTTGTGTGGGGCGTTGACTTTCCTTTTTCTTTTTTTTTTTTTTTACCTTCGCATGGCCGATGGAGGGAGTGGAGGTCTTTGGTCGCATGCAGGCGGATGGAAGTACCAAAAGTAATGTCGCACCAAAAAGAAGTCTTAGTTTTGTTCTTTTTATGTTGTAGAGATTGGCACAATTTGGGTTTCGTACTGTGTATATGCATTATTACGGCTGGATATGACACATCATTTCTTTGGCAGGTGGCTGTGATCAGATAGGAAGGAGAGCCTCTAGAGGAAAACGATGAGTAAGGGATTATACATGTTGCTAGCGCCAACAGGCCCAACACCATCTCCCCTTATCCTGGGCCGAGCCTCTACTTTCCTAATAATCCAAGCCCACTGACGCACACCACTCGTCAGACTAAGGAGCCAGTGCTAAAGCCCAACAGGCCAACATGCCGGGCGGCCCACAACAGGGCAACATCACCTCCAGTCCACCGGACGCGGAGCGGAGCCGTCGGCTGCGGTTCGTCGGCGTCGAGACGCCGGACCTCGCCGCCGCCCTTAGCCCCTTACTCCCTCACTCACCCACCCACCTCTGCGCCGCCCTCTCTCGCTCCGAGACGCGACACCTCGCGTCCCCGCCGCTCCCGACTCACGAGCTCGACGGCGCCGCCCTCACCATCTGACCTGACACGCCACAAGCCGCCGGAGCGCGTCGACCTCGGGGCGACTGTCGAGGACCACCGGCCCCTCCGCGGCTTGAAGATTGAAGGACGGCTGCCACATCAGAGTCCTCGTGCAATGTATGTCCTACTCCCCTTAATAGTTTTTGAATCTGTGGAATGTGGCTGTCTCTGCAAATTGCAATGTGTGTAGTGTGGTTTAGATGAGTAGATCTGTTTTTGACGTGGTCCAGTGCACTAGTTAGTTCTTTTATAGTTGAATTCGATTGTTTGGTGATGGAGTAATATCTAGATTTTTTTAATATGGTTCTGTGATTTATGGTTACCAGAGGCACCGCATATAAATACTTTGTTCATTTATGTTTAACAGTTACACATGATTTAGATCATTTGTTCGTAGTTATTGTCTTAGTGACTGATTATGGTGCACTTTTTATTTATGTAGATAGATGAAAGCGGCGGTGGAAGAGGAGGTGGCCGGGGACTCTCGCAAGGCGCTGTTCATCCGGCGCACACTGGTGAGGCACACTGCTCCCCCTCCTTCCTCCTCCTCCTCCTCACTCCACAGGGAATCCAACGATAATAGTGGCAGATTAGTGGAATTTTGGAAGAAGAGGGATAGGGTTCAAATGAGTAGGAGAGCTGAGAGAACAGGGAAGAAGTAAATTTGATTAATCCATGTCCTATCTTTTGGACCCAGTGCACTCCCGGCCTGTGTGTCTTACTGTCTTACAAAATACTCTTACAAATACTTATGCATACACTGATACAAATACAGATATACGTGTATACTTATATCATCACCATATATACTCATGTAGTCATGTTAGCCCAGATATTGCTCCCACCTTGAAGACCCTCGCCCTCTAGGAAATTGCAATGACTGAAGAATATGAAATTACCAAACTGCTAACTGAAACACAGCTAGCAACTACATTACACGGATACGTGAGGATGGCCACGTATCCCGTATCAGATACGTATCAGATACAGATACGCGACGGATACATATGAATTGGGTTGGTTCATCTCCAATTAGCCCATTTTCTTAATATACATACATATGAATCAGCATTGGGTTTTTTTATTATTATTTTTTGTGTGTGTGTAACTGGTTGTGCAAATATCAATGGGCTTTCTTGATCCAAATAATTACCAACCAATTGGGTTGGTTCACCACATCTCTGAAATAAGAGCACAGACACATCATAGTCCTCAAACCTGTCTTGGAGAGCCACCAGCTCATGCGATGCAACAACTGGTCAGCATAACATGGAGAAAATGATGAAGCCACAACATCCCCTTTAATTTATATTTGAGGCCACTTATATACTGTCACATGTCAAAACTCTCTGATATTGTAGTGTTGGCAAAATAAATGCAATCATGTGTTGGATAGATCTAGAAGACTACTGTAGGGTGCTTGCCAATAGCCAGCTACAGTTCAGCCAAGAGCTGACCAGTTCAAATATATAAGCACCCTAAGAGAGTTGAATCGATCTAGCTCTCTCCTTTTTGCAATTGCTCTGAGTTTACCCCAATTTTGGAGAGAATTTTCGATTTTTTTTTGACAATTGTGGAGTCTTTCAAAATTTGACTGTGCAATCTTCATACTATCACATTCTGTAGGTAATTAAGCAATAACTTTGAGTGTGATATCTTGAGTTGTCCAAACTGAATATATATTGCTGTAACTAGCACTACTACAGATTTGATTAACCGTTGCGGGTTTTTTAGATTAACGTTGCGGTTTTCCTAACCGCAACCGAGGTAAGGTTACGGTTAATGGATGGATTAACCCCTGCTCGTTTTAGAACCCCAAAAACCGCAACGGTTAATGAAATAAAAAAAAAAAAAAAATCCGATCCGGCCCAAACAGGCCCAGATCCGCGCCGCCCGACCCATTAGGGTTACGGTTTGGGGGTCGCCTCCGCTTCGCCCAAGAGCACGCAAAGCACGCCTGCGCCGCCGTCGGAACCGCCGCCCGCCAGATGCCGGATCCCCGCCGCCAGACGCCGGATCCCTCGCTGGGCCGGAGCCGCCGCCCGATCCCGCGCGCCCGCCGCCGGACGCCGGCTCCCGAAAGCACTAGAGCCGCCGCCATCGCCGCCGGCCCGTAGCGCCGCGGATCCCGCACCGCCAAGCGCTTGAGTTCGAGCGCCGCCGCCCAGCGTCGCGTGGTCGCGCGCCATGGACGCCCCCACCTATCTGCGCCCGGCCGCCACCCGCGCCGGCCGCGCCGAGTGGGAGGAGAGAGGAGGGCTAGTGCGGGGGGAGAGAGAGGAGGGCCGTTGCGGTGGGAAGTGCGGGGCGGCTGAGGGAGAGAAGTGAGGGAGGGGAGAGGGTGAGGTGGGTTAGGGTTTGTGGTTGTATTTATATGCAGGAGGTATTATTGGGCTTGAAGCCCGGTATTGGGCTTCCAAATGCTAACGGGCTGGGCCAGATTAACCATGACGGTTATTTTAACAAAAACCGTAACGTTAATGGGCATTAACCGTTGTAAAGATTTAAAAAAACCGCAACGGTTAATCTATTGACCGCTATGTGCTTTTTACCCAACCGGGGGCTGATCGGGCTCGATTAATGGTTGTAGTTTTTCAAATAACCGCAATGGTTAATATTTTGCAAGTGCAATGCAAAATCAAATCTGTAGTAGTGTAGCAAGCCTAGATCAGAGCAACAATGAACCTCTTCTAACAGATTCTCCAATGCTTATGTGTTCCACGGATATCCTATTGTCCCGCTTCTCCTAGGAGTTTTCTGAACTTCGGGATCTCATGATATACCTATATAATATCCAACTATCCATATCAATTTGGTAGATAGGTCTGGTTGTCTTTCTAGTACAATCAGATCACAAGCATCATTTCTGATGTTATGGTTGTATGCACTTAGCTGAGGGTGATGCTTTCGAGCAGACACTGTATGAGAGCTTTCGAATCCACTGTATGCGGTTGACATGCATCACTTGTTCTGTGCTTGGCATCGTAGATGTCCCAAACCAGACTACCGTATGTCCACTAATGCTATCCTTCCTGGCCATTTAATCGACATGGGTGACACTAAGAGGATATCGGTTTGATCCAAGCCAAGCTGTGCTGGCATGAAACTTCCACATAGTCATCTTCTCAACACTGACAACAGCAGAGTATCCAAATGCAAGAGGGCGACAAAAAATTGAGCATTTTGAGTGACACATAATTGAGCATGTCTACAGATGGTTACTGTGTTATCATTGTGGTGTTCACTCAGCATTTCGTCAAATAGATCAAGTTCATGGGACAGTAAGTGGTTTAGTTCATCCTGAACAACAACATTTTGATCAATATTACAACATTTTGATCAATATTTGCCAACCGTTGCTCCATCTGTTAGATTTTCGTCCGTATTAGTAAGACATTCAGTCAAAGTCCCACTGATAGCATCAACTTTGTGCATAACCTGCTGAAAGATATCAGTAGGGATTGTAGTCAGCTGCTAACCCCATCCCACCCCATTCCAAATCAACTTATACCCAACCCGTCCGAACGGTCCTAGGTTGCCATTTATTCTATTCAGTGGGTTGCCATGGGCTCGTATACACTGCTGCTTAACTTCTGTTGTGTTCAGGACAGAAAGATACAAAGGCTAGATGCAGGCAGGAAGAAGAAATCACTGACAATTTCTGAGTCATCCTATACCGGAATACTTGGTTAAATTGAAGTGATTGAGGAAATTTAAGAAATCACTGACCATTTACCTAGAGTCGCAAATTTGTCAATAGTTTACAAGTTATATAAATGTTTGATGGCAAAAAAAAAAAAAAAAAAGTTATATAAATTTTTTTTTTTTTTGATATGGGCCACAAAACTAGCTGCTTTTAAAAATAGATTTATTGCTACATTGAAATGTGGAAGTCTTTTATGTAGTAGTGGAAGTAGCTGAGACTGGACTGAATCAAGAATCTGACGGAAACAAAGCAAGCGAAGAACAGAAGAAGAAACAAAGCAGAATTGGTGACTGAAAGTTCATAGTCGGTTTCAGAGATAGTTCATCGATGCCGGCCTCCCAGCCAAGGGCTGCCTATTATACTACATACACGGCCATGGTTCCAACTCTCTCAGCGCGCACGCCCACACACACTTCCCCAGCCCATAGTCCATATGACATTAACCACTATGTTCTCCCGCTTTCGCTGTTGCCGTATTGTGAACAGTTCCCTGCTGCTGCTTCATGACAGTCAGCCAGGCCTGCTCCTCAACTATCGTGAACAGTGTTGTGGCCTGCTTCTCATCTTCTTTGGATACATCATTATCCTTTGGCTGCAAATTCAGATTCAACTATGGATTATTTCAGTAGAGACAAATAAGCTAAAAAGGAGACAGAATTAGCGCCCTGCTGATGGGTCAGATTCCAATCCATTTCCATCCCATTCCAAATGTAATTAATTATTTTCTAACCCCACTACTACAGGATTGATTTTTGCGAGGTGTTCAGATTTTATTTTCCGTGGCGGGCATTTGTGAAACCGCCACGGAAAATCGATGGCCCGGCACCCCCGCCGGGGAAAAACCGCCACGGTTTGTCGATTAACCGTGGCGGTTTTTTAAAATGACCGCCACGGTTAATCCCTATTTTCCGTGGCGGGCATTGTTAAAAACCGCCACGGTTAGGCGGGCTTTGTAAAATAACCGCCACGGTAAATAAAGCTCCCGAGTATATATATGGGACTTAGTGTTTCTTATTCTCTCCAACTCTTGGCTTCCTCTAACTACCGATCTCTCCTGAGCAAAAAAAAAAATCCGATCTCTCTCCTCACCCCTCCTCTCCCCATGGCGCCTCCAGTCCCATCCTCACGCCGGCGGATGGACCGGCGTACTCTCGAGGCGGGGGCGGCGCTTCGGCCGGGACGGCTGGGTGGAGGCGCCAAGGCGGCGAGTGCGCGAGGCGTCGGCGGCAGCGAGAGCGAGGTGGCGCCGTCGTCGGCGGCTCCTCCCTCCATGGCGGTGGGCGGGCGGTGGCTCCTTCCTCCGATCCGCCGGCGACGGCCAAACCTCCTCCCCTTCCTCAACGGCGGCGGCTCCTCCCTCCACGGCGGCGCTTCTTCCTCCCGGTGGTGGATCTCCCGGCGACGGCCAAACCTCCTCCCTTCCGCCCGATCCGCCGGGGGAGGCCCGATCCGTGGCGGGGAGGGCAGATCCGCCTCTATGCCACCGGATCCGCCCCTTGGCGCGGGCGAAGCCGGGCGGCCGGCGGCGAAGCCGGGGCGGCTGCGGCGGCTAGGAAACCCTCGACGGATCTGGGCCGCCGGGCCCGTTAGGGTTTCGGATTCGATTTTTTTTATTTATTTACCATGGCGGGCATTGTAAGAAGACCGTATTAACCGTGCCCCTAGCTGCGTGGCGGTTTTTAATGTCCGCCACGGAAAATCAAAAAGTCCGCCACGGAAAATCATTTCAGTAGTAGTGCCCCATCCCACCCCATTCCAAATCAACTTATACCCAACCCGTCCGAACGGTCCTAGGTTGCCATTGATTCTATTCAGTGGGTTGCCATGGGCTCGTATACACTGCTGCTTAACTTCTGTTGTGTTCAGGACAGAAAGATACAAAGGCTAGATGCAGGCAGGAAGAAGAAATCACTGACAATTTCTGAGTCATCCTATACCGGAATACTTGGTTAAATTGAAGTGATTGAGGAAATTTAAGAAATCATTGACCATTTCTGATGTCATGACTTAGAAACTAGTGATTCAGGAAATCGTTGGTCCTGATCCCTCAGCTACCGCGGCTACGTGAGCAGCTGACTGCGTGTGTGGCGCCACAAATGCCGTAGCAGATGCTCGAGGTGACGCTGTTCTCGGCTCGGCCAAGTGCCTGAAGCGGGTTATGCTCTTCACAAAGATGCGATGCGCCGGCAGCGACCCACGGATGTTGATGGACCTTCAACCTCGAACGAGATTGGAACCCGATGTGGCATGCCCTGCTACGGTTGACCATCCCTCCCGCCACCGACTTGCGCGGCCTCGCCCTGCATGTGCTTGTAACACCCCAGAAGGAAAACAACAATCCTCTGGAGGATTACCACACTACATAACTTCAGAGTACGCAGAAGCAAAATCTCGACATCTAGATTGAGCATAAAAATAAGTCTTCTACGATTACATACAAAGGATCCTCAAACCTAACCAACAAACCTCCGCTATTTACTACCAGATACAAACTGATTGTACAGCGGACTATAATATTATAGAAAAGTGATTGTTCAAAGTGTACAACATATGTGCATGCTACTCCCTTCCCACCAAGCATCCTCGAAGCTCAAGTACCTGAGATGGGGGAACAAGCGTATGAGGTTTATGGAAAACCTCAGCAAGCAAACTACTTCAACCAAGTTATTTAAATCACAGTTTGATTAAGCATCAGATTTAAATTTTATAATAATAGAAACATCCAATGCTTTATATAAATATCAAAAATACTTCCAAGCATACTGCAAAGCTGCTTCAAAGAAATATAAATATACTTACAAGTGCAATGCAAATGATGCAATGCAATGCAATGCATAACTTCACTTCTACCCACACAACCCAACAAGAGGGAGTGAGGGCTGCAACCACAATGCTCATCAATGTGCGTTGCTGTACCGGTACTTACCGCACCAATTTGGCTACGGTTTCTTCCAATGCATACCAACGGAAGGAGTGCAAATGCAAATGTTGCAATGTATGCACTTTCCATACTTCATATACACCTCACAATTCATAATTTAGAAAGTAATACCACAAGATATAATATCATACTTCAAAGTAAATCAATAACTTCAATTTCATATTATCTAGCTAGTGTGAGAAACTGAAATTTAATGGAGGCAATTCAAACAACAAAGCTAAAGCATGTGGACCACGGCGCCACGTTTACTTGCCTTTACCGATGATCAAGCGAATGAGCTAGACACTCTTCGAAGGCAACAACCACCTGATTACAAGCAATTCTCAGTACTAATATCATCATACAAACAAGTACAACAGTGATTAACACACAATAGGCCTCAAACACATTGTTTAAGTATCTACCGGTTCACTTCAGTTCATGACAGCAAAGATTATTCCTTAACTTTTTATAGACAAATAACCATACCATAATAAATTCTCAAAATCTACCGGAACATAGAACATTGTTTAGCAAAAGGAATTTTTGTGCTACTCGTGGGATGTTGTTGTCCATTGTTTCTCTTTTTTTTTGTGCTAAATAAATAATATTTGGTCAGCTTTAAACTATATTTAGCAAAAGGAATTTTTAGGGTGTTACATTCTCCCTCCTTTAGGAATTCATCCCCGAATTCTTCTAAGCATAGTTGTTTAACAAACCACAATTGAACCACATGTACCTAGAGAAATCACATATCTGACTCGAAGAGCTTTGCCTACCTCCTTGATAGTCCATTTGGGCATCTCACACTCTCGAGAACTCTCATAGTTGCACTAGGCAATATTCAAAAGTCGAGTCTTGTTTTATGGTCACTAGCTCATCTTCCCTTGGCCTTTCAAATATTTTCCTCAATCATGTGCCATGAAACATTGGGTGTACTACTTCAATGGACTCCACCAACAACAACCGATTGACATTGTGCCAACATGAGCGATAAACACATAAGGTCCGCTATACCTCAGGTTAAGCTTCCCTTAGGTAACTAAACCAACAAAGGTGTCTTTCGTTAGTGATGTCTTCAAGAATATCTCATCTCACACGCCTTGAACTCCAAAGCCCTCTATCTAACACCTTCATAGTGCTTCTTCCGACTTCAAGCAATCATTGTCGTTTTTGCTGAATTGCACATACACATCATTAGTCTATCGTTCCCAAAAATACCCACTATGGAGACCTCACCAATCCATATCCTCACAAAGCAAAGAAATACCTCTACGCCCTACAACGCTTTGTATGGAGCCATCCAAAACTAGCATGAAGCACATAAAAGCACACAAGCACGCAAACATATCCTCCAAGATATTAATAGTTCACTAAAATTGGCCATCTATATAAGAATGGACAATGATACTCATATCAACTTTCATGACCGAAGCACATTCTAGAACTTCCCAAAATTAGACACAAACGAAGCATCATGATCTAACATGATAGACTTGGGCACACCAAGCAATCTCACAATGTCGTTGATATACAATAGAACCAAATCTATAGTTGAATTAGTCATCTTCATTGGAATAAGGTGGACCACTTGGTAAACCTATAAATGACAACACAAATATCATCTTTACCTCTACAAGAGCCGGGCAATCCAACCAAAAGTCCATTGTTATATTCTTTGATTTCCCCTTAGGGATCTCCAATATTTTTAATGACCTAGCTAACCTTCATTACTCAACGTTCACCTTGTGATAAATACCACACAAACCACATACTTAACAATATCAACTTTCATCCACTTCCACCAAAAATATTGCTTCAAATCTTGATACATCATTGTCTCACTTAGACATGCCATATTTTGGTGCAATGAGCTTCCTTCGAAATATCCAGATTCACATAGCTTTCTATGGACCACGTAGACGACCTCTAAAATAAATAATGCCATTAGCCTCCATACTAAACTCACGGGGTTTACCAACCTCAATGCACTTGTGAGTGCCTTATAGTAAGTTCTTACAACTAAGCCATTTCACCTTCTCATGTAATGGTGATTGGATAAAAAAATTGGTCTCCTCATGTCCAACACCAACATAGCCAAGAGAAATACTATGTGGTCATCGATTAATGCCATGATTGCTTTCGGAACACATGTTGCTAAGAGTTGGGACGAAAAAAGAGGTGGATATGTCCCGATATCTTCCTATCTCGAAAAGATCAAAACCTTGCATTTATTGTCACTATCCGAATCCAAACATTTAGTATCCGATAGAATAAGAATCTAAATACCCAACATTAGATTTCTAATGCTTATCTCAAGTAGATATCAGATCTAAACGATCGAAATGTGGGTGTAAGATCGAGAGAAAATATGGGATGGGATATGAGAAGGACATAACACCGGTCGCTAGTATTTGTCTAAATCCGATAGGGTTTCATCCCTAAATAAGAGCATCTACAACAACATTTGTCTTTATTGGATGATACTAAATACTTAAATCATAATCCTTGATAAACTCTTGTCCCCTCTTCTATCTCAATTTTAGCTCCTTCTTAGTAAATATATGCATGGTCCTCTAATGGTCCATAAGGATATAAGATGGTTCTCCATAAAGATAATGCATCTAAAACTTCAATTCAAATACCACATTGCCAACTCCAAATCCATGAGTAGATAAATCACTTCATGTTTCCTCAACTACCTAGTTGCATAAGAGATCACCCTACCTTCTCACATGAGCACATACCATGTACTAATACGGAGGCTTCTATCTCGTATAGTAAAACACTTTCCATTCTCCACAAACTCAAAATAGAATTTGTCACCAATTTATTCTTCAAAGTCCAAAAGGTCGCCTCAAACTTAGTAATTTATATCTTGCATAAAGCAAAACTCCAAAGAGATATTTCTCTTACCATGCAAAGTGCCCTCATTAGCATCTGCTAGAACATCCCACACCAAAGATCCACTAGCACATGTCATTATTTCTTCATTCAAATTATATTCATTAATAGACCCCATCATTTACTAACATATATTTAGTTGTCTATATTAGAGTCCTTAAAATCATCCACTAATATGTATTACATACCAACACCATACATATACATCTCCTAATTCTTATTAGTTAACATTCTAAACTCCGCTTATATTTCTTCTCCAAACCCAGTTAACGTACGGGCAATCCACCTACCCAAACAAAAGGAGAACCCTTCATAAATAGCTTGGTGATATGTTTTTTGAGAGTTGTTTAGTTCTAAACAAACTAATGATGGTATTCAAGAAATCCATGAAATCTCTGAATATCCATGACAATAGTTAATCTCTACCACTCCACCAATCAAGAATCATTTTTAGGATCAATATTGTTTCCATCCCAGCTACTAACTTGTCAAAAAATCAACCATGAAAAGCTAGATGGCACACTTGTTAGGTTTGCCACAAAATGTATTTTATCCTTCTATAACATCTCAACATAGAGAAGAATGGATAACCTTCAAACCATGGTAACAAAGGCCAACCTTAGGACAAAATTACACGATAACCACTCTTTCATGCCAACATGACCCAAAGAGCCACTCTTACTGGTAAAATTAAGCTTAGAGCATCACTTCTCCCAAAACTTGCATTTTCAATATAGGAAGAAAATGGAAAAACATTGGTTCACTACTATCAAGCATAAAAGTGACTAGGGACTCACTATGGATCCATTGGGATAGCACTAGACAAACATGTTTTATTTTCATGCAGCTCCAACAACACATCAAAACTTTTGATCGAATGATTCTACTTATTCTCAATACTTGGTTTAACCTTCTCATCAAAGATCCTAGAAGAACAATTGTTTGTACCTCCATGACAACCAAAAACATTGAGGTAAGAGCTAGCTTCACTACTTTATTAGATCCACTCGTTCTATAAGCGCAAAATAGGATAAAAAAAATAACTTCAATCTCTTGACGATATGCCAAAGTGATGCCACAACAATTTTTGTAACATCAAAGCCACAATATCTTAGACCTTCCCCTTACTTATCATTGAAACAATATGAACCACTAGGAAAGCTACCACTATGTTTGTAGACTTAGTCCAACACACCATTATATCTTCATTCTATTGGTATATATCTCCAATGATGTCCATGCCACAACAACCACTAAAATTATGCATTGTAATAAAATATTTTTGAAGAAAGCAACATTGTGCGAATCATGATAGGTTAACCAAAGAAATAGGTCAAAATTTCCATGAATCAATCTCCAAAACCTATTTGTCCTTATACGTGCTAGTCTAGAAAAACAATAAGCCATGATGCTCACAAATGCATTCCTTGCACCATATTATAGAATTTGTCATCCAACATGGTTAAAGGAAATATGGTACACAAACCTACTATAGATCATCTAAACCACTCTATGGGCTAATGCAATATTAGATCCACCTCAAAGCCTTTAAGGCCACTACAACATATAGATTAGGCACACACGACTATTAAGCATATTCAATTTCAAGTTACATTATTAGCATCCAAACTAAACGCTAAGCACAACACTAGGTTTGAAGAACCCAAAACCTCACAAACTCCACATAATAAGTCTAATCTCACCACATCTTGACAACTACAACAGGGATGAAATCTAAGTTGTGCGGAAAAAAACTATACCGCACTAAGGCTAGGCCGAAAAGTCACCACTCCAAATCTATAGGGAAAAGTCACTCAATGACCCACCCATTTGATATTCAAGAGCAAATAGTTAGAATGCACGACATGGAGGCCATCCCATTCGCCATTCAACAATTACTTTGAATACAAATAGTTGGGTCAACCTATCACTTGGTCAACCTCACTTAGCAAAGCAGAGAAGGCATTGTGGGGCCCTCCACTCAACCCATCTGCAATGCTAGACAAAACCTACTCTAGGCTTCCAAACTTATTCTTAGGTCCTACATATGAAAAACTGCAACAAAAATGTCTTATACTATTCAAAAGGTACCTACAAAGCTATGATCACAAATCTAGAAAATGATTATAACATATATAAACAAAATTGCATATATGAATCGGAAGATAAGAAGGTAAACATATGATCCTTAAGAAACACCAAATTCCCCTCCTATAAGTGCAAGTGTGTCAAGTTTTTAATTGAATCAAAATTTTAGCACAACTTAAGCCTAGAACCTATAACCTAGGCTTTGATACCAACCGTAACACCCCGTAAGGAAAACAACAATCCTCCGGAGGATTACCACACTACATAACTTCGTAGTACGCGGAAGCAAAATCTCGACATCTAGATTGAGCATAAAAATAAGTCTTCTACGATTACATACAAAGGATCCTCAAACCTAACCAACAAACCTCCGCTATTTACTACCGGATACAAACCGATTGTACAAATGACTATAATATTATAGAAAAGTGATTGTTCAAAGTGTACAACATATGTGCATGCTACTCCCTTCCCGCCAAGCATCCTCGAAGCTCAAGTACCCGAGATGGGGAACAAGCGTATGAGGTTTATGGAAAACCTCAAAGCAAGCAAACTACTTCAACCAAGTTATTTAAATCACAGTTTGATTAAGCATCGATTTAAATTTTATAATAATAGAAACATCCAATGCTTTATATAAATATCAAAATACTTCCAAGCATACCGCAAGCTGCTTCAAAGAAATATAAATATACTTACAAGTGCAATGCAAATGATGCAATGCAATGCAATGCATAACTTCACTTCTACCCACACAACCCAACAAGAGGGAGTGAGGGCTGCAACCACAATGCTCATCAATGTGCGTTCTTTGTACGCATACTTACCGCACCAATTTGGCTACGGTTTCTTCCAATGCATACCAACGGAAGGAGTGCAAATGCAAATGTTGCAATGTATGCACTTTCCATACTTCATATACACCTCACAATTCATAATTTAGAAAGTAATACCACAAGATATAATATCATACTTCAAAGTAAATCAATAACTTCAATTTCATATTATCTAGCTAGTGTGAGAAACTGAAATTTAATGGAGGCAATTCAAACAACAAAGCTAAAGCATGTGGACCACGGCGCCACGTTTACTTGCCTTTACCGATGATCAAGCGAATGAGCTAGACACTCTTCAAGGCAACAACCACTTGATTACAAGCAATTCTCAGTACTAATATCATCATACAAACAAGTACAACAGTGATTAACACACAATAGGCCTCAAACACATTGTTTAAGTATCTACCGGTTCACTTCAGTTCATGACAACAGCATTATTCCTTAACTTTTTTATAGACAAATAACCATACCATAATAAATTCTCAAAATCTACGGAACATAGAACATTGTTTAGCAAAAGGAATTTTTGTGCTACTCGTGGGATGTTGTTGTCCATTGTTTCTCTTTTTTTTGTGCTAAATAAATAATATTTGGTCAGCTTTAAACTATATTTAGCAAAAGGAATTTTTAGGGTGTTACAGTGCTGCTCAGCGCGCCGAAGTGCAGCCGGCGACGATCGCGATGTCACTGGGCGTCGCCAATGCATAGCAGAGGCACCATCAGCCACCGCCCCATCAGCCATCGCATGCGTGGCATGCTCCACATCTCCTAAAGGCTCTCCGACGCGCCGGCAGCACTTTTCTGCAAGCGCCTGGAACGGAACGACGTTAGAGTCGTGCGTCTTAGCGCCTGCAACAAATTGACCTGTTCCAACCCAACCCATCCTACAATTGCCCTCAACCCAACCCACCCCAACATCCCATCCAAATAAACACCATAGCAGAACCCACCCCAAAAACCCGTTCCACCCAACCCATTAGCAGGCCTACGAGATAGATAGATAGTAACTTGATGGTAACTACAAGATATTCAGTGTACCTTTGTAATTATATTCATGCCTAGTGTGGGATGGTTAGGATGGATCTTGCATGCGTTTCTCAGAGCAGTCAACGCTGCATCCATGTCATTAGCGGACACCCCAAAACAGTCGATAGACCCTCTGAGTTCCCGAAGAGAAGGTAGGTGTTCCAAGCCAATATTTCCCCAGTCATAGTTGTTATCCTTTAGGGCCAACAAAGGGACATGAAAATGGAGCACTTCAAGATTTGGCATCATGACAGAGGGTACATTTTTGTTGCAGTTGCTTTTCCTGGAGCCAAAGGGCATAGCACATTCTCTATTCCATATATGCAATGAAATGCTAGAGTCTTCCTTGCCGTGCTGCTGAATCTGGACCATTGAATTGATCTCAAAGTACATCAGCTTCTGGAAGCATCCATCATTACCGGCATTAATGTTACATGCTGTTACTGTGGAAAATATTATCAGACTGAGAAAACTGAGAGCTGGCAACCTAGCAAGGTGTTTCATGTCCTGCTCATCCATAGTGTGCACCCACAGTCTCAAGTAGCATAGTTGGGAAGACGCGAGGGATTGATGCTCGAGGGTACCTTAGAGAAGCAATAATTGTGCATATTCAAATGACGGAGAGATCCTGGGAGCACAAAGCCTGCTGCTTCCCACATGGCTGTGTCTGTGTATACCAAGGCACCAGTGGTATCTATCTTCTGGAGCTTTTGCAGATTGCTTAGAGAGAGAACAAAATCTCTCTGCATGCTCTTGTCCATGCCACTTGTATCAATTTTGAGCACCCTCAGTTCTTGTAGGCTGCCTAGCTCCTTTACGAATATCTTGGGGTAAAAACTTATTTTTAGCTGCACCAGAGATGTAAGCTTTCCAATACCATCCGGTGCATTTTCTGCATTCAGGCACAACAACTGTGTTGGTAGGACAATGCTTACTGGCAAGGTTCCATGCAAAACAAGTGTCTGGAGTAACTTTAGATTCGTTATTTGTTTTGACAGCTTAGGAATACTAGTATATTGCCTGTGCTAACGCTACGGTGTCATCTAGAAACACAAATTGATCCTAGAATCATCTCCAACAAACACAAATTGATCCAAGAATCATCTCCAACACCTTCGTGTTGACATTGTATTTTCTTTCTACAAAGCAATGGCATCCGTTTGTAAGGAACTCATCACAACTGATTTAAAAAGAGCATCACCATGTCGGTACAGAAACAGGGTATCGCTGACCACTTACAAGCTCAAGTTGCAGCGACGACGAGACTCTGGCCATGTTGAAGAGGAATCCTGCACCAAAAACACGACCCACTCCATAGAGTGTCCTCAGTGGCATGACCAACAGGGTGCCAATTCCATACAACAGTGGACAAATCAAATTAGAGGTGACATGAATAAATCATGCATCAAGCTCTTCGACAAGTTCATCTTGATCATCCCTTTCTCAGTATTTTGCTCTTCATCCGGTTACCCTACAGCGAGTGAGTTATATAGGATCACAGGCAACTTGAACCTAAAAAATAGATAAACTATTGCAAGTTATATAAGATTGCAAGCAAAAATGAATCTCTACTATTGTGTTTCCTTGCAGTCCCAACAATAATTTGGAGGATTTTCAGAAGAAGAAGTAGAGGTAACAGGCAATAATTTGGAGGTGGGGTTTCATTCATCTACGTCAGGCCATCAGCAAAGAAGCCGGGCCAAAGGAGTGGCAACCTGGCACTGGGTTTATGGTTCCCACGAACCTAAAGCCCGCACGTGCTGCTGCCTTCTTGATCGCGCACAACGAAGAAAGGCAAAGTTCATAACGTGCTTGTGCATGCATATATACATATACATATATATGCAAGCAAGAAAGCTAGCAAGCAAGCAAGGCCATAGCTCACATGATAGGTACCAGTGCGTCGGGTCTTTGAATGAATTTGATGATCGTGATCCAAGAAGCTAGGCGAGTACCTGCAGTTGTGATTGGTGCGGCGTAGTCGGGCGTCAGCTCCCAGACGATGACAGTCGAGGAAGGCGACCGAAGTGGAGAGAGCCAATGCACAGCACAGAGGATGATCTGCTGATGAACATGGGCGCGTAAGAGCAGATCGACATTATAAACAAAATCTACAAAAACAATTATTACCTGGTGCCGGGGACGTGGTGGTTAAACGACGGCTTCAGTTCGTGTGATCGAGGTCGCCGTCGCCGTGCTTCACGGGGATTCGGGGCGACGGAGACCCCAACCGCTTCGGCTTGCCCGCGATCGAGCTCGCCTCGCCGAAGTTTTGGATCGCGGCCGCCGCCGTCGAAGTCATGGCGAGCTCCCTCCCGAGGGGCGGTGCGTGCTTGCGGCACCCGCGATCAAGCTCTCCTCGCCTGGTTTCGATCACGGCGCACCGTAGGTCGTGGCGAGTTCCCCGTGAGCGTGGTGCGTGCTGGCGGCGCCCGATGTGGTGAGTAGAGGGGAGGTATGAGGGATCGTGTTGGTGATTGGAAGGATCGCTATCTGCAGGCTACGTTGGGCACGACATCGATCGTGAGGTATACGTTGCTTGAGGTCGATCGTATAGGATCACGGATCACCAATCGAAGTTTTCAGTAGGCATTATACTTACGGTTATTATTGAGATTGGTAGTACAGGATCACCGGATCAACACAATTCGTGGCCGCTGTTTGGTATCTGCCGCGCTGAGATCGATCGCCGCGAGGAGTTGGAGCCGTTGCTGATCCAGCGGCGTGGATTCAGAGCCGCTGATCTCCGGGGAGGCAAGCGGATTTCTGCGCGCGTCAGGGGGAAGCGATCACCGCCAGGAGGATCGCCTCAACCAGGAGGATCGATCGTGCATTCGAACGCCGCCAGGGCCTCGAGGAGCACCACAACCGCCGCCAGAGGATCGACGCCGCGACCAGGACGACCGCCCGGCGTTCGACGACGAATCTTCAGCGTAAGACTCCCTATGGCAGGAGGGCCGGAGGGGAGCGTGATTAGCGGTGGCTTGCAATCGTCCCGGCGCCGTATGATGATGGGGCGGGTGGGGATGTGACATTTTTGATCCTGATCGTTCAATCGTGAATGAGTAATGAGAGAGAAGGGTGAAAAGCAATGCGGGACATTTATTTGAATAGATTTGAACGCCACGGTTGGTGCATTAGTAGGGTAGACTACCTCGACAATTTATATCAAGATACCTTAAGTGAAGTAAATCACCTAGATACTCAAGATGGCAACCATCCTTGAATCTGCATTCTATTAAATCAAGCACGCCTTGAAGCCTAAAGCTGGGAAAGTACACCCGCTATTATTAATATCACACTCGAATGCAGTATATGACCTCACCTTTGGCATCTTAATGAGTTTAGCTTGTGAACTAACATGCTCAGCATTTCTGTTATGGAGGGCAAATCGACGAACATTGCTTGGTTCAGTTATTGCTTCAGCATTACCATCTAGTATAGCAATAAAGTTTTCTTCAAATGAAATCTTACGCAACAGGTCGAGAACAATATCATGAACACGACAACCAGATACTATGTCTTCTGACCATTGGTCCACCGCTTGAATCATACTTCTGTTAATAAGATCATTGAAGTATCTTTCTCCAAGCTCAAATAATCTTTTTGCTTGTTTCTCATGAACAAATCCTTCAGCTATCCACTTCCATATCAATGTATCCTTGTTTATGTGGCAATCTTCTGGGTAAGTACTTAGATACAATAAGCATGTCTGCAGATGTGAAGGCATATCATAGTAGCTGAATGAAAGTATTGTCATAGTATCATCCACATCCGTATTATCTTTATGCCTGAAACCAATAGAGCTATACACCTCGGACCATTCATCCTTTGGTTTACCCGCCAACAAGCTTGCCACTGTGATTATTGCTAATGGTATACCAGCACATCTCTTTATAATTTTATCGGATACATCACCATCTCTATTATCTTGATACTGTCCATTTGCCTCAAATATCCTTGTATAGAACAACTTCTTGGAGTTTTCATAGGAAATTGCTTGTAGCTTGTAAACTTCACCAGCTTCTTCATAACGCCAAACTTACGAGTAGTTGTGATTACTTTACTCCCACAATAATTCTCAATAATTGCCAATTTTATTGTTTTGCATGTCTCTACGTCCCATACATCATCAATAACAATAAAATACCTATCCAAATGAACGTGTAAGAAACATTGGTTAGTATTGATTTTGGGAGCATCTATAGAAGCAAGAAATTTGTATTGCTCACATTAAAACATTCAGATTATATAGAAAACATGTTATCAAACTAGTAAAAATAAACTGTGTGTTGCTGGTTTAGAATATTTTTTACTAGCAACTGCACTGAAATAATGCTAGTTGACTAAATTACAAAAAGAAATCTATAACTTTTGGCATTTATATGAAAACTATACACCAAAGGGTGTATTTGAAAAAAATCTTATAACCACATTGTTTTAGTAAACTATAACACGAATATGCATTATATTATGAAAATATATAGATTAGGGTCTCCATGCAATAGATAACCTATGTGTTTTAAGGCCACGTTTCAACACAAAATAATCCCACAAGTGTAGTTTTTCTTGAAGGAAACACCAAGATACATAGTTCTAACTGAATGCAATATGAAGTTATTTTTATTCGACGTTTCCTAATTATACTATGAGTTGCAAGTTCATATGTTTGTATAGTCGAAGGAAGATGTATGGAAAAATAATGTCTGGTCTTTGTAACAAGAAAGTATACACATGTGTTACAATACAAAAATAAAACAAAGAATTTAGAATGAGACATGCTGATTTCCTAGGAACAACACCTGTGGGTGTCATTTGTTGTCGAAACTTGATGATTTCCTAGGATGGCTTTCATCTGCGTCCATTTGGCTAAGAGGTTTCATGTTTACTTGCCGCAAACCCACACTACTCGAAAACACCTTAAATGAAGGGAAATTAAGACGGCATGCTCTCTCGTTGACGGTCACTAACGACACTTTTTAACGTCAACATTCTACCAATAAGGGGTTGAAACTATACCTTACTACACACATATACATTTATTATTGACATAATTCCACTTGTAGTGCCAAAATAATTTTATGCAGGATTTATATAAGAAACAAGTGGAAAATGTACCAAAAGGCGCCTCCCCGAAAGCGCATTCTGAAGAACATCAAGCCCAAGGGAGAAATGGACAAAACACGCAGAATCGGGCGAGCAAACATCGCCACACAACTTTTCAAGCCCAAACACGCCCGCTGCCAAGGCTCGGCCCGAACCGAAAGCCCAGACAGTGCGCTACAAGACCACCACGGTGCGCCCGCACCCATCCCGAGGCGGTTCAGGCCCATGTTTGGCGAGGCGGTTTGTTACCTTCCAAAACTGACGTTGCCGACGTTGGTTGGTCGGTTTAGCAAACTAGGAAAGTATTCCCAGGTCGGTTTTGGCTCCTTCCATATGGGGAGGGATATTTTCCAATGAGCCCCCTCTCCCCTACCTATAAAAGGAGGCCATCTCCCACCATTGTAACACACACCACACAATGTAGCCTCTCTCTTCTTCTTCTTCTTCTTCTTCCTCTCCCTTTCTTCTTCTTTCTTCTTCTTCCTTCTTTCTTCTTCGTCTTCTTTTTCTTCTTCTTAGTTTGTACTTAGGAGGAGTTTTGCAAGGATTAATAAAGGAGAGCAAGACATTTTGGAGCTATTCGGTATGATCAATTTAGAGTTCTTCATCTTGTTCTTGTTCTCTACTTATCAATATAGTCATGTTCTTGAATTAGAGCAAAGTCCTTATGACATAATCTTGATTGATGAACTAGTATATAGTTTCTATATCATGATCTTGTCTTATGGAACATCGTGCTTAATTTATCATACACACATGTTTAGACCAAGAGCTAGATCGATATGATGAGTTCTACCTAGAGTTAGACTTGGTTGATGTTGGGTTGCGGGATTGATAGTCGTTCCTTCGGGGCGGTGCTCTGGTAGAAGGATCCCGGGGACGGGTAAGCCTTGTATACACGCCAGAGTAATAATCACTAGTGTAGATGTGGTGTCTAGACTAAGGGTTTTCTATCTTTTGTGGCGCATCCCACGGTTGAGGGGGTAGGTGGCTGGGTTGTGACGACCTTTGTTCCGCCCCCCGTAATCCCCCACGCTCGGGTGTGGCGCGAAGCAATTGCCTGGACACCGTCCCTTTGGGCGTGGGCCGGTGCCCGAAGTAATTCGGCAGAGACCTTGGCTTTCTTGAATTAGAATCTCTCACAGTAAAACATGTGTGCATCTGCTATCTTGACATGACTATCTAGGATATGCCTGCTCCATGTTAGACTTATTCTTTTATTCATTCTTTTACCTTTATCCTTGAGATTGGCTTGAGTGTGTGTGTCAAGTTATCCTATTACCTATCCTGTTTTACCCCTATTATGAGCATTGGTCTATTATACATTCGTGTCATCTTGACCATGTCCGAATTAGAGACTTTTACACCATGCCTTCTTTGGGAAAATATAAATAACGATACCCCGAATACTTCCGGGTGAAATGCTACAATGATAGATCTCGTGGCGCTTTGCGGATGAATATCTTCTTAGGCAAGATCTATCACCGTTGATGTACCTAGTGTTATCACCGACACGGTGGTTTCACTTAGGAATGTCAACGGCGCATTTCTAGCCGTTATTAGAGACGGGTTCTAAACCCTGTTTCTAGTGATTGCGCTTAAGAAATGCAACAAGCATTTCAGGCGCCGTTTGCGGGGAAGGCGTTGGTTAAAGGGATGATCTATTAGGACATGTTCCCGATAATATGCATGTGTAGCGATCTTTGTTCATCTTAGGCTTATCTAAAAGAAAAAAAAATCTTATATATATATATATATATAAACTCTTATAAAAAAATCCTATAAATAAAAAGCAAGGATATGTTATCAAGTTAGTATGCACCTTCGGGTATTCTTGTCGCTAACCATTTCGTGGAGACTAAGAAGAACAAAGGGCACGCGACGCTTGAAAATATGGGGGCTACATCGATCAATAAGAAAACTTTGATGCTCTTGGGCGGAGGAACGCACACAAAGGAGACCACGACCTTGCACACTCAATTTTTTTCACAAAAGTACAAGTGTGAGAGGGAGGACGGTGATAATATCAAGTTCCACGTACAAGGGGATCATAAAAAAAGTGAGAGAGGTGAAAAAAAAAAAAAAAAAAAAAAAAAAAAAAGAGAAAAAAAGATGAATAAGAGATGAGCCTCCCCTTGCTATAAAAGGAAAAGAAAAAAAAAAAGGAGTTGAAAAAAAAAAAGGATATATAGAAAACAAATATAAGTATTTTTTTGAAAAAAAAAAAAATGGTTGCTGAAAAAAAAAAAAAAAAAATATAATAATAATAAGAGGAGAGAGGAGCAAGTGTTGGCCCTATATGGTCAAAATAAAAAAATGCGAGACACCGACTCCACCCCGCATTGCTTCAATGTAAGCGTAAGGGGTCTTTCTCTCCCAAGACCTTTGTTGCACCTCGAGTAAGTTCGGATGCCTCCCTCTACTCCGGTGTGAGGAAGTCATTACCAAATCATCACGCTACCGATGCAAAGCAATTACGAACTCTATCCTCAAGCTGCCGGTCAAGTACACTCAAATGCGCAAAGGTCCAATAAAAAAAAAAAGTGAAGAAAAAAAGAAGGTAAAGGAAAGGAGGAACATCCTCCTTTACACCTTTGTGACCACTAAGGCCCATGGTCCATATACACTACCTGTGTGTATCACCTAAGCCTCGTGGCCCGCCCGAGATGGATCATCAAGCTACCACCGTGGGAGTTTTCGACATCTTGCCTTCATGCGTGGTTGGTACACACACACTCAGGTACGCAAAGGTAATTCACCAATTCTTTTTACTCATACTTATCTCCATATATATATATATAAAAAAATCATGTTTTGTTATTTCATGGTGGAGATAAAACAAGGCTAGACTTATTTTGCATTTTTATCTTAGCCTTATTTGAGTTTGAAAAGTTTGGTGAAGTTTTTCTCTCCCCCCTTGATAATAAAACTATCAAATAACGAAAGAAGAAAAAAATTTTTTTGAAAAAATATAAATAAATAAAACAACACAAGCTGCTCTCTTTGCTCCTTCCCGCATATGTTTCAAAATTTGGTAATCCCGAAGGATGGTAAGTCCACTCGCGAATCTACTATATGCTAACCATACAGAAAAAAGACCAAAAGCACGGGGGGTACAACCCCGATCCGATGGGCATTGAGCTAGCTTGGGGAGGACCAAACCAAGGTAATGTGAATTTTCACTCACATCTTTTTTCATTACCTTGCCAAAAAAAAAAATTATAATCTTTTTGTTCACCTTTCAAAATCTTCATCTTCATTGGATGAATCTTATTGCTCTTTCATGCTTCCTCTTTCTATATTGGCACGTTTAAGTTTGGAAGTTTTGGTTATACTAGTTGATCATACTTCCATAGGCGTTTTGAATTAAGCATGGTGCTTAGGTCAAAAAGTCTACCTTAATCGATTAGGCATGGAGTCGAGTCCGACATCGAACTAGAGTCGCTAATGTAGATTTTGGTCAAATCTATGGACTAACCCCCGAGGAAATTATCAAATTCAAAGAGGGTGTCCTGGAGATGACAATGGAGAGTAGATCTTGCCTGGTAAACCAAAAAAAAATTATAATAATAATAAAAAAAAAAAAAAAAAATAATGATAAAATAAAATAAATAAATAAATAAATAAAATAAAATAAAATAAAACCTTTGAAACCCGAAGAATGGTTGTCCCGTTCTTCCAAGTTCATCACAAGACAAGCTTGGGGGAGCCTCCCGGCACGCTAAAACGTAAGACGCTAATCAAGATCCATTCATAGCGTTCACAAGCTTGCAACGCTCATAAATCGAAGGTAAGTCAAAAGCTAGCTTGGGGAGGACTCCCACAAAGGTAACTCGTATCCCACATTCCATTCAGTTATTTTCTTATCTTATATGAATGATGAGGTATGAGAATAAAAAAAAAGGGGAAGAAGAAGGAAGAGAGAGGATACTTATTCCACTCCAAATATATGTGTTGTAGAAATGTTCGCCTCTACCCTGTTGAAATGATGAATAGTTGCTCTGTCTTTATATTTTGCCTGTGCCTAGTTTATAATTTGAATTTCTCTAAAGTTTGGGTTTAGTGGCTAAGTCTAAAAACTCATTCTGAAAAACCTGATTCATGTGGGTTGCATAGGCTCTATCTAGTCTAAGTTGTTGCCAAGTATGATATGGTACAAATGGATTTGCTATGATTTCGTCCAAAAAAATGAAACTTGACATCCGAGAATCTAATTTGAAAGAAAAGAGAAATGATATGGGCTATGCTAAAAAAAAGAAAAAGAGATGAAAAATGGACATGTGTCCGAGGGCGAGTAGAGCCCACATCTCCAAAAAAAAAAAAAGGAAAAAAAGAAGAAAGAGAGAGGAAATAAAAGACAAAGTCTAGGGCGAGCAGAGCCCACCTCTCCAAATATATATATATATATAGCAATAAAGCCCATACTTTCTCGAAAAAAACAAAATAGAACTTAAATAAATAAATCCCGGATGAGAAAGTCGATCAAAAGGATGAATGAAAAGTATTTCTCGTTATAGCCGTTCTATCCGGCAACCGCCAAGGCTTTGAGAAAAGCTAAAAAGCCCCGCTACGATGAAAGGTAACAAAGGGTGAGAAAAAGATGTGCCATTTTATTCAAACTTTAGTAGAAAATCTAATTATAACCCCGGCACTTGAAAAACATAATCGGCATAGTAGCAACTTCTCGATCAACAACCAAGTACTTATCTTTTTGCTCGAGGACGCCGCAAAAGGGTAAGCTTGGCGGAGTTTGTGGACGGTCACTAACGACACTTTTTTTAACGTCAACATTCTACCAATAAGGGGTTGAAACTATACCTTACTACACACATATACATTTATTATTGACATAATTCCACTTGTAGTGCCAAAATAATTTTATGCAGGATTTATATAAGAAACAAGTGGAAAATGTACCAAAAGGCGCCCCCCGAAAGCGCATTCCCGAAGAACATCAAGCCCAAGGGAGAAATGGACAAAACACGCAGAATCCGGGCCGAGCAAACATCGCCACACAACTTTTCAAGCTCAAACACGCTAGCCTCGCCAAGGCTCGGCCCGAACCGAAAGCCCAGATAAAAAGCGTGCGCACCACTCGGTGCGCCCGCACCCATCCCGAGGCGGTTCGGGCCTGTGTTTGGCGAGGCGGTTTTTGTTACCTTCCAAAAACAGACGTTGCCGACGTTGGTTGGTCGGTTTAGCAAACTAGGAAAGTATTCCCAGTGTCGGTTTTGGCTCCTTCCATATGGGGAGGGATATTTTCCAATGAGCCCCCTCTCCCCTACCTATAAAAGGAGGCCATCTCCCACCATTGTAACACACACCACACAATGTAGCCTCTCTCTTCTTCTTCTTCTTCTTCTTCCTCTCCCTTTCTTCTTCTTTTTCTTCTTCTTCCTTCTTTCTTTTCTTTGTCTTCTTTTTTCTTCTTCTTAGTTTGTACTTAGGAGGAGTTTTGCAAGGATTAATAAAGGAGAGCAAGACATTTTGGAGCTATTCGGTATGATCAATTTAGAGTTCTTCATCTTGTTCTTGTTCTCTACTTATCAATATAGTCATGTTCTTGAATTAGAGCAAAGTCCTTATGACATAATCTTGATTGATGAACTAGTATATAGTTTCTATATCATGATCTTGTCTTATGGAACATCGTGCTTAATTTATCATACACACATGTTTAGACCAAGAGCTAGATCGATATGATGAGTTCTACCTAGAGTTAGACTTGGTTGATGTTGGGTTGCGGGATTGATAGTCGCTCCTTCCGGGCGTGCTCGTAGAAGGATCCCTGGACGGGTAAGCCTTGTATACACGCCCGGAGTAATAATCACTAGTGTAGATGTGGTGTCTAGACTAAGGGTTTTCTATCTTTTGTGGCGCATCCCACGGTTGAGGGGTAGGCGGCGGGTTGTGACAAAATTGTTCTGTCCCTCGTAATCCCCCACGCTCGGGTGTGGCGCGAAGGTAATTGCCGGACACCGCCCTTTTGGGCGTGGGCGGTGCCCGGCGTAATTCGACGAGACCTTGGCTTTCTTGAATTAGAATCTCTCACAAGAAAAACATGTGTGCATCTGCTATCTTGACATGACTATCTAGGATATGCCTCGCTCCATGTTAGACTTATTCTTTTATTCATTCTTTTACCTTTATCCTTGAGATTGGCTTGAGTGTGTGTCAAGTTATCCTATTACCTATCCTGTTTTTACCCCTATTATGAGCATTGGTCTATTATACATTCGTGTCATCTTGACCATGTCCGAATTAGAGACTTTTACACCATGCCTTCTTTGGGAAAATATAAATAACGATACCCTCGAATACTTCCGGGTGAAATGCTACAATGATAGATCCGCGGCGCTTGCGGATGAATATCTTCTTAGGCAAGATCTATCACCGTTGATGTACCTAGTGTTATCACCGACACGGTGGTTTCACTTAGAATGTCAACGGCGCATTTCTAGCGCCGTTATTAGAGACGGGTTCTAAACCTCGCTTTCTAGTGATTGCGCTTAAGAAATGCAACAAGCATTTCCGGCGCCGCTGTCGGGAAAGGCGTTGGTTAAAGGGATGATCTATTAGGACATGTTCCCGATAATATGCATGTGTAGCGATCTTTGTTCATCTTAGGCTTATCTAAAAGAAAAAATCTTATATATATATATATATAAACTCTTATAAAAAAAATCCTATAAATAAAAAGCAAGGATATGTTATCAAGTTAGTATGCACCTTCGGGTATTCTTGTCGCTAACCATTTCGGTGGAGACTAAGAAGAACAAAGGGCACGCGACGCTTGAAAATATGGGGCTACATCGATCAATAAGAAAACTTTGATGCTCTTGGGCGGAGGAACGCACACAAAAGGAGACCCCGACCTTGCACACTCAATTTTTTCACAAAAGTACAAGTGTGAGAGGGAGGACGGTGATAATATCAAGTTCCACGTACAAGGGGATCATAAAAAAGTGAGAGAGGTGAAAAAAAAAAAAAAAAAAGAAAAAAAAAAAAGAGAAAAAAGATGAATAAGAGATGAGCCTCCCCTTGCTATAAAAAGGAAAAGAAAAAAAGGAGTTGAAAAAAAAAAAAGGATATATAGAAAAAAATATAAGTATTTTTGAAAAAAAAAAAAAAAAATTGGTTGCTGAAAATAAAAGTGAAAAAAATATAATAATAATAAGAGGAGAGAGGAGCAAAGTGTTGGCCCTATATGGTCAAAATAAAAAATGCAGACACCCCGACTCCACCCCGCATTGCTTCCATGTAAGCGTAAGGGGTCTTTCTCTCCCAAGACCTTTGTTGCACTGAGTAAGTTCGGTATGCCTCCCTCTACTCCGGTGTGAGAAAGTCATTACCAAATCATCACGCCACCGATGCAAAGAATTACGAACTCTATCCTCAAGCCGCCGGTCAAGTACACTCAAGCACGCAAAGGTCCAATAAAAAAAAAAAAGGTGAAGAAAAAAAGAAGGTAAAGGAAAGGAGGAACATCCTCCTTTACACCTTTGTGACCACTAAGGCCCATGGTCCATATACACTACCTGTGTATCACCTAAGCCTCGTGGCCCGCCCGAGATGGATCATCAAGCTACCACCGCGGAGTTTCGACATCTTGCCTTCATGCGTGGTTGGTACACACACACTTCAGTACGCAAGGTAATTCACCAATTCTTTTTACTCATACTTATCTCCATATATATATATATAAAAAAAATCATGTTTTGTTATTTCATGGTGGAGATAAAACATGGCTAGACTTATTTTGCATTTTTATCTTAGCCTTATTTGAGTTTGAAAAGTTTGGTGAAGTTTTTCTCGTCCCCCCCTTGATAATAAAACTATCAAATAATGAAAGAAGAAAAAAATTTTGAAAAAAATAAATAAATAAATAAAACAACACAAGCTGCTCTCTTTGCTCCTTCCCGCATATGTTTCAAAATTTGGTAATCCCGAAGGATGGTAAGTCCACTCGCTAATCTACCATATGCTAACCATGCAGGAAAAGACCAAAAGCACGGGGGTACAACCCTGATCCGATGGGCATTGAGCTAGCTTGGGGGAGGACCAAACCAAGGTAATGTGAATTTTCACTCACATCTTTTTTCATTACCTTGCCAAAAAAAAATTATAATCTTTTTTGTTCACCTTTCAAAATCTTCATCTTCATTGGATGAATCTTATTGCTCTTTCATGCTTCCTCTTTCTATATTGGCACGTTTAAGTTTGGAAGTTTTGGTTATACTAGTTGATCATACTTCCATAGGCGCTTTGAATTAAGCATGGTGCTTAGGTCAAAAAGTCTACCTTAATCAGATTAGGCATGGAGTCGAGTCCGACACTGAACTAGAGTCGCTAGTGTAGATTTTGGTCAAATCTATGGACTAACCCCTGCAGAAATTATCAAATTCAAAGAGGGTGTCCTAGAGATGACAATGGAGAGTAGATCTTGCCCGGTAAACCAAAAAAAAAAAATATTATAATAATAATAAAAAAATATAATAAAAATAATGACCTTTGATGCTCTTTTGGCACGCGACGCTAACCATTTTAGGTGGAGACTAAGAAGAACAAAGGGCACGCTGACGCTTGAAAATATGGGGGGCTACCTCGATCAATAAGAAAACTTTGATGCTCTTTTGCGGAGGAACGCACTCAAAAGGAGACCCCTGACCTTGCACACTCAATTTCATTAATTATATTTTCATAACATACCTATTTGATGTCATAATTCTTTTTGTAATTTTCCTTATAATTTTGGTCAAACTCGAGATGCTTTGACTCTTCAAAAAGATGGAATGACTTATATTCGAATGGGGGATGGGGGGGGAGTATTACTGTATTACCTTAAAATTCAAGGGCACAGCAAATCATGGTTCATTACCACATTAGGGACATGCATATTCTTTTTAGGAGCCTGTTGATTACTCCATGCTACCCCTATATGTATCAAAGAGGCACACCATGGAGGACATTGCACTGACCATGTTCAATACAGATTGATGATAAACAGATACAAATATGTGTTTTTTTAGGATTCAAATTCAAAACTCAATGTTATGTCCTTTATCTAGGAATCTGGTCATGTTTCCTAGTTCCATTTTTCATTATATAATCTGCAAATCATGATGCACTGAGTTCTCTGTCATGCTTAATGGAACTATATCAAAAGTCTCCTGCTAGCCATCCAAATAAGTATGCGCAGGGCAGGCTAGGATCCAGTGCATTAGTAACTACTACTGCAACTATAGCAGACTTAGCAGTCACCTATAATTTTGTTCAAGTAATTTATAAAACACATGCAACCCCTTCCTCCTGCTCGATGAGTTCTGTGGTCTGAGGAAGTGGAACCTCGACTGATTTCTGCCCAAACTTCAAGTATTTTGCAAATTGCATGATCAAATCTTCGCCTTGGCTTAATTGTTGCTCACCCCCTCTCTCAGTTCGTCTCAACCATGCAATGGGACAACTATGATGATGTTTATCAACAAATTCATTGAAGTTTCTATATCTGAGACTTTGGATGCAGTGGCGCCATTCTAACTTGCATTTCATTACCTTGTACAATAGATATTATGTAGGTAATACGACCAGTGGTGCCATAGCCTGATCTTATGCTTGGTAGTGCTCCTGATAATAATCTTATTTGGTCCAATGACTATTGTAGGATGTAGTTATTTCGGCATTATAACCTTGTAACAAAAGCATAATTGCGAGCCCTTTTTCAGTTTAGAGCAAGTTGAAGTAGGCATCATTAGTCCGACGAATGTCAAACCTCAAAATTGTGATAAGTTTCCTTTTTGTTCATCTACTGCAACCTAAAAATTGTGACTCCTTTTCAACCCTGAAGCTGTATTTGTCTACTGGTATCTATCTGCAAGGCAAATGGGCACTCTCTGCAGGTTTGGCGTTGATTATGGATTTTTCCATCTCTAGTGGATCCGGCAGTCAATGTAAGTTTGATTCAGTACATTATGTTTGCTTGCTTGAACTGTAGCAAATTTTGGAGTTGGGCCATTTGAAGAAAAACAAGCACTTTAATTGAATTTTGTATTCAGTTTGGGTTAACTATGTGTACGAATAGATTACATACACATGGTTTCAAATTTGTTTAGGCACTTGATTTAGATGCCTTATGGCTTATATATATACTCTTGCTGAATAGAACACCATCATCAGTACTATTGAAATTGTGTTTGCCACCTGCTGAGCAATTTAGTACCTTTTGCGAATACTGTATTGCATGCGTCTGTTATCTAGGTCATGAGGCTGGAATATAGATGCCATCAAGCACATGACGTTTAAAATGTTCCATATAGTGAAGGATAGAGCTATCTTGTTATCTACTCCCTCCGTTCCAAACTATAAGATGATTTGGCTTTCCTAAATCCATAGTTTTTGCTATGCACTTAGATACACATTGTTAGATATATACATAATTAAAGCTATGTATCTAAATTCTTATATGGATGCAACTGGACCCCTAATTAATTGACTTCACTTGCAAATATAAATTTCAGAACATCCTTGTTAAATTTTGTATCCTTAGTTCCTTACCTTTTGGAATGGCATCACATAAATGAGATGAGATTGTTAAGTTATTGACTTATTACTAGCTAGGTTTTCTAATATAGGGAGGAGAACCCCTAACCCACATCAACTTGAAATATGGTACTAATTGATGTTGCACCTCCCACCTCTACCCATGTATTGGGCCTCTGGGATTTATTATAATTTTTTCATGTGTATTTAGGAGAACTATCCATATAAATTCTAACAGATGCATTATCCTTTACGTAGTTAGCACAAGGAGTGAAGTACATCTTTATGTGTTATGAGAGACAAACTAAGAATTGTTGCATAGATGACTTGGAGATAATATGCATTTTTTGTATCTTGTGTGGAATAGAGTAACATTAACAAATGAAATATTAAAAATCAATGTCAAAAAGGCTTCCATAGTTGATTCGGAGACAATATTTTTAGTATATATCCCACTGGATATGCAAACTAGTACAGGCTAATGTACATGTACAATATCATAAAAGGCACTAACAAATTACAATTTGCAATTGGGTAGGTAGTTGATGTTTACCTCTTATTTTCCAAAAAAATCTCGGAGTTCGAAATGAGGATATGAACACCTCTTCCTGTGTTATGAATATTATCATACTTGTCTTTGTCAAGATGAAAGAGGATGTCCTTGAACACCATAGCCAAGTCACGATCACGACCAACTGACACAAAAGCTCTGCATTCATACTTTGAACTAAGCTCATCATACACTGCTTTGGCAAGAGTGGTTTTTGCCCAATCCCCCAATTCCAACAATAGAAACCTTCTTCATGATCTTCTTGCTGAAAACACCAGTTTCGTATGGGATGGATTCAGCAGTGAAATGACATCCTCCCTTGACTTGTCGATGCCAATAAGTTGTGTCACTTCTTTGTACATAGCTTTGAGGCGAGGATCAATATTTGATGTTGTTTTGTTGTTTGGACATAATCTCGTCAAGCCTGTACCTCTGGCGCCTTTCAGCTATCTCCTGAAGATACTTCTTGATGTCTTCGATGGCACCAGCAATACTACGGGCGAGCCTTGGCCTTGGAGAAGACTTTACCCATCTTCTTCATGGCACGCTTGAGCCTGCTCGGGTCAGTAGGCTCACCTCCATCGACGCACACAAGGTAGGTGTCGAGGACATCCTCCATGTCATAGGATGCCTCTCTGACCTCACGCACCCAAAACTTGACTTGCCCATTGAGCCGATCCCATGGCACCTCCGAGACCTCACCGAGGAAGGCATAGATGCTCTGCAGCTCGCTGTGGAGCCACTGCACCTGCTTCTTCACGCCCTTCTGGAGCTTGTACTCACCATGAATCAGCTGAAGAAGCTTGGGGACGAGACTTCCCAGCGCCCCCGTCACCACACTCATGCTTCTTGATATCTTGGTTCAGATCATAGAGTAGTGGACTCGGAGTGCTGATTTGGTGGTGGCAATGGAAGGCTCAAGCTCTGGTTGGAGGCACGCTTGGTGGTGTGGCGGGGTATAGAGCTCAGCCTCGCCGGCCAATTCACTTCCTAGACCAACCTCCAGCGGACAGCACACTACCGAGTTTAAGAATCATCATTGGCATCTGAGAGGCTGAGACAGGTGTCGATATTCAGACGTGACTGATGAGCAACGAGCACATGTGCTGGTCCGCCGTGTGGGGGCCGACGACTTGACCTGCTGGTCGCGCGGACCTCTGGCCCTGGCCTCTATTATTGCCTTGTGTTTAGACCTGTTTAGACCGTGGTTGATGTCTTGGGTTAGCTCTAGTTAAAACATATATTCATTCGTTTCACCCCAAAATGACCTCTAAGCCAAGGTCATCGGAAGATCGATGTAGCATGTAGCTGCAGTACTACTCCCCCGGTGATAGCTTGTGAGCCTAGGCAGCATGACACATTTTTCAGGTACCCATATCAGAGACGGCTGTCAACACAAATCGTGTTGCCAGTATTCATTTAAGGTAAGTGGGAGCATATAAAATGGCGACATGCAACAAGAAAAACGAAGAAAGCGTAGGAAGTGAGTCCCTAACTCAGACAATCGAGGTGCGAGGTGTGATCATACATTCAAATCAAATATATTCAAATTCTCCTCAACTCTAAATTTCGATGAAAAACTAGCTTAGAAAGACGGTCAAATATAAAGGAAAAACCTCCAATTGAAAAACTAGCATTTTTCCTATTTTTTTTTAAAAAAAAACTAGGCAGAACAGGCACACCATGCTGGTGGACTGTCAAATAATTGGATGGCCTTGTCACTTCTGCCGTTCAATCTGTTCATGATGCGTTGTATGGTGTTCACTGGTCGAGGAAAGAAACAAAGTGCGAGTGGGAGCCCAGCACACCAAGAAATGCTGAGCGATCGAGACCTGATGGGGAAGGATTGGACACGAGATTGGAAAGGGAGCGAAATTCAGCCACGCCGCCAAGGAAATTATTAGTGCATTTGCATGCATGCCTCCAAGATAAGGTAGAAGAGAGGACGAAATTAATGACGACGTATAATCCACCACCGGAAAGCACGGGACAATAATGGAAGGAATCGCGGATGGATGGTAGTTGATCTTGCTATGGGTAGTGCACAAACGGCGGGCCTGTTGCACATGACATGACTAATCACCACCAACTGAGAGAGCTCATGTCACCCGTCACTTATTAAGAACTTTCCGCAATTTATTTTGATCCTTTGTATATTTTGTATTTTTTAGTTACCCCGTCAATATGCTTAGGAGATTTCTTTTCTGAAAGATCCGGTTGCCCGGCATATATTAATTAGGAGAAAATAGAGTTTACAATCAAATTAGCGTGAGAAGCGCAATCTCATGCTGCAGACCGCAACATGGGATGAGAGGTACTTAAGCTAACTACTCACAAAAGTTTGGTCTATCCTATGAGGTACTTAAGCCAACTACTCACAAAATTTGCCCAGCTTCCTAGCCATTGTCCAATTGGAGAACTCATCCTTGGTTGACGATGCAACTGCTTACTCATCCTCGCCTATTGTTAAACACTATTGCGTTTCTCTCCTTCCAGATGTGCCACAAGGTTTGGATTGCAATTGACCATGTGATTGGTTGGTGGAAGAGATCCAACCCGAACGGGTCCAGCCCATTTTTAGGATGTTTGGATGGAATAGCGAGGGGTTGGAGTCGACCCGTGAGAATATTTTGTCGATACGCAGGTTGGCTCCGTCCGTCCAAATCGGGCGGACGGAGCCAACCCACGCAGGGTTCGAGGCGCGACCGTTTGGTTCGTCTTCGCCTGTCTCGCGAAGCTCGTCCCCGTCCGCCGCCCACGACCCCGCTCCCCCCGCTCCGCCGCATGGGGCCGCCGTCGCCGCCCCCAAGGGAGTAGGGCCCGCAAGAGCCTCGTCGCCCGCATGGCACCGCCGTGGAGGAAGAAGGAGGGTCACGCGTCGTCCGCCCGCCATGGTCGGGCGGAGCTTGCCCAGCTGGAGGTCGCGCGGGTGGCGGAGCACGCCCGAGCAGGGGCAGCGGGCCGGATCTCGACGAGGGCGGCCAGCGTGGAGGGTGGCGGGCCACTCATGGCGGTGCCGCCCGGGCTCGAATGAGGTGGGCGCCAGCGGGATCGGGCGTGTGGGGAGGACCAGAGGAAGAAGATAAGGGAGAAGAAAAGGGGGAAAAAGGAATAAAAAAAGAGGATGACATATGGGTCCATTTCTTATAGTGCGGTCCAGTGAATAGCGCTCTAACGGTGTCAAATGCCATCCATTCCATATTTCTCAACCAAACAGGTGTCAGAGCGAACCCATCCCTAACCCGAAAAAATAAACCAAACAAAAGAGGGGTTGGAGCCATCCCAAAACGTGGGTCGGAGCCACTCCAACCCACCCAACCCCCAACCAAACAGATAGTGAGTGGGCCTCCTTGGTGCCACCGTGAGTGAGCTGAATGAACCATTCCTTCATATATCACCCTGGTCCAAACGGTTTGAAGGACTCAGGTTTGGTTGAGTACTCCATAGAGCAACCAGACACCACACGTTTTTGGCAAAGGGACACTCAGTGAAGAGGTGGTGAGCTGTCTCAGGCTTCATTTCGCAAACGCCAAAGAGTATGCTTAGGAGATTTCACAAATTTATTTTGATCCTTTGTAAGTTAGTTTTTTTTTTACCATCAATATGCTTAGGAACACCGATGTGGACATGGGAAAGGCTATTTCTATGGCCTCTACAGTAGTAAATGGGATCTAGATACATCATGCACAACGCCATTCTTGGATTGCAAGCTCAGGGAAGCTAAATGATTAGTTTGCTGGCAGCGAATGGTACTTTCATTAGTAACGAAATGATTTTGCGTGAAAATGCAAAATCTTTTCCGTGGCGGCAATCGTTTGCCGGTCACGGTTAATGCCCCACCACATCCAGTTTTATCGGCACCGACACTAGCACCACAAAGTCAAGTTGGGTAACGCTGTCATCCGCCTGGACTAGTGCGACCACTGGGGCGATTCGACGACGCCATCATCATCCACCTCAACGCCGCTCACAGCCTCCATCTCGCATTGCATGAGCACCTCAACCACTGTTACCATGTCATCAATGGAGTGATCCACATCAACCGCCCTTGGCACCAAAACATTCGTGAAATTGAGCTCAACCATCCTTGGCGGTGAACGTTTGCTCGCCTCTTACGCGGAAACAATGGAGGGATGAACGACATCAAAGCCGAGCTCAACCGTTCGTGGTGACGAGGTGTCCGCCAACGCTACCTGTTCCTCCAGAAAGGCAACTGTCGGAGTAGGCGGGTGCAGGACAGAGCACTATGTCCTACGAGGAGGGAGGCGGCGAGCTCATCCAGCATCGGGTCAAACCATGTGGGAGGGCCATTGCCCACGCACAACACTAACTGCAAGCAGATCAGGAGAGGTGGCAACATTCAAAGCGGTGCTGATCTCCCTCAGTGGCCTACTCCGATGTCGATGTTGACGACACCGCGTGGCGTTGCTCACCTCCATCGATGGCATGGCGCCACTGTCCAGCTTGGGCGAGGCCGATGTTGAGGGGGCTGAACATAGAATTTGTTCGATGAAGAAATGAGCCACTAGCGGCCCGGCTGCCCCTAGACCATCCTGGACACCGCCATGTTTGTCGACATCACGGTGGTCCTCAACACGGTGTCGGGGCTCCTTAGCGCAGCGTCGAGGCTCCTGCGCATGGCTAATGGAGGGGTGTTGTGTGGGCGATGATGTCAATGCTTGCAGTTGCTGGCCTGATGCCTCATGCTGATGTAGAAGAGGCAGCGGGACAGGGAGGAGCATCGGACAACGACATGATCTCCAACCAGGTAGTTGAAGCAGAGCCCGACAAAAGATGGCACAGCCTGCGCCTCTAAACGAGTGTGAAGCCGTCGTCATCGATAAGACATGCGTCAATGACGTCGTAGGGCCCTTGGCTTCCGTCGATAAGCCAAGCTCGGGTACAAGCAGCGGCCTCAATCTCGCAGGAGCCATGGCGAGCGTTGGAGAGATTCCCCGAGCGTTGCTGCGGGAATGCAGAGGAATTTTATATTATATTGAAGAAAAGCAAATACATAGCATTGTACGATCATTTAGTTTAATAGAATTTAATTTAATTACATAGAGAATATATATAGTTAGATTAAGACGGGCAAATGTGTTATATATTGCTTCAAATCATTTAAGTATAGAATACTACATAGTTGCCTAGAGGATAGAGGAACTCGCATGTGTATGTAACAATGAGAAGAACATATATGTATACACACACATCTTCCGGTTACCATCCGGCGGCGCTCACCCAAACCCTAACTTATCACTTCAACTCCCGTGCCTCTCTCTCACCACCGAAAACGGCGGCGGCGGCAATCGCTTCCCCATGGAGGCCGGCGAATCGACTCACCGGAGATTGTGCCAGGGGCTCCTTTGGCTCTCGCCCTCTCTTTCTCTCCCCGGCTTTTATCTGTCATGCGCGCCGAGCTATGCAATGGCGCCACGCCCGGAGGAGACTCGCCCGAGCTGGATCTCAATGGCTCGGCCGCCGCACAACTCCATCAGGCCTTGCCACTCTCTGCACAACCATGTTTCCTCCACCAGGCTTTGCTCGCTATAAATAGCAGGATACGACAATGAATTGGGCGATCGTGGTGGCAAATGAAGGGTCCAAGGCTGAAGCACCACCATGCTTTCTCCACCAGGCCTTGCTCGCTATAAATAGCAGGATAAGGCCATGAATTGGGTGATCGTGGTGGCAAATGAAGGGTCCAAAGCTCAAGGGGAACTGGTCCGGTGGAGACGATTTGGAACAGCCACAATTAATTAATCGATGATCAATGCCATCATGGGGAAGAACATGGGGAAGAAGAAGGGATAGGGCCAATGGGACATCGGGTGGAGGCAGGGGGTCAGGGAGTGCGGCGCTGGGTTGGATCAGTTAAGTTTCAGTTACCATTGACGTGGACCAATGAGAGGCCTGAGAACTCCCAAAAAAATCCTAGTGGAAAGCTCCTATATAGGAGTTATAGATTTAATCATGCAAATAGGCTCTATGGCCCTGCATTCAACAAGCAACCTGTTAATTAATTAATTGACAGGTGTTTCCATCTTTGTGGTCGACGACCGGTCAACAAGCAGCCATGTCCAGGAGAACCAGGACTAGAGGAGACAGCGAAAAATGAATCATGCATTAGATCGATCGATTTCACAGTGAAGAATGAATGACGCATTAGATCTTTTTCTCAAGATCCGTTTGAGATCAACTCGTTTGGATGCAAAATCTCTGACACTGTTCTTGTCCATTCTAAGCTTTTTCTCACCATGTTATTGGCATCTGCATATAGCTCCATCTGATTGAAGCCAAAGCTTCTGCAGGTGTAGACTTCTGCACATGCACTACATACATCGGCATTGCAAAAAGGCACCATGAGGCAAACCAAACAACACAAGGCCTCCTCAAACTTGTGCACAACATAAATATGTTCCAAACCTGATTAGAATGTACGAACCACAGTATGGTCCAGAAACTAGATAAATAAAAGTAATACAAACCAGGAGTTCAGAATGAAAAAGAATGTGGCAGGTTCTAAGCAGCAGCAGTGTACACTGAAGCTTTGACAAAGCATATTCGAACAGAAAATAAATAGCTCAGCCTCCGGTGAACATAAGAGGAACCGGCACAGTCGAGTGAACACTTGTGGTGATGGGCTGACGTAGTCTCTCTCGCATGCAGAAACTTGGGTCTGAAAAACAAATTTGCCAGAGGGAAGCAAGTTGGTCAATAATTCTACTTAACCTTCTGTTCATGTTATGCCTACATCCACAAATTATCCGATGACTGAAGTTCTTATTTTAAGTGAATAATCATCTTACGATGTGTCACAGGCTGGCAGGTGATAGATTAAACAAGTGATGTAGGTACAAATCAAACAAAGAAGGAACCAAACATGTAGGTAGCACAGTACATATATCAAGATAGGATACTTGAAAACAAAGTATCCACTGGTGGCCAGAAACAGAGTGGGTCCAGGCAGGCAGGGACTAGGAACGGTCCAGTGATTGAGAAGCCAGAAAACAGAGCATCCGATGTGTAACAGATGCAAAGGAAAATCAGTATCTGCTAAAATAGGTTTGGTTGTGTCAGAACTGCTAAAATACTACTCGCGTACGCGAAGCAAAATAGTGATTCACAGAACAACTGAGATGTCCGCGTGCATGTATTTGCATAATGCATAGAGCATTCTATGTTGTCAGGACTCAGGACTCATAATGTTACCGTATGTTTGGTTGGGGGTTGGGTGGGTTGGAGCCACTCCAACCCAGTTTTTAGGGATGACTCCAACCCTCCTTATGTTTGGTTAGCTTTTGTTGGGACGGGTTGGCTCCAACCCTTGATACTTGTTTGGTTGGAGGAATTGAGATTGGAATGGATGGCAGGTTCACTCCGTTAGTGGGTCCCATGTGTCATTCTCTACGAGACGAGCAGTTTGCAGCATGAACCCTGAGGATCTCAGAAACTACCTAGACCCATATATGTAAATCCTTCTCTCTCTGCAGTTTGACAAAGTGAACACGCAAAAGATCTTTATTTGCAGCCAGGGTTTCTTCGTCCCCCACACGCGCAAAAAAAGGAAGGGGATCGGGTCACGAATCCGCCCCGTGCGGCGGCACCGTCGTGCGGCGAGCCCCTCCGCGGCGAGAGAGTCAGGCGGCGGCGGCCGCCCGCTGGCGAAGCGCCGCCCAGGCGAGCGCCGTCGTGCGGGCGAGAAGCTCCGCCCCCTTCGAGCGGCGCCGCCGCTGGCGAAAGCCGTCGTCGCGGCGAAGCTCCGCCCGCGAAGGCGCCGCCAGGCGTGGCGAAGCGCCACTGCAGTGCTAGCCGCGGCGAAAGCTTCGGGGCGGGCGAAGGGCGAGCTCGGGTGAGGGAAGGCGAGGGCGGGTCTCCGGGGCGTCGCGAGGAAGACGAGGACGGATCGAGACGCCGCAGAGACGGGACGCCGACCGAACCCGGGGCGGGTTCGCCCGTCCCCTCGAATCGAGGGCGGAGCCAACCCGCATATTGCCCGAATATTCCTTCGAGGAGCCGCTCCGCTCCTCTACTCCTCAACCAAACAGAGCAAAAGTAGGTCGGCTCCATCCGGGTTGGCTCCGCACCTCCAACCAAACACACGGTTATTTGTTTGATAGTCTATAGAATGGGTGACGTATTCACACTACACAATTCAAGCAAACACTGGGATCAAAAACACTAATCTGCCAAAGGTAGTCTGTGAATCAATAATTTAATTAATCTCTTTTTGATATTAATAATTTTAGAGAAATGATTATCTGATGGATAAAGGCTTAATAATTTCATAATGAAGAACGAGCATAATGAATACATATACCAAGAAACTAGAAAACAGAGCATCGACTGGTGGCCAGAAACAGATTTGATGCAGCACATACGGTATGTAACGGATTCGACTGAAGAAAATGCAATTTCTGTTAAAATATGTTGCATAGTTTGACATAAAATTAGTAGTCGCGTGGCAAAGCAAATCTTACTATTACTAATTGGAGGCTCCAACGGAGGCTTCACGTTAACTCTCAGCAGACGCGCTAAGAAAAAAAGATAAATCCTAGAAATTCTCACAAAAATTAGAAAGATCTAGCCATCCATTTGATGGACTCCAATCACCACTAATATTAATAGCCGTTAGATCTATATTGTGTTCTTCTAAAAAATTACCCACCCTGCCATTACGGAAATATCCTAAAGTAACCCCCTGAACTTATATATTAATTACCCACTTTTGCCATTATATATAAAATATAATGCTATTAATTAATTAAAAAGACAGGTCCAATATTTTAGAATGTACGCACCAAGAAAGATCTAAAAATAATAATAAATATATTATATTGACATACCATCGTCCAATAACTTTTGGACCCTAGGCCTTGCGTATCTCCCCCTAATCCGCGTCCTGGCGGCGCTTGGCTTCTTCACCACCGAAGAGGAAGGCACTCGTACGCCATTGTTCAATCCGGAGGAGCAGCGGCTTCCCAGCATATCTTCACCAGGACTAGGACCAGGAGCCACAGGACTAATAACGATAAGGACCAGGAGCAAGGAGTCATGGGCGATGGCTTGCAAGTGCTGGGGCGTGCCTGCAATCCGGTTGCAAGGGTTTCCTCCATGACGGGTGAGACATAAAACCAATCTGAATATTAATTCTCCGATCCAATCTTGCACAACATAATGCATGTTGGCTGCCGGTGTAACAGTTCCGGCCGAGAAGTGTTACAATAGCCATATGATCGAGATAGCTGCAGAGACATACAGCGATCGAGTGGAATCGCGATATGCCAGTGCGAGGCGTGCCCGTGATGTGAAGATGGGAGGTAAGACATCGGTGCGGCCATTGGACGCGCGCGCGAGACTAAGCCAGGTATCATCCTCACTAGCCAAAGGCGCATGAGGACATGTACAACTACGTAGCGTACATGTCTACATCCAGTTTGACAAATGCATCGATCTGCGATCGTCATGCATCCAGATGTGCGGCCGTCTAAGTGATCAAGGAGGCCCACATCCGTACTCGAGCCATTCACGCATTGACACTCGGCAAGTATGTGCAAGATGGACAGCTATATATGCGGGATAGATGCAAATACACAGGCTGCCGGTGCCATGACATCCAGCATCCACAACATCTAAATCAATGTTGGCATCAATCGCACCTACAGACTAAAGGTATGGTTATCTTGTAAGGTCCCGTTACAATTTAATTTCTCCCCAAGATGTGCTAAATTTGGCCATCACATAATTACAATTTAGTTTTCCTTTTCCTATGTGTACTAAAATTAGGTAATACTATTTAAAACTTTAGGTCAGAACAGATAAGGGAAAGTATTGTGAAAAAAATATAAAAAAAGAGTCTTGGATTACTATAAACAAATAAGTCTTGATATATATTTACCATAAATTATAATTTTTGTTTACTTTAATATATTTTCATTAAATTACTTCAAATTTATATGTTACTAATAACTCTAAAAATTATAAATAAACCTATATGAAAAACACAAATCTCCACAATTATAAAAAGATAACTAACTAATCCCATTCTTTTAATAAATGATGAGCCCTAAGTTTGGATTAAAACTAACCATGGGGCAATATGAAAAATAATGTAATGTAATGTAATGTATAGCTTATATAATTTTTGTACCTAAATTATCCATCTCAACTATTATGAAAAATTAAATAGAAATCTATATGTAAATGCTAATATATGCTATTATGAAAAAGAATTCACCATCCACAAGCACAGCTATCTCACTACGCGGACAAAGGAAACATATACATATTAGGATAATATTTTTATAAAGTTATGAAGCGGTGAAAACTATCAATGACGAATCTTATAGTAATGACACTTACACCTTACTTTAACTAATACTAATACTCATGATCATATTTCTCAAAAAATACTCATGATAATAAATTTTACATGTTCTAATCTCGAAAAAGGTTTAAATAATTTGATTGGAACATTATGAATTTAGCAATTTAATTCCAAGGATTATTTGCTTAATAAAAATTGTTAATATAATATAATAACTCAACATCATGAGTACCATGGTGTATGGTGAAAAAAAAACTATTTATGACATTGCAAGAACTAACTGGATAGCCTAGGATCTAGAATATTCTTTAAAAAAAAAAAAAAATAAAAAAAATCAATGAGGGATAAAATAAGCATTGTAATTTTAAAATAATACATGATCAAAAGTTCAAAGTTAAAATATAGTTTTGATAATATCACATAAAGTGATAAGAGTTTATATACTTTAAGTATATATATGTTTCAGCTACACACATGTCGTCCTAGAAAACAAAATTGATCCCAGAAATTATTAGTCGTTAAATCACTTGGAATAAAAAGGTAAATCCTATTTTTTAAAAAAAAAACCTAAAACATTTAGATTGGTGGACTATAATCACCATTGTAAATAATTGTTATTATATCTATGCAATCAATAAGCCCAAAATTTTGGCAAAATAATTAAAGTTTATATCATATACAAACATAGTTGCTATGTAAATATCAAAAACTGATGAATACGTATCGAAAAGTACCTAAAAGTCAATAATAATTTATAGATTATAAAAAACTAAATATAGACTCTTATATATCTATTATTTTAGAACCCCTCGGTTGGAATCGAGAGAATAAAACTCTAAATTAAAACAATTGCGGTGATCACACAATCGATTTTGGTAAGGATAATTAACCGAATCTATTCATCAAAAAATTCTGTTAATAGAGATTTTTTCTTAATATAAGTAATTTTTGTTGGTTAGTATCTCCTAAGATTCTAACCTCGTGCGAGAGCACGGGTTGGTGAATTACTAATTGAAGGCTCCAATGTAGGCACCACGTTAATCCTCACGAGATGCTCTAAAAAATAGATAAATCCTAGAAATTCTCATATTAATCGTAAAATCCGGCGGATGGCGCTAACAATAATAGCCATTCGTTCTATTTTTATTTTTGAAAAAATTACCCACATTTGCCATTACGCAACAACATAAAATAACTCCTAAATGTACATACAAATTACCCACCACTGCCATTATGAAAGATTTATTATATGTTTTAGTAAAGCCTAGATATCTACACGTTACAAACAAATATCCTCCGGTGCCTCCTCTTAGCATTGTCTCTCTATCTCTTGCACAAACCTATTGCCGCTGCCGGCTCAACCTACTATCACATGGAGTTCTCAATTCCCTCCCCCCCTCCCCGTCACGAATATTGCATGCCTCTTCCTAATCAACTATTTGGAGTAGTTGCATGAGGTCCGCACCCTTTCTTTGGTCTACTATTTGGAATGGATGCAATCGATTGGTACTGAGGCGGTTAGAGATGCATCGTAAAATTAAACAGCACGAGGCTGTTGTATTGGCGTATGCATGTGGCCTGCCAGGTGCAGCGCGTGCGTGGATGCATGAGCATGCGTGAGGGGAATGACCCCTCATGTTCCTTCGTCAAGCAAATTAAACAGGTACGCATGTTTATTTGGATTAGATTTCCACCTCCTCTAAGTGCATATATATCTAGAATAGTTAGACCAAGCACAAAACAGGTACAGAAAATTCATAATGTTATTTATATTTTAATATGTGCACTATGTTTCCAATTTTACATATTCTTTGTATGCAAAAAAAATACTCCAATGATGATCTTATAGAAGGGATACATATTGATGACCACTACAAGGAAGGGTGGAGAGCCAAATCAACACATTGCAATAGAAGAACAACATAATTTGATTTTGTCAAAAAAATTAAATCAGCTATGCATCACTTTGACCAATTTGGTCTTAGAGGAACTTGAAAAGACTTTTTTTATTTTTCCTAATTTTTAGGAATGGAGATTTCAGTCACAAAATTTGCTTCTAAGAACCTCATTGGTTGGATTTCCAATTATAGATATCGTATATTCCATATTTCTCTCTTGCCAAAGATATACAAAATGAGTTTTAGTCAAATGAATCATCAAAGAATGATCTGTAAAGTAAATTTTAGAATGACACTTGGAGATGCTTTTATATTGTAGTCAAAGTTACAATACTTGACACTCACTTTCTTGGGTGTTTTGTATCCATGAAGTGCGACATGTTTCTACTACCACAACAAAAAAACTAGCCAAGTCAAGCGTGCTTAATGTTTTTTTGGAATCGTGTTTTGGCACATTTTTCATTAAGAGAAGTGGAAAAAAAATACAACCCCTCACAAAAGAGGAAGTGAGTTGCTATACCCCGACAGGCAACACATGATAGAGGGCACCGGCTTGACGGTGGAGCAAAAGGTTGTGTTCGGGTTACAACAATTGTGCAACTACGGAGGTATTGGCTAGAGCTACGTGCCCGGGATGAACGCGACGATAGCCCCGCAAGCACCCACGCAGAGCCTTCACCGATGATTGAGGAGAGGAGGTTCACGGCCATGCTTACGAGATGTTGTCGGTTGGTTCTCCTATTGCGCTCCTTCCAAATTTCCCATGAGACCAGGGATAATTAGTGAATCAAAGCCCTTATGCTAGGTGGTGGGACGGCGGCCCTTGACTGCATCCACCACGGAACGAGGGACGGAGAGAGGGCTGGGTCCAAGGTGGGCATGGCCTACGTGTTGTTGTAGCAGGCTGTGCCAAAGTGTGCTTAATGTTGTTTGTACTACTTTTAGATGTCCATGATTGAGCAATTCAACGATTTGTATGTCAACAGTTTGGATTTTCATTTAGATCTATATATGTCCTAACATTTATGATTTGTAGAATACTAATAATTTGTTATTTGTTCTTATGATTATGACATATTTTCATTATTCAAAAGATATAATAAGCCTAATCACATAGTTTGTGAGCACTCTCTAGGAACTAATGTAATCATATAATTAAAAATGTACTTTTCCTCGTTACTAGAGCTAAACCGAGAATAAGGTTTCAATAAGTGAAGGGCTTATTATTTGTATATAGTTTCTATATGTTGCCACAACATTGTAAATAGTCTATAGACAAATTTTCGTGGAAACCTTATTTTCATGACCCATTAAGTAAGGAATCTAATGCCTTTACAAAAAAAAAAAAAAAAAAGTATAAAGGATTTTAAACTTACATATCTTCTTGATATTAGCGCCGCTAGCTACCCCATCCTATCCTATATATATTTCAATTTCAAGCTCTAGCATTGATCTTATGCGATAATGTTAAAAATGATTATTTATGCCTTCATAATACTTATGAGTGTAATTTATGACAAAAAAGATTCTTATTTATAGAAAGTACAAAAGGAGAGTTCATTATAGATATTATAATTAAGACCAAGAGTTTAAACTTTATTTGAGATTAAAAAATAGTAGGATTAATAAGATTAAATTTGAATTAAATAATTAAATAGATTATATCGTATAAGGTATGAGCTACAACAACAATCATTGTAGTTTAAGCTAAGCTGCTGTGGTTTCAACTAAATGCATATTGAAGTTACACAGAGGTGAGATGCAAAAGGAAAACTATGGTTGTAGATAAAACATTTAGTTAATTAGTTAAAGATAAGTCTATCAAAATTGAAAGCGACCATAGAGTACTTCATCTCATCAAATTGTAAGTCGTCGGAATTTTTTATCCCAAGTTTGATCACTCATCTTATTCAAAAAATTTGGGAAACTTAGTCGATTTAATTTAATCTTGAAGAAATTTTATTAATAAATAAAGTCACCACAAAAATGATATTTTTTATAATTTTTTAAATAAGACGAGTGGTCAAACTTTGTGTCAAAAAGTCAAATGACATACAATTTAGGATGGAGGAAGTACCTCTTATTGTATTAAACAAAAAAACACTAACTAACCTTGATTCTAACCGCAAGGGAGCACGGGTTGATGGACTAGTATACTATAATTCATATATCTACATCGATTTTCACATGCATGTATTTGCTACATGGAAACCCAAGGAGACGCCCCTGTAGAAGCAGCCATGTTTTTCAGACCACGCTACACAGCCCGGAACTTATCAATTTGCTTTGAATTCTGTCGCTTAACAGGTTCTGAAAATCTCTAAAGTCCGCAAAATTCAAAAGTACTAGGATGGTTGACTGATGACATCACGAGAAACGACACCACCAGTTAAATGTGACAGATCAGATTGTGTGGAGAGAGTACGTACGTGTCATAGTTTACATTCAAATCCTGATCTCTTTTACGAGGTTGCATGGCTTAGTTTGCCCAAATCAATATTATTAACTGCCTGCGAGGCCATCTCAGTCTCCTGCTATTTGTTGTCTCCTTTGTCTTGTATGGACACCGTCATTTCTTTGTCTTGTATGGCCACCATCTTTGCCTTTCAGTTGAAAATTCGAATTAACCCAATAATTAATTAGGAGACAGAATTGTACTAAGATAGAAATAAATAAAGAGATAATAACTTGATTGGAACTAGTACAAAATACTCCTCATATACCTCATTAAATGTATTCGTGTCAAGCGTCGGGTGGTTGGGATGGACCTTGCATGTGTTTCTCAGTGCAGCCAATGCAGAATCCACCTCCTCAGAAGACACGCCATTGCAGTCGATACTCACATTTAGTTCATGAATAGATGGCAGGTATTCAATGCCAATATTGCCGCAGTCATCGTTGTTGTCCTTTACGGCCCGCAATGGGACACGAAAATCAAGCAATTCAAGATTTGGCATCATGGCAGAGGGTACATTTTTGCTGCAGTTGCCTTTCCCAAAAGCAAAGGGCTGAGCACATTATCCGTTCCATATATGTAATGAAATGCAAGAGTCCTCTTTGTTGTGCTGCTGAATCTGGACCATTGCATTGATGTCGAAGTGCCTCAGCTTTGGGAAGCAGCCATCACTGCCGCAATTAATAATACTTGCAGTTATTGTGGACTTCATTAACAGATAAAGGCTTAATAATTTCATAATGAAGAACCAGCATAAAGAATACATATACCAAGAAACTAGAAAACAGAGTATGGACTGGTGGTGTAACACCCCAAATTTTGCGTTTTTGAAAAATAGAATAAAACGATTTATTTATGTATTTTTGTGCTCATGAAATATAGGAAAATAAATATTTTTGACCAAATAAAATTTATCATAGGAGTTAGCAACTTTGTGTGTGCATTCATGCTGCCTCATTTGATTTATTGTGATGTGTGGTTTTGGTTAAATTTCAAAAAGGTTTTTAAAGTATTTGGAAATTTTGTTTAAATAAAAAAGAAAAGGTTACTTTGTCTCTCTTTTCCTTGTTCTTTGGCCCATGCGACACTTCCATCTTGGGCCACCAGCAACTGCCCAGTCCACCACGCAAGAGCAAAGCTGCTGCATATCTTCTCTATGTCACTGATCGATATGATATACTATTCTTTTGTTTTGACGACATAATCTACCAAGCAAATAAATGGACCGAGTGGCCACTTCCTTTCCTCTTGGCCCGTCGCCCTCCAATTTCTTTAGGCCCGTTAGTAAGGTGGAGCCTACAACATCAATTAGCACCATATTGCTAGTTGATGAAACGTGGAGAGTTTTTTTTCTTCCTATAAATATGTACCTTCCTACGGCGCCGCCGCATCATCCAAGGCTGTCCCATCGTCACATCTCCACTGTAAGCTTCTTTGCCGAGCCCCTTCCTCCCTGCGCGAGCACAGCAGCAGCGCTCAGCCATGGCTGTTTCACGTGAGCAGCCAAGGAAGAAGAAAAGCTCAAGGTAGAAGAAGGACCTCTCGGTAATTATTTATTTTTTTGAATCGCAGATTAGTCCTCGATCATTAAACGTCCGCCGTTTAGCCGTCGCTTTTAAGTCGGAATCGAGTCGTTCAAGATGCGTCGTGCTCTTCGCAGTAGTGCTGATGTTATTCATGAAACTTATTTGTAAATTTATTTAATTAAATGCAATTTGATTAATGCTTACTTAATAGCTTTCTAATTAAAAGCAATATAGGTTTTATACCTCGGCGATTTTGCATTAAAATGTCAATGTAATTAATTGCTTCTACAAATGTGTTTACAAATAATAATTTGTTTAGTTTAAACACATCGCATGCCATACATCTCTTAGTTGCATTCGCATATATATTATTTATTATTTTTCAAAGATAAAGTCTAACTCGATTAATTTATATGGCATGTTCATAAATAAAATATGATTAGATCCAACTTCGATTTTGAATTCAAATATGATGTGACTAATCTGAATTAATTTTATTCACATGGTTTTCTTAATTAAAATAAATAAAGCATGTAGTCTTTCTATTTCCTTCCATAATATAAAAATCATCGGTAGTCATTTCTTTTAACGATAGCCCCAAGTATCGGCGCTTTCTTGTGTTCTCTCTACCGTAGCAACAAGATATCTCTTAGTTTGTTGTTTTAAAGCTTTGGCGATGATTGGTGTATTGTTCTTAGTTTATTCTTTTTGGTCGGGTTTGTATGTGTGGTGTTTGCTACGAGTAGAACGAGGACCGCCAGTGAGTGTTAAAGTTCGGAAGAGGATGACCGAAGCAACATATGAGAAAGTTGGAGCGACTATAAAAGGCAAGTATAGTTTTGGGATATGCTAGCTTTAAACCATGATCTTATGACTTGCTTAATGTTTATGCACTGAACGTTAAATATGAATTGTTGATAACATGGACTTATTCATTTGTGATCATCCGATATACAAAGCATAACTATGGGGGTTACATGGCTCACTTTAGTCGCTCAAGGACTTTGGTTATCTTTGTTGGTGGTTTGCCGAATTGGGAGAAACGGGCTGTAGCTCATGGCCACTAATATTGTTAGGTAAACCCTTGAAAGGCTTTTATATGGTTTTCTCTGCCCTAAAACCATGACCCGTAGTGAAAGTGTACACCTCTCGCGAGAGTTAACTAAACCGACATGTCACCGTGTTCGCGGTCATGAACGGCCTTGGAGACATCTATGAATAGAGTTACATGCTTATTAAATTGTTCATGGTTTATTGTTTCATGCTATTCATTATTTATGTTATAATGATCATGGGTTTTTGGGTAGATATTGCCTAGCTATATTTAAGGAGTTCGACATGGACTCACTCTTGCTATTCCCCACACCTCAGAAGAAGTTAGGCTTGTGATCAACCAAATACCGTTCCCCTCGTGGAGTCCACACTAGAAGATCGAGTGTCTTTCCGTTTGTCTGCTAGCTGAGGTTATGTCTTTTATATTATGTTCGTTATATTTTAAGCATTGTGAATTGATACTTCTAATAATTTGTAAAGTATATGTGAGATTTGACTTCCGTGGCTCACATATAGCATCATCTGGTTTTGTTCTTAAAACCGGTGTTACAGTGGCCGTAAACAGAGTTTGATGCAACATACATGGTCTATAGCGGATTCGACCGAGAAAAAAGCAATATCTGTTAAAACATGTTGCATAGTGACACAAAATGAGAAAAACACTTGTTAAAACATTCCAGTTGGAATGGTGTAAAAAAATTGGAATCCTTAACTGAACTAGGACTCAGGCAATGCAAGCAATACATAAAAGCCTCCTCAAACTATTGCACAACATAAATACGCTCCAAAGCTTATTAGAATGTACGAACCACAGAATGGTCAAGAAACCAAATAAATATAAATAATACAAACCAGGAGTTTAGAATGAATAAGAATGTTGCAGGTTCTTGGGAGCAGCAGAGTACACTGAAACTTTGATACAACATATTCAAATAGAAAATAATTAGCTCGGCCTCGGGTGAACATAAGAGCAACCGGCACAGTCGAGTGAAAGCTTGTGGTGATGGGCTGATGTAGTCTCTCTCGCATGCAGAAACTTGGGGCAGAAAAACTAATCTGCGAGAGGGTACACAACTTGGTCAATAATTCTACTTAATTATCTGTGCATATTATGCTTACCACCATAAATTATCCGATTACCGAAATGCTTATTTAGCGTGAATAATCATCTTAGGATGTGTCAAAGACTTACAGGTGATAGATTAAACAAGTGACGTATGAACAAATCGAATGAAGAAGTAACCAACCATGGAGGCAGCAGAGTCATATATCATGATTGGAGAGTGGAAAACACAGTATCCACTGGTGGCCAGAAAAACAGAGTATCCGATGTATAACGGATGGAATGAAAAATCAGTATCTATTAAAATAGGTGCGGTTGTGTCAGAATTGCAAAAATATTACTCGCCTACGCGAAGCAAAATAGCTTCATAAAACAACTTAGATGTCCGCGTAAATGTATTTGCATATTGCATAGACCAATTTACATTAGTAGTATACATATACCAAGAAACTAGAAAACAGAGTGTCGACTGGTGGCCAGAAACAGAGTTGATGCAACACACACGGTTTATAACAGATTCGACAGAAGAAAAAGCAATATCTGTTAAAATACGTTGAATAGTTTGTAATCCATTTTTCTCAGACATCTTTTGAAAACTGTCTGAACTCGGCAAAATTCAATAGTACTTGAAAAATCAGTATCTATTAAAATAGGAGCTATATGTGATGGATCGGATGGTGTGGAGAGAATACGTACGTCGCATAGTTTGTATTCCAATCCTGATCTCTTTTCAGACCATGCTGGACTTAGGTTGCCAAATCAATATTTCTAACCGCCTGCGAGGCCATCTCGACCTCCAGTGGTTGTTTCTCGTCTTCCTTGTCTTGTGTGAACACCATTTTATCCTTTTGTCAAAAATTCGAATTAAGCAAATATTTAATTAATTGACAGAATTGAAACAAAACAGGAATAAATAAAGAGATAATAACTTGATTGGAACTAGTACAAAATACTCCTCATATACCTCATTAAATGTATTCGTGTCAAGCGTCGGGTGGTTGGGATGGACCTTGCATGTGTTTCTCAGTGCAGCCAATGCAGAATCCACCTCCTCAGAAGATACACCATTGCAGTCGATACTCACATTTAGTTCACGAATAGATGGCATGTATTCTATGCCAATATTGCCGCAGTCATCGTTGTTGTCCTTTACGGCCCGCAATGGCACATGAAAATCAAGCACTTCAAGATTTGGCATCATGGCAGAGGGTACTTTTTTGCTGCAGTTGCCTTTCCCAGAGGCAAAGGGCAGAGCACGTTCTCTATTCCATACATGCAACGAAATGGAAGAGTCCTCTTTATTGTGCTGCTGAATCTGGACCATAGCATTGATGGAGAAGTACCTCAGCTTCTGAAAGCAGCCATCACTGCCGGCATTAATAATACTTGCTGTTACTATGGACTTTATTATCAGACTGAGATGACTGAGCGCGGGCAACCTAGCAAGGTGTTTCGTGTCCTGCTCATCCATAGTGTCCACCCGCAGTCCCAAGTAGGATAGGTTGGGCAGACACGAGGGATTGATGCATGACGGCATCTTAGAGAAGCAGAAGCAATGCGCCAAATTCAAATGATGCAGAGAACTTGGAAGCACAAAGCCTGATTCTTCCCACAAGGCTGTGTCGGCATTTAATGAACCCACCATACTGTACATATGTATCTTCTGGATCTTTTGCAGCTTGCTTAGAGAGAGCACGAAATCTCTCTGCATGCTATTGTCCATGCTACCTATATTATGAATACTGAGCACCCTCAGTTGTCGTAGGCTGCCCAGGACCTTTACGAACATCTTGGGGTCACCAACTATTCTTAGCTGCTCCAGGGATGTGAGCTTTCCAATACCATCGGGTACACCATCTGTGGCATGTAGGCATAGCAGCTGTGTTGGTAGGATGATGCTTCCTGGCCGGATTCCATACAAAACAAGTGTCTAGAGTAACTTTAGATTTGATATTTGTTTTGAGAGCTTAGGAGTACTACCTTCACAATCTATCCCAAGATACCTCAAGTGCAGTAAATCACCAAGATGCTCAAGATGGCAACCATCCTTGAATCTGCATTCTATTAAATCAAGCACGCGCAGAAGCCTAAAGCTGGTAAAGTTCACCCAGTTATTATTAATATCACACCTGAATGCAATATATGACCTCACTTTTGGCATCTTAATAACTTTAGCTTCTGAACTAACATGCTCAGCAGTTTTGTAATGGAGGGCAAACCGACGAACATTGCTTGGTTCAGATATTGCTTCAACATTACCATCTAGTATTGCAATAAAATTTTCTTCAAATGAAAACTTGTGCAGCAGGTCAAGAACAATATCATGAACAAGACAACCTGGGACATACTCCCTGTTTCACATGGACAAATCCTTCAGCTATCCACTTCCATATCAACCTATCCTTGTCTATGTGGCTATCTTCTGGGTGGGTACTTAGATACAATAAGCATGTCTGTAGATGTGAAGGCATATCATAGTAGCTGAATGAAATTATTGTCATAGTATCTTCTAAATCCGAATTACCTTCATGCCCTGAAACCAATAGAGTTGTACACCTCAGACCATTCTTCCATAGGTTTACCCGCCAACAAGCTAGCCACATGTGATTATTGCTAATGGTACACCCGCACACATCTCTTCAGAATTTTTATCGTAAAAAAATCTTCCGGGCTTGTTATAATGATATTGTCCATCTGCACCAAATATCCTTGTATAGAGTAACTTCTTGGAGTCTTCATAAGAAAGTGGTTTTAGCTTGTAAACCTCACCAACCTTCTTCAAAGCAACATCAAACTTACGTGTAGTTGTGATTACTCTACTTCCACAACAGTTCTCAATAAGTGCCAATTTGATTTTCTTACATGCCCTTACATCTGCATCATCAACAACAATAAAATATCTATCCAAATGAATGTGTAAGAAACATTGGTTAGTATTTGATTTTGGGAGCTTCTAAAGAACCAAGAATTTTACATTGCTAACATTAAAACATTCAAATTATAAAACAAGCACATTATCAATCTAGTCAAAATAAAATATGTGTTTATGGTTTAGAATATTTTTCTACTGGCAACTGCTTTGAAATAATTTTAGTTGAGTAAATTCGATATAGGATGACCAAGACAACTTGGCATATGACTGGTATTCCATTGAGCAATACAAGATCTTAGTTTTCCCACCAAACCCCATCATTCTAGTGCCTCTCTATTCCTTCTATAATAATAAAGGTCAACAAAAACAAAGACAAGACCTTGAATATATCCACAAAGCCCCACAAGTCCACTAATAGTAGCACCTCCAGTAACGAAAAGCATAATATGTTATTGTGTTGATTGTTCGAAAGGGCAATGTTTTGACCTCGATGCAGTTTTAGTGAGTAGCAAAAATACCTTCGACATTGATTTAGTCAAAGAGGTACAATACCATGTGGTTTTTTCTATCATCGAAACTGACTAATTTCCTAGCATGGCTTATGACTAAGAGTGCATATGACTAATATTCAGGCTAGGTTTGCTTTGTGGGCCTTGGCCTTATTAACCGAAGCAAGTTTTCTATTTTGCCAATAGGATCGATTTAAAATTACAAAGGTGATCTTTATTGTGTGTTCTCGCCTAGAATGGGCTGACCGTCTCTGAAATTGACTCATTAATTTCTATGGACATAAATATTTTTATGTCGCCTCTTTATAAATAAAAAGAGAGTTGGTAAGATCATTTTTGTTGTAGTTGGCCCAGGTGAATTTCTTGACTCACTCAGCATATCTCGGTGACATGATACATAAGACACGGATAACCATCATCTACGATGTCTTAGTATTCAATTGTAATATCATGACTACGAAAAAAAATTGCAAAGCAAGATCAGGGGTGCTCCATTCTTTTAACATGACCCCTGGCTATATAAGGTTAGTATTTGTTGACGGTCCAACATAGCTGTCTCATCATTTTTCTTGCATACGACCACAAGCAATGCAACCTCAAACACATGACATAGGGTTTCATTTGTTGACGGTGGCTTCAGCCTGTCTAAATTTTGTATTTTGGGTGTGACTTGATAGTCTCTTTGACGCACAGTGCCCATATTTCCTTTTCTATAGTTAGCACTACCAGTCAAGTACATCTTTTGTGTTCTAACAGACGAACTATGGAGTGGTGCATATATGACATGGAGATAATATGTATGATGCAGAGGAAAATTAACAAATCAGAAAATAAATTTCAAAGAAGTCTTCCATAGATGACTCAAAAAGTAATATTTTTCCATAGATGACCTGGAAAATGCAAACTTGTATCGACTAACAGTGCAGCTACAGCACCTTAAAAGATACTACCATATTACAATTTCCAGTTAGTTGACTGATGTGTTACCTCTTATTTTTCAAGAATTCTCGGAGTTCATGGATGAGGAGATCAACACCTCTTCCAATGGTATGAATGTTGTGATACTTGTCTTCATCAAGATAAAAGAGGATGTCCTTGAAAATCGTAGCCAAGTCACGATCACGACCAACCGACACAAAAAGCTCTGCATTCATACTCACGAACCAAGCTTGTCGTACACTTTGCTTTGGCAAGAGTGGTTTTGCCCAACCCGCCAACTCCAACAATAGATACCTTCTTAATGTTCTTCTTATCTAACACATCATTATACGGATGCGATGGGCGACTCAGACCGATATGAGCTCCTCCCTTGACTTGTCGACGCCAATAAGTTGCGTCACTTCTTTGTACATCGCAGTAAGGCGAGGATCGATAGTAGATGTCGACTCCCCATGTTTCGAAACACTCTCATCAAGCTTGTACTTCTGGCGCCTTTCACCTATCTCCTCAAGATACTTCTTGATGTCTTGGATGGCACTAGCAATATCACGGCGAGCCTTGGCCTTGCTGAAGACCTTGCCCATCTTCTTTATGGTGCGTTTGAGCCTGCTCGGGTCGGCAGGCTGATCGCCTCCCGACACGCACAAGGAAGGTGTCGAGGACATCCACCATGTCATAGGATGCCTCCCTGACCTCGCGTACCCACACCTTGACCTGCTCGTCGAGCCGGTCCCATGGCACATCCGAGACCTTGCGGAGGAAGGCGTAGATACTGCTCAGCTCTCTGGAGAGCCACTCCACCTGCTTCTTCACGCCCTTCTGGAGCTTGTATTCAACGTGGAGCAGCTGAAGGAGCTTGGGGGCGAGGCTTCCCAGTGCCCCCGTCACCACACTCATGGTTCCTTCCTTGCTTGGTTCAGATCTGAGAGTGGAGTGGAATCACAGCACTAGTCTGGTGGTTGTTGGTGGCAAGGGCGTCTTGGTTGGAGACAAGATGTAGCTGAAGAGTCAAGTCGGAAGCAACCAGGCAGCCCGGTAGTATGGTAGGCAGCCATCGAGATAGGCCTCGGATACCTATGCTGGTGGCACGTGAGTCCATGTGACGCCGCGCGTGCATCTAAGCGGCTGCACGCCTCACTGTCACCTAACGTGACCATCCTAGGCCACGCACCCCACGCACTTTCTGTAAAATGTTTCTCATTCTTTACGATGACCAAAGTTTAATAAGCTGTCGATCCATTCAAAAAAAAAAAAAAGATGCGATGATCACTCTTGTCAGTCCAGCATACTACGATTCCTTTTGTGTACGTATGTTTGCTTATCTGAGTAAGTTTGATTAAAATCTTGCAGATAAAAATCCCGTGTAAGGTGAATCGCAGTGATCTGAGACAGCTGAAAAAGCTTAGGGGCAAGGCTTCCCAACGCCCCCGTCACCTAACCACACTAACGCTGCAGTGCAGTGGATTCATAGCAGTACTCTCGTTAGAGAGAGGCATGCAGTAGCTAAAGAGTTAGCAGCACGGAAAGCAACCAGCAGGCAGCCGGGAGATCTATGCCACTATGGCAACCATCCACTTGCTTGGTCCAAGTGAGGCCGAGCATGCACATATTCAAACGGCTGCACGCCTCGACCTCAATGCCAAGCACACCGCGCGCTTTGTCTGAATTTTCTCATTCTTTACGAGGACCAAAGACTGGTGGGTTCTGAGTGCCTGAATCAAATATTTTAAGAATTTTTTTGCTCGATACCTTCATCAAGATTCAAAGTGGGCTTAAGATTTAACAAGTGCAATATGTATATAGTACAATAAGCGTGCATTGTAATGTCTAGCACATCTCTTTGTCAGAGCTCAAAATTTTTTATGAGACAATTATTCCAATTCGCATTTTTTATGAGACAATTATTCCAATTGTTTACTAACTAGTTCATCAACCCGTGCTCTTGCACGGGTAGAATCTTATGAGAAGACACTAAATAATAAGGATTACTTCATTCTCTCTTCACTAACATTGTAATATAATAACTATTAATAGGTACTCTATAGTCTATATTTAGTTGCGATATTCTATCAAGTATTGATTTAAATGTTTTTCTCATCCATATCCATTGTTTTTCCTTGCATAGCTGTGATTTTGATTCTAGGTACTCTATAGTCTATATTTAGTTGCGATATTCTATCAAGTATTGATTTAAATGTTTTTCTCATCCATATCCATTGTTTTTCCTTGCATAGCTGTGATTTTGATTCTTTCTCTGAATTTTAAGATTTTCAATTTCCAGATATAGTAGTGTCATAGCCGCCTTGGGGAGGGGGCGGCGGCGACATGCTACGGTGGTGCACGGGGCGGTGGCGCGCGCCGCAGCTTGGTGGCGTTGGTGGTGGCGGCGACCAGGGTTAGGGAGAGAGAGAGCCTCAAGGCAAGAGCTGTTGGGTGCTACATTTTTAATTTTTCTGATTGATTGCAACCGACACAAGTCCCTTGTGTTTAAAGTCCAGGAGAGACATGCATCTAAATAAATCCCCGACTTTATTTTCCTATTTTATTTCTATCTTTATTCTCTAAATATCTATTACTTAATGATGAAGCCGATGACGTGATGACGATGGAAGACGGCGGCGGCCGACCGCCTCCCCGGCCTGCGTGTGGGCGCCCTAGGGGGGGGTCCCTTGGGCCGGCCTCCCTTTGGGTTGTGACATCTTGTCTGTTTGCGTTGACGGGGTAGTCAAAGCAGCATCTCCCAAACATTGTTACATCCACTTGTATGGAGTGAATGAGCAGGACGCCTTGACGCAGGTTGCCAACCTTTTCCGATGTTATTCCGACGGGTGGAAGTCCATTGCTCTCCTGGCGCCTAAGAACGTCATAGATGCTCATGAGGTGGTGACCGTTGTCGTCAAAGAAGAAGACCGGTCACCGATGGCGAGAAGCTATATGGTAGCTCCTCCATCGCCAAGATGCCGGTTGTGAAACCTCGCACGGATGACGAGGTCGCCGGTAGGTGAACGGCAATCACCTTGAGCGGCGCCCAAGCTGTTGCTCCCGCCTCGAGCTTGATGGTTCCGGCGATTCCATCTAGCTTGTGGTCGGTCGGTGTAGCGAGTTGAGGTAGGATGAGAACCTCCGGCGTAGTGACAATGAAGACGCGGTAGAAGACCCGTGCGTGTGGCATGTACCTCATGTCGGGCGCCGGGGGGCTCGTGAGTTGGAGCTTGTTGAAATCCTCGTGGGAGACGGGCGTCGAATTGCTGCGCTTGGCGAACGAACGTCGTGCCCCACATGTACGGGCGCATCCTGGTGCACCACAGCCCAAAGCTTGTCGCTGAACTCGTTGGCGGGCTTGAGGGTGTAGTCGATTGGGCGTTGATGTCGCCGAGGATTCACGGAGCTGGCTAGATCGGCCCTCAAGTCGTTGTTGCTTGGCGGCCACTGTAGGGGTGTCTGGTGTTACGAGCCACCCCTACTCAAAAACCTAGGCGTTCCCATAGGAAGCTATGTGTTGTAGTAGTGACATAAACGGGCACCGGACACTATCAGCCATGTCTTTGTTTTGAAAATATTGCTAAGAACAAGAAGACGTACGTTCATAGCTTCTTTTTTATTTACTAGTATCTAGAGTAAGGCGTTGGTAGCAGGTGAAGCGGGCCACCCGACGATGGTGGGGCCCACGTGCAGCGTGCCGAGACGAAGGAGCTTATACGTTAGCGATGGTGATCTTCTCTCTCACTCCGACTCAGATCCAAACCAACAACGCGGTCCATTAGCCGGCCGGGCGGCCGGCGAATACATCGTCCGGATGGGGAAATTCTGGATTAGTCACTTTACTGCTTGATAGATACGGAGTAAGATCGAAGAAATCTTGCTGGGTTGCTGATCGCCGTCTGAGCAAAAACAAGAGGTCCGGAGGGTCAACGCTTGGTCTAGGAGCAGGAACAGGGGATCACCACGGCAAAAATTGCTCATATATAAGGTCAGTGCCTCTTCAATGATTGCTTGGATCATCAGCTCATAATAAAGTTATTATTTGTTTTATTGAAAATAAGAGAAGTAAATCCGGAAAATGTGTTTTCCCCCTCTCTTCCGCTAATAAGATCATGTCATGGCCGATATCGTTGTTCGTTTTTCGATTGATTTATCAGAGGAGATTCTGTAGTCAGCAGTCTAAGCGCACGATGGCGGATATAGCGTTGGGCAGCGTGGCCAGGATTATCGATATATATCACGCTCAAGATGAAGGAGGCCGTGAAGAACGTGAAACAGAATGAGAAAGGCTGCCGCGACATCGAGAGGTGCGTGGCCCGAGTCACCGCTCGCCTCGATGGGGTGACGGAGGCGATAGAGGATGAGGTGATGTGCGACGCGCTGGAGGGATTTGGCAGAGAGGCACCCTGGAGATTGTCACCAAGTGCCAGCGGAAGCATGTCGTCCGTCGTTTCATAGGGCCTGGGGACATGGCCAAGGACTCACCACACTCATGGTTTTTTTTGATTCTACCACACTCATGGTTCTTCCCTTGCTTGGTTCAGATCTCAGTGCAGTGGAATCACAGCACCAGTCTGGTGGTTGGTGGTGGCAAGTCGGAAGCAACCAGACAGCCCGGGAGAATAGATGTCCAACGGGCCGGGCCAGCACGGCCCGCGGGCCGATCGTGTCGTGCCGTGCCGGCACGGTGTCGTGGCCGCGTCGGGCCACCGTGCCAGCCGGGCGCGTGCCCTCACCGCCCTCGGGCCGGCCCAAAGCCCGGCGTGCCCGCCGCCGAAAAGCAGGGCATGGGAAGGACAAGAAGACGTCTTGGATTGCGCGAGGAGGATAGACGGCGCCGCCAGCCACGCCCGCGTGGAGGACAAACGGCTCTACGCTGGAGGACGGAGGTGCTCCACCGGTCGCACCTGCACGTGGAGGATTGACGCCTCCGGGCGCGCCGCCCGGAGGTGCTCCGCCAGCTGCGCCCGCGTGGAGGACGGTGGCGCTATGCTCGCCCTTTCGGCCACGGCCGCGATGGCGCAGGCGAGGCGATGGCAGCGCACTTGCTGTTCGAAAGGGCTTCCGGCGATAGAGGAGACGGGAGAGTAGGCGAGCGTCGCGGTGTCGAGCTCGAGGAGATGGGGCGAGGAGCGGGCATGCGATCGAGGACGTGGGCGGCGCGGGCGTGAGGGAAGGGAACCATGTGAGAAGCAGCGAGGCGAGCACCGTGGGCGCTGCGGCGGTGCAGTCCACGGCAGAGCGAGCGAGGCGGCGTGTTTGGTGCGGCCATGTCACGATGGAGCGGGCGAGCCGGGCGGCGCGACACCGCGATGAGCCTTCCTAGCGGTGGGCGCAGCCACTGCAGCCCCTCACGCGACATGGTCGCGGGCGGCGCTGGGCAGCCCTGGCCCGGCTTGTGAGGAAGGGACGGATCAGGGACAAAGGCGGCGCGATGTGGAGAAGGAGGGAAGGGATAGGGCTGGGGGTGCCACATTGGGGAGTCTTTAGGCTGACTGGCTGGGTTTTAGCAGGCTGTCTGGCCTTTGGGTCTTCGGTGGAGCGGGCCATCCACTGGGCCACCTTTCCCACCGGGTTGTGCCGCACCCGGCCACGGGCTGGGGCGGCGGCCCAGGCCTGGTAGGCACCTCGGGCCGGGTTGGCACAGGCCCGCCGACACCGGACCGGCCGTGCTTCAGACCGGCCTCAGCCGAGGGCCGCCTGGACATCTATAAGTATGGTAGGCAGCCATTGAGATAGGCCTCGGATAGACATGAGTCCATTTGACGCCGCGCGCGTATCTAGTCGGAAGCTTTCGGATTGATCTGTTTCGATTTGGTTCTTCTCTCTGTGAACATTTGAGACCTAGTGCTCCACATTTTCATTTTTATTAGAAAAAAAAAGACTGCACATGCCAAAGGACCCTTTTAATATTTCTTTTCCATGTGGCGTCACATATTCCTTCGACTGACCAGTTATTTTATATATTGTTTCCATATAGCGTGTGACTCGGGAAATATAACTGAAATATATTCAGATCGATCGGAGCAGAGTTGGAGGCCACCGATGTTAGCTCAGATTGGAGCAGACCGGCGGGGCTCGATCTGTGCTCGCTGGGATGAGTAAGAGGCTAGAAGCAAAGGCAAAGAGCCAATAAGGTGAGTTGCCTCTTATGAGAACAGTTACTTCGTCTCATCGTGGTTCATAAGTCACTAGTGCACCAACCCGTGTTTCTCGCACGGGTTAGAATCTTATGAGACACTAACTAATAAAAGTTATACAACAGGTACTCAACAGTCTATATTCAATTGTGATAATCAATCAAATATTGATTTTTTTCTTTTATATCCATGTGTTTTTTTTTTACATAGCACCTATGTGTATCTCCAATATACATTTAGTTGAAACATTTGTTTTTACTATGATATTTTTAGCTGCAGTATTTGGATGATATGAATGTAAATGTTGATTTTTCGCTAAATTTTAAGAATATTAATTCCTTAGATACAATAACTATTATTTGCAATAGTGATTATAGTCTACCGATTTAATGGCAAAATGTTTTTTATCTTTGTAAGAATTCTAGGATCTATATTTAGCACCATATGCATTTAGTTGAAACGTAAATAAACTTAAAGTGTATAAACTCCTATTTTCACCCTTTTATGTGATGCCATGAAAATCTATACTTTAACCTTTAGCTTTTGATCTTACTTGTATTAATTTGAAATAACAATGCTTATTGTATCATCTATTCAATATTTTCATGTTTTATTTTATTAAAAGAATATTGTATGGTCCTAGGCTACCCTCTTAGGTGACAATGTTATAAATAGTTGTTTGAGCATGCAACATAGCACTCAAGTGGTTGTATTCATTGTATTGTCTTAGTATTGTTTTGTTAAACAAAAACCCTTAAAATTAAGTAACTAATATTCATATAATACAATGTTTCAACCAATTTAAAAGTTTAAACTTTTCCAAGTCAATACAAAATTTATTGTCGTAAGTGATGACACAATTTAAAGTGAACTATAATTGTGTTTACTACATGGTCTTTCTAAGGATATATTTTGATGCTTGATAAGCCTACAAAAAATAATATTCATAACTCATGTATGTTTTAAATTATGGATATTGAATTATTGTTCGTAATAGCTTATATGGGCATCTACATATAGATTAAGTGATTATTTTTTTGTAACGGTTAAGATGGATATGTGTAAGTTACATTACATTATCTTTCATAATTCCATGCATGGGTAATTTGAATGCAAACTTAGGAGGGGTGACAAAGCCTTATCTTTTATAACAATAGAGATGGAAAATTCATAAAAGAAAGTTGTATACTTTCTATTCTGCTTCGCACCCTTTTTCTTTTCTTCTTTTTGTGCTTAAAATAATATCTTTCATACGACACACTCTTCATTCTTGAACGAATCAATTTGTCGGAACTTAGACACCAGAATTTTTATGGACCAAAGAGGAAATTGTGAAGGTTTGCATTTGTCATATAGGCTTTACTGATAACTCAGGGATCACGGACCCCTAGATTTTTTTAGGATTTAAATGCAAACTTTGGGGGTCAAAGAATTGTCTTTCATACTGATAAAGATGACCACTTTATAAAAAAAAATATTATTAGATTAGTTTAAAAACTTTTGTAACTGTAAATGTTTGATTTTTTCCAAATAGCCTTTATTGATAACTCCAAATGATCATGATCCCCTGATTTTTAGCATCATTAGTAAGTTGAAAATAATCCAATGGCATTATTATGAAGTTAATAAAGAAATTATACTTTGGTGGTCAACAATAAGGGTTATATCAATAACTTATTTGTGACAAGTAATCCAAGAGCATTAAAATTAAAATGACAAATATACCTAATGGTCAATAAGGATCATATCATGCACGCCACACAAATCAAATTATTTTTCGTGAGCCGGTAGTACCCATATTTCACACTAATTAAATTGTAATTATAGGATCTACCAAGATGGCCATACCTTAGTCTACACGTGAGGTTGGTGCTAGTAGAGATGTAGATGTAATGGGCGACGAACGTCATGGCACCACTTGCAAGGTCATATATCATCATCAACATGATATGAATCACCAACCCACTTTGATAGATGAAGCTGTTGACGAAGAAGAAGCTGTTGAGCGCATGGTTCGTGTCCATCCAGGCGCACGCACGACCTGCCCATCCTATTTCAGTTGAGCTACTGATAAATGTGTTGCCCGTGCAGCTGGCTTGTGTGCATCCGTAGCGATCAAGGGTGCCTTTAGCCTCCTCCAGCCAGGGTTGGGATCAGGTCGGCCCAACTCATGATGGAGATACCATGTCGGCCCTGGAGCCAACTCCAAGGCATCCGTCTCCTCTAAGTGGAACCGATGGTCGCATGGAGTCCAAGATGCATGTATATAGAGCTGAGCTGGATGATCAACATAAATTTGAAAATACCTATATATTTATATTGAGCTCAATCATATATCTATATTATGCATGCAATGACAATAATTGTGCGAAGAAAATATAACAATATAACACTAAGTATTAATGGTTAAAGGAACTAACATGTTTCATATAAATTTTGCTCCGTGCGTCTGAATGGCATCGAAGTCATTAATAGGTTCATTATTGATTGGAACCTCCATCGCAATCTCCTTGTTAAATGTAAATTATTAAAGAATCTCTTAGGAACCCATCTGCCATCTTATTCCCTGTTTCAGCCAATTCCCTAAACCGATTGATATAAAAAATAGAAAATAACAGCTGAACACAAAACATACCTGATGGAGTGATGGCTGCTGCCTGGTCGCCTGAAAGTGCACGTGCTGCAGCCTGCAGACCTGCAGGGCAGATAACAACTAAGGGTCTCAGGGACGATCGGAGTCCGAGAGCATGGACCTGATGCCAGACGGAGCCACGGAGGTCGGGAGGTGCCTTTAGGCTTGGCAACAGGGTGGGTGTGGCGGCACCGGCGGCAAACTGCGGCACGCAGGATCCTGAAAACTGAATCCCGGCCAAGTCCTCGTGGCTTGCCGGCCATCCTTCATCGCTACCTCGTAGATGTCCCATCCACATCCTTTTTTTTTTCTTGCTTGGCTCGGCGACGGCCGGTGTCGCGTGGAGTCATCTTGAGGCGACGGCCGGTGTCGCCTGGAGTCTATTTTGAGGCGGCGCCCTATTTTTTTTCCTCTCCATTGTAACATCTTGGAAATATGAGTGGATGCGATCCCTTCAGGCTAGGGAAAACAACTTTTTCTTCCTAATTGCAATATATACGTAGGTTTTAAAATATATTAGTTATTTTCCTTTTTAACTATTTAATAATGGCAAAGTTGGTAATTTTCTATAAAACAAAAGTAGATCTAATGGTTACCGATGGCCAGAGCCTATAGAATTGATGGCTAGATGTTTCTAATTAATGTGTGAATTTCTAGAATTTATCTTTTTTCCTAACACGCCTGGGTGAGGATTAATGTGGAGCCTCCGTTGGAGCCTCCAATTAGTAATAGTAAGATAAGATACACAAATATGCATAATAAACTTTCCTGTGTTCTTTGTAGCCATCATCGTGGAAGATGGCAGAAATCGTAGTGGGCAACGTGGTCACAATTGCCAGCATCGTGCTCCAGATCAAGGACGTTGCCGACAAGGTTCGTCGGAACAAGAAGGATTGCAGCGAGATCGCCAAGTTCGTGGCCAGAAACAGTGCTCTCTTGAAGCGCCTAGAAGAAGGGACCAAGATAACGCAGGACGAAGTCTTGTGCAAGACGATGGAGGCTGTGATGGAGAACCTCAACCTCGTCTCGGAGTGCCAGAACAGGAACTTGATCAGCCGTTTCTTTCGCGCCGGGGATATGGCCACGGACCTCAGTCGGGTCCGGACGAATCTAGTGGAGAACATGATGTAGGCGTCCTTGGCCACCAACATCCATGGCACCATTCTTTTGGAAACTGTTGCTGCTGCGGCTCCACGGCTTCAGCCTCAGGTATCGTTCCACCGGGGAGGTATCAAATCACGCGCCAAGCAAGTGGACTGGGATCTTCCGAAGCCCAGGTCGGTCATTCGCACGATGGTGATCATTCAATTGGTGATGCTAGGTAAGTTTATTTATATAAATATTTATATCTCGCTCGGTTGTAACATCGTGAAAATGTCCCTTTTTTTCCTAATAAAAATGCGAATCCTCTAAAGCAAATGTCACTTTACCTTCCATCGTGTGATTAATTAGATAACTTGTTATTTTAGTAGTAAATGATTACAGATTTCGGTGTGAATTTTAAAATAAATTTGTAGAATAAACTTCCTGTCAGCCATCCAGTGGCTGACATGATACCTATCCGCCAATGAATTCCCAACAGATTCAGGCAAAACTCAGTGGGCAATTAGTTCGGCCACTCCCCAGCAGATAATCCTATTGGCCATTCTGATGCGGCAACTTCCATTCCTTTTAGATTTTATTTATCACGTTCCTTTACATTTTGGATATTTTGTCAACCCAAACAAAATATCTAAAGACCTCAAAAAATTCATAAATTTCTAAATGATGCCAAATCAAACACAACCTATTTTGTTTAGATATGACATTATTGTTGATTTTATCTACTTTCAATATCAAACACCACCTTTTCCCGTGAAACAATAGCCCAAATCACCGGGGAAAAAGGGATAGCATAGTCTCCTGATTTTCTCAGCAACTCCGGTTGTGCATGAGGCGATGGAGTTTTTTAACTCTTTAGAGTAAAATACACTCTCGGGTGCCTAAACTATTATGTGGGTATGAGATAGGTACTCTAACTTAAAAACATAACAGCCAAGTACTCAAACTATTCTGTGGGTGAAAGACTTAATATAGAAAAGATCTCGACTGGCTGTATTTTTTTCATATTCTACATGCTTTTACCAGCAGCCAGGGTGAAAGACTAGTAAAAGTCATTAAACGTCACTGAAATCTATTTAAAGCAAAGTGAGCGTGTTGCCTTACCACTTGTCACGACCGGATCGATTCCAGGGGTGACATGTGGCCGGGCGCCCCGGCAGGGGCGGCACGCCCGGGCGGCCGGCTGCACGCTGGGGCAGGGGCGCGCGGCGCATGGAGAGAGAGAGAGAGAGAGGAGGAAATTGATTTTCTTTAATGCTTGTTACCCTATGAGATTCTGCACCCCTTGCTTATATAGCCCTTCTAGTGAGACTTGTAATCCAAGCAATCCTTTCGTGTGACATCTCCCCCAATTCTCGACCTGTGGCGTCCTCGCGTTGGATGAAGATACACTCCGGACACTGGAGGAATATCTAGGGTGCACGGCATGATAAACTCCACATGCAAAATCAGTTTACCGTGTCTTTGGGCTCCTCAAGATGATATTCTCCCAAGTGCGTAGCGCTGCGAACTCCCCGGGTGTAGTGGAGGTTGCCGATGTAGCCGTGGTAGATGTACCGGTGAATGGTGTGTCCTAGCTGTGTCGCAGCTCTAGCGTCGTGCTGCGAAAGCGAGGTCCCTCGGAACCCCGGTCTCAAGGTGCCGATGTATCATGTCTCGAGGAGGGCTCTCCAGAACAGGAAGCGGTCGTTGGCCGACGGGGTGACGAAAAGTGGAATGAGGCGCCAGATGGTGTTGTCCCTCGAGTCGGAGGACAAAGGCAGCCCGGTTTAGCATCGTACCATACATGAAGGAGCCGATGTCGAACATGGATGAAGAAAGTTGATGCGTCCCCTTTTCTGCATCGTAGTTGATATAAATGTTGTCAATGGTGAGGAAAGACCGATGCATATTGTCGAGGAAGACGACGCGAGCAGGTCCCACATGGTGGCACCATGGCCACACACACCGCCGAGGAGGATGGCGGTTGGCACGGCTGTAGTCATTGGCGCCGTATAGGCGCTCAGGGCGAGGAAGTTCGTCCGGCGAACTCCTCCCCGGCGGGGCCCAACAGGTCCGGCATGAGGGGAGATGAAGTTGGAAAGTAGAAGCGGCCATCGAAGTGGATGAAGCCATACTCCGGCATTCAGGTGCGGGGGCGATGGCCGTGGTAATGTCGAGGGCGATCTGTCGCGGTGTGTTGTACCTCCGGTGTTGCCCGTTGAAGCCGGGTGAAGATACCGTAGATGTGTCGCAGACGTCCAAGGCATTGGCATGTCGTGGTCGCTTGCTTGCCAGCCTTGACGCGAACGCCCACATGCCGGTGAAGGGGCCCGACTGGAGGGGGTGGCGGATTGGGTGGCCCCGCCTCGCCCGGGGAGGAGCCCGCACGAACGCCCCGCCTCGACCGTCGCGGTAGTATCACGTAGCTCATTGGAGGAGAAGTCCCATGTCACCCCTTCCGAGGCTCGTCGGCCCGGGGCATGACGAGGATGACGTCGACTTCATTGCCCACGTGCATGACGTAGGCATCGATGTCGAATACGTCCGCGTCGATGCGGAGCAGGACCTAGAAGGTGGCCGCCTTTACAAGTCGGTCGCACCGCCAAGCCGGTGATCATCACCCGCACTAGCCGAGTCCGCAGATCCCGCTGTGGGTCACCACGTGAGGGTCGATGTAGTTGTGCATGGCGCCCAAGTCGACGGCGATGCCGACACCTGTGCCTCGAGATCATGCCGGCGAGGTAGAGAGAGTGTGCACCACGCATCGTGGAGTTGGGGTCCCCGAACATCACCCTGAGGTCGGCGCCGTCAGGGGGGCGCCATCCACTTCAGTTCTCTATTGGTCGTCATCATAGTCGTTGAAGATGGTGATGTTGAATAGGTGGCTACACTTGTGACCCCATGAGAACGGCTCATCACAATTAAAGGACGATCCCCGCCTTTACGCCGCTCCATCATCTCCTCCGGTGTCGCATTTCCGTTGCGGTGTTGGAGCCGCCGGCACCGCGGTGAGGGTAGGGTGCGGGTGCCTTGCCCCGCCGCCGCATCGCCTTGCCGGGCGTTCACTACTACAGGATTGATTTTGCATGGTGTTCGGATTTTATTTTCCGTGGCGGGCGTTTGAGAAACCGCCACGGAAAATGCCTTAATTAACCGTGGCGGTTATTTTTGATTAACCGTGGCGCTTTTTAATAACCGCCATAGTAAATTGATTAACCGTGGCGGTTATTTTATAAAAACTGCCATGGTTAATAAAGCCCGAGTTCCAGGCCAGACGAAGGCCCAATCAGCCCGTTAAGCCGTTCACATATATATACCACCGAAAACCCTAACTTCACCTCACCCGTCTCACCACAGCGCTCTCTCCACTTCTCCCCATGCACTCCCTTCCCTCTAGCGCGGGCGCGCCCTCCTCCACCCGGCGCACCCGGCGCCCTCCCTCCACCCGGGCCCTCCTCCACCCGACGCCCTCCTCCACCACCGCCCTCCCTTCCCGGCCGCGGGCGCCGGCCCTGATACCATGGCGGCGGGGTTCTCAGTGGCGGCGGCCGGATCATCCGGGCGACGCACGGTGGCGGCTCCTCGCCGATCGAAAGCACCGGCGCCGCGGATCCACCTTCCCGCGGCTCCTCCTCGAGCACCTCTCCGGGGCGGCGGGATCGGCGGATCTTCGAGCCCCGCCTCCCCCACGGGCGGCGGGCGTAGAAGCGCGGATCCGCCTCCAACCGCCGGATCCGAGGCGCCGGCGCGGCTCGTGGCGGCATCTGACGGCGCCCGGCGGTGGCATAGAGTCGACGGCGGCGGCATGGTGGGCGACCTCGGTGGCGGAGGCGGCATGGTGGCGTCGACCCGTGACCGCCCGTTGGGCGCTGGATGCAGGTTTTTATTTTTTTGTTTTTATTTTGATTTTCGGTGGCGGGCATTCCATGCTGCTAAAACCGCCACGAAAAAGATCTGATTTTCCGTGACCCTTCGCTCGCGTGGCGGGACCGAAAAACCGCCACGAAAATGCAAATTGCCCGCCATGGAAGCTCTTTTATCCAAAGAGTGGTTGTAGAGGATGGAGAGGCGGCGCCAGACGCCTTGGCGAGTGACATGGCTGTCTCCATGTCCTTTGGATCCTACAACTCGACGTCGGTTTTCGGTGGTTCCCCAAGTCCCACTGTAGATGTTGACCCGCCGCTTGTCATCGAGGTGCTACTGCGCAGCTTGCGACGGCGCCAGAACTGCCTCCATGTGCTCGTTGGACGGTGCCGGTCTTCCCGGCGATGCCGGTTCACCCAACGGATTGCGTCGGGTAGCTGGGCCGGCGCTCGTTGACGTCTTGGGCAAAGCTTGCCCAATCGCCGGCCGCTTCTCCCGGGACCGCGCGATATACCACTTCTTGCGCGCCTCCTCTGTGAGATAGTAAGATGCGTACCAGACTTGCTCTATGGCTGGAGTACCTTGTCCCCTGAAGAATTGCTCGCAGCGATTGAGCCATGGTAGAGGATCGTCTTTGCCATCATACGTCGGGAAGGACAACTTGTGCGATTTTAGGAGCTAGGCTAGGGAAGTGGTCGACAGCGGGGGGGGGGCGCCCCTCCTAGCGTCGGCCGGGTCCGGGATGGTGGCCATCCTCCTCTCCAGATCGGTTGTCAGGTCCGGTTGGGCAGCGGACGTCTTGACCTTCTCCGTTCTCGCCTTGATGTAGGCGCGCCTTGAGTCTTCCATGGCTGACTTCATCTCCGTCTCCGCCTCCGGAGAAGCTTGATCCTGCATTCCTCCACCGGATTGGTACCGGAGAAGACAACAACTTGATCCGCGAGCATGTCGAGGCGGGCGGTGAAGTTGGAGAACAGCCTTCGGCTTCGGTCGGCATCTTCTTTGTCTCGGCGTCCACGGTGGTGGGTGGATCGTAATGGCCTCCGGATACCAGCGCCACATACCGTATCGATTCTGGGTGACACGTGGCCGGCGCGCCTGTGGGGTGGCGCGCGCTGGTGGCGGCGCCGTGTTTGATCTGGTATCATGTGGCGCGGGGGGGGCGCATAGGGGCAGGGGCGGCGGCACTTGGAGAGAGAGAGGAAGGAAATTGATTTTCTTTATTGCTTGTTACCCTAAGAGATTACAAACCCCTTACTTATATAGCCCTCCTATTGGGACTTGTAATCCAAGCAATCTCTCTAAGGGTTTTCCTTATAGAGTTGGAATACCTTTTACAAGCAATCTTATTTATTTTCCTAATAATGGGTTTCCTTATAGAATTGGAATATCCCTTGCACACCAAAATGTCCTAAGATAATCCTAACCAAACTCTTACTTTATTAATTCCCCGAAGAAGACGCGGAAAGGCGACAGTGGCGGGGAGAGGTGCGTGTGGCCCCGGGCATGCCTCCGGCTGGGCCGCGCCCTGGGAGGGTGCCTCCAGGCTGGGCGTGGACGTCTAGCTTGGGCCTGTCAACCTGGGCCCAATTTCGGCATGCGATACCACTGCACTACTAGGTCACTTGTGACTTAACTATAGAAACATCCTCCTAGTATTCATTCTACTGGCCATGGCCAGACTTTAAAATGGAGATTTGAAGTCTTGAATGGATTCAAATGAAAAAAAGCTTCAACGACAAAGCTTTATACGTCCTAGAGATCTACAAGTTTTAGCAGCTGAGTTGCTAATTAGATGCGTATTGACACCTACGCCCACCTCAGTTAAGCGATTAACAGAGGCAAGCGCCTTAATAAAACTGCCTTGGTTAATTCCTATTAATCGAGGCAGCATAGTAGCCCGATAGAAACATGCTAATATGCCGATTCAAGCTGCGAATGTGTGCATAAACAGGTCTAGAGATGAAGCAATGTGTGCATGAATCAAGGATTTGTGTCTATCATGAGTAGATTTGTTGTTGTCCACTGATGCTGAAAATTGCCCTACAGAAACAGGCTAATATGCCGATTCAAGCCGCGATGCCCGGTACGTTTCATTCTGACCTGTCCGCCAGCGAACCTTTCAAAAACAGTGAAAAAGACATAAGCCTATTACAACTAGATCTGTTTCTCAAGAGCCCCAAATGTTGAAAGAGAGAAGAGAACATGGATGAGGAGCGCATAGCAATCTCCCTACGCTGTCCTCCAAGAAATCCAAGATCAAAACTTCTCCCATTAAGAAATGGTTAATTTGGGGTGTTTGAAGCTGAATACTCGCAAGAATTCAAGAAGCCATGAGGAAGAAACACTGGGCGTGATTAGGCGCGTATTTATAGCCACTCGTTAACCGAGGTGGGCACTATAAGGTTGACCGCCTCCATTTATGTCCTATTAACGGAGGTTGGTAGCTTTATACCAGCTACCTAATCATTTAAGCGAGGTGGGCGTGTAACATCCCAGGCGCCATAAAAACCTAAAATGTCACTAAACATCCCTTCTCACATGCTGGAGTATAAAACTCGGCAGCAAAATCCAACATCAGTCTAAAGGGCAGAAGCAACAATAGGAACAGAACTATAGTGAAGTAAAGCTCCGACCTAAATTTTTTATTAAACCATGAAGGATCACCATGAACACAACTAAGGTCATTATAGCGAGCCAAGGGTGACATTATTATATCTAAAAGTGGATGTAGAGTGAAGACATGCTTCCAATCAAGCACCTAGAAAGATATAAAGGGGTGAGAATAAATCTTAGCAAGTAAATTGTTTGATCATTTCATTCAAACAACAAGTTCATTAAGAATTGACTTAAATGTGAACATATGACCGGCCATATAAGATATTTATAATTCATAAAAAATTATTTATCGAATTACAACATCATGATATTTAATAAATAAACCACCTCTTTAAATGGGAAATAAACTCCCCTCATATCTACAATTTCAATGCTAGTAGACCTCATAGTGCAGATGCAATGCATATGCATGTCCACTTCCTCCATACCCAACAAAGTATGAATCTGCATCGCACCCCTCATTGGGTAACATATGATGATGTACCGGTACAATCGTGGCTAGCAAGAAGCAACATCCACAGTGCAATGCATTGTGATGCAACGATATATGGTGCAATATAGAGGGAAATGATGTATGTTGTCGATAGAAATATGATGAAAGATTCAACAAATGATCATCATATATAAGTTACTTAACAGAGGGAAAAGTGAACTAGAAATTGTGGACATTATGTTGGTTTAGTTAATGTTATGACAAAGTGTTGATAGATTAAACAACATGTAAAGCTGTAGCAATAAACCGTTATGTTTACTTGCCTCAAGACGACAATGCAAAAACATGAGCTAAGAACGATCCAAAGGTGCACTGCCTGTTCAAACATCACCACTTGACAAAAATAACACTCACAGGTGACACATGATTTGCTTCTGTGGCCTGCACTACATGGTACCGTTTCCCCAAAAACAACAACTGAACAATCAACAAACTGCAGCGACCCTGATTCACATTTTTATTGAGGATAGATTACTTACACAAATTTTATGAAACTTTTACATGCTATGGAAAACTTAATTGTCTATAACTCTCCTACGAAACAATCTAGCATTTGAGAATTCTAAGACGGCATAAACAGCCACAGAACTTAACTGAACCATTCTGTCAACCAAAAACAGGACAACAACTTCTAAAATTCATAACTAGAGATATATACATTCAAAAATCATAAACTTTACCAATATACAAAATTAACAGACATTGTAACAATATGATGTTATAATTTTCAGATTTATAGGACATTGAGACATCCATATCAAGCGAACAAACTAACTAAACGTTTTTGACGATCGAAAAATATCAGCCGACTGGAACTGAAACATGCATAACTTACGTATATGTATCCAATCTTTATAACCTTTAACATTCTGGAAAGCCTATAAAATTATCAACAACTTTCATGTATATCACTTCATGAGATTATTTACTTAAGATACCGTAAAATTGAATCCAGCCAATATTGTCCAGAACTGTGACAGGACAAATGCACCATTAAACAATGATGATATATCCTAAATCACAAGAGCTATAAGGGTGATCTCCACTACATAGAAAGGGCACTATAAGAATGCCTAGTTTTTTTATTAGGGGCGGTTTTATCTAAAAGCGCCCTACAGTGGTCCTTTTTTGCCTTATAGGCCCCTACTGTGGACACCGTATGGGCAGCCGGGTGTTACGAGCCGCCCCTACGTGGTCCCACAGTAGGAGCGGCTCTATATTTAGGCCCCCTACAAATGGGTCTCCGAATTTTGAAATGAGACACTAAAAAATATTTTTTTTAAAATGACGTCGGCGGGAAAACTTCCTAAATAAGAATTGTTGATCTCGAAAGTTATGAATCGTTGTTGTGTAATTCATTTTTGAATTCACTTTATTTGATATCTCAAAATGTGGGTTTGAATGTCTAAATTTGGAAATTTTAAATTTTTCGGATGGAAAAACTTCACAAATAAGAATTGTAGATGTCGAAAAAGTCATGAAACTTTTAGTTGACCACTTTTAATTTGAAATCATCTAGTCATGCAAAAGCTACGTTGAAATCATCTAGTCATGCTTTCACCGAATTTGAAATCATCTAGTCATGCAAAACCTACGTTAAAATCTTTCAAATTTGAAATTCAAACTTCATAAACGACCTCGGATGGAGAAACACCCTAAATGAAAAATTGTAGATCTTGAAATGTTATGAAACTTTGTAGTTGACCACTTTTTGATTTGAATCCGTTTAGTGCCTCAAATAGTCAACTTTCACTGAATTTGTATAATATGTGGGGGATGGCGAATGAGATATGGACACATCCAAGTGAGTAGCGCAGCGGAGGGAGGTCCTCCATGCGAGGGGGAGGTTGCGGGTTTGAAACAGGCGGTCACGTGGAGCGCAAAAAAATTGTGCGACTTTTAAAAAAAAATGTTTTGCTATTTTTTTTTTGAATTTTGAAAATGCGATTTCCAGAAGTACACAAGTAGGGGGCGGCTCATACACTAGGGGCAGTTCCATCACCAACTGCCCCAACTATGAAACCACTGTAGGAACGGAGAGTTAGGGACGGTTACAAAAACTGCCCTACTCGGCTTACGAGCCGCCCCTATAGTATGCATTTGTAGTAGTGCTCTGTGCCAAAAAAGGAAGGTAACACAATATATTCTTTATATGATTTTTGGGCATACAAATGAACCTTAACCGGTTGGGAAGAACGGAAACAAGGACGATAGCAATGACGACGGCAAGACCACAAATCCTGTCTTCTTCTCCTCCCTTCTCTTCTCCCCTTTATTCATCTCCTTCTCTTCTCCTCCGTTCTCCCTTCTCCTATTTTTCCCGTGCGTGCTCTAGGGCTTGCCATGGGAGAGGGAAAGATGTCAGATGTGGCCAATAATAATACCATGATGGAAAGAAAAAAAAACAAAAGGAAGGGTGACGACCACTAGTGGATAACTACTCGATCTAGTCTTGCACGTGCATAGCTAAATTGGGTAGGGGAAGATTTGCCACGACAAAAAAAAGGACTCATGGGCAGATACCGTACCCAGTCCAAAAGCACACGTGGTATTCTAGGATTTTTCCCTTTCTCAAAACTTGCACCCACGTCCAATATGTGATCCAATTTAAATTAACAAGCATGTGTAGTCAAACCAAAAAATATTCTATCGAACTCAAAGCACTAGTAGTCTCATTTTATCCAAAAAAATATCCTATCAAGCTCTAAGCACTAGTACTCTCATTTTATCAAATCAGACATTCAAATTTACAGCCTCTCTTTAAATCCGGTCAATCCTCACTAAATAAATTTTTGGATCCATAAACAAAAAATCCATTTTTATGTACGGTATTCTCAGGTGTCACAGGGCATCTAGCTGAGGCGATTGTATTAAGACGATGAGGTAGGCTTAAGGAAATCACCTCGGTTAATAGGTGCATTAATCGTTAATCGAGGCGGGCACTGGGCCGGTGGTCCTGCCATCGATTAACGGAGGTAGCCGCCCTGCTAGCAAAATTACCGTCCTACGAAATCTTTTATGTAGTAGTGCTAAAACTATAATTTTAATATTACAGCTCCTACATCTGCAAATAAATATTTAACCAATATTATTTTTTTAAAAAAAATCTTTATATGATCATGCGCCAATCAATTGTATTTCTCCATTGATCTGATGAACTTGCTGCACACTGAGTATCTCGATGGACATACGAGAGTTGATGAACTTCTTAACTTGCAAGGTCCCTACTTTCGAATTCGAGCGAAGTGAATGAACAGGAGGAGGAAACTATGACATCACCCGGAAGCGAGTCACCCACTTTCCCCTCATCACGCAATATTGGTATTCGTTGTTCCCTCCGTCATCTATTCTGTGTGTTCCTTAAATGTTGGTTAGGCAGGCAAGAGTGTTTGTCAATTGGCTACAGTTTGTATAATATTGTTCTTATAGATTAACGGGCTCTTACTGTTCTTGCGTTTGCATGATCCAAATTACTACGATTTGAGCTGGGAATAAATGTTGTTTTCCCGACAGGCTTCCGACGGTTCAGTTTGTCTGAGTTGAAGACTGCTACGAACGCCTTTTCTGATGACAAGATAATTGGGAGAGGTGGTTTTAGTATTGTCTACAAGGTACTCTATATCATTGGTTCGCTAATTCGTTTCCAATTTTCCTATGGAGATTATTGCCATCATACGTGGGACACACAACTGTTATTCTTTGCACAACAATTTTTCAATTCCTCTCAAGTAAGGTGCCATTTGACATATTTAATTCTTTATTCCGAGCTCAAATTCATTGTTACACTACAAGTACACCTCTGTTTCAAATTATAAATCATTTGGCTTTTTTCAAAGCCAAATTTCTTGAACTTTGATCAACTTTTTAGGAAAACACACAAGCATCTACAACTACAACGCCAAATTATTATTTTTAATTCTTCATGAAATATTTTGATAGTGTATTTATTTAACCATATAGATATTGTTAATAGACACTATTCTAAGACATTGATCAAAAAGTTAGATTAGTTTGTCTTAGGACATAGTAAAGTGCACTATATTTTAAAATAGACCTAATATAATAACTCAATAGATGTACCTCATACCCTATTTGTATCACATCGGTAAGAAATTTTAAGAATGATGTTGTTGACAAAGTGAAAATAGGGTTTCACGCCAAGCACACCGGGAGGGCCTTGGTTGCCCACGAAGGTTGCACACAACCTTAGAGCAGCAAACACCGTGGCGTGATCAGCCACGAACGATCAAGAGATCGCTAGGGTGACGGCTGGAAAAACCTCCTCGAACGCACGGGAGAAGACCAGTTGGGAGGGCGCGCGTGAGGGATGCCCTAGGACCGGCAAGGCCACCTAGAACGCCGACGAAATTGTAGACAACATCGCCGAACAGCGGGGTAGGGGAGAAGTTGACCTACAAGCAAGATGGTAATAGATGTGTTTGTCGATTGGATGTAGATGGGATAAAATCGACCATGAACCTCTTTTTTATATAGAGGAGGGTGGTTTTATCCTTTTAGGAAACTGTCCTTAGACGTTTCCAATCTCCAAAAACCGACCTAAACACGATCAGGAAAGAGATCGCATCTGAAGGGGTTCTAGGACCGTGAGCACACGCTGAAGCCCGAGTCCGGCACCGTCGGAGACAAGTTGTTGGACAATGCCGAGCAGCGGTGCACCTTCGACATGAAGAAGAAAGAGGAAGCCGTTGGTTCATCCAAGGACTGCCAAGAGCATCAACGTTGTCCCCGTGGAGCTCGAAAGGCCAAATCCAAGGGTGACCATGATGGCGGCGGCGCTAACATTGCCTGCTCAGGTTGGGTAGATCAAGTAGGCGGCGCCGACGGAGATCGCAGGGCGAACCTTGACGACACCTGCCTCAACTGCAAGCGCGCTGGGCACTAGGCTAGGGATTGCCCACACCCACGACGTGATCATGGCGCCCACAAAGCATGTCGTGGAAGCAAGCGTGGCCCTATTCATGGCGCACAACATCGTCAAGCCTCGACATGCAATGGAGCCGGGAGGCCGATGCTTCAACCTTCCACACTGAAGTCCACGTGACGAGCCACGCGCCTATGCCATCCTCAACACCACCAGTCGACCAGGAGATGATTGACGGGTGGTACCTCGATAGCGGCATGCCCACCACATGATCAGTCATCGCAATCTCTTCTCCGACCTCGACAATAGCATTCGTGGCTTGGTGCAGTTCGGCGACGTGTCCAAGGTGGCGATCCACGACATCAGGTCCATCGTCTTTGAGTTGAAGACCAGCAAGCATAGAGTTCTCAATGGAATCTACTACACCCCACCGCTCCGATACGCCAACCTGAGTCTCGTGCATCTGGACGAGTGCGTATCGAAGGTGGACATTGAGCATGGCGTGTTGCGAGATCCAGTGTAGCACCTGTCGATTTCTAGTGAAGGCTCGGCATAGCGCCAACCTCCTCTACATCCACCACCTTGACGAGGCTAAGCCCCTCAGCCTCACTGCATACAAAGATGATGAAGCTTAGTGTTGGCATCAATGCTGCGACCACCTTCACTTCGACACACTCCAGAAGTTTGGGAGGGAGGACATGCCGCGTTGGTCGCGGTGATCAAGCATTAGGGCAGTTCTATGACACCTACGTCATCACCAAGTAGCAGTGAGCTCCCTTCCTAGCTGAGGCTCAGCACCGCACACAAGATCCGCCTGAGCTCGTGCACGGCAACCTCTCAAGGGCGGTGATACCGATGACTCCCAAAGAACAGCTCTGCTGGCTGGTCTATGACGCCAAGCAAGAAGTGGTGGGCCCGCTGACGGCCAAATCGATGCTGTGGACACCAACAAGCGCATCCAGGCCACAACACAAAAGATGAGTGGTCGGAAGCTCCGTGTGTTCTGCACCTACAACGATCGTGAGTTCATCGCCATGGAGTCACTGACTGCTGCACAGACGATGGCACCATGCGCCACTACTTCGCTTACTACTTGCCATAGTAGAATGGGGTGGTCGAGCAGAGAGGAACCAGATGGTGGTGGGCATGGCGCAGGTTTTTTCTAAAGCCGCAGGGCATGCCCGCCAAGTACTAGAGTGCGGCGGTCATCACAACTGTTCATCTAGTAAATAGGTTGCCAACCTAGAGCTTGTAGGGAAAGACCCTGTACAAGGCGTGGCATGGAAGAGAATCAGTGGTGGCGCAACTTCGAGTCTTCGGCTACATCTGCTGCACCAATTAAGGAGCTGAACCACGTGTGAAAGCTTGATGATCGTAGGCCGACTACGTGTCTTCATTGGGTACTCGAGGGCGCCAAGGCCTACCGCGCCAATGGCTCTAAGTCCCGGTGTGCGCCGTGTCACGCGATGTCATCTTCAACAAGACCTACCGTTGGGACTGGAGAAAGAATGCAATCCACGTTGCATCATTGGTGGAGGAGTTCACCGTCAACTCTGAGTGGTCAGCAGGAAGTCGGAGTCACAAGGTGCATCACCGTCGATGCCTGGGACCTCATCGTCCTCCTCACCAACCTCTTCACCATCGATCAACTGTATTCCATCGACCTCTCCGACCATCATGCAGATGTCTCTGACCATTGCACCAAGCTCATTGACCTTGTCTCCAAGATCATCGGCCTCTACCCCTGGATCTTTGACCTCTTCCCCAAGTTTATCAACTTCTATACCTGCATCTCCAACCTCTACAACACCACCACCCAATAACCACACACTATTCAAGCTGGCCATGTCCCTGGAGGAAGATGGGGACCATCTAAGTGTGTTCTACGATGGCAAGGCTCTCTGGTACCGCTCCATGTCGAGTATCATGGGTGATGGGACCACTCCAGAGGAGATGTCGTAGCTATTCACATAGCTGCACTTGACTCATGCTGGTGAGCCGACCATGTTTGCTGAGGTGCAGGGCAAACAATCAAGGCTTGTGGTGATGAAGCAGGAGCTCGAGTCCATGGAGAAGAACCTAACGTGGGAGCTCATCGTCTTTCCGGCCAGCCACCACCCGATCTCCTTGATGTGAGTAGAAGAATGATGAGAGGGGCATGACCGTCAAGCATAAGGCAATGCTGGTGGCCCGAGGCTTCGTCCCAACGGGAGGGCATCGACTACAATGACATATTCATGTTGGTAAAGTGGATGGAGTCCATCCTCGTCCTCCTCAACCTAGGAAGGATGGCGGGTGCATCACATGGACGTGAAGTCCGCGTTCCTCAACGATGACTTCAAGGAGGAGGCCTACATGCAATAGCCGCCTGACTTCGCTATCGCCGAAGAGGAAGGCAAGGTGCTATACGGGTTATGGAGGGCACCGCGCGCCTCGAACGCAAAGCTGGATGCCACACTAAAGCAGATGGGATTCTAGCAGAGCACGCATGTGGGGGCAGTGTACCGGCGGGGCAGTGGGCGAAATGTCCTGCTGGTCGGTGTCTATGTCGATGACCTCATCATCACTGACGCCGAACAAGAGGAGGTTCAATGTGTCCATGAAGTAGACATTTTACATGAGCGATCTTGGCTTCCTAAGCTTCTACCTCTCGAAGTGTTCCAAGATGCCAATGGCAACACTGTCTATCAAGCTCACTACACCGAGCAGATTCTCAAGCTCAGCGAGATCGCCGGTTGCAGCCCCACCCACACAAAGGATGGAGGAGAAGCTCGATCGCTTGCCAAAGCAGGCAGAGGTGGTGGACTCTACAAACTACCGGCGGCTGGTCGGGAGCCTGCGTACCACGTGCATACCCGAACGGACTTGGCGTTCACCATCGAGTACATGAGCCGGTTCATGGAATGAACTATGGTAGAGCACTTGCGGGGCATCAAGCACATTCTTGGCTACGTGGATAGAACCTGGGACTATGGTCTACACTACAAGACAGCTCCTAGCATGACACACTTCATCGACCACTGTGACAGTGATCTCGTCGGTGATTTCGATACAAGCAAGAGCACCAGTGGGACCATGTTCTTCTTGGGTGACTGCTTGGTCAGCTCACAGTCAATCAAGCAAAACGTGGTGGCACTGTCTAGCTATGAGCAGAGTTCATCAGCACTGCCTCTACTGCCAATCAAGCTTTGTGGATGTTCAGGCTGCTCGGGGAGCTCCTAGTGAAGGAAGGTAGATGTAGTGGAGCTGAAGGTGGACAACAAGTCTGTTTTGGCCCTAGCCAAGATCCCTGTCTTCCACGATAGGAGCAAGCACATCTGGATCAAGTATACTTCATCAGGGACTGCTTGGAGGATGGGAGCATCAAGGCTGACCACATTCCAATTACTGGTCAGCTCGCCGACATACTCACCAAGTCGCTTGGCAAGGCAAAGTTCCTAACACTAGGCTTAGGGGGAGATTGTCAGTAGTAAGCCTACTTCTTGTGTATCTTACTTTATGCAATTTTACGTTTTCTCTATCAGTTGCCTTGGCTTCCAAGTTGATGAGGAACCTTGGCAACTAAGTAGCCTAAGGCATCTTTGCTTTATGCAAGAAATATGCTAGGGGTAGTGGGTGGTCTGCTCTACAAAAGCAAGACAACCACACATGGTTTGTAACCCAACCCGAGCATTGCCATTTTTGATTCAATCCAAGCAGCCTCGGATCAAGCTAACCTCCGGGCGTTCGGCCTCTAGTGGTATGTCTAGGCAACAATAACAAATGGGGTCGATCTACCATACATAATTCTTTTCTTAAAAAAAGACATCTAGGAAAGTACCGGCATAGTCTGGGATAATTTCCCTGTTAGTTAGCCTCAAGGATGGCTTGTCGGGGATTGTCTATGATATATAAACAGTCCCCCACCCACGAAGCTAGACAACCGACGAGTACACCCATCGTGGGTCGACAGGGGACCCCGCATCGCCGGCGAACAAGCCCCAGAGAGGTAAAGCCCCCGACAACAAGGTCACTCCCGAGAACATTGCCGTGTGACGTGACAACTGCGAGGTTGCATCGCCCAGGCGAACTATGCTACGAGAGCTGCAACCCGACTCGAGCATGCCCCCACGGGGGCCGCTCCCCACCGGCACATAGGTCCACCACTCTCCTAGGTGGAGGACAAACACAATCGCTCTCGAAGTCGCCGGTCTCTCTTGTCGGGGATTGTCTATGACGGAATGTGAGCCCTCCCTGTTGGAAAACTGTGACAGATTGTTCCCTAACAAACTACATGTGAACAATAGACAAGATGTTCTTTTTTGAGTTGCCTCTGTCCTAGGTAGAGTTGTAGCATCTGCTCATACACACTCACACCCACACTACACACGCACGCCACACACGCTACTCGTGTACAACCAGACCTACAACTAAACACAAACATGAAGATCGTGTCCATCTTGAGATCACTGGAATCCACTAACTCCGCCGGGCAGCGAGGCGCATCGCATTCCCCTTGAACGTACCACGTGAAAGACGCAAACACTCAGAAACCATCCGAGCAAAGACTGGGGAAAAACCCCGGTGCGAGACAAGAAATTCTGTCCCAACACCTGGGAGGTCTGCCACCCGAGCTATGCTCGGTTCACAATAGACAAAATCCTTTGACCATGTTAGTCCATAAGTCGTATGGAAACCAGTCTTGCCTATCGGAAACCACCATCAAGGATACCGAAACTCCTGTTAGATGCCTCCGTGAAATCTCTCTCGTCGGCCATCAGAGTCCAGGGAAACTAGAACTACACACCTAATTCCTTAGTGGTAAAATTGAGTAGCCAGCAGCCGATCTCATATAGGTATAAACTATATAGTATATCTGTATTCAACAATCCACTCGGATCAGAAGGATAAACTAACTTGATATACAATATAGGAGAGAAGTGCATTTTTCGATATAGATGAAGCCGGATTTTTTATCCATTATCTAAAAAAAAAATGGCATGGTCAATGTTAAGTGCTTCTTCTCATTATTAACCATTAGCTTGTTTTACCATCCTAATTTATGGGATCTCCCTCGATGCACCATCTACAACACTATGTTATAGTCCCTTCTGTGATTTGATCTGCCAATTTCTTAGACAAATGGACAAAGCCAAGCCTTATCACTCCGTAGTTTTCTGCTTTTTGACAGGCTTTAACCTCCTATTTACATTCCTAGAAGACTTTGTGTTATTCTTAGAACTGTTAACCTTGAGAATCACCAATGCTCAATTGACATAGGTGGCCAGTCCATCCATTCTGTTCACTTGCAAAGTGCTAACATAGATTTATTTAGTCGTAGCAGTTGTGTGGCCGTCATTCCCTGATTGTCTGACGCCCCTCTCCTCACTGCCATCTGCTATGCAAGGGCTCTTTTTTCGTCAATTCCACCTTCACATTCATTATATTGTTATAAGCGGGTCCATGTTTTAAGCTGTGGTGTTGTTTATACTTTTCAGGGTGAACTACGCGATGGATCATTGGTTGCCATCAAGAAACTTTCTGAGCAAACTGTTTTGAATGACTATCTGAGAAACGAATTTAATATTCATGCAAGGCTTCAGCACAAAAATGTTGTTAAACTTCTGGGATACTGCATGCATGTCAAAATGATGTTTTGGCGAATGGAGGAAAAAATATATTGAAGTCGAGGAGCGGCAACAGTGTTTGGTCCTGGCATGCCTGCAAAATGGCAACTTGCAGATGTTTATCCACGGCATGTTCCAACATAAATACTAGTTCACCATGGGAACAAGTTTATCTTAATTAACACCTGTTTGTCCATAGGCAACTCATAATTGCTTCCCCATGATATTGCAGGCAAAGGGACACGAATCGATTGGTCCTCTTGCTTTCGGTATAATTCAGGGGATAGTACAGGGTATTCGTTACCTACATCAGCAGCGCGTTGTCCATATGGATATGAAACCAGCAAACATACTCTTTGATTCGGAGATGAACCCAGTGATTATTGATTTCGGATTATCTATAATGCTGGATCACAATGAGGATGACGTCACTCTCGACCACGCCAACGGCACAGTGTAAGGCCAACTATCGGATCACATGGGACCCTTGAATATGCATGTGTTGCTCTTATATTTCTTTATTGTTTCATGGATCACTTTGATATTACAATCTGGATTGTGTAATAGGTTTAAAATAATCCAACTAGTGGACTACAATAATATGTTCGTTTTGCAAGTATCTTATCATGGCTGGTGTTTATAGAAAAGGACGAAGAAAAGGGTCCAGTTATTCATTGTTTTGAATACAACTTACTTGGTGGTGGGCCACCGAAAATTAATTTACCGTGGCGGGCGACCTGGTGGACGGCTGGCCAGGTTAACCAACCATTTACCGTGGTGGGCAAAGTGTGTTCCATCACGGATTCATTTGGGGTGTCACGCAAAAATATTTTGTGTACTAGTGATTTTGGTGTTAGAGTATCTCCAAAACTATGGTTCTCCAATAGTTTGGTAAAAAAAAAAAAAAACAATAATAACAACATGCAAGTAGGGAGATGATTTTATTTTTCGGGGTCAATACCCAACATGCAAGCGAGGAGAGGATTTGCCAAGTCCCTCTGAGCTTAGCATATTTGCCAATTTGAGTACGGTTTATGCCAAGTTGCCCAAAATGCCAATCCAAATTGCAAAACTGTTGGAGACCACTTTTTCATATTTTTGACAAATTTGAAGAATGCAAACCATGTTTGCAAAACTGTTAAGATCCTGGAAATATCTTTATTGACATTCTTGACCAGTTGTATCTTTTCTACAAATCAAATTATGATTTCTTTGAGGTATTAAGTTCTAAAATTGAAGGTAACCGGAGTACTGTACAGTAATACTGTCTTATCTTTTTCTAAAAGAAAAGTAATATTGTCCCATGATAATCTACAGGGGATATATGGCTCCAGAACAAATTGATAAAGGTATGGCGTCAACGAAATCTGATGTGTATGGTTTTGGCATCACGCTTCGTAAGACCGTTAGCAGCGTGTGCACTGGGTATGAAGAACATTGGGTAATTATGAATTATTTACACAACCCATCATTATTTTAGCATCTATCGTGCTATTTTTTTTTTTCTCCTAGTGATGCATACTTTTTTGAGGAAAACAGGAGGGCTTCACCCCTACAAAAGACAAATTAAAATGCATCTTTTTTTTCATATTATAATATAATATATATCGCATGTGCTCTTGGCAGGGCACGATGTTGCGTGACGCTGGAGGAATAGCAGGATCACTTCATCCGACACTGCAAGTAGACGAGTCTCAGCTACTGGAGATAAAAAGATGTGAAGTGGTAGCGCTGCTGTGCACCGAATATGATCCGCGAGACCGACCCACCATGGAGGATGTGCTACAGATGCTAAACGGAGAGAAAGAGTTGCCGACACCCAAGAATCCATACCCGTGATTCAAATGTTGCTTCAGTCTGCTCCGTGTGTTGTCTCGTTTGTTCTAAGGAGACGTACGGATTCTGGTACAGTTTTGTGTGTTTTTGGTGTACGTTAGATTTTCAGGAGATGATATATTCCGGCCAATTTGATACTCGATCAGTTTGTCCTGCGGAACGCCGGAACCTGCACTCAAAACAGAGGATGAAGACGACTTCTGGAGTTGTGAACGGTCATATTGTCGTAATTCCACCAACAAGTTTCGTCATCAGTTGTTCTGTTTGACGTGGATCCTGATGCAAATTCTCAACTAGTGTTGCTTTTCTGGTAGTTTGTTTTCACCTTTTTAACGGCATCAGTGAGTTACAAGCTAGGATACACGCTGAGCCGTAACAACATGCCAGTATATGTGATGGGTTTGTCATGAGTCACATTTCTCTGGGGCCATTGGATCGGACTTGTACTCATATCATAATCTACGTAGTCAATTTGGTGCTGCAATTTTTTTTTTTTTCGAGTCTGGGTACTGCAGATTTTTGGGCAACAAAATATACTTAAAGCAATATATAATTAATGTTCCAAACAAATTATACATGACGCACTAGCTGTACGTATGTGCTCAAAACGGCGGCACAAAGATACATACTTCAGAACAAGAAAAGGGCAGCATGAGGCAATGCAAGCAACACATCAGCCCCCTGAAACTTTCGCACAATACAAACTGATTAGCATGTTCGGACCACTGAAAAGTGGAGAAATTGATAATACAAGCTAGTAGTTGAGAATAAAGAAAAAATATTGCAGGTACTAATTAATAAGCAGAGTACACTGAAAATTGATAGAGCATATTCGAATAGCATAGCGCCGGTGAAGATAAGAGCCGAGGCAAACTGGTTCACCAGGCAGGATGGCCTCCTGTAGTCTGGCGCGCAAACAAGCCAACACCATTTGAGCTGCACAAGGGTTCAAGCAGAAAGTTGAATCACAAACACTGATATGCGAGGGATAGTAAGTTCATCTAAACTGTATTGAATCTTCTGAAGATATTATGCTTATTACAACCAAAAAATATCTGACGACCAAAGGAACGATGGAACTGACACACAGCACGGTACGTAATATATCAAGATAATACGAGACTAGAAAACAGAGTATCAACTTGGTGGCCAGAAAACAGGAATAGTACACACGGTGCAATGACTATACCAATGCATGATGTATAACGGATTAAACTGAAAATCATCTAAAAACAGTATTTCCTAAAATAGGTTTGGTTGTCTCAACATTGATTAAATACTGCTCACACTTGCGAAGCAAAAAAAAAAAAAAAAAATGTAATTCATGCATCAACATAGATGTCCGAATGCATATGTATTGGCTTATACAAAATGCAACCCTGCTGTAGCAGCAATGTCTCTTAGAGCATTCTATATAGTCAGGACTCAGGAATCATAAATGTTATTCGTTTGAAGGAAATTAGGTTAACAGATTTTCAAAATCTGTGAAGTCTGAAAAACTCAGAAGCACTCAAATGGCAGAGACGCACCAGCAGCAACAGTGACACCGTCAAATAGGACAGAAACGGGTGGAGAGAGTACTTACGTACACTACACAAGTGCAGATCCAAATTCCTATCTCCTTAAGGCACATTATTATCTTCTCCCTGAAAATTCGAATAAAGCTAATAATTAATTGAGTAGAGACAAGCAAGTGCTGTATATGCCAAAAAGAGACAGAATTGCAACAAGACAGAAACAAATAAAGAGATACTAACTAGATCGGAACTACAAAATTCTCTTCGTACCTGAATAATAACTAGATCGGGATGCTTGGGATGGACTCTCATATTGAGCGTGGGATGGTTGGGATGGACGTTACATGCGTTTCTCAGTGCAGCCAACTCAGCGTTGCTCTCTGCAACAGGCACGTCTAAACGGTCGAGGCACACTCTGAATTCCCGAAGGGAAGGCAGGTACTCAATCAATACTCCCAAAATGTCTGTTGTTATCTATTAGGGCCCGCAAAGGGACAAAAGACTCCATTCTATGGCTCCCACAATCCAATACTTCAAGATTTAGCAACACGCCAGATGGTACAAGTTGTCTGGATTGGTTGCTTTTTCTAGAGGCAAAGGGCATAGCATCTTCTCCATTCCACATATGCATTGAAACACTAGGGTCATCCTCGCTCGGTTGCTCAAACAGGACCATTGTATCGGTCCTGAAGTACCTCAACTTCTCAAAGAAGCAGCCATCACTGGCATTTATATTATTTGCTGTTACTGTTGACCTTGTTGTCAGGTTGAGATAACAGAGCGCCGGTAAACTAGCAAGGAGTTTAAGATCCTGCTCATCCATAGTATTCACCCGCAGCTCCATGTGGGACAGGTTCGGAAGGCGTGAGGGAATTATGCATGACGGCAGCTTAGAGAAGCAAATACTGGAAATATCCAAATAACGGAGAGATTGTGGGAGCACAGAGCCTGCTGCTTCCCACATTGCTGTATCTGCGTCCCAACTGTAACCGTTCAGAAGTATATGCTGGATCTTTTGCAGATTGCTTAGAGACTCTAGAAAATATCTCTGCATGTTCTCGTCCATCCCACAAGTGCCAAATTCAAGCACCCTCAGCTCTCGCAGTTTGCCGAGATCTTTGAGAAATCCGTAGTAGTTATTATAACGATCACCATTTAATATGCTTAGCTCCTCCAGTGAAACTAGCTTCCCAATCCCATCTGGTATCTTTTCTCTAGCACGTAGCCGAACCAGCTCTGTTAGGTGCACAACAGTTGGATGCAAATCTGCCCACACATCGAGTGTTTGCAGTGACTTTAGATTCCCGATTTCTTTCGGGAGCTCAAGACTAGTACCAAGCCCATGTATCCCAAGATATCTCAAGTGACGTAAATCACCAAGAAACACAAGCTGAAAACTCTTGATAAAGTCGTGTATGATGTCTAGCACACGCAAAAGTTTAAATCCCAAAAAATGGTACTGGATATCAATAGAACACTTGAATGCAGTATATGATCTCAGCTTTGGCATCCCAGTAACCACTTCAGAATTAATTTGCTCGGACTTTCTACCTTGGTGGGCTAACCGACGGATATTGCTTAGTGCAGGTGGTCCTTCAACATTATCACCTAATATAGCAATAAAGTTTTCTTCAGATGAAAGCTTACGCATCAGATCAAGAACCATATCATGAACACGACAACCTGATACTCTGTCGTCCCTTGTGTCTATCATGATCAAGCTTCTATTAATGAGATCATAGAAGTATCTTTCTCCAAGATCAAATAATCTTGTTCGTTGATCTTCATGGATAAAGCCTTCAGCTATCCACTTCCATATCAGAGAATCCTTTTCGATTGGATAATCTTCTGGATATGTACTTAGATATAGTAAGCATGTCCTCAAATGTGGAGGCGGATCATAGTAGCTAAATGAAATTATTGTCATAGTATCTTCCACTTCTAGGTTGCCTTCAGATCCAAAACCAATAGAGTTGTAGACCTCAGACCATTGGCTCTCTGGTTTACCAGCAAACAAGCTAGCCATAGTGATGATTGCTAATGGTATACCGGCACATTTCTTTAGAATTTTACTAGAAACGTCATTTGGTTGGTTATCAAAGTTCTTTCTGTCTGCACCAAATATCCTTGTATACAACAACTTTGTGGAGTCTTCACAAGAAAGTGGCTTTAGCTTGTAAACTTCACCAGCTTGTTGCGCAACATCAAACTTACGAGTAGTTGTGATTACTTTGTACTTCCACAATTATTCTCAACAAGTGCTAGATGGATTGCTTTCCAAGTGCGTACCTCCCATACGTCGTCAATAACAATAAAATACCTATTCACGTGAAAGTGCAAGAAGCATAGGTTAGTAATGTTTGAATCTTGTTATAGAAGCAAGATATTTGCTAACATTAAAAGAAGTTGGCATGACACATCAAACACAGGGAACATGCTAGTAAAATAAACTTCGGTGTTGATCTTTAGAATTTTTCATACTAACAATTTGCACATAAACTAGTTATATAACAGTTGATTCAGAAACATAACCCTACAACTTTTGGCATACCTAAGGGAAGCCAGGAACTACACACCAAAGATTCAGCCTATTTGAAGAAACTAGATATTTAAGGCCACACTATTATACAAAAACTTAGGCACATAAGGGCTTGTTGCAACACACGGTCACCCTAAAACGTTGTTTCCTCCTAAAATATTTAATTTTAGAAGGAAAATATTTTGAAAATCTACACTTAATTAACAATTAGGAATGTTTAAGCAGTTACTTAAACTATGATGCTTAGAACTGCTAAATACATCTTTTCGGCCTTCTAAAAGTTGAGCTAAAAGCTGTTACTTCAGACCACAGAATGAACGCATTATTCTTGTAGTGTGGGGTGGAAAAAATCAATCTCAATATGTGGTCTAGCATAGATATGTGAAGATAATAAGTTCAGTATCACCTACAGCATAGTGCACTCACTAAATACAATTTACTATTTGATGTCTGCTGTGTACCTCTTATTCTCCAGGAATTCTCGGACTTCACGAATAAGGAGATCTAGGCCTCTTCTAGTGTCATGAATATCCTTATACTTTTCCTTGTCGAGATCAAAGAGCATGTCCTTGAAAACTTTTTCCTGGTTATAATCGCGACCAACTGAAACGAATGCGCTGCAGTCATGTTGCGACTTAAGCTTGTCATACACCACTTTGGCAAGAGTGGTTTTACCCAACCCCCTACTCCCACAATCGATACCTTCATCATCTTCTTATCAGAGACGATATGATCCGGCTGGGATGAATTGAGCATAGATATGAGCTCGTCCCCTGGACTTGTCGACACCAATAAGTTGTGTCACCTCTTTGTACATAGCACTAAGGCGAGGATCAATACTTGACGTGGATGTATCCTGCTTGCACACAATCTGATCAAGTTTGTACCTCTTACGCCTTTGGGATACCTCTTCAAGATGCCTCGTCATGTCTTTGATCTTTCCTGCAATATCACGGCGAGCCTTGGCCTTCCTGTACAGATCGCCCATTTTGTCCATAAGGCTGCTGGAGTCTGCATCCTTGCTGCTCTGGACACGAACGAGGAAGGTGTCGAGGATATCCTCCATGTCATAGGATGCCTCCCTGACCTCGCGTGCCCAAACCTTCACTTGCTCGTCGAGCTGGTTCCATGGCACATCCGAAACCTTGTTGAGGAAAGGCCTGATGCTCTCCAGCTCGCTGTGCAGCCACTCCACTTGATTCCTCACGCCCTTCTGGAGCTTGTACTCGCCATGGAGGAGCTGAAGAAGCTTGGGGGCGAGGTTTCCCAGCGCCCCCGTCACCACACTCATGCTTCCTCTCTTGGTTGGTTCAGATCTGAGAGTATGGATTCGTAGTGCTAGTGGTGGTGTGACAATGGCAAGGCTTCAAGTTGGAGGCATATGTTGCCTGGGCGTTCAGCTCACCATGCTAGCGCAAGCAAGCTCTAATGGACAGAAGGACACAGCCAAGTTAATACTATAGCGTTACTGAACGTTGATGCAGAGGCAGGCATACTCAGCACATGTGGCTTCACAGCGATTGCAGATGAGAGGGGCCAACGACTTGACTCCTCGGTGGCCGCGGTCAGGGTCTCCTGCATCCATGTGCGGTCGTCCTCTCCATTGCAGGCTGCGGGCCTTCACGTGTCGGCCACATTATTGCCTTCGCTGCGCTGAGAGCTTGAGGCGTACGGGCCGTGGCTATTGGTTTGGGATAGCCCTACAAATGGCTTCAAATTCGAACTGATCGAACCAACATAACCATGCATCTTAAGCACATGCACATTACAGGCAGCTACAGCCCGAATGGTCTGAAGCCAGGTCAAGCACTATCTTAACCCGTTTTGCCAATCTTTTTGTTTGGATACCATGTTTTGGCTTGTCACCCATCACCTTTAGCCACTAAATCTTGCTTGAGATTTAAACTAGCCCAATTATATCATAAGTTTGTATTATAAAAAGTAGTTACATTTGATTTGGGCTATATCGGGGTCTGAAAACACCAAGAGAGCAGAACATCTACCTAAAAAAGGGGGAATAGAATATATGGGACAATAAGCTATTGGGTGAGACAAGTGGGTGCATAGGGATGGCCAAAGGCAAATATTGAGCTTATTTCTTCTATAGCATATGAAATAATAATTTGATGTTTTGTATGATATTATGCATTACATCTCCCACGTTGCAACGAACGGGCAATTTTTCTAGTACTTTCTAATATCAAAACATTTGTTCCTGTAAATTACATACTATGAGAAATTATAGGTGCGGTCAAACTAAGTTTTTGAAGGCCAAACCAAGTCAAATCGATCCTTATATTCGTGAATGGAGGAGGCAGTAGCAACTTCATTTTAAGAATCATTTGTTTAATAATACAATACTAAAACGATGCAATAAATTCAAGATCTTGGGTGTTATGATGCATTTTGCGATCAAATCAGTAGACACTAATCACCAATGCAAATAAGAGTGAAGAGGTGCTACATAAAGATAAACAAACTTTACATATAAATCAATATTTGATAGATTGTCACAATTGAATATAGACTCAGAGTACTTATTATAGGCGTTATTTTTAGAACATTAGTGAAAAAATATATTTAATATGCGCCATTCTTAATAGTTAGTGTCTTATATTAAATAGTATCTCAATCCCGGTTTAGATTTATTTGTTGGATGGTGTTTAGATGCACAACTTATGAAAAACAATGAAGATAACTATTAATTGTTGTCTGATTTGGTCCAACTATGAGAGTTACTATATACTTCTCTAGAGGTGGAGCTAACAATTACCTATTTGATTAGCTGAAACTTTTGGACCAAAAATTTAAGAAAAGAGTTATTTATCGAAATGGACTCAAAATTGGCCTAAGTCTAGGAGAATAATATTTAAAATTTTGGAAAAAAAATATTCTATGCTGACCAATGGCGACATTAGAAATGAAAGAAATAAAACAAATAAAAATATTCTTGTTAGGAGAAGAATATTCCATGTGGTGTAAAAAACCATTCCAATCACAATAAAACATATTCTCTGTTTTCGAAAATAAAATGTTGGGACGATGCGCTAAATGTGCTAGTGTGTCATCGCTTGCCCCTCTTCCATCCCATCACTACCAAGGCCTGTCCGCCGGGGTCCCACGATTGCCTTGGAACGAATCTTTTGCGCTACGTACCGTGCTCGTGTTTCCCCGTGACTTTGAACACCGCCGGGGACGACCTATCATCGCTGCCTGTCCCCGGCGAGCTTAACTTCGTCTCTGTGTCTTTACAAAGGTGAGGCATCGCACGCTGGATAGACCATGTGGGTGCCGACACGACTCATTCCAACTGGTCAAGGTCCGTCCAACCATGTGCGCCGTCGTCCTTTCGAGTGCAGCAAGCAGGCCTTCTTGTGTTGGCTCCATAATTGCCTTCTGCTCCGCTGAGACCTTGAGGCGTACAGGCATGGTTTGGGGTTGCTCTTGTTTTCTCAACCAAATTATGGACCAAGGTATTTTTCTCCCTGTGAGTTCATCTGCAACCCAAGCGACAGTTTAGTTGGTGAAATATTTTGGGTTTGGTACTGTAGCCATTTCCATTTGTATTTGATAATTATTCTCCCACTATAGACTATAAAATTCAAGGCCAGAAAATTCGTCTTGTACTTACAAATGTGTGCAATTAGTTTTTTTTATCTATCTAAATTTAATGTTTCATGCATGCGTTAAGAAATTTGATATAACAAAAACTGTAGCATTTTTTTTTGGTTGATGGATGGGAACTAAACACACCGTGTGTCTTGTAAATTCCGAAATCTCATTTTCTCAATTACCCTTCCCCAAGTGCTACAGTCTGACTTATCGGAAGGCTCCAAGGCAGGCAATTTGAGTCCAGGTCCTCAAGGACAACAAGTCCTGGAGAAAACTATTCAACATAAAAATATTGTAGCTTTCGGAGAATGAAATTCTAGTTTAAGACAGTAATATGCGGCATATTAATACTATTATATGCCGATCTAATAGTAGAAATCACATAAAGGTCCAGAAGCAACTACATGGGCTGTGCATATGTGTCTTGTCAATTCAGAAATCTCAAATTATGTACATCAGGATAAGAAAAAGGCACCATACATGAGGTAATATTGCAAGAAACACATAAAGCCTACCCAAACATAAATACGTTCCAGAAACTAACCACGGAAAGGTCCAGAAACTAAATAATAATAATACAAGCGAGGAGCTGAGTTCAGAATGAAGAAAGATGATGCAGGTTCTCATAGCCAACAGACTACACCGAAACTTTGATACAACATATATTAGAATAGAAAGTAGCTCGGGTGAACATAAGAGCCGACTCAGTCGATCGAAAACTTGTGGTGATGGGCTGATGTAGTCTCGCATGCAGAAACTTGGTTCAGATAAACTAATCTGCGAGAGGAAGCACGTTGGTTGGTCAATAATAATTCTACTGAATCTTCTTCAGATACTATGCTTACAATAATAAATTTTGCGATGACCAAAGTGCGTATTTCCTAGTGAAGTCTGTATCATAGAAAGATGTGTCACAGATTCACAAGCGATAGATTAAACAACTGACTTACGTGAAATCAAACGAAGAAGGAACAAACTACAACTATGGAGGCAGCACAGTACGTATATATTTAGTCATCAACATATAGGAGAGTCGAATACAGAGAGTATCGACTCGTGGCCTGAAACCGAGTGGCTGCACCCACTGGGACTTAGGAGTAACACACAGAGGTTGACGGTCCAGTGACAAAGCCTACGTCCGATGTATAATGGATTCAGCTGAAATTAAGTATCTCCGATGTATAATGGATTCAGCTGAAATTAAGTATCTGATAAAATACGTTCGATAGCTTGATGATTGGTAAAAATACAATAATTTGTTTTAGAATATTTACGGTGCTTCTTCCCGTTGAATTGTCTTTTGCCAGTTCCTCCACCTAATCCTCGTCTGCCAGTTCCTCCACCTAATTCTCGTCATTAAGGGGCTAATCTAACTCCCGCCGCATCCTCCCACGACTCCTACTCTGCTTTCGCCTTCGCACGTCGCTGCGCTTCTTGTGTTCCTCCGGCTCTGTTTTCCTGCACCCAAACCCCGACTACGAGTTGAGCCTTGAGATGATCCAGCACCACCGAGCGAGCCTTCTGGTGCACCAGCACAGGAAGGGCAACACGGCGGCAGAGGATTCGCTCGCGCCGCCAGCGGAAGAGTCAGGCGGCGGCAGGATGAAGGAGCTCCGGGGCCGCCTGGCAGACTACGCCTGCCAACACCGGAAGCACGGCCACGATGCGCTGCTCCGCATGCTTGCTGGCTTCGCCCACGGGCCGCGCCATGTCCACCGGCCGCCGCCCGTGACGAGCTCAGGCAGCACCACGCCGAGGCTGTACACGTCCCCGGTAGGTGGCTACCGACGAGCTGCCGTACTCCGGCGGGATGTAGCCCAGCGTGCCCAGCAGGTCCATCGTCACGTGCGTGTCCGTGGGGCCCGGGAGCACCAGGCTGGCCAGCCCGAAGTCCGCCAGCCGGGGCTCCAGCCGCGCATCCAGGAGGAAGTTGCTCGATTTGATGTCCCATGCAGGACGCGCGGCTCCGAAGAGGCGTGCAGGTGTGCCAGCCCGCACACCGCGCCGCGCGCGATGCCGAGCCCCGCCGGCCATGCCAGCGCCCCGCCGCCGCTGCGCTCGTGGAGCCAGTGGTCCAGGCTGCCGTTCTCCATGTACGGGTAGATGAGCAGCCGGTCCTTGCCGGCGCAGCAGTAGCCCTGCAGCGGCACCAGGTTCTGGTGCCGGACGCGCGACAGCGTCTCCACCTCCGCGCAGAACTCGCGCTCCATCTGCCAGAAGTCGCCGGACAGCCGCTTCACCACCACCTCGCTCTCGTCGGACAGCGTCGCCCGGTAGACCTTCCCAAAGCCGCCGCACCTGACGATGCCGGACGCGTCGAAGTTGCGCGTCGCCTTCATCACATCGGTTAAGCATATCCCGAAGGTAGCTTCCCGGGAAGTGAATTTTTTTACCGTAGGATTGTTCGCCGAGATCCACGCTGCGCCTCACGGGCTGCCCGACATTCAATTTTGTGCCTCGTCTACAGGCGTTTTACTAGGCCCTGCAAAACAATCGAGGCAGGCATCTGTCCCTCCCGCTCCTCGTATTCGCATCTCCGCGAAATAATTGCCTCTCACCGCCGCCGTCTTCTCTCTTCAGCGCTCCTTCCTCTGCTGCTCTGCGTCGCCTCTCCCTCTTTCTCCCGCCGCCGCCGCTGCTATTCTTCGACCCCGTCGCCGTGGCCAGACCAGGCAGCCAAACCCTAACCTAATCTGTGACCCCGTCGCCGCCTTGGCACTCTTCTGATGTCCGACTCCAAGGCATCTCCGCCGCCCGCGCTGGACGCTGCTACGCCCATGGCGCCGGTGGAGACCTCGCCGTCCTCAGCTGTGAGCATCTCGCACATTCCTTGTTCCTCTAATCTCTCTTGTGCAAAATCTGATTTTTCTTTTTTTTTTTTTTTTCTGTTCGCCTTGGGTTTCTGTTAGGATTTTTAGAGGAAGTAGGAGCTGCTCCTTTGACTGAAGGTCACACATCAGCATCCCTCAAGTGCATGCAGTGAGGTTCAGTTCCTGATGCTATTTCCCATTCTATTCCCATCTTGTTGTATTTTTCTATTTCGCAAGTACCTTTTTTTTTGATTCAGTCTAATCTGTTTGGTTGATATATCTTATTTCCGACTTTACACAGCCCTAAACTGAAAATCAGTAGTTTTTATATACACAAGAGAGAAGAAATCATGCATCTGCATGTTAGACAGAGTAATTGTAATTATGAAATCTGGTAGCCTTTGCATATAAAAATACTCACGGATCTGTTAATTGTAGTACTGTAGATTTCCTCTCTTTATCTGACTGAACACTATCAGTTCTTAATCCTTGCTTGGTAAGAACATTTGAATATTATTTAGAAACTAGTCATGCTCCATGCATTGTATCAAGTTGAACATGTGGTATTTAGTAATAATTCCTCAAGCATACTTGCTTGGCATTTTTATGTAACACCTTGAGTAGAAGTTCAGTAGCTTGTATTTCACTAAGTGTTGCTTGGTCATTCCAATTTCAGAACCGGCCAGGCTTTGGGCCTTAGCAGTTCTCTGCTCTTATTATTCAATTTCAGAACCTAGCTGACTAGTTCACGAGCTCTGATATTCCTTCAAAGTTCAAAGCAGCTGTGTTGTGTAGTTGCAATGGGTCAAAACAAGCATATCATGTTTCAAATAAAAGAAAGGTTTCCTTTTATATATATACACTTTTAGGAAAATATTGATGGACAAGTGCTTATCACTTTATCACTTTATTTCGTTACATTCAAATGTGTTAAAAATGCATAAACAATAGTCAACCATGGATAAAAGTGACCAATCCCTACAATTTAAATAGTTGCCAGAAACACATTGCGTTTTTAAAACTGCAAGCAAAGAACTATATCTATCAAAAGCATAGCAATTGGTCTTGTTGGTTACACTGCATGTTTCTTTTTGTGTTCCACTTTAGATCGAAATCTGAATTTTTTGAATTTTTTCAGCAATGCCACCTACAGATATCGAAGGAGGTACAACCCCAGAGTTTGTGGGGCTGAGCTCAAAGATAGTGAGCAAGCAGAAAGGTAATGTCTCCATCTTTTTAATGAACTTCTAGATCTTGAGAAGAGGGTCGTAATTAATCTTTACCTATGACTGTCAATTTCTTGGTAGGGGCGCAAGTTTCAGATCTTATGGGCTACCCATTCATGCATGACAATTTCTTTTCCTTTGGTTCGGGTACCCAAAAAGGTGTGTTAATCATTCTATAATTTCAAGTACCGGTCGTCTTGATGTTGTAGCTGATAAAAATGAATAATTATTGCAGTGTTGGTAAAAAAATCCTTTGAAACTGTGGAACATTGTTAACATCTTTTTTTTTGTAAGTAGGGTTTCTTGGAGGATCAACGTTCCAGCATTTGGTTATGCAAGCATCCTCTGGTGCATTGCAAATTCTAACCTATATGGTTCAATTGGGAACTCTTCGTCTTGCATTGTGGGTATGAGTGGTGATATATTGGGAGATACAGTCACACATCCAACTAATTTGTTGGACCCAGATCATCCATGCACATTGGATAGGTCAGTTGCAACTTGTTCCACTTTCATCGTAAATCAGAAACATATTTTATTATGAATTTCTAATATGAATTGCTTTCTACACTGGTTTCAAGTTCCCGCAGAGGCGAGAGAGGGAGCAGAGAGAAAAGGAGATCCTCGGTGGGAGATATAGAGAGAGGCGCGGAGAGAGAAGCCGAGGCAGGGAGCAACGGAGAGAGAAGGCGGCGACGGAGGAGATCTCGCGGCGGAGTGAGTGTCGAAGGATAGATAGGTAGAGAGGGAGGGGAGACGGTCGGAGGGAAGGAGAGATGCAACCGTGCCGGAATGCACCCGCCAACCCGCCTCGGTACGGGGACCAGGTCCCGCCTGAGATCTTGAAGTAGCAACATCATCCGACGGCGCGAAAAAACTCCCTTCTCGGGAAGTTGCCTTCGGAAAACCGCACTCCATCACATCCTCCAGCGTCATCGCGAGCTCGCCGCACAACGTTGTCTTCTTCTTCTTCTTGCCCGGAGGAAAAGCGACACCGGCGTGGACATGGCGCGGACTCAGGCTGCCATTTGTCATTGTCCATGGCGACCCTGGCGTTGTCGCCTGAAAGCCGACCGACCACAGCGCCCGCGTCGGCGCGCGGCCATGCCGACGAGCATCGCGCCGCGGTCTCACTCGCCGTGCGGCCGTGGTCTTGCTGATGACGACTTCACGCAGAGTGGGAGGCGAGGGGGGGCGAGGGCGGCATCGGCGGCCGGGATGCTGGAGGAGTGGGCGGGGAAGGGACGACGGCGTGGGGGGGGACGGCATGGCGGTGGGGGGGGGGCGGCGGCGGCGGCTACCTTCCTCGCTCGGCCGGTCCCGGCAAGCGCCTGAGAGTCGCGGCATCGTCGCGGCGGCGATGGCGGCGGAAGGGCGGCGTGGCGCGGCGGGGGGCCGGAGATGGGACGACGGCGTGGGGCGACGCCGCGGCGGTGGGGAGGAGTGCGGCAGCGGCGGCTACCTTCCCTCGCTTCGGCCCGGTCCAGCAAGCGCCTGAGGTGCGGCATCGTCGGCGCGGTGGCGAGGGAGGAAGGCGGCGTGATCGCGCAGCGAGGGGCTGGGGATGGGGCGGCGGCATGGGGGCGAACAAGCACGGGCGGCGGCGGTGGCGTTTTCGTGGGAGCGAAGAAGAAGCTGCTCCTCATCAAATTAAACAGACCATTATAACCTTAAATATTTATTATAATTCAGTTCACGTGCCATGGTTCCTACATGCAACTTGGTTCCTCCTATTTGGTTCCCCTAGCTTTTTGACCATTGGATCGGACTAAATGGAGGGCCTATATTAATTCCAAACGTGGTAAAAACTCTTTATTTATTTATATATATACGTCGACATATATGTCGGATTTGCATTATGGAAAGGGGACAGTGCTGTGACAGCAACAATGTTTCTTAGATTATTCTATGTTTTGCCACGAATCACAATGTTATTTGTCTGATGGAAATTAGGTTTAGAGATTTTCAAAATCTGTGAAGTCTGCAATGCTAATACTAGAACTGCAGAACTGCAAGAGCAGCTACCGCATCATCATTCGTCGTCTATGACAGAAGACGACATGGAAACAGTAGAGTGTGTCAGGAACATATTGTCAAATGAGAAATGACCAATTAAAGTGGTTACTTCCTACTAAATAATCATAGAAGGACATTTTATAGAATCTCAAGTGACAGATTAAACAAGCGACTTGTGTATAAATCAAATGAACCAACCTTCACAGTACATATTATATCAAGATAGGAGACTGGAAAACAGAGTATAGACTGGTATGGTGGCCAGAAACAGAGTGGGTGCAGCCACTGGCACTTTAGGAGTAACACACACTTTGCTTAATGGAAAAATGCAACGGTGCTGTGATAGTACTGTTTCTTAGATTATTCTATATTGACAGGAATCACAATACTATTTGTTTGATGCAAATGGGGTTATCAGATTTTAAAAATCTGCAAAGTCGGCAATCTGCAAACAGCAGCAACCCCGTCTATGACAGAAGACGGAATGGAGAGAGTACGTACAATGTATGCAGGCATGCTCTGGATCCAAATTTGGATCTGTTTAAGAACTTGCTGGGCTTTGTTTGCCCAAATCAGTATCAGAAGTCTGCGAGGCCTTTGGCTTTGTTTGCCCAAATCAAGCGGGCCTTCTTGTGTCGGCTCCATTATTGCCTTTGGCTGCGCTGAGATCGAGCTTGAGGCGTACAGGCCGTGGCTAATCCATGGTTTGGGTTTCAAATCTTAAGCATGCACAGTACAGCGCATGTGCAACGGTAGAGAGGCAAGCATGTTCCAAAATCTCAAGTTCTCAATTATCCTTCACCAATACAGTCTGACTTGTCAGAAGGCTCGAAGGCAGGTGATTTGAGTCCAGGACAACAAGTCCTGGAGAAAACTATTCAAGTTCTAGGGAACAAGATTCCATTTACATGAGAAGAAAATATTGTAGGTTTTGGAAAATTATATTCTAGTTTAAGACAGTAATATGCGGCATATTACTACTATTACATGCCGACGTAATAGTAGAAATCACATAAAGCTCCGGAAAACTACTACATGGGCTGTGCATATGTGTCTTGTCAATTCCGAAATCTCAAATTCTCAATAACATATATCAGGATAAGTAAAAGGCAAACCATGCGTGAGGCGATGCAAGCAACTTACAGAGCCTGCTCAAACATAAATACGTTCCAAGCTTATTACAATGTACTAACCACACGGAAAGGTCCAGAAACTAAATAATCATAATAATACAAGCCAGGATCCAAGTTCAGAATGAATAAAAATGATGCAGGTTCTCATAGCCAGCAGATTACACTGAAACTTTGATAGAGCATATATTCGAATAGAAACTAGCTCGGGTGAACAGAAGAGCAGACACAGTTGATTCAAAACTTGTGGTGATGGGCTGATGTAGTCTCTCTCGCATGCAGAAACTTGCTTTAGATAAACTAATCTGCGAGAGGAAGCACGTTGGTCAATAATAATTCTACTGAATCTTCTTCAGATATTATGCTTACTGTAATAAATTTTGCGATGAGCAAAGTGCGCATTTCCTAGTGAAGTATGTATAATAGAATGATGTGTCACAGATTCAGAGGCGATAGATTAAACAAGTGACTTACGTAAAATCAAACAAAGAAGGAACCAACTACAACTATGGAGGCAGCACAGTACATATATACGAAGTCATCAAGATAGGAGAGTTGAAAACAGAGTATCGACTCAGTATCGACTCGTGGCCTGAAACCGAGTGGCACTTTAGGAGTAACACGCACAGGAGAATATCACAGGTTGACAGTCCAGTGACAAAGCCTACGTCCGATGTATAATGGATTCAGCGGAAAATCAGTATTTGCTAAAATACGTTCGATAGCTTGATCATTGCTAAAAATAATTTATATACACATCGACATATATGTCCACATGCTTGGATTTGTTGCATTATGGAAAGGGGACAGTTCTATGACAGCAATGTTTCTTAGATTATTCTATATTCTAAATTTTGCCACGAATCACAATGTTATTTGTGTGATGCAAGTTAGGTTTAGAGATTTTCAAAATCTGTGAAGTCCGCAATGCTAATACTAGAACTGCAGAACTGCAAGAGCAGCTACCGCATCATCATTCGTCGGCTGTGATATAAGACGACATGGAGAGAGTACATGGAAAGAGAGTGTGTCAGGGATATATTGTCAAATGAGAAATGCCAATTAAAGTGGTTACTTCCTACTGAATAATCATAGAAGGACATTTTATTGAATCTCAAGTGGCAGATTAAACAAGCGACTTGTGTATAAATAAATCAAATGAAGGAACCAACCTTGACGTTACATATTATATCAAGATAGGAGACTGAAAAACAGAGTATCGACTGGTACGGTGGCCAGAAACAGAGTGGGTGCAGCCACCGGCACTTTAGGAGTAACACACACTTTGCTTAATGGAAAAAAAGGCAACGGTGCTGTGATAGTACCGTTTCTTAGATTATTCTATATTGCCAGGAATCACAATGTTATTTGTTTGATGCAAATGAGGTTATCAGATTTTTTTAAAAATCTGCAAAGTCGGCAATCTGCAAAGAGCAGCAACTCGTTGACAGAAAGACGGAATGGAGAGAGTACGTACAATGTATGCAGGCATGCTCTAGATCCAAATTTGGATCTGCTTAAGAACTTGCTGGGCTTAGTTTGCCCAAATCAGTATCAGCAGTCTCAGAGGCCACCTCCTCCTCCACCTCCTCCCGCTGCTTCTCATCTTCTTTGTCGTGTGTGGACACCATATATCTCTGGTGGTTAGAAATCCAGATTAAACAAACCATTAATTGAGTAAGACAGAAAAAAATGTTGTACATATGCTAAAAAAGAAAACAGGAGTAAATAAAGAGATATTAATGTGATCGGATCCAGTGCAAAATAACCGCCGTACCTCATTAATCTTATGCATACCAAGCGTCGGATGGTTGGGATGGAGCTTGCATGCGTTTCTCAGCGCAGCCAACGCCGCATCCACCTCCGCAACAGTCATGCCTCCATAGTTGATCGACCCTCTGAGTTCCCGAAGGGAAGGCAGGTACTCCAAGCCAATATTCCCACAATCACCGTTGTTATCTTTTATGGCCCGCAAAGGGACATTAAACTCAAGCAGTTCAAGATTTGGCATCACGCCGGAGGGTACGATTTTTGTGCAGTCATTGCTTTTTCTAGAGGCAAAGGGCATATCATCTTTTCCATTCCATATGTGCAATGAAATCCTAGTGTCCTCCTCATTGGGCTGCTCAAAGTGGACCATTTTATTGACATGGAAGTACCTCAACTTCTGGAAGCAGGAGCCATCACTGGCATTAATATTACTAGCTGTTACTGTGGAATCTGTTACAAGATAAAGAAAACAGAGTGCTGGCAGCCTAGCAAGGAGATTCAGGTCCTGCTCAACCATAGTAGTTACCATTAGACTCAACTTGGACAGGTTGGGAAGACTGGAGGGATTAATGCATGACGGGAATTTAGAAAAATAAATAAGACCCCAATACAAGTATTGGAGAGGTCGTGGGAGAACAAAGCCTACTGTTTCCCACATGGCTGTATCTACGTCCCAAGAAGAACCGGATACACTTATATACTGGATCTTTTGCAGATTCCTTAGAGAGTCCACAAATTCTCTCTGCATGCTCTCATCCATCCCACGAGTGGCAAATTCGAGCCGCCTCAGTTCTCGCAGGCTGCCTAGCTCCTTAACAAATCTCTTGGGATTATCACTGTGACGATTTATTATTCTGAGCTCCTCCAGGGAAACCAACAAACAAATCCCATCCGGTACCTTGTTCAAAGCACGTAGCCGGACCAGCTCTGTTAGGTGCACAATGCTTGCTGGCAACGTTCCATTCACATCAAGTGTCTGCAGTAACTTAAGATTCCCTATTTGTTTCGGGAGCTCAATAACATCACTGCCTTGATATGCTATCCGCAGATACCTCAAGTGAATTAAATCACCAAGATGCTCAAGGTGGCGACCTTCCTTAAAGTTGCAGTTTACTGCTATGTCCAGCACACGCAAAAGTTTAAATCTCAAAAACCAGTCCTGGATATCAATAATACACTTGAATGTAGTATATGACCTCACTTTTGGCATCCCAGTCACCATAGCTTTAGAACTAATGTGTTCATCTATTCCATTTTGGTGGGCTAACCGACGAGCATTGCTTAGTGCAGGTGTTCCTTCAATATTGTAACCTATTATGGCACTAAAGTTTTCTTCAGATGCAAGCTTACGCATCAGATCAAGAACCATATCATGAACACGACATGTTGATACTACTCCATCCCAGTCCTTCTCCACCACCTGGATCAAGCTTCTATTAATGAGATCATTGAAGTATCTTTCTCCAAGCTCAAATGATGTCGTACCATGTTTCCGATCAATAAATCCTTCAGCTACCCACTTCCATATCAAAGAATCCTTTTCGATCACATAATCTTACGGATATGTGCCTAGATATAGTAAGCATGTCCTCAAATAGGGAGGTAGATCATAGTAGCTATATGAAAGTATTGTCATAGTGTCTTCAGACTTCCCTATTACCTTTGGATCCAAAACCAATAGACTTCAATACCTCCGACCATTCGTACTTTTCTTTACCAAACCATCAAACTTGCCATTGTCATGATTGCTAATGGTATACCTCCACATTTCTTTAGAATTTTATTGATGACATCTTCTGGTTGGTTATCCACAGTACTTCCCGCTGCACCAAATATCCTTGTATAAAATAACTTCATAGAGTCATCATCGAGAAAGTGGTTTTAGATTGTAAACATCACCCGACTTCATTGGCCACATCAAACTTACGAGTAGTTGTGATTAGTGTACTTCCACAATTATTCTCAACAAGTGATAGCTTTATTGCTTCCCAAGTCGCACATCCCATACATCATCAATAACAATAAAATACCTATCCAAATGAAAGTTCAAGAAACATTGGTTAGTAATGTTTGCAGCTTGTGCGAGAAGCACGGAATTTACTAAAATTAAAGAAATGCAGCATGACACATCAAACACATGATCACGCTAATAAAAAGAAACTATGTGTTGATGTTAAAAAAATCTTGAGCGCTAACAATTGACACCGTAGGTAATTACTGAAGAGTTGTAACAATTAACTCTATAACTTTTGGAATACTTATGGAAACTGCACACAAAGGGACTCGCGGGCACTGTGGCACGGCCCTCTCGCCCCTCGGCCCTGCATGTGTGTGGCTGCAGCGTTGCACCTAACCCAGCTGTAACACCCGTGTTTTTGCATCATTTTAAAAATCACTAAAAATTTGAACTTTTCAAATTACAACTAAAACTTGAGTTATTTTCCGCCAAACCAAAACCCCGTTTTGAAAACCCTGCATTTCAAACTCCCACCATCTAGAGAATAGGAAATCTTGCTTGTTGCTTGTCAAGCTTTATGGTCGCAAAAGGATGCAAGGTAAGTTACGGATTTTAATTATGGAAGTCTTGCATGAGAATGATTTACAAACTTTCTCTGGGAATAAAATATCAAAAAACACGTGTGTACCAAATATATACGTGAATATTTTTATGAGCACAATAAATAATTATTCTCGACGATAAAAGTCACGGGAATATAAAGGTGCTTGTGAAAATATTTATGGAATATGTGTCACACATGAAATAATAAGAAAGGGAAGAAAATGTGTGTACACATATACATATTTAATTGTATGAACACCTTGAATGAATATTCTCATAAATAAAAGTTTAGGAGAATATAAGTTCAAGAGCTTAGGCACAACAAATACAATAAATATATATATGCATTTACACACATCAAATAATAGAGAGAAGAGAATGGAGAAAGAATAAAAGGAAGAAGAAAATAGAGAAGAGAAGAGAATGAGAAAGAGCTCTCGGGCTCACTCTTCCCCCCTCTCCCTCTTTAGGCCCGGCCCGGCCAAGCCCTCCTCTTCCCTCCTTTCTCTACCTACCGCGAGGCATTAAGCGGTTTAGTCGCGGCCCAACTCGACGAGCCCGGCTCCACGAGCCCAACGACCAAGCGCCAGCGAGCCCGACTCATCCCTCTCCTTCTCCGCCCGGCGGACCCCGCCGGCGCGCCGTCGTCTTCTTCTTCTTCCTTCCGGCCCCGGTGGCGACCTGGCGAACCACAGCCCGCCTTACGTCGCCCGGGGAGGAGATGACCTCGGCCGCGCCGGCCTCATCGACCGTGCGGCGCCGTTATCGGCGTCGTCATCTACCTCGCACCCACACGCCGGAGCGAAGGTAAGCGCACACGCAGTGAAAGGGGACCCGCCCGGCGCGAACATCGGCGACCTCGATGTGGCGCGACGTCGGGCGGCTCGCCCGGGCCGCACCGCGGGCGAGCCCGCGCGGCACGGCGCTTCACAACCGTCCACCCGCCGCGAGGACGCGAGTCAAAGGCCCGCGAGAGATGCCGCGGATCAATGTCGGCGATGTCGCCATGCGGGCGGCAACCGCCGGTGTAGCGACATGACTTCGGCGGCGGCGAGCTCAACGGCTTTCGGCGCGCGAGGGCGGCGTTGCGGCCTTGTTGGACTCAGGCTGGAGTCCCGAGCCTTGTGGCGCGGTCGGAGAAAGATCATGAGCACGGGGAAAATCTCTCCCCGGCGAGCTCCCCGTGGGCACGGCTATAAATAGCCTCCTCAGGGCCCGATCAACCCCGCGCCACAGCTCACAAGCTCCGCCCCCGGGCAGAACGCACCATGCTCCTCCTCGGTTCCCTCTCCCTCTCTCCTCCTTCGCGGAATCCGCATACCCCCAAATCGAAATCCGCCGCCGCCAGGAGGGGAAGAAGTCCGCGCTCCGCCGCCTACAAGGTCGTCGTCGGTCGATTGGACATGTGGTACGCATCACACGCTCCTCCTTCATTTCCCCTAATCGTCGGCTCGTATTGGCCTTGTAGTGCCCGGCTGCCGGAGCGCCGCCACCGACCGCCAAAGTCATGCGCCGCCGTCGTGGGGGAAGCTCCCTTCGACTTTCTCCTACTACCCGCCAACGGGTCGGGGAGGCGAAGGGAACCCACACGCCCGCCGGCGCGAAGCGGCTACCCTGCCCGGATTCCGAAGCCGGCGGAGCGCGCCGCCGTCACGAGGGCAGGCGGCGGTGGACACCGGCGGCCCGTTCCACAACGAACCCGTCGACGAGCCAATAAGAAGGCGACACATCGCCCTCCCGTTTCTCCGTTCGACGCCGTCCCGTGCCACCGAGGCTTATGTATTGCACGTGGCGCTGATGTGGCAGCCACCCCGGCGTCCACGTGGACCCACGTGGCACCCACGTGTAGATAGGCATTTCTGTGTACACTTAGGTAATTTCTAGGGCCACCGGAAGTTGTACAGGGATATTAAAAGTATACTTTCCCGTGTCGAAAAAATTCCCGAAAAATTTGTAAATTCATTATTTGATTTATAGAATTTTATCATGTAATTAGTTCCAATATTATTACATGATAAAATTATAATATAATATTACCCTAATGATTTAATTAGGGATTAATATTATAAAATCCATATCTCATGCATACTAACTCCGTTTTCGCGTGAAACGACTTCCATAATTCATCTAAAATCTAGCTCTATGCATCTAACCCATTGCCACCATAATGTTCTATTTTTTGTTTGGTGTGCCATAGTTCAAGCTAGGGTTTATCGCCATTCGCAAAGTAGATTCGGCGACCCGATTAGGAGTATCCGTCCGAAAATGCGTTAGAAGACGTTCGGCGCCGTGCGATTCGTAAGAACCTCCCGGGCAAGTCCTTACCCCCCTTAATCATGACCTTAATATGATAATAAATGATGACATAATATGACTAAGTAAGATCGATGTAACCTCGAGTAATAAAGTGAACCCTCCAACAAAAGGTGAGTGGTGATTGTCTACATGGAGGTGGACTAATCACAATCGGGGATGAATCCCGGAGAGAGATGCTCGCCTCCCTAAGGACCGGTTCATAGACCTTCTACCTAGTGAGATATTACGTACGACCACACGCCGGGGATGGGGCGGCTTGATTCCACACCCCGTTGGGTTGAGGTATAATTGGAGCCAAGGTGGCGGAGTAGGCAAACGACCTATTGGGAGCGGACATGGGGAGAGTGGCCCCATGGTCCGGTTGGCGTGGATCTTTGGCGATCTTCCACGTAAGTGTTTGGGCGCGCGATGGCGCGATGCTAGAGGCACATATTGATGATTTGAGATTGAGAGTGGTGTTGACGGTATAGGTTGGGTAATTAGGTATTACCAAAGCGCGGGTGATTTGGTATCACCATATTGTCTAGGGTGATGCGTCATCCTTGGGTGGCGTGTTATCCTTCCAACCCCCGAGAAGTCGTGGTAAAGATTATACCGATATACCTAGGAGGCATCCAAGCGGGTATCGGAATCTCGTGGGACCACCTTTGACCCGGTCGTGCGTGGGAGAAGATGGCCCCTCGTGGGGAAAAGTGTACAACCTCTGCAGAGTTAATTGAATCTATTCGAATAGCCACGTCCTTGGAATGGGCAAGTGCTAGGCGAACATCTATGATTAGATATACACTCGAGGATGACTAACTTTGTGGTGTCATGACAAATGATGATGACATGAGATAACCCGAACTAGCGAGAGCAGTTTTAGAGACTCTGCTAGGGCCCAAACCCTTAATAATTACAACCCCACGGTTGGGACTTGCTGAGTACGTTTGTACTCACCCCTCTATTTTTACGGATACCGGCACATGTGAAGGTAAGATCGACGACGAGGTAGAGGATAGCGTATCGTAGAAGTTCGAGAGGTGTTTGCTTAGGGAGGTGTTTGCTTAGGAGAAGGACGTTGAAGCCCAGATTTCATCCATGCACAAGTCTGCTTGTGGAGTGCGGGCGGTGTCATAGTTAATCCACCGCTTCTCGGTTGGCCAACTCGATATTGCAACCCGACACAGTGACCCTTCGTCGCCACTGTAAGCCCCTTTCTATCCTATATTTCTATAGCTCGGTTTGCTATTAATTACGTTTACCATTAATCGTTACTAACAAAGGCGTGTTTGTGGCGTGATCCTGGCGCAAAACACGTGTGATTAACGACCCATTAAAAGTGGGGCGTGACACCAGCCCCAAAGGCCAGCGTCAACGGGTGGAAGTTCATCAAGGATGTGTTATTTGAGTGCACTTCTGTTTGGGCAATATCTGATTAATTAATTCTCTAATCATTGTGTTGGTTTACATACTATATATATTGGTGAAAAACACATTTTTCTGATTATTATTGCAAATATATTATGAGATTGAGTAATCCTAGGGGAATGCTTAGGCAGTTCAGCATTGCCGATCACGTCACCTCAGCTACTGGCGGCAGAAAGGAATCCTGGTTAGGAAGTGAGCACTTTGTTTCCTTGTTCATCAGCTCCTGGTGATCCAGGGTGCCAGTGGGTGTTGCAATCTCAATTGTTGGTTGAGAACTCGGCAGGGGAGTCCAACCCAATAGACAGAATTTGTTGTTCTGTAAAAGCATTTTGGTTTTCCTACCTCTGGTTTGCTCACAAGGATTGTCTTGCCCTAGCAGCAACAGGATCAGGTATGCTCTCTGTAATGCCCTTTTCTATATTCTGTAATTTATTACGCCGGCCATAATAATTAGTCTATGCATTATGATTTATATTCCTATAATAGGAGTTCCTATGTTAAGAGAAAATTTCAGTTCCAGCAAATTGTAGTTATTGAAGCATGATATACCTTTGATGGAATCGACAACTACTGCAACTATTCCCGTACGAGAAGTCAAAGTCATTGAAAATGTCAAAAGATACAATAATTGCTTTAGCTTCTTTTTCTGGCCAAATCTCTGATTCAGTGTGAGTTACTGGAACTACACCTTTTGTCCCGCGTTTATGGACGTGTCTCCGTGTTTTGGTTTGGTAATGTGATGTGTGGGTCCGCATGCCAATCATTGTCCTAACTATCAATTAGATTTTATTTTCGGCAAAAAAAATGATCGATCAGAATGTGTTGGCATCGACGACTATGGGCAGTATCTTAGATGTAGCTGCTTAGATAAATGGCTAGAACATGTAAACTGCGAAAGTTGATTACTCCATTTTCATGCAGGGAGGTGATATCAGACCCTGGTCTAGAGCTATTGGACAATGAAGAGTCCAGTGAATCTGGTCGTGATGTCTGATGGTCTGTTTAATATCTTGATTTAGTTCAATGAACGATACAAGAGCTTAAATATACTTTTTATGATTACTGAAAATAGAATTCCTGATGAGAACGAGATGATTCAGAAACTGTATGTTATGGAACACCTGTTAGCCATTTATCCTGCACTCATTAGTTCACTATGCTCCATTCTTAAAGAATTTGGAATGGAAAATTCCTTACTATATGATCATGTATATGTAAATTCCAGCATTGATAGAGCATATTGTTTTGAAGGGTGCCTCTGCTTAGCTATCTATTTTGGACACGTCACAATCTCAGATAAGGTAGGTGATTTGGGGTTGGGTTGGATTAGGCAGCCAACAACACTGGGAAATAATTATGACTTGGTTTTTTTTTTGTTATTCAAGAATAAAATTTATGTGTTCTGGTGGTTGACATACCAAAGAGAATTGTGAAAGCAAGAATGATTGGATGTTTTGTGCAGTATCTTAAAGTGTAATTTAAAAAAGTTTGCCTTTTCCAATAGCGATTAGCATGAGCATGGATCAATAAAATTGCGTGTCCTGTTGCAACGCACGGGCATTTTTCCTAGTATATATTTAAGACCACATTATTTTATATAGGGAGAACTTATTACGTACACAAGGTCATATTGCAATAGAAGCTGGTGGCCTGGCGCTAAAACAGTGTTTTACCCTAAAATTTATAGTTTCACACAGAAAATATATATTATGAAAATTTAAGGTCAGTTAATAAATACATTATAGTGTATTGCCGTTTTATACAGGGAGTGAATATATATTTCGACATTATAAAAGACTAGCAAAGTGCTGTTAGCTTAGAGTCCACTAATGCAAAGTGCTGCAGCCCGGGGTGTGGTGCAGAATTTTCTTAAGTAATGACTATGTTTAGCCTAAGATAGTACATGCAAATATAGATTTAGCCCTACCTGATACCTTAAAAGTCCCTTATACTATTTTTAGCACCCCCAACACACACACACCCACCCCTTTGAGGTATTTTTAGATCCGCCACTGTGTGTGGAGTGGAAAAATTCATCTTTTGAAGCAATCTGGCATATAGGTTATGGAGATAATATATTTTACTACAACCTATAGCATGGTGAAATGTATGAATATCGACTGTCGACTAACTGTGTGGTGGAAGAACATCTTAAACGGCAATAGCTAGTTTTTTTTCTTGAATACGCACAAGTGTGCATATCTTTGTATTAGCAGAACAGAATGTATGTACGAGAAAGTCAAAACCGGCTAAACACAAAATGAAGGACCACATGAACGGTACTGTCTAGTTAAAATCAATGGAGTGGCAGATGTGTACCTCTTGTTCTCCAGATACTTTTGGATTTCACAAATTAGGTGCTTCTCCCTTATTGCAGTGCTATGAATGATCTTATACTTTTCCTGGTCAAGATCATAGAGGATGTCCTTGAAAACTTTTACCAACTCAAGATCCCGTCCCCACTGAGACAAAAGCCGCCTGAGTTATACTGCGATTTCAGGCTGTCATACACCACTGCGGCAAGTGTGGTTTTGCCCAGTCCCCTACTCCAACAATAGAAACCTTCTTGGTGATCTTCTTGTCAGGCACCTCATCATTTGGTTCGGATGGATTCAGCATAGATATGACTTGGTCCCTTGAGTTCTCAACCCCAATAAGGTGTGTCAACTCTTTGCACATAGCAGTAAGGTGAGGATCAATAGTAGACGTCACTCTAACAGGCTTGGACATAATAATCTCATCAAATTTGTACTTCTGACGTCTCTGAGCTATCTCCTCGAGATGAGTCTTCATATCTTCGATGGCACCAGCAATACTGCGGCGAGCTGTGGCCTTGCTGAACACTTTGCCCATCTTCTTCATGGCGCGCTTGAGCCGGCTCGGGTTAGTAGGATCACCACTGTCAACATGCAGGAGGTAGGTGTCGAGAACATCCTCCATGTCATAGGATGCCTCCCTGACCTCGCGCACCCATACCTTGACTTGCCCGTTGAGCCGATCCCATGGCACCTCGGCGACCTCACTGAGGAAGGCATAGATGCTCTCCAGCTCGCTTGTGGAGCCACTGCACCTGCTTCTTCACACCCTTCTGGAGCTTGTACTCGTCATGGAGCAGGTGCAGAAGCTTGGGGCCAAGGCTTCCGAGCGCTCCTGTCAGCACACTCATGCTTCTTCCCTTGCTTGGTTCAGATCTGAGTGCAGTGGATTCATAGGACTAGTCTGAGTTCAGGTTGACGCAGCAGCCATCAGGAAGTGGCCACGGCCGCCGGCCGCTGGTGGCTTTTATAAAACCTTGTGTTGTTTTCACCACGCAGCACATTGCACAAGCCTCCACCTAATACGGTTAGGTTAGGGGCTAGCTTTCGTCCTGGACGGCCGGCCCGCAAGCATCCACCAAACACAAAAATCCAGGAAAGCGTGTTCACTTTTACGTCCAGTTGCTCCTTTTAAAACAGTTGTGCTGCTTTCCTCAAAGACCATCACTACGCAGTGCACCTAACGCTAATTCTTTTACAGTTGAACACATCATTGTAGCAGTTCAACTTCCAACTTTATTTCTAGAATATACTGCATGATGAGATCGACTAAGCACCTAGCTAATGAACAAACAACAAATACGGCATCAATCTCGTGACTTGGGTATCATCCCAAACAAATGAATTATTGAACCGTGTTATTACTAGTTGCATATATAGAATTTATGAAAGCAATAACCAATAATACCTTGTGTTAATAGATGACTTCACCCATTATGGCTCGACCTTTCCTTTGCGTGCGAAGTCTGATGTTGTGCAATGTTTGCTAGTGATTCATGCTTATGTCCGCACTCGATTCCAACTGCCTCTCATTGCTTAAATGATAAAACTCAATCTGTACTGTACATCTCATCGAGCATTGCAATTTTCACATACAAAGTTTTTTTTACACTGGCGTCCGACTACTCTGTTCTGTGGCATCGGCGGTCTCCCCTTGGCAGCCATTGGAACATGCCCCGCCGAGCCAGCCGAGCATCTTTCCTGTTCTCGTGCTCGCTGATGCTCATTAGCCCGATGATAATGGCGTTCAGGTCTGTTGACCAACTGAGTTGGGAGGCCTCGGTGTTCTTGATGTCCACACGGCGCTACGGCTACGATGGGCTTGGTTGGGTAGAACTAACCACAACAGTTGCTGGGGATCCCTTCCACACAATTTGATGCCTTGGCCGAGGCCAACATGCTAGTCAATGTCGGTGACGGGGCCTCGGCGCGGATGTGGACTAACTCTTTGCTGCCGGTTGGTTCTGTTGTGCAGCTATGTGCCACAGCTCTTCGCAGCGCTGTCGGCGAGTGGGAAAAAGAGGACGGTGATGCAGGCACTGCAGCACAACACTCGGGCAGATGTTATTATGGGGCACCGACGGCGCAAGTCTTATGTCATTATCTTTGGGTCTGGCAAATGGATTGAGAGGTCGTGCTTGATCCAATGCAGGTGGTGGACAGGTTCGTTTGGAAATGGTCCCAGAATCGATTATACTCGGCCTCGTTAGAGTCTGAGCTTTCCTTAGTCGCTCTACGACCTAGCTGGGGCAAAGGAGCTGTAGCGCACCAAGACCCCATCCAGGGTGCGTTTCTTCTTTTTTGTCTTGTGTTGCATCGTCGCGTCTGGACTGGTGACGGGAGACATAGGCACGCCCTGCGCAGAACGATGGCGCTTTGTGCCCTATGCGGCGAAGAACCGTAAACGGAGCACCTATTCCTCGGGTGTGTGGTGACCAGACAACTATGGCTACTTCTGCTGTCCCGGCGGGGGCTGCACGCCTTGGAGCCTGATGGAGATCATGACATTGCAGATTGGTGGATAAACCGGAGGCGGCATCCGAGCAAGGAATCGCGCCGGCTTTCGACTCTTTCTTGCTCCAGATATCTTGGATCTTGTGGAAGCAACGCAACGCGAGGTGTTAAGGAACGAAACGGCGATGGTGACCTTTCTTGCCAGGAGGCTAGTGCAAGAAGCCAAGGTTTCGGTCCTGGCGGGCTTCAAGTCATTGGTGCCGGTGCTGTCGGTATGGTCGCAAAATGAGGTTTTCATGCAATCGTCTTAGCAAAGATCCAGTAGATATGTTGTTTCTTCCGTTTCTAGATTTTGTTTGGCTCTTTGCATGCGAGGTCGCCGGTGATAGTGGCGGCACTGGTGGCCGTCAGCGAGGTTGTGTACGACTATCTTGGAGCTTCAGCATAGGGGAGAAAGAATTGTACAGGTCCAATTTACCCCTATAACTGAATAAAATATATAAAACAGACTTGGCCCTATATATTTAGGTACTTGGCCCCACCGAATTTTGGTATTGTCCACACCTATTTAGTAGCACTAGGTACTTTCACAATGGTAACTCATAACTCTGCACCGTCCGGTCTCGTGGAATCGATGGTTCATGTTTTTTTCCAACAGTTGTAACATACATCACAAAATTTACAGATATTGTTTACGGAACTCTGGCCTTTCCCAATTCTTTTGACGGCCCTAGCCAATGTTCAGTTTCAGTAGAAGTTATGGTGAAGGTCGTGTTTCTTTTAACACCGACGAGTCTAGATCCTTTGAAATCAGTGTAGTTAGGGCTGTTTTCCTCCTCTTTTATCTTCCTCTGTAGTATGGTCTATCACAAAGTCGCCCTACCTGTTCAGGAAAAGAAAAGAAAAAGGTGAAAAATTCATTCAGCAACGGCCGAGATAGGAGAGTGGAAAACAGTATGGACTGGGTGGCCAGAAGCAGAGTCGAAAACAGAGTATTGACTGAGTAGCCAGAAGCAGAATGCAAAACAGAGTACTTATATCGGCCCAGATTAAACTATGGAATATGCTCGCTGTTTCCAATTCTGTAATTCTTGGTCAAACCCTTTAATTTTTTTACTGTTTTTAACTTGAAAATAACCACTGTGAGACCGGGAAAAACTACTACTTCATTTTCTCATATGCGTTGTATACAAGATTCGTACTTGGTCAGCAAGGCTGCCAATGGGCCTGTGGTTCTGGTCGTGGGGGCCAGCATGGCCCACGGGCCGGCCACCACATTTGTTGTAGTCCACCTGCGTGCCGCGGCTGAGCATTGGATCACACTTCCAAACTTACGGGCCTGTTTTGCAAATCGTTCCCTACCCTTGTCTCGGGGAGGCCTCTTTGTGGTTGACCACCGCTCAACAAGCAACCTGTTAATTAATTAATTAACAGGTGTTTCCCTCTTTGTGGTTGACCACCAGTCAACAGGCAGCCATGTCCAGGACTGGAGGAGACAGTGAAGAATGAATGACGCATTAGATTGATCGATTTCACTGGCCAGCCTTTATGCGATGTCTTTTTCCCTAGATCTGTTTGAGATCAACTCGTTCGGATGCAAAATCTCTGAAACTGTTCTTCTCCATTCTAAGCTTTTTCTCACCTTGTTATTGGGATCTGCATATAGCTCCATCTGATTGAAGCCAAAGCCTCTGCAAGTGAGCAATTCTTTTTTCTAGAGAGAGATTCTAGAGAAAGTGAGATAAAGTGAAGCGAAAGAGTTTTCTTTGTATAAGAATTAGGTCTATATCATATCTAAATAGAAGAGAAATCAAAAATAAGGGAAGTGGGGATTACATTGGATGAATCCTTAAGGAAGACATATCACAAAAGAAACAAAGGCTAAAGTAAGCGCTCCTTTTCTTTGGTTTGAGCAAAACAGATTCTTGTTTCACCGAGGAAAAGAGAGAAGTTCTGGATAAATTGACAATGTCAACTTGAATTAGTAAGCGCATGGATACAAGTTATCCTTGGAAGGAAAGACAATTCGAATCCGCTTTGTCTACGAATAAGGGTAGACTTCTGCATATGCAGTACATACATCGGCATTGCAAAAGGCACCATGAGGCAATGCAAACAACACAAAGCGTCCTCAAACTTATGCACAACATAAATACGTTCCAAACCTGATTAGAATGTACGAACCACAGTATGGTCGAGAAACTAGATAAATAAAAGTAATACAAACCAGGAGTTCAGATTGAAAAAGAATGTGGCAGGTTCTAAGCAGCAGCAGAGTACACTGAAATTTTGACACAGCATATTCGAATAGAATATAAATATCTCGGCCTCGGGTGAACATAAGAGGAACCGGCACAGTCGAGTGAACACTTGTGGTGATGGGCTGACGTAGTCTCTCTGGCATGCAGAAACTTGGGTCTGAAAAACAAATCTGCGAGAGGATTAAACAAGTGATGTAGGTACAAATCAAACAAAGAAGCATGCAGCACAATACATATATCAATATAGGAGACTTGAAAACAGAGTATCCACTGGTGGCTAGAAACAGAATGGGTCCCGGCACTAGGAACGATCCAGTGATTGAAAATCCAGAAAACAGAGTATCCGATGTGTAACAGATGCAATGGAAAATCAGTATCTGCTAAAATAGGTTTGGTTCTGTCAGAATTGTTAAAATACTACTCGCCTACGCGAAGCAAAATAGTGATTCACAGAACTGAGATGTCCGCGTGCATGTATTTGCATATTCCATAGAACATTCCATGTTGTCAGGACTCATAATGTTATTTGTTTGACAGTCTATAGAATGGGTGACGTATTCATGCACACCATTGGAGTTGTGCCTCCATTCAAGCAAACACTGGGATCAAAAACATTAATCTGCCAGAGGTAGTATGCTCATTAATAATTTAATTAATCTTTTGTTGATATTAATAATTTTAGAGAAATGATTATTTGCTAGATAAAGGCTTAATATTTTCATAATGAAGAACCAGCATAAAGAATACATATACCAATAAACTAGAAAACAGAGTATCGACTATTGGCCAGAACCGGAGTTGATGCAGCACACATGGTTTATAACGGATTCGACTGAAGAAAAAAAGCAATATCTGTTAAAATATGTTGGATAGTTTGACATAAAGTTAGTAGTCGCCACTGTAGAAGCAGCCATGTTTCTCAGACCACCCTACACAGCCCAGAAGTTATACATTTGCTTTGAATTCAGTCGGTTAACAGGTTTGGGAAACCTCTCAAGTCGGCAAAATTCAAATGTGCTAGGATGGTTGACTGATGACATGCACGAGAAGCGACACCATCAGATATATATGACAGATCAGATGGTGTGGAGAGAGAACGTACGTGGCGTAGTTTTCATTCAAATTCTGATCTCGTTTAAGAGCTTGAAGGGCTTAGTTTTGCCCAAATCAATTTTATGAACTGCATGCGAGGCCATCTCGTCTTCCTCGTCTTGTGTGGACACCATCTCATTCTTTCGATCAAAAATTCAAAGTAAACCAATAACTAATTAGGGGACATAATTCTAACAAGACATAAATAAATAAAGAAATAATCACTTGACTGGAACTAGTAGTACAAAATATTCTTCATACCTCATTAAATGTAACCGTGTCAAGCGTCGGGTGGTTGGGATGGACCTTACATGTGCTTCTCAGTGCAGCCAATGCAGCATCCACCTCCTCGGCAGACACGGCGTAACAGTCGATATTCACTTTTACTTCACGAATAGATGGCAGATACTCCAGGCCAATATTGTTGCAGTAATCGTTTTTATCCTTCATGGCCCTCAAAGGGACTTTAAAACAAAGCACTTCGAGATTTGGCCACATGGTAGAGGGTACATTTTTGCTGCAGTTGCTTTTCCTGCAGCCAAAGGGAAGAGCACCTTCTATGTTCCATATATGCAACCAAGTGCAAGAGTCCTCTTTGTGTTGCTGCTGAATCTGGACCATTAGATTGACCTTGAAGTACCTCAGCTTCTGGAAGCAACCATTGCTGCCGGCATTATTAATAATACTTGCTGTTACTGTGGAACTTATATTCAGATGGAGATGACTGAGCGCAGGAAACCTTGCAAGGTTTTTCAAGTCGTGCTCATCCATAGTGTTTACGCTAAGTGACAAGTAGGACAGGTTAGGAAGACACGAGCGATTGATGCATGACGGTGTTGGTAAATGTTATCCTACAGAATTATTTATAATTTGTATAGTCTGCAAGCGAACAGATACGGTGAGCATTTCACCCGAGAGAGGGTTTTAAATATCGAATCCACAGGGAGGATGGTATAAGGATCATTGAGGCATTTAACTAATCCCTGAGCGGCAATCAAGGACGGGAAAGGATCAAGAGATAAGAAGATTCCTAGGGTTCTCTAGTTCTTATTATCGCAAGCTATGTTGATATTGTTCTTAAAGGGACAAACTCAAAGGAAAGTAAGGGCGAAACTTACTATTCCCCAAAGAAAATTGTCCCACGTGTCCTATCGGACGGGAGGTGGAATCCAAAGGAATCAATGGTAATTTTTTACCACGAACTACCACCATCCGGACAGTAGGGTGCATTCATAAGTAACTACCGATCTTACCTTTCGGCGAAGGTTCAATGTTTTAAGTCCTTTGAACAAGACTTCTTACCTTACTCACTCCTCAAGTATATCATCTGATCTTGGTGACTACGTCTCCCCGAGACAATGATCTCTAAGGATGGTATCACCCATGTTGCTTGCATGTCCCATGATTTGAAGTGAAGCTTTAACAAAGGGAAGCGAGCAACATCTTGTTTAATGTGCATGCTTTGTGGGTCGGGACATTTCCTTGTAGAGTTTTGGGAGAGTGAGATACTCCTTCACGTTGTGCTTTCGAGTATGTCCCGTTTGCAAAGACAAAGTAGAGATCAAGTGCATGGGCCCCGTTGGTGGGAAAACACCAACGAACCAAAAACTTTATTCATTCTTCTCTATCCTTAGGCACATTAAACAAGGCAGAGTTGATGTTTAACTTTTTTTCATTCATTTATGATGAGGGTGATAAAATCAAGAAATTAAGCATCAATGGTTTAATGATTGTAACTAACTTCGAAACAAGATGAGCAACAATTTAATTTATATTGGGGACTATGGGATCGGGAGAGTGATGATTAGGAACAAAGAACTAAACATGTGAAGCTAAACAGGGATGGATAAGGTTAACTTTAACATGTTTGATTCTTTATTTATGAGCATGCCATAATTAGGAAAAAGCTTAGTGGATGATAACTTACCTCAAGATGTTACCTTTTATTAGAGTGTGACAAAGACCTTAACAACTTGTGGAAGTTATTACCTTTTTGCTTGGAGCTTTCCTCATTAGCCTTACGTATATCTTGCTCCTAACTTGTCTCCTTTATTGCATCATCCTTCTTTTCTTGTTCTTTAAATAGTGCTAGGACCTTTTTGTTTCTCTCATGGTTTTATTCCTGCATCGTTAATGAACAACACATACCCGAAGGAATATACAAGTAGTAATGAAGCTAGTGTTGTTGCAGGAATAAAAGTCTCTTTCTATGCTACAGAAAAGTTTGTTTAAAGATTTTAGCATAGATCTTTTGTATCATCTTTTAGTATTCACTTTGCTTTTCTAAAGGAATGATTTTATAAAACCTTAAGTTTGATTTTCGTGCATCAAAATCATTCGATCTTGTAGAAAAGAGCAATAGAGAATAGAGAGATTGCAAACCAGCATGTGGAGTGATGGGAGTATATGAGGAAGAAGAGCACAGTTGGAATATTCTTAGTAGAGTTGGTCTTCTTCTTCCTTGTGCCACTCACTCTTTCATCCTTGAGCAAGTGCTTTTTGTTTATAGACTCGCGTTTATGGCACTCCTCTTCTTTCTCTTGCTTCCTTTCTAATATAGTGGTTTAGTTTGCGGGTTCATTTCACTCTATGAATAGACTTAGCATAATCCTTTCACGCAAGATGTTAATGGAAACATACCCGGGGAATACAACATGGTTGTTACCCAAGTTTTATATGATCCAATCTATGCTAATGAAAAGATGATTCTTTAATTACTTTTAGCACAGATTTTAATTATCATATATCTTATATATAATTTTTGTTTGCTGCTGCATTCTAGCATAAGGATCAAGGCAAAGCTGAATTGTGGCAAAAGACTGAGTGAATGATTTGAGACTTACAGTTCTTCCATTAATGATGAATGAACCGTGTCTTTTGCACAAGGTTTGGAGTTCATCATATGCCTTGGCTTATCTCGATCTGAGTTCATATCTTGACCTTCCCCAATTGTATTTGAGAGTTCTCTGCATGGGTTAGTCAACAAAAATATTCCAACATCTACTACAACATACTATTGATTCAAAAAAAATCAACCTAGACACCACGTCTAATTTGATTTAGGAAGGCATTTTAACCTAAGCACCACGCTTAATTTAAAAACCTTTAGAAGTAAAATCAACACACCCTCAGTTCAAAAAATCAAACTAGACACCTTGTCTAATTTAATTCAGAAAAACAACTTAAACTAAGCACCATGCCTAATTTAAAGAAGGTGTATGAAAATACATCAAAACCAAATCATATAATATAGTAGATAATGGTAACATGAAAACTTTTAAAGAGATTTATTCAAACGAGAGATGAAATAGTGTAGTACTTGAGCATGTCTTAAAGGTAGCAACAACTAAGGTAAGGTAGCAACATGGCAAGAATTATATGCGTGATTTGATGTTGCTCAATAATTGGTTAGACATACCTTTATATTGTCATCCTTCGTTCTCTTTGTTCTTGAACTGTAATGGTTAGTAACAAAAATACCCGAAGGAATATTCACAATTTATATTTCTATGCTCACTACACAAGGGGTGTTATAGCAAAAGATCTATACTTATATTCCCCCTAGGGTGCTTGTTTTTAGGATAAAAAGCTCGTCTTTGGGAAACCTTTAAAGATGATTCAAGACGATGAAGGGGTTTTCCCTTAAATCACCAACCTCAACTATCAAGCCAATAAGATCAACAACCACCCTTTCTAAAACATTATGAATAATTATCTCAAGGGGGTTGAGATCTTGTAAGTGGCAAGATTAGAGATGGTAATTAATTCAAGAGTTTGCTCACATGGGCAAGGATTGAATAGAATATTTAGGATGTAACTCCTATGCTCATGGATGTTCTCCAGCTATGGATAATGCACTTTCTGGTCTTCCTTGGATCCTTCATGATGTCTATAATTGGGCTTTCTAAGATCGTAGGTAGACTCATTAAAAAGAACACTAGAGGATTCATTGGGGTCAAGGATGAGGTTGAAAATGTGTTTGGATAAGTTATCTAATATGGAATAGAAAGAGACATAAATAGATTCTAGATGGCTTTGCTCTCCTTCTATGGCATCATTAGATATGCCATCCCCCTGGCTCCCAATGTCCTTTGTAAGAATAAAGATGCTTTCTAAGAGATTCTTCTCCTTAAGAGGATGTGGTTTATAGGCACCTAAAGGTCTCTGTGAAGCTAGAAGTTTGTCTCCCAAAATCATCACCATAAAAAATTCAAGGGTAGAATCACTTCTTCCCTTGGAGGTATTTAGAATATTGATGAATTAGGATTGGTAGCTATATCAAGAGATTGGATTGATTATGATCCGGCTATTAAAAACTTCTTCTATGGTCTAGAGGATGTTTCCTTCTCTTCCTTTGGGTGTTTATGAAAGAATTCTAAGAAAGAGATCATTCCCGAGTTTGTCAAGGACAAACCTTGCTTAGAAAAAGGAAAGAAAAGTTCCTCCGTAAAAATGCATGATGGTCATGCCAACAACTTTTCTAGGATGAGGTCCCAAATACATTATCCTTTGTAAAGGATAGGATTTGGCCCGAGGTTAACTTCGAGAATTCCCTCCTATAATAGGTTGTTTCATGATCATTTAGATCAACCTTAGACACAGCTCATGGCCAAGTGATAGGATATGTTTTAAAGATTCTAGTGGCCTGAACTTGTGCTTATGGGTGCAGCATAAAGATAGGTGTGGAATCCGAGGATCCCAAAAAGATATAAAATAGAAAATAAAATATAAAAAGAAAAACTAAACTAAGATATGGTACAAGATTAGTTATGCTCATGTTTTCTCAAAGAACCATTCCTCCCCGACAACGGCGCAAAAATGCTTGTTGGTAAATGTTATCCTACAGAATTATTTATAATTTGTATAGTCTGCAAGCGAGCAGTCACGGTGAGCATTTCACCCGAGAGGGGGTTTTAAATATCGAATCCACGGGGAGGATGGTATAAGGATCATTGAGGCATTTAACTAATCCCCTCGAGCGGCAATCAAGGACGGGGAAAGGATCAAGAGATAAGAAGATTCCTATGGTTCTCTAGTTCTTATTATCGCAAGCTATGTTGATATTGTTCTTAAAGGGACAAACTCAAAGGAAAGTAAGGGCGAAACTTACTATTCCCCAAAGAAAAATTGTCCTACGTGTCCTATCGACGGGAGGTGGAATCCAAAGGAATCAATGGTACTGTTACTACCACGAACTACCACCATCCCGGACAAAGGGGTGCATTCATAAGTAACTTTGATCTAGGCACCACGCCTACACCTAAGTAAACCCCTCTAATCTATAGATTCCCACAGTTAAAGTACTCAAAGAGTTATGAACATTAAGAATAATACTAACACTGAAGATAATATGATACTCAAATAAGAAGTTGATCCACCACGAAGTCTCGGGATCAAGCGCCATAGGCTCTTGATCCCAGAGGTACAAGCATAGAGGAGTCACCGACATGTCCGGTGCTTCCCCTTCTTCTCCTCCACTCACCCTTTTGCTCTCAAGAATAGATCTAGAACTATTAGGTTCATTGATCTAATCTCTCAACTTGATATTCACTCATGATTAGATCTAGTCTAATCTAGTTCTAATGATATATCTAATTAAGCTCTAATTACATGTCTAATTCTACTTCACTAATCCCTTAGAGAGACAGATCCATTCAAGGGATCCCTCTACAACTAAGAGTTAATGAGATAGAATGAGATAGTAATGAATTAGGGTTTCACCACGAGGCGGGGGTCTTCTTATATAGGCCTTGGCGATGAACGTGAACCCTTGGATCAAACCGACCTTGGCAACGGTGTAGATACAACCTCAAGGTCGGTGGTAAACCGCCATAGAAAGGAGAGGATGACATATGGGTCCCACCTAGCGGCCGGCCATATTGGCTCTCCGGCGCCCGTCCGTGAGTGTTACGGACTCCCCTGTTCCTTCTGGTGTCCTCTGGTACTTTCTAGAATGTTTTAGTCCACTTTTCGGGATGAATTACTTCACGGCCAAGTCTTGTCATCATATGTCTTGTATATTCCGGAACTTTCTCCATTATTCTCTGCATTTATCTGTTAAGTCCCTAAAAATATATAAATCACCAAAACTCATGGAATTATGTTAGTTTAAACCCCTAGACTTATGTTGATATTCATTTTAAGCCCTTATGCAAGTTTAATTGACTAGTAATTTTATGCTATAACAGGTGTCAACAAGCTCCCCAAGCTTACCTCTTGCTAGTCTCTTAGCAAGACACACAAAAATATTATAAACTACTTACTTGGATCGGGAGTTCTTTGCAACGCTATCACACCTTTAAAATACACATGCTTTCAAACAAAATTTCTCTCCGGATAAAGATAAACTTTTTCAAACTTTAATTAATTACCTCTTACCTTTTGGAACTTTATATCTTTTTCAATCTTGGGTAATTGAAAGATAGAACAGTCAAGTCAAGTACTAAATCTCAAACTCTTTTGATCAACTGTCCTTTTCCTCGAGTTTTTACGATTTTCAAAATAAAACTCAAAAGTTCCTCAAGATGACTTTCTCTCTCATTTGTGGTATTTGTGGATCCTTTCTTAGGGGCAATAATATAATGTTGCCTTACTCTCATAATATGTAACATTTTTACTAAGGCAATAACATACTATGCCTTCTTCTCTCTCACCTAATATCTAAGGCTTATATATGTGGAGCTCATAGGTAGGAGAAAATAATTAATTTTCTTACTAAGCATATATTGTAAGCTCAAACAATGGATCCAAAGATACAAGTCACACTGATCAAGTGGTACATGTGTATGGTGGATAGAATATAAGTATGGAATGTAGTAGAATAGATAAGGGAATCTTACTTTTGCTCCTTTTTGGAATCTTCTCTCTTTTTAAATTTTTGTAGAGAACCTGGGTTGTATCTCTTTCTTTTCTTTTTCTTCTCTTCTTTTTTTTTTAAATCAAGAGAGGTGGACTCTGCTGGCCCTCGGACTTGTGTCCATTATTTCCTCTCTTATAAAGATGTGGGTTCTACTGACCCTCGGACACTTGTCCATTATTCATCTTTATTAGAGATGTGGGCTCTACTAAGCCCTCGAACACTTGTTCATTTTTCATCTCTTTTTTTTTAGGGAGGTAGGCTCTACTCGCCCGTAGGACTTTTGTCCATTTTTCATCTCCCCTTTTTTTTTTAAAGATACACAACCCAGATCTCTTTTTTTTGCAATAATTTTTGAGAGGTATAAATGATGGAGCTCTTGTAAGATATTGGCTAGCAATGAATGGGTGGATGGGTATATATAAATATTTTTGGTTGCTCTCTCCTAGAATAGGAGTAGAACATTTTTGTTGGCTAGAGTGAATGGATGATAGTGAAATGAAGTAAGTGGAATGAATAGAGTGTATATGATCAGCATGATAAGTTTCTAAGGGTCGACAAAGATTGAACAAACTCAATGCAAAACAAGCAACCTATATATATATATATATATATATATATATATATATATATATATATATATATATATATATATATATTTCAAAAAGGTTGTCCTATTCTAAGTAGCATGTATATATGGTCGTGGTAGGAGGTTCACACTCTTGTCACACAGAACTTATCATGTGCATTTTCAATTTTCGAAATATAAATCTCCGAAATCTAGTGTCACTAGGGTAAGATCAAATAGTAGCTCAGACTATCATATATCATATCCGTCAATTATCTAGACTTTAGAGCAAGCATTTGCAACCCATATGTTTCATATTTCGAGTAAATACTAATTTTGCAAATGGAGCTCGAGAGAAATTAAGCTTGAAAAGCTAGGTACTAGAAAAGTAATTACAAATGAGCAACTATTCATCATCTCCATGCATGAGATTTATCTTTAGAGATCATTTTATGTTGGTGGAAAAGAAAACTTCTTGCACACTCCTATTCATTTATTTATTTATTTATTTATTTATACTCATACTTTAAAGATCACATTCTACTAAAGATTCTTTAAACAACATTATGAACTATACTCTTAGCAAACTAAGCAAACCAAAATATTAGCTAATAATAATATAAATATAGTAGTAGAAATACTTATCGTGATAACCGGGGTGCTCTCCCCAAGCCGGATTGAAGTGTCGGGTTTGTTGATGTGGAAGTTGAGGTAGATAGTGATGATGAAGTCACTTATCATGTCTCTTCTCCCTTTAAATCCTCGCTGAACTCAAATAGACAACAAAGCTAGTGGAACTTGATTAAGCGTTAGTGGTTTGCCGCATAAGCTTCATATGTCCAAAGATTTAAAAAATGAATCATGATTATTCTATGTAAAACTTCAGCAAGATTTCTTTCCTAAATATTTTTGGGATTTTATAAATTTATATGCATGCAAAGAACTATAATGCGAATGCAACTAGATGAATGCATAATTATTTTTATGCCACCACAGTAGATACCTTTATGGGTTGTTACATGCCACAAAATTATTCACATGGGGCTTGAGATTTTTTTTTTTAATGCGGTGCTAATGCATAAATGTAAATATGCTAAAGGAAAAATGATTATGCAATGCAAGGAAATAAATATGCTAATGCAAGATGCAAAAAGATAAATATGATATGTAATTTGAGATGCAATGCTAATAATTAAATATGGATAACTACCGATCTTACCTTTCGGCGAAGGTTCAATGTTTTAAGTCCTTTGAACAAGACTTCTTACCTTACTCACTCCTCAAGTATATCATCTGATCTTGGTGACTACGTCTCCTGAGACAATGATCTCTAAGGATGGTATCACCCATGTTGCTTGCATGTCCCATGATTTGAAGTGAAGCTTTAACAGTGGAAGCGAGCAACATCTTGTTTAGTGTGCATGCTTTGTGGGTCAGGACATTTCCTTGTAGAGTTTTGGGAGAGTGAGATACTCCTTCACGTTGTGCTCGGTATGTCCTGTTTGCAAAGACAAAGTAGAGATCAAGTGCATGGGCCCCGTTGGTGGGAAAACACCAAATGTAACCAAAACTTTATTCATTCTTCTCTATCCTTAGGCACATTAAACAAGGCAGAGTTGATGTTTAACTTTTTTTCATTCATTTATGATGAGGGTGATAAAATCAAGAAATTAAGCATCAATGGTTTAATGATTGTAACTAACTTCCGAACAAGATGAGCAACAATTTAATTTATATTGGGGACTATGGGATCGGGAGAGTGATGATTAGGAACAAAGAACTAAACATGTGAAGCTAAACAGGATGGATAAGGTTAACTTTAACATGTTTGATTCTTTATTTATGAGCATGCCATAATTAGGAAAAAGCTTAGTGGATGATAACTTACCTCAAGATGTTACCTTTTATTAGAGTGTGACAAAGACTTTGTAACAACTTGTGGAAGTTATTACCTTTGCTTGGAGCTTTCCTCATTAGCCTTCTGTATATCTTGCTCCTAACTTGTCTCCTTTATTGCATCATCCTTCTTTTCTTGTTCTTTAAATAGTGCTAGGACCTTTTTGTTTCTCTCATGGTTTTATTCCTCGCATCGTTAATGAACAACACATACCCGAAAGGAATATACAAGTAGTAATGAAGCTAGTGTTGTTGCAGAATAAAAGTCTCTTTCTATGCTACAGAAAAAGTTTGTTTAAAGATTTTTAGCATAGATCTTTTGTATCATCTTTTAGTATTCACTTTGCTTTTCTAAAGGAATGATTTTATAAAACCTTAAGTTTGATTTTCGTGCATCAAAATCATTCGATCTTGTAGAAAAGAGCAATAGAGAATAGAGAGATTGCAAACCAAAGATGTGGAGTGATGGGAGTATATGAGGAAGAAGAGCACAGTTGGAATATTCTTAGTAGAGTTGGTCTTCTTCTTCCTTGTGCCACTCACTCTTTCATCCTTGAGCAAGTGCTTTTTGTTTATAGACTCGTTTATGGCACTCCTCTTCTTTCTCTTGCTTCCTTTCTAATATAGTGGTTTAGTTTGCGTGGTTCATTTCACTCTATGAATAGACTTAGCATAATCCTTTCCTGCAAGATGTTAATGGAAACATACCCGAGGGAATACAACATGGTTGTTACCCAAGTTTTATATGATCCAATCTATGCTAATGAAAAGATGATTCTTTAATTACTCTTAGCACAGATTTTAATTATCATATATCTTATATATAATTTTTTGTTTGCTGCTGCATTCTAGCATAAGGATCAAGGCAAAGCTGAATTGTGGCAAAAGACTGAGTGAATGATTTGAGACTTACAGTTCTTCCATTAATGATGAATGAACCGTGTCTTTTGCACAAGGTTTGGAGTTCATCATATGCCTTGGCTTATCTCTCGATCCGAGTTCATATCTTGACCTTCCCCAATTGTATTTGAGAGTTCTCTCGCATGGGTTAGTCCAACAAAAATATTCCAACATCTACTACAACATACTATTGATTCAAAAATCAACCTAGACACCACGTCTAATTTGATTTAGGAAGGCATTTTAACCTAAGCACCACGCTTAATTTAAAAACCTTTAGAAGTAAAATCAACACACCCTCGGTTCAAAAATCAAACTAGACACCTTGTCTAATTTAATTCAGAAAAACAACTTAAACTAAGCACCATGCCTAATTTAAAGAAGGTGTATGAAAATACATCAAAACCAAATCATATAATATAGTAGATAATGGTAACATGAAAACTTTTAAAGAGATTTATTCAAACAGAGATGAAATAGTGTAGTACTTGAGCATGTCTTAAAGGTAGCAACAACTAAGGTAAGGTAGCAACATGGCAAGAATTATATGCGTGATTTGATGTTGCTCAATAATTGGTTAGACATACCTTTATATTGTCATCCTTCGTTCTCTTTGTTCTTGAATTGTAATGGTTAGTAACAAAAATACCCAAGGAATATTCACAATTTATATTTCTATGCTCACTACACAAGGGGGTGTTATAGCAAAAGATCTATACTTATATTCCCCCCTAGGGTGCTTGTTTTAGGATAAAAAGCTCGTCTTTGGGAAACCTTTAAAGATGATTCAAGACGATGAAGGGGTTTTCCCTTAAATCACCAACCTCAACTATCAAGCCAATAAGATCAACAACCACCCTTTCTAAAACATTATGAATAATTATCTCAAGGGGGTTGAGATCTTGTAAGTGGCAAGATTAGAGATGGTAATTAATTCAAGAGTTTGCTCACATGGGCAAGGATTGAATAGAATATTTAGGATGTAACTCCTATGCTCATGGATGTTCTCCAGCTATGGATAATGCACTTTCTGGTCTTCCTTGGATCCTTCATGATGTCTATAATTGGGCTTTCTAAGATCGTAGGTAGACTCATTAAAAAGAACACTAGAGGATTCATTGGGGTCAAGGATGAGGTTGAAAATGTGTTTGGATAAGTTATCTAATATGGAATAGAAAGAGACATAAATAGATTCTAGATGGCTTTGCTCTCCTTCTATGGCATCATTAGATATGCCATCCCTGGGCTCCCAACGTCCTTTGTAAGAATAAAGATGCTTTCTAAGAGATTCTTCTCCTTAAGAGGATGTGGTTTATAGGCACCTAAAGGTCTCCCCGTGAAGCTAGAAGTTTGTCTCCCAAAATCATCACCATAAAAAAATTCAAGGGTAGAATCACTTCTTCCCTTGGAGGTATTTAGAATATTGATGAATTAGGATTGGTAGCTATATCAAGAGATTGGATTGATTATGATCTGGCTATTAAAAACTTCTTCTATGGTCTAGAGGATGTTTCCTTCTCTTCCTTTGGGTGTTTATGAAAGAATTCTAAGAAAGAGATCATTCCTCATTGAGTTTGTCAAGGACAAACCTTGCTTAGAAAAGGAAAGAAAAGTTCCTCCGTAAAATCGCATGATGGTCATGCCAACAACTTTTCTAGGATGAGGTCCCAAATACATTATCCTTTGTAAAGGATAGGATTTGGCCCGAGGTTAACTTCAGAAATTCCTCCTATAATAGGTTGTTTCATGATCATTTAGATCAACCTTAGACACAGCTCATGGCCAAGTGATAGGATATGTTTTAAAGATTCTAGTGGCCTGAACTTGTGCTTATGGGTGCAAAACATAAAGATAGGTGTGGAATCCGAGGGATCCCAAAAAGATATAAAATAGAAAATAAAATATAAAAAAAAAACTAAACTAAGATATGGTACAAGATTAGTTATGCTCATGTTTTCTCGGCAACCATTCCTCCCCCCAACAACGGCGTCAAAAAATGCTTGTTGGTAAATGTTATCCTACAGAATTATTTATAATTTGTATAGTCTCGCAAGTTTAACAGATCACGGTGAGCATTTCACCCGAGAGAGGGTTTTAAATATCGAATCCACAGGGGAGGATGGTATAAGGATCATTGAGGCATTTAACTAATCCCCCAGCCGGCAATCAAGGACGGGAAAGGATCAAGAGATAAGAAGATTCCTATGGTTCTCTAGTTCTTATTATCGCAAGCTATGTTGATATTGTTCTTAAAGGGACAAACTCAAAGGAAAGTAAGGGCGAAACTTACTATTCCCCCAGCAAAATTGTCCTATGTGTCCTATCTGACGGGAGGTGGAATCCAAAGGAATCAATGGTACTGTTACTACCACGAACTACCACCATCCGGACAGTAGGGTGCATTCATAAGTAACTTTGATCTAGGCACCACGCCTACACCTAAGTAAACCCCTCTAATCTATAGATTCCCACAGTTAAAGTACTCAAAGAGTTATGAACATTAAGAATAATACTAACACTTGAAGATAATATGATACTTACTCAAATAAGAAGTTGATCCACCACGAAGTCTCGGGATCAAAGCGCCATAGGCTCTTGATCCCGGAGGTACAAGCATAGAGGAGTCACCGGCATGTCCGGTGCTTCCCCTTCTTCTCCTCCACTCACCCTTTTGCTCTCAAGAATAGATCTAGAACTATTAGGTTCATTGATCTAATCTCTCAACTTGATATTCACTCATGATTAGATCTAGTCTAATCTAGTTCTAATGATATGTCTAATTAAGCTCTAATTACATGTCTAATTCTACTTCACTAATCCCTTAGAGAGACAGATCCATTCAAGGGATCCCTCTACAACTAAGAGTTAATGAGATAGAATGAGATAGTAATGAATTAGGGTTTCACCACAGGCGGGGGTCTTCTTATATAGGCCTTGGCGATGAACGTGAACCCTTGGATCAAACCGACCTTGGCAACGGTGTAGATACAACCTCAAGGTCGGTGGTAAACCGCCATAGAAAGGAGAGGATGACATATGGGTCCCACCTGGCGGCCGGCCATATTGGCTCTGGCGGCCGCCAGGGTCCAGAGTGTTCTGGACTCCCTGTTCCTTCTGGTGTCCTCTGGTACTTTCTAGAATGTTTTAGTCCACTTTTCGGGATGAATTACTTCACGGCCAAGTCTTGTCATCATATGTCTTGTATATTCTGGAACTTTCTCCATTATTCTCTGCATTTATCCATTAAGTCCCTAAAAATATATAAATCACCAAAACTCATAGAATTATGTTAGTTTAAACCCCTAGACTTATGTTGATATTCATTTTAAGCCCTTATGCAAGTTTAATTGACTAGTAATTTTATGCTATAACAGTGTCAACAGACGGCATCTCGAAGAATCTAATGAACATGTTCAAATGCTTGAGAGATCATGGAAGAACAAAGCCCCTTCTTCCCACGTAGCCGTGTCGACATCTCGAATGCTCAATGCCCATATATATCTTTTGGATCTTTTGCGGCTTGCTTAGAGAGAGCACGAAATCTCTCGGCATGCTATTGTCCATGCTACTTGTACTAACAATGCTTAGCACCCTTAGTTCTCCCAGGCTTCCTAGGTCCTTTACAAACATCTTTGGGTGGCCAGCTATTCTTAGCTGCTCCAGGGATGTGCGCTTTCCAATACCATCGGGTACATCATTTCTAGCAAGTAGGCATAGCAGCTGTGTTGGTACGATGATGCTTGTTGGAAAGGTTCCATAAAGAACAAGTGTCTGGAGTAACTGTAGATTGAGTAACTTTAGATTCATTATCTGTTTTGAGCGGCCACCTTGTATCCCAAGATACCTCAAGTGAAGCAGATCACCAAGATGCTCAAGATGGCAACCTTCCTTGAATCTGCATTGTCTTAAATCAAGCACGCGTAGAAGCCTAAAAGCTGGGAAAGTACACCCGATTATTCTTAATATCAAAGCCGAATGCGATATATGACCTCACTTTCGGCATCTTAATGACTTCACCTTCGAACTAACATGCTCGGCAGCTTTGTTGTGGAGGGCAAACCGACGAACATTGCTTGGTCCAGATATTAATTCAGCATTGCCATCTAGTATAACAACAAAGTTTTCATCATTTGAAAACTTGCGCAACATGTCAAGAACAATGTCATGAATACGACAAGCTAACACATTACCATCATACTCATCCTCAAATATTGCTTGGATCATGCTTCTGTTAATGAGATCACTGAAGTATCTTTCTCCAACCTCAAATAATCTTTCTCCTTGTTTTTCATGGACAAATCCTTCAGCTATCCACTTCCATATCAATGTATCCTTGTCTATGTGGTAATCTTATGGGTAGGTACTTAGATACAATAAGCATGCCTGCAAATGTGAAGGCATATCATAGTAGCTGAATGAAAGTATTTTCATAGTAGCTTCTACATCCCTGTTATCTTTATGCCTGAAACCAATAGAGTTGTACACCTCAGGCCATTCTTCCTTTGGTTTACCCGCCAACAAGCTAGCCACTGTGATTATTGCTAATGGTATACCAGCACATCTCTTTATGATTTTATCAGATACATCGTCTGGTTTGTTATCAGGATATTGTCCATCTGCACCAAATAACCTTGTATAGAATAACTTCTTGGAGTTTTCATGAGAGAGTGGTTTTGGCTTGTACACCTCACCGGCTTCTTGAGCAACATCAAATTTACGAGTAGTTGTGATTACTTTACTTCCACAACAATTCTCGATAACCGCCAATTTGATTGTTTCGTTTGTCTCTATATCCCATACATCATCAACAACAATAAAATACCTATCCGCATGAATTTGGAAGAAACATGGGTTAATAATGATTCGGGAGCTTTTATAGAATGAAGAAATTTTATTTGTTAACATTGAAAAAAAGTCACAATAGAAGACAAACGCATTATGTCAAACTAGTAACTATGTAGAGACATTTAGATAATTTGCATATATTATGGCCGTTCGGGCGATGTGGGCGATCGCCCCCGACGCCGGGCGATCCTCCCGTCGCCCCTACCGGCCAGCCATGACCGCCGCCACCACCACCCCAATTCACCTCCCCTCTACTCCTTGACGTGATCTCCTCCGTCGTGAGGCCCAGCTACGACCGCGTCGCGGCCCGACGCTTCGCCCGATGCGGCTCAGACGCCCACGCGATCGCCGACGCGGCTCCGTCCACGCGATCGCCCGACGGCTCACGCCCTCGCGATTTCCCGATGCGGTTCCTGTCCACGCGATTTCCGACGCGGCTTCCACCCACTAGATGCGCAGCCATGGAGCCGGGTTCGGATCGCGACGTTGGGCGGACATGGTGGAGGAAGATGAGGAGGAGGAGAGTCCTCCTCTGGTTGCCGCTGCTTCCGCCGGACGCCGGAGGACGGGCCGGCCGATGAGGCCCTCTTGGCCTCTCGCCTTCCGCCGGCGAGGAGGACGATGGCGCTCCCTCCGTCTCGGCCCGGCGCCGCTTGCCGGATGAACCTCTCTCGCCGTGGTCCTGAGTGGATGTTGTCCCCTCGGTGACTCGGAGGGTTCTCCTACCCGCCCGAGTGCCCGCCATTGCCGGAGGAGGCGCGAGTCCACCGCCCGCCCCGGCCGCGCCGCCACCGGGTCCTTCGTCCTCGTCGACGTCCCGCACGCCACGCAAGAGATGCAAGCGTCGCGATGGGCGCCGGTCTCCGACACTATCTCCGCCGCCGCCCGAAGCCTCGGTCACCGCCAGGCGTCCCATCCAGCTAGGGTTCGTGGGCACACCCGACGCGGAGGGTTTCTTTTGGGTGGAGAGCCGGGCATGGCGGGGTTCGATCGCCGCCGAGGTCGCCCGGGGCCGTGCCACCGGAGCTGATCGGCTTATGCTTCAATTGCCTCCGCGACGACCATGTTAGGGCGCGCGTGCATCTTCCGGCGCGATGCCTATCGTGCCTGGCGGGGGGCACCGTGCAGGCTTGCCCACGAGGAGTGCGGCCGGGGACGGGCGGCCGCGCGAACGGACCCTCCTCGCGCCGCTGTCTCCGCCTCGGCGGCCCACGATCGCCTCCATTGTGGTGCCACCGCCCCACCTCCTCCACCGCCTCCCACCACCACCGCCGCCGCCTCCACCGCCGGGAGAGCCGCCGTCCACCTCGCCAACCACGCCCCGGTAGAGGCCGCCGTCGGGCGGCGATGGCCGTCGCCACGACCGGCCCAGCCAAGGGTGGGCCGCGCCCGCGACGACGAGGTCCATCCCGAGGCAAAGGTGGGCAACGTCCATGATGTTGAGGATCGTTGCCGGCGTGCACCCCCGCCTCCCACCCCACAATGGCGGGGCGCCGGGAGGCGGCACGACCCCCCGCCGCCTCCTCCACCGAACGACAACCGGCTAAAAACCCGACGCGTGTGCGGCGGGGAGGCGCGACCACCTCCTCGGTCTCGGGCGTACATGGGACCGGGCGACTCACCATCGGGAGTTCGACCGCACCGACACCCCGCCGCGATGCGGCCGCCAGGAGCTCCACCCCATCATCATAGTGCCACGCTCTTGCCGACCTGCAGAACGAGGAGGATATCCTCGGGCCAGGCTTTGGTGGGGATGGTGGGCGGCCCTGCTCATCCGTCTCCATGTCCACCGCTGCAGTATATAATTACCTGCAGATCCGCTTCGACATCGGGGCCGAGGACATCAATGTGCGACGACACGAGCCGAGAAGACTTCCCGGTCCACTCCGAAAACATGGCGGTCGTTAACGGGTTCTACGTGGCCCTTGGCACCGGGCTGACCCCACCGTCCCGGCGACGCACTCGGTCGCACCTCACGGTCCACCGCCGCGCCTCGTTCCGAGTCCTCGTGGGCATTCGCGGGTTGCCAGCGCCACGCCAGAATGCGATGTCCGTCAAAGCCGTGCTTGGGCCATCTTCCACGAGAATCCAGCCGCTCGACCTCCCCGAGTGCCCCTTGATGATGATCGTGAGTTGTTCGTTACCTCCCGGTGGCCGGCACCCGCTGGTACATATACCCGAGGAACAGCTCATTAACATCCCGGAGCCCGATGTGGGGCGGCGACGGAGGTGACCGGGCAGCTCTACCTCCTACAGCTCCGGATCCCGGAGTGTCGGGACTTGCACGCCCTCCGAGGAGGAAGCCGCCAGCCTCGCGACGACGCCGACCGGAAGATGGCAGGGGTGACGGGCGGCAGAGCAGGGGCGACGTCGCGACCACCGTGGACGCCCGCGACCACCGTGAGCACTCCCCGCCCCAGCGCGACCATACACCTTCGGCCGGCGGCCATAACCGCGACTACTCGGGTGTCCAGCAGCCGCCCCACCATGAAGTTGTCAAGGTGGGCACCATCTCCTGCCCCTATGGCATGAGCTACAGTTCGCCGGGGCCCGTTGGCGTTCCACCGGAGGATCGGTGGGCACCTCCCTCCCCGCCGCGCACACACCTGGTCGAGGGCTCCCGACTCGGCGGGTCGAGCCTTCCTTGTGGAACCGGATGGTCTCCAACGCCTCCGCCCGGCAGCGCCACCCGGACGACTACACCGGCTTCATCCGGCAAAAAGGTTATTAACGCCATCCATGTTCGGTGCTTCGTTCGGAGATAGTTCACAGGTACACTCTTGTGGCTTTCGTCGGGGCCTTCATCAATATCGCTCCACACTTAATTCAAGGCGGACGGACCGCGGGTGGTGCAGCAGCCCCCCGTCGATTGGTGGCGAGGATCTAGTGCGGGTGGAGCTCATCGGTGTTCCGCCCTCACATGCCGTGGATGCACCCGGCTGATTGGTGGAGTGAGCTCGCCCGCCGCGGAGCTCCTTTCATAGGAGGTTCCACAAACAGGAGGTGGCGTCACAAAGACCAGCCAGGGGAGGAGGTCACGCCACTGTGTTGAGTGCGGGGGCTGCCGGGCACCTTGCGGCAGCCCCCTCCCCCCCCTCACGTCGCGCCGCCGCAAGAGGCGCAACCGACGGGCATAAAACCGCGGGGGACGCAAGCGTGCGGCCAGCACAAACTCGAGTCGCCGCTTCCGGCGCTATCCTCGTCCAGGGGTGAGTACGGTCGTGCCCCGACTCGTCGGTGGCTCCGAATACCCGCGACTCCTGCGCCGCCGGCCACTACGCCCACCTTCGACACCGCGACACCGCGGCCGCCCCATCCATGCCGGACGTACGACCGTCGACTCTCTCCCCCGCTGCCCCTAGAGCAGCCATTGGTGGCCTCACCACCTCGCCTGCGCATCTCACGGACGCAGACGTGGGCGCCAAAGCGGAGTGAACGTTTGGCCGCCAAGTCCTCCTTCCGGGATCCCAATCTCGAACGTCGGGCTCGGCACGTCCTCCTTAACAAATGGGAAGGGAGGGCGGAGGGTGCTTCATCTCAAACCCCGACTCCACCGTTGCTAAGAGATTCCTACATCATTTCGGTGGTAATGTTCCACAGCACAAGTGGGACATGGTGCAGATCCTAGTCCCCCATGGTCGCTTGTGCCGGAACCGCCTCGACGAAGACGACGAGCACCGAAAGGGCGGTTTTTCTTCTCGATCGCAAAATAGGTTTCTTCCTAAGTACAACTTGTTAGCTCCACCGTTTAAGCCGGTGCCTTTTGTTAGTGTGTCGCCTAGTATACCCTTGGCATCTCGCCAGTTGTATGTCTAGGATGTAACTAAACTATCCCGCTTCTCTTAATGCAAAACGGGCAATGTCCTGGTTTCGATTTTTTTTTTTTTTTGCATATATTACATGTAGATAATTTGCATTTTTGTTGCATTATGACACAAATGAGAAATTCAATATCAAGAAGTCTTCTATAGGTGAATCGAGATAATATTTTTAGTATAACCTACTTTGGATAATGCAAAATAATATTGGCTAGCTGTACAGATGCAGCATCTTAAATGGCACTAACAAATTACAATTTGCAAATGGGTGGCTCATGCGTACCTTTTATTTTCCAAGAATTCCCGTAGTTCAGCAATGAGGAGATCAAGACCTCTTCCTGTGTTATGAATATTCTGATACCTGTCTTTGTCAAGATGAAAGAGAATGTCCTTGAAAACTGTAACCAAGTCACGTTCCCGACCAACTGACACAAAAGCTCTGCATTCATACTCTGAACTAAGCCTATCATACACAGCTTTGGCCAGAGTGGTTTTGCCCAATCCCCCAACTCCAACAATAGAAACCTTCTTCATAATCTTCTTGTTGAACCCATCGTTTTCTGTATGGGATCGATTCAGCAGAGAAATGACATCCTCCATTGACTTGTCCATGCCAATAAGTTGTGCCATTTCTTTGTACATAGCACTAAGGCGAGGATCAATAGATGATTTTGTTGTGTCATGCTTGGACATAATCTCATCAAGTTTGTACCTTTGACGCCTTTCAGCTATCTCCTCAAGATACTTCTTGATGTCTGCGATGGCACCAGCAATACCACGGCGAGCCTTGGCCTTGGTGAAGACTTTACCCATCTTCTTCATGGCACGTTTGAGCTTGCTCAGGTCAGCAGGATCACCACCGTCGACACGCACGAGGTAGCCGTCCAGGATATCCTCCATGTCATAGGATGCCTCCCTGACCTCGCGTGCCCACACCTTGACTTGCCCGTTGAGTCGATCCCATGGCACCTCCGCGACCTCACCGAGGAAGGCATAGATGCTCTCCAGCTCGCTGTGGAGCCACTGCACCTGCTTCTTCACGCCCTTCTGGAGCTTGTATTCATCGTGGAGCAGTTGAAGAAGCTTGGGAGCGAGGCTTCCCAGCGCCCCTGTCAACACGCTCATGGTTCTTCCCTTGCTTGTTTGAGATCTGAGTGCAACGGACTCATAGCACTACTCTGGTGGACTCTGGTGGTTGCTTGGTTGGTGTTTGCCGGGCATCTAGTTGAGGCATCCAGTAGCTAAAGAGTTACTAAACAGGAAGCAGCTAGCAACCTCGGGTACCTATGCTGCCAGCTGGTAGCATATGAGTCCATGTGAGGCCGCACATGCATACATGCAGCTGAACGCCTTACAGCCTGTTGGTTGCTCGAAGTCAATGACCGAATATTTAGAGAATATAAAAGAAGTCGAAAACCGAATAGAACCGGGCTTAGTGTGTCGATGCTCACGCTGCATGCCAACTGACTGCGTGGTCAGAATTAATGAAAGTTGAAGATCCATCTTTTGTTTAGTGGAACTGATGAAACAATTAATGTATTTGGAGAGTGATAGCTCCAAAGTGTAGTTCGCCATCTCGGTGCTTAGTTTGTGAGAATGAATATTATTTTTGTTGCTTTTGTAATAACAAGGGAGCCAACAACCAGGTGGATGCGATGGGTTTAGACATGACATTTTTAACATTATGGAAGGAGCTTTGCCTGAAGAATGAAAGCGGCCTAGGTTATATTGGAAACTAGGCCACATAACCTTAGACAGGCACATATTAAAACAACGAAAATATTCATAACACCAGAACTTCTAGCCCTGACAACTTAAACATAGAAGTAACACACAAACCAATGATGCCCACCGCGTGTCCTCGTTGTGGAGCACAAAATCACCAGCTTCCTATGGTGAACAACTACCGAACGTTCTGACATCCTCGCACCAGCAATACCTGTTTCTGTCTCTAGTACTAAAATGTTGCTAACTCTTGTATTTCTGTTACCTTCTTAATGAATTGTAATGATCTCATGTTGTTAAATAAAAAGACACCTTGCCTAAGAGTGGTGGCTCTGTGGCGCTGGGGGTTTTTTTTTTTTGATTATTTCTTCAATCTCATAAACAAAGCATTTTTTCTGTTACAGCTCGCGAACTTCGCCACTAATGTCCAGACCACCATTACGCTAACAAACATAGAATCAGCTGCTGTCGTTGCTGCTGCACCTCTCACTCCATCGTCATCAATATTAGAAGTCATAAGACTAGGTCTATCCCGGTTTAAATGGTGGCCGTTTGTTCGGTTGGGCAATCGGGTTACGTGTCATGAACCAGGAAAGCCCGCCCAAAACGAGGGCCTAGGGCGCCGCAAGACCCGCGCCCGCCGCCGCCGCCGCTACCTGCTGCTGTCGTCATCCAATCTTTATTAAAATAATAGGGAATAAATATTTAGGGAATAAATAGATTGCTTTGTCAAGAGGTATTCCAATCTATAAGGAAACCTCCTATATATTTCTTAAGATGCAAGTCTTCCTCGGACTATAAATACAAGGGAGCTGTAATCAGTTGAATCTTAATCAGAAAAATTAAAAGGGGTAACACCCAAAAACTCTTGTCTCTCATGTTCTCTCTCTCTCTACCCTAACGCACGCGCCCGCCACCACCGCCGTCTCCTGCCGCCGCCGCACCAAGTCGCGCCCGCCACGCGTCTTGCGCCCGCGCCGCCCCGCCTCGCCGTTCCCCATCACCGCCCGGAGCTGCTGTTCGTCATGACCGTCATCTCCTACCTCGCCGTTCTTCGTCGGTCCTACGTCATCACGCTGCTGTACGTCATCAACGTCGTCTCCGCCTCGCCATTCAACGTCACCGCCTGCGTCATCTACACCGACTTCGTCGCCGATCGCCGCCCGACCAACGGCCGCCACCACCTCCTTCGCCCGACGACCGGCCATCGGTGTCAATTCTGGCCCAATCTAGCCGGTCTCGACAGCTGGTATCCGGAGACCGGACGATTCCCACCACCGATGGCTTCGACCACCACCAACGCCAAGATCCGATGGACAGCCACAAGATTGCCGAGCCACGGGCGGGGATCTGCGAATGTGCTAATTTCATGAGGGAAATCCAGGCCAACTTCACCGCCCTCCGAGAAGCTCGACCAGCCCGCTACGACGACCACCAAGGGACGACGCAAGCTTGGCGCCGCCGCCGCGGACGACAAGACCGTCCTCGACATCCACGACGACCTGGTGGCCACGCCAGCCGCAACACCGCAGCAGACGCGACCATGCTGTCCGATGAGCGCCCAACAAAGAACCACGTCAAGTGGGGGCGACCTCCTCGACGACGCTCCTACCACAGGTGCCACCGATGACAACGATGCCTCCCGTGCGCCGCCGACATCGTCCCCTCCTCGATCACGACGCCGCAAGCAACGAGCACTAGTAGAGAAGCTCACATCGATGACAAAATGCTTTCATCACAGAAGATGCCAAATTCGTCATTGAAAACCTTCGGTGACGAAATAGTGACGAATTTGAAATCGTCATAGAACGAGTGTCACATTTGATGCACCATGACGAATCATGAAATTTTCGTCATAGAAGTGTTTTTTCTCATGACGAACAAACACTCGTCATGGAACAGCTCACCTTCTATGACTAAAACAAAACGTCACTAATTTTGTCATGGAAGTGACTCGCAACATGGCGCCACCTATAAAGTCCCACCTGACCCACTTACATCTTGCACTCGGGCCCAATTACATCTAGCAACTCTCTAATAAACAAGATTGTCCTCAAACACCAACACAAGTTTTTTACACACTTTATTCTCACTCATGCGCATCCAAGAAGAACTTCCCTCGTCGGGTCACCCATCCCCAAATTTCTACAGACCAAGCACACTTAACTTTAGAGTTCTTTAGAATGGGGCTTCCTGGAAAGAAGTTGGAGTTTGTTGACGGTAACCAACTCGCAATTTAAACACCGTCAACATAACACCAAAACAACCTAGAAATAGGGATTTCAACTAACATATTCCAAAGTTTTGGTGTTTATTTGGACTTGCAGGTACCAACTCAAGAGTAACCACTTTGGGCCAAAAATACAAAGAAAAAGAAATAAAACCAATAAATAGAAAAAGGCCCAAAGAAGCAAATGGCAAGCCCAAACAAGAATAGGAACAAAATGTCAAAACCAGGGGCGGGCCAAGACCACCACACGACTTTTCACAAAGAAGGAGGCCCCACCTGCCGGGCCGAGAAGCGGGCCCCTGGAGGGTGCACGCCAAGACCACTGGTGCGGCCGCACCTCGGCCGAGGCGGTTCGCCCAGCCGGGTGGCGGTTTGTTACCTTCCAAAACGGACACTACCGACGTTGGATGGTCGGTTTGGCGGATTTGGAAGGTTTTCCTAGGTCGGTTTTGGTGTTTTTAGCACTTAGGTCCCTCCCCTTGTGTATAAATAGCTCCCTCCTTCACCTCTCTACACAACAATTAAAAGGAGAAACCAGTCCACTTGTGCAAGAGAGTAGAATTAGTTCTTCTTCTTCTACTTCTTCTTCTTCTATCTTCTAATTCTAGAGAGTGAGAGAGGGAAAAGCTAGAAAGAAGCTTTGTTCTTTCTACCCTGAGTTGCCGGTTCGCCCCTCGGTGTTCTCATGGTTCCTAGGAGGACGGAGTGTCGGACTTGTCGGTATTCGCCCGGCTTGTACCTCTGCAAGCTACTTACACTTTGGTAAGGAGTCTTGTGATTATCTTGCAGACTACTTAATTTCCTTCAGATATTTCTTAGTCTGTTGTAGACTTGCGGGATTGGTAGATTGTCTCGTTAAGAGCGTTAGTTCTTGGTGAAGGAACTCTTTGACCGGGGAACCTTGGCCAACATCAAGAACTTGACCAATAGTGCAAACGTGGTGTTTGGACTAGAGTTCACCTACCTTTTGGGAGCATCCCACCGTTGAGGGGGTAGGCGGCCGGGTCGTGACAAGCCTTGACCGCCCCTTGAAATCCCCCCATGTTCGGCCGTGACGAGAGCTAATTGCCGGACTCTGCCCGGTTTGGGCGAGGGTCGGCGTTCGTGAGTAGACAAATGGACTTTAGAAATCACCGTCCGGAAAACTTAGCCTACGGATACCTCGCTACTCTTAGAAAACAAACCCTTGCCGTAGGTTGACATAGACCGAAAAGCCCGCCGCGTGGATCGTCCCTTGTGAAAATAATGATACCCCGCTTACCACCGTGAAGTGCTACAACGGTATTTCCGCGCGCCATGGGATTTCTCTTCACAGGTGCGTTAAGAAACACCAACAAGCATTTCGACGCCGTTCTGCCGGGACGATTTGTCGTAGTTATATTTTGAGCCTAGTCAACCTGTGGATCGGTAGTATCCTTTTAAACAAAAATACCAAAAACAGTCCCCGTTACTCATGGAGCAACCTACCCTACAAATCCCGTCCGCTCCTAAGGGCGAGCTCGTAGAACCACGCCCATCCGCGGCCAATCACAGCTTCGCAGTACGAGCTCCGCCCGCTTTATAGCCCCAGTTGGGGCCCGAGCCTTTTCGTGCTCGGAATATGAAAACCGCTACCATCACCTACGGAGTTTGAGCAGCTCTTCGGGTCGCCTCGACAATTGCGTGCATGACACACGACACGCCGAGGTGGAAGTTGTTTCCTTTCTCTCTCATTGAGAGGGCGACTCAATGGTACGCCCATAACGTAGGGTTGGTAAACGTAGAATGGGAAGAACTACGAAACAGACTCGTGGTAGCGTTCTACCCTTTATCCGTAATCGCGGCCCCGTGACAAGAGATACTCAACTTCCAACAAATAGAGGGTGAAACCTTAGGTGCAGCCTGGGACCGGTTTACCACGCTTACACGATCCGCCCGCACTGGCCCATACCAAACCACGTGCTTTTTACAACATTTTCTTCTGGGGGATCGACAGGGGCAACGCCTCGCCGCTTGATTTAGCTGCCGAGGGTCGCTTGCACATAAAAACCACAAATGAAGGAGAAGCTTTCCTAAACCGTATTCTTGAGAATACTCCTCCCCTAGAACCCATCCGAAGTAGAACCCAAGCGTAAACCGGAGGAAGTCTCTTCGGCCAAAGCCGAACCTCGTTAAACCTATAGAGAGACCCTCGCCCGAACCGTAACACAAGGAGACCGCATGCACGGATCTCCCTTCTTCGAGGATGACTTTATCGATCAATTCGGTGACACCTCGAAGCACGAACAATGGAAGAAACCACCTGTCCCGGCTAGCCCCTGAACAACCCCTCGGATAAATTCTTTCTCCAAGAGTCTATTAAGGAGCTAATAGCTAAAATGAGCACGGAATGGTTGCGAGAGGAAGGACCTTCTTTCAAGAAATTCGAATAAGTGGCCCCTCTACACCAATCCATTGCAAATATCGTGGAAACTTGATGGAAGTCATGTATAACCCTGCTGTGGGGATAAACATAATGTCCAAAACCTTTGCACAAGCTTGTGACGAGGAAGCTGTTAGGACCCCCACAACACGGACCTTGCGCATAGCACCACGTACCACCATTAAAAGCTGTGAGGTTATACATGAACAAATCTTCCTACACAAGGATGTCAAGTTGTCTCTGGACTTTCATATTTTTGATATCCAAGACTTTGACATCCTGATCGGGCATCCCTTGGAGAAGATTCTCGATATATCAACATCCGGGGATTTAGATGTCAAACTCGGGAAGAAAAAGTTTTCCATCCCAGTTACTCGAGCTAAAAACTTGGTAACAGAACCCTTCCTTGAGTACGACACGCCCGAGGAGGTCATGGGAGTTATGCTATATGAGAACCCAGAAACAAACCTAGAAAAAGACGCCCAATTCTTCATTGAAGAAGAGGATGATGCAGGGGAACTCATAGAACTTCCCAAAGAGGAAGAGCTAACTTCGGCCTCCGTTGAGCTTAAACCCCTACCCCTGTGCCTACGCTATGTCTTCCTAAACGGCGATTCACAAGCACCTGTCATCATAAGTTTATAAGCTTAGTGACCGTGAAACTACCCAAACTAATAGCCATCTTAGAGAAACACAGATCGGTCTTCGTGTATTCCCTTCAAGATCTAAAAGGGGTAAGCCCGACACTATGCACACATCGCATTCCTATTGACCCCGCCAGTACCCCATCATGCGAACCCCAAATAAGAAGCTCAATAATGCGATGCATGAAGTTGTGAAGAAGGAAGTTCTCAAGCTTCTTCACACCGGGATTATCTATCCCGCACCACCACGCTGATTGGGTTAGCCTACCCAAGTGGTCCCTAAAAAGGGAGGAATGATAGTCGTTGAGAACGCTAAAAACGAACTTCGTTCCGCAAAGACAAGTCACGGGGTGGAGAATGCGTATTGATTATAGAAAACTTAACAAGGCAACAAAGAAAGATCACTTCCCGCTACCCTTTATTGATGAAATGTTGGAGCGGTTAGCCAAACATTCTTTCTTCGCTTCCTTGACGGGTATTCTGCTACCACCGGATCCCGATCCACCCGATGACCGAGAGCAAGACCATGTTCACATGCCCATACGTAACCTATGCCTACCGTAGAATGTCATTTGGGGGTGTAATGCACCTCGCTTCTTTTCGGCCGTGCATGATGTCTATCTTCTCGCACATGATCAAGAAATCATGGAGGTCTTCATGGAGGATTTCTCCGCCTATGGTAAGACTTTCAAAAGTTGTCAAAGAACCTAGACCGGGTCTTGCAAATGATGCCAAGAAAAGGACCTCGTGCTTAATCGGGAAAAAGTGCCACTTTATGGTCCGAGAAGGCATCGTTCTTGGGCACCTTGTGTCCGAGAGGGGATACGGTAGATAAAGCCAAAATAGACGTTATTGAAAAGCTACCACCCCCAATTGAACGCCAAAGGAATCCGTAGCTTCCTAGGTCATGCGGGGGTTTTATAGAAGATTTATAAAAGATTTTTCACAAATCGCTAGACCCCCTTACGCCCCGCTAGCCAAGGACGTACCCTTTGACTTCACGGATGAGTGCTTGCACGCTTTGAAACCTTGAAGAAAGCACTCATCTCGCCCCGATCATCCAACCCCGGATTGGTCGTTGCCATTTGAAATCATGTGCGATGCTAGCGACTATGCCGTTGGTGCGGTCTTAGGCCAAACCAAGGACAAAAAGCAAAGATGCCATCGCATATGCTAGCAAAACTCTAACAGAGCCCAAATTAATTACGCTTACAACAGAAAAAGAGCTCCCCGGCGGTAGTCTTCGCTATCGAGAAGTTTCGATCCTACTTAGTGGGCGCAAAAATAATCGTCTACACACACCATGCCGCCCTTAAGTATCTTCTACCAAAAAGGATGCGAAACCTCGCTTGATCCGTTGGATTCTCCTACTCCAAGAATTCGACATAGAGATAAAGGATAAAAAGGGAGTAGAAAATACGCTTGATCATTTGTCGCTTATGGGTAACTAACATGCGAGAATTGCCAATCAACGACTACCCGCGCGACGACATGCTACTCAAGGTGTCGGATGTCAACCCATGGTACGCAAACATTGTGAATTACATGGTTGCGGGTTATGTACCACCTAGGGAGAACAAGCGAAGCTCCAAATGGAGAGCGTGACGGCACCTATGGGATCACCCATATCCGCGAGGTGTGTGCGGGGACGGCTTTGCCGAGAAGATGCGCACCAAAGGGAAGAAGGAATGCGCATCATTGAAAAATGTCATGCATCTCCCTACGGCATCCGGGAGTATTCCGCACACAAGCCAAAAATTTGGCAAAGGCGGATTCTTCTCGCCGACGATATACGGCGACACGAAAGAGTTCATCGAAAGATGCTACAACCGCCGGAAGACGGGGGAACATCACAGCTCGTGATGCAATACCCCTACACTACAACCTTCAAATAGAAATATTTGATGTGTGGGGCATTGACTACATGGGGCCATTCTAGAAGTCCCATGATTGTGAGTAAATCCCGGTGGCGATGACTACGTGTCGGTGGTTAGAGGCACTACCATGCGGAAGTCAGCCGATGGCAAGCACGCACGCAAGATGTTCCATGAAATCATCTTCCCCGTTTCGAACGCCAAGCATGGTGATCGCTGATGGAGGATCGCATTTCAAGGACAAATCATTCAAGGCATTCTTGAAGGAGCTTGGCACTCGGCACAATATTGCTACCCCCTACCATCCGCAAACCAAATGGGCAAGCCGAAACCTCCAATAAACAAATCAAAAACATCCTGCAGAAGACGGTCAACGAGATGGGGAAGGGTTGGAAAAACAAGCTACCCGATGCTCTCTGGGCATATCGGACGGCTTACAAAGCCCCCATCGGCATGTCACCTTATCAGCTGGTCTATGGCAAAACCTGCCATTTACCGGTGAGTTGGAACATCGAGCTCATTGGGCCATCAAGAAGTGGAATATGGACGTCAGACTCGCTGGGAAGAACCGTCAGAGACAAATCTCTAAACTAGAAGAATGGCGAGAAAAAGCGTACCACGCGTGCAAAGCTCTACAAAGAGCGCACAAAAAGATGGCATGATCGGCGCATCAAGATCAAAGAATTCACCACAGGTGACAAAGTACTCCTATTCAATTCCCGGTTGAAGCTGAGAAGCAAATGGAAAGGACCGTACACCGTCATCAACACATCGCCACATGGCGCGATCACAATCCAAGATGACGCAGTGAGATACAAAAGGTAAACGGTCAAAGCCTTAAGCTTTTCTTCGAGCCGATTAATCGATCTTAACCAAGAGCTCGATAGAATAGATTTATGCTTTGAAAATTAATCTGTGTTGATCAAAGATATAAAAAAATATATATTTTACAATAATTAAAATTGGTACGGCTAAAAAAAATAATAATATATATATACATATAAGGTAAATAATAAAACATAAAAGTTATCTATATATTTTTTGCTATCACTTTACTTCTTTTTACATAAGGCATTTACCTTTTTATTCTTTTTTTTCATTGAAAGCATGCTTTTAGTCAATTGTTACAAAAAGAATATTTACCTTCTAAATTAATCAAAGCATAAACTATTTTCAAAATTTGAATTTGAGGATCAATTAGAGATCAGCAAGAAAGGAAACGTTTTTAGCGGCAAACACCAGTTCAAAACTTTTCAAGAAAGGAAACGAACGTGGGCGAAAACCCCGACGAGGGGGACACAGGTGGTGCGCGCCGCACCACCTGGTACGCCCACACCCCGGGCCGGCCCCGCCGGGTCTGGGATTTTGCCCATCTCCTTCTCCTTTCTCACAACCCACGATAGTAAAGTTTGCTCCGCCAGATTTTGACCTGCCAAACCCCGAGAGGAAAATTTGTCCTATAAAATCCACCCTCCTCCTCTTCATTCTTCACACCACTCCTTCTTGCTCTTCTTCTCTCCTCAATACTTCTTCTTCTAAGTCAAGAACAGCTGCAATGGCGAGCCATGCTATTTCTCTCTACAATTCTGCTCGCTCACTTTGCTCCCTCAATGAGGATGACTTGATCTTCCCTAGTGACGAGGTTGAACCATCCTCTGTCGCCCCTCTTGCCGTGCTCCCTCCCCCACGCCACTCATCTAGTGGAGGGAACAGATACGTGTCCACGGGCAGATCCGTGACACGCAAGAGTATCCTTGGGCGCCCACCTCGTCCTACGGTAGGCATCCTGGGCGTCAAGAGGAAGGAGCCCGACGCAGCTGGCGCCCATACCACGTCGACAGAGACGTCCTCCTTCCATACCTCCGACTACAGCTACCCGTACACCGTTGTCGGTGTCGACATGCCCACAGGAGGACGTGGGAAGGGGCTCATGAAGAAGCCAACTCCTACTCCAGCGACCTCTCCAAGTGCTCCACTTCGTATCCCTTGGGTGAATCCTAGAAAGGCCCCGAATGTTGTTGAAAGTCGCCGAGTAGCGAGGGCCCTATGAGGGTACCCCGTGCTGCACCTAGGAAGGTTCCCAATGTTTTCGAGAGCCGTTCCGAGGGTACTCCGTCGCTAAACACAGCTGGGATTAGCACGGTTCCTAAGGTCCCTTCGCTAGCAACCTTAAACGCTAGAGTCAACTCTCTAAACAGGCTAGTGAAAACCTTAACCGCAGAGGTAGAAGGGGCGGACTTAGAGAATGCGTAAATCAGGAAAGAACTAGACTCTTTCTGCGCCTTTAACTTCAAGACTAAGGCGGCTAGGGTCGCTAGAGAGCTAACGCGCAGAACACGCCCTACGGAAAGCTTTCTTTGTTGGCGGTCAATAACGACATATTTTTTCCGTCAACTTACTACCATAAAGGAGTAAAACTATACCTTTTATACTCATATACATTTATCACTAATAAATTCCACTTGTAGTGTCTAGAATTTTATTTTGCAGATTTATAATAAAAGCAAGTGGAAAACTCGACCAAAGTACGCCATCCGGGGAAGCGCATTCTTGCAAAATACAAGCCCGAGGAGCAAATCGACCCAAAACATCAAAAATTGGGCGAGCCAAGCCCGCCCACAACTTTTCAAGACGAAGGAACACACCCACCGAGACCCGGGCTAGGCCGAGCCTGGGGGGGGATTGGCAAGCACCACACGTAAAAGCGGCCGCACCCTCCCGAGGCGGTTTCGGCCCGACCTGGGGAGGCGGTTCATGCACCAAATGGGGATTACCGGCGTGGGATGGTCGATTTGCTCGATTAGGAAGGTTTACTGGTTGGTTTTGGTGTAAATTAGCACTTAGGCCCCTCCTCCAAGTGTATAAGTAGTCCCCTCTCTCCCTCTCTCAACACACACCACTTGGAGTCCAAAGAAACCCCGGCAATCTTCCTCTCTCTACCACCTCTACCTCTCTCTCTTCTTCTACTTCTTCTTTCTTCTTCTTCTTAGTTCTTGGTTAGCACTTGGAGTAGAAGAGGTACAAGGAGGGCTTGTCTCCTAGAAGAAAGTGCCTTGGTAATACATCTTCTCTATGGAGCATTCTTCTATTTGTAAGTCTTATATCTATGTTCTGGCCTAACTTATGAACTAGAGTATAGTCTTGTTCATGTTCTTGTGTTGGTATATGAACTAGCATATACTTTACATATCATAATCTTGACATGTTCATCTCGGTTCTTCATCGATCATCATATGCCTAACTTGATTAGAGGTGGGATATCGGTTCGTTGTTCCTTTGGGTTTGCTCTTGTTCTTGTCCGTCCATTCGACGAGTGGGGATCCCGGGGGACAAGAGTAGTGCTTTCGATATGCGGGCATGGTGCCCGGGTATTATGACACCCGCGAATATGAGAGCATGCCACGGTTGAGGGGGTAGGCGGCTGGGTCGTGACAAGCCTTGACCGTCCCTCGAAATCCCCCACGTTCGTATGTCTTTGTAGGAGTTAAGTAAATGCCTTGGTGGGAAGCAGACTTCCTGGTGGGGTCTCCCCGGTATCCTAGACCTAACCATTCTTAAATCATGTTTGCATATGATCCTAACTATTCATTTGTATGGCCATGACTAGATACATTAGAGTTAATTGCATTAGGTTATTCATTTATTCTTTATCTATTTTCTTTATCCTTTCTTTGGTGGATTCTTAAGTGTGTGTGTCACACTATCCATAAACCGTTATTGCTTACCCCCAAGTTATGAACAATTTGGTCTAAGCAAACACATGTTCCTCTATTCGGATGCCATGCTAAAAATCACATGCCTTCCTTTGGGAAAATATAAAATAACGATACCACGAATACTTCCGGGTGAAATGCTACAATGATAGATCCGTGCGCTTTTGCGGATGAAATATCTAAGATGGCAAGATCTATCCCGCTGATAATCCCGCTCGGATCACGGACATGGTGGTTTCACTTCGGGGATGTCACGCGTATTTACCGCTTTGTTATTGGGGATGGGTTTTATACTGTTTCCTTTGATTGCGCTAAGAAATGTCAACAAGCATTTCTCGGCGCCGTTGCTTGGGAAGGCATTGTGAAAAAAATAATAATAATAAACTAGGCCGGCTATGAATATGAACTGTGTGGGGAAAGGCTTCATAGTCTTCCACGTCGAGAGTAAGGCGGTAAAGTGCCCATTCATCGGGTACAAACAACAACACTCCCGGATATCATCATCATCGAAAACCGGTGTGGAGTGTTGAAGGATCTCGACTTTCAGACCCCCGAGGCGGTGCTTCCCGCCCAAGATGCGGGGAGAGTCGACAGGTGACTATAAATAACCTGCCCCTTTAAAAAGAAAAAAAAGGGTATATTTTAAAAAATATATGTTTTATAAAATATTTTATTATCAAAACAAACAAAAATATTTATTACATAAAATCTATAAGTAAATATTTTCAAAAAACTAAAATAAAAAAATCTTTATAAATAAAATAAACTCTTTCATGAAAAATACTGAAAAAAAAAATATTTCCTACATAAAAAATATATACAAAAATATTTTTAAAATAATTTTTCTATTTAAAAATAAATTTATATTTGAAAATTTTTGGAGAAATTGAAAAAGGGTAGAAAAGCGGCCAAACCGGGCGCGAGCCAACAACGGTCACAAACTTTTCGTGACCGTTATTACGCCCCGACAAAAGCCGAGCAGCAGCCCGCCTCGAGGCGGTCGCTTGTAGCACCCCACCTTGTGCGGCCGCACCCCTACCCGGCGGCGCGCGGGCCCGCTTCCATGCCAACGGCTCCCTAGCCGTTGTGTGGAGCGGCCCTCGGCCGTTAACGACTATAAACAGCCCGAAACACCGGTGTGAGAGCACACACCTCTCATTTTCACCCTTTCTCACTCTCACACTCTCCCCACTTGCTCTACACTCCATTTTCTCCACCAAAAACTTTGTGCCGAGCAAGATCGCAGTGTGAAAGTTCATACTTCAACTAACCCTTGCACACCCGAGGTCTCGCTAAAATCGTTTTTTGCAAAGAGCCATGAAGAAAGCTGGGAAGATCTTCGCCGGGTTGAGGCGGTCATCAAGGCAAAGCTCACGGCATATAAGCACAAGCTCCGCCCTCAACTTTGACGACCTCGAAGGCTCCCCAAGCAAGAAGACGCTGCACCCGTTGGGGAGGAAGAAGCTCAAGCTCCCCCGACTATCGACGGCCGACGTGCCATACCTCGACATCCGTGGAGATCGGGAGATGCAAGCATATCTCCTACTCAAGGACCGTGTGTTTCAGCACACGCCCAGAATCGACTCCGAGCTCCTCGAACAAACAGGTATGGACGATGAATTCCCTATCCTTTGGAGAGCAGTCGGGTGGCAGGATATTCCCCCTCTCGAGGAGGAAGGTTCTCGCCTCCTGACAATCCAGTTCTTATGCACACTAGTAGAGGACCAGCTAGGGATTTCTTTCCGCCTCTTTGGTAAACCTTATCATGTTACATGGGCGGACCTAGCTCGTCACTGGGGTTTCAGTTATAGATGTGCGTTAGACATAGATGCTGCTCTTCCCGGCTTTGTTAGGAATCACTTCTGGGAGGAGATATCCGGTGCTCATGAGGCCGGTACTTTCAAACCTCGCCACTCACAGATCCAGCACCCATCACTTAGATTTATCCATCGCTGGATCTCGCTGACTTTGTTTCCTAGACACGGGGTTAGATGGGTAAATGAAATTGAATTAAAATTACTCTATCTTTGTTGTCCACAAGGAGAAAGTAGCTCCAAAGGTAGAGATGTGCAAAAAACTTTTTACATATTATCACGAAAGTTGTTGTTCCCTGTCACTTGCACATCTCTTATCACACGACTCGCTTCTGCGATTGGAGCTTTGGATAATCAGCAGCTAGAGTACATTTCCACACCCGCAGATTTTTGACTGTTGCGTAGCTTGTGCGGGGGGCATTTGATTAAGATTTTACCATCCGGGCGAGCTTGGTCATCTTTTCCCTGGCTATGCAACTATAGTTCGGTTACCTAACCCGGACTTACAGTTGTATAAAAGCCAGGTACTAATATTTGAGCTCGAGACTGCTGATAGCTTGCGCAGGAAAGATACCCCTATCAATTCCTCACGCGAAGGTCGAGGAGACCGGAGGTCGGATCCTCTTCCCATGGGCCCTACTTCACGCCCGCGGCCACGCCCACAGCCTACACCCGATGTTCCCCGGCAAAGATGGCCTTATCCTATGGGGACCCTGGGGGTAATACCCTGGTATGATCCTAGGTGGGAGCCGCCGCCTCGGTTTACCCGGTACAAACGAGTGGCCTCAAGGAGATACAAAGAGCATGGAGGGCCAACGTATTTGATGTTGACGGCGGCTCCGACGATATGCCCCCACCAGTCCGGCCCAAAGATGCGGCCACCACAAGGGGTGGAGGCTATCGGTATCCAGCTGCAGCACCTCGATGTCCCCCCTAGGAACATTGAGCACACGCTCAATGCCCATGTGCAAAACACCGCATGATGGCAGCAGAACCGGGAGCAAAGAGAGTCGGCAGAGGTGGACCCAATTGGAGTCCAACATGGCTACTCGCAACGCGCACGCGAGGAAGCATTCTGGAGGTACCAAGGCATCGATCCCGATTAGTAGGCCTCCGGATAGCTTGGGGAGGACCCCCGCAGGTATCATTGCATTGCATATTTACGTCCATCAAATTTTATTTTATTTTAGCATGTTTAAATTTCAGCAATCTTGCATTGAAAAAAAAAAAAATAACTAAAAAAAATCCAAAAATAGAATAAGTAGCTCTTCTATGTGCCTTAATGCTTATATTTATGAGCTATAAAAATGTTTAGTCTTAGTCCCTTGTTGAAATGATGAATAGTTGCTCTGTCTTATGATTCACCTTGCCTAGTTTATAATTCGAATTTCTCTAAAGTTTGGGTTTAGTGGCTAAATCTAAAAACTCATCCCGAAAAACCTGATTCATGTGGGTTGCATAGGCTCTATCTAGTCTAAGTTGTTGCCAAGTATGATATGGTACAAATGGATTTGCTATGATTTCGTCCAAAAGAGAAACTTGACATCCGGGAATCTACTTTGAAAGAAAAGAGAAATGATATGGGCTATGCTAAAAAAAAATGAGATGAAAAATGGACAAGTGTCCGAGGGCGTGTAGAGCCCACATCTCTAAAAAAAAAAAAAAAGAAAGAGAGGAAATAAAAGACAAAAGTCTAGGGCGAGTAGAGCCCACCTCACCAAAAAAAAAAAGAGAAAATATATATAGCAATAAAGCCCATACTTTCTCGGAAAAATAAATATTATCTAACTAAATAAATCCCGGATAAAAAGTTGATCAAAAGGATGAATGATAAGTATTTACATTTATAACCGTTCTATCTATCGGCAACCGCCCAAGACTTTGAGAAAAGCTAGAAAGCCCAAATACAATGAAAGGTAATAAAGGGTGGGAAAAAGATGTGCCATTTTATTCAAACTCTAGTAGAACATCTTATTATAACCCCGGCACTTGTAAAACGTAATCGGCATAGTAGCAACTCCCGATCAACAACCAAGTACTTATCTCTTTTGCTCGAGGACGTGCAAAGGGTAAGCTTTGGGAGTTTGTTGACGGTCACTAACGACATATTTTTCCCGTCAACTTACTACCATAAAGGAGTAAAACTATACCTTTTTATACTCATATACATTTATCACCAATAAATTCCACTTGTAGTGTCTAGAATTTTATTTTGTAGATTTATAATAAAAGCAAGTGGAAAAATCGACCAAAGTACGCGCATCCGGGAAGCGCATTCTTGCAAAATACAAGCCCAGGAGCAAATCGACCCAAAACATTAAAATTGGGCCGAGCCAAGCCCGGCCCACAACTTTTCAAGACAAAGGAAGACACCCCACCGAGACCCGGGCCAGGGCGAAGCCTGGGGGGTGCGCCTTCCACCCGGGTGCGGCCGCACCCCTCCCCGAGGCGGTTTCGGCCCGACCTCGGGGAGGCGGTTCGTGCACCCGCCAAATGGGGATTACCGACGTGTGATGGTCGGTTTGCTCGATTAGGAAGATTTACCAGGTCGGTTTTGGTGTAAATTAGCACTTAGGCCCCTCCTCCAAGTGTATAAGTAGTCCCCCTCTCTCCCTCTCTCAACACACACCACTTGGAGTCCAAAGAAACCAAAATCTTCCTCTCTCTACCACCTCTACCTCTCTCTCTTCTTCTACTTCTTCTTTCTTCTTCTTCTTAGTTCTTGGTTAGCACTTGGAGTAGAAGAGCTACAAGGAGGGCTTGTCTCCTAGAAGAAAGTGCCTTGGTAATACATCTTCTCTATGGAGCATTCTTCTATTTGCAAGTCTTATATCTATATTTTTGGCCTAACTTATGAACTAGAGTATAGTCTTGTTCATGTTCTTGTGTTGGTATATGAACTAGCATATAGTTTACATATCATAATCTTGACATGTTCATCTCAGTTCTTCATCGATCATCATATGCCTAACTTGATTAGAGGTGGGATATCGGTTCGTTGTTCCTTCGGGTTTGCTCTTGTTCTAGTCCGTCCATTCGACGAGTGGGGATCCCGGGGGGACAAGAGTAGTGCTCGATATCTTGGGCATGTGAAAGGTCCTAATGGCTAGAGGGGGGGTGAATAGCCTATTAAAAATTCTCGCAACAACACTAAGCACCCGGGTTAGTAAATAAGATGGCGAAGCTAATAAGCGGTGCTACAGTTTTATCTATGCAAGCCACAAGCCAAATTCTATTGTCTCTAATTTCACACAAGGCTAAGTCGCTACTTTACTCCTAGGTGATCAAGCAAGTCTAACTAAAACAACAACTAGGAGCTAAACAATTCTAGCAAGATAAGCAACTAAACAACCTAGGCAATTCTACACAAGTATATCAAGTAAATGCAAGAGAGAGTGATCGATATACCGACGATGAAGTGTAGAGGTGGAAGCCAATCACCGTGATCAATATGAAATCTCCAACGAGCAAGCACACAATTGACACGATGATTTTTTACCGAGGTTCACGTGCTTGCCGGACGCTAAGTCCTTGTTGTGGCGACACACTCACTTGACGTGTGCTAAGCAATGGCGGTGCCAAAACCCCTATGGGCGCTCAAGCAAACGATCACAAGAGAGGGTCCAACAAGCCACGAGCAATCCACTAGTGCTCCTTTCGCGAATCTCCCGGGGTAAGGAACGACCCCTCACAATCACCACCGGTGTAGCCTCAAACCAGCTCCACTTGAGCTCAACACCGCCTCTTGCTCCAAGCCGCTAGGGACCGGGCAAATTCCCAAGAGAAACAAGAATCCCGCGGCTTCTCCAAGGATGAAGTGCTCTAGATGCAACCAAGCAATGCAATGCACTTCTATCACTCTCAATCTCACCAAGAATTCGAGTTAGAGTTGGGGAGATGAGTGGAGAGGAGTATCAAATGCTCACTAGCAAGTTGGAAGCTTCAAATGTGCAAGAGAGAGCCTAAGGAACCAGCCAACCAAGTATATATAGGGCTCCTCTCGAAATGGAGCCGTTGCTCTAAAAAAATTTGCTCTGCGGGGTGACCGGACGCACCGACCGGAACCACCAGCGGGTCCGGTCGCGAGTCCGGTCACTGTTTCCGGTCACAACCGACAAGGGTTGGGCCCACGGGCACCCTTCGATCGTCTCCGTCCGATCAACGGATCCGGTCGACCACCGGAAGCTTCCGGTCCAGAGTCCGGTCGCGCGTCCGGCAAAAAAATGCCACTGCGGGGGGCTCTACGCGACGCACCCACGGAACCCACCGGTGCGTGCGTCGTCCGGCCACTTCGCCGAAGGCCCCGGCCGCCCGAAACACCGCATCTTCTTCTTTTTCTTTGCTCTTTGCTTCAAACTTGCTTCACCTCTTGCCATAGGTTGCCAACACGTCCAAGATGACCACGTTATCACCAATGTTAGCACGTCGATGAGTTAGGCAAGATCGAAGTTAGTCCTAAATACAATATGCAAGTCAATTGGACCTAGAAGCACTTTATGCAAGGATTGTCGCGGCATCCCCTCTTGATAGTCGGCTATCTATCCTATAATGTGATCACACGCTCTATCGTGTCTTGATCACCGAAAGGAAAAACCCTATCAAGTATACCTTTGCCTTGATCTCCCCGGGTTCCTCTCAAGCCGATCACCGAGCTTGACGATCCATCATGTCCATCAACATCGTCCATGTTCATGATCATCATGCTCCTTGTCATCCATCTAATCCTATCTCATAGTCAACACTTAGAGCAAAGGATTAGTCCACAAGTGTGTCATCAATTTCCAAAACCAAACATGAGATTTTAATCTCCCCCTTTTTGGTAATTGATGACGACTCAAAACACAAAGATTTGAAATAAAATTCAATTGAACTTGAATTGCTTGCCCATAGAGTTTTGATCATGAATCAAGAATTGGACAAACATTTCAAGGTTCGGTTTTGGTAGTAGTAGCTCCCCCTACATATGTGCTTCCAAGTGTTTGGATCAATTTTTGGCACATATGTTGGATAGAAACTTTGGGGAGAGATACTAATACCAAAAGAGATGCTAAGGTTCTAGAATTGGACCTTTGAAGCGTGAAACCATCGGAGTCCTTAGCATCATATATCTAGACATTCATCAAAAACTCAACATACCCCATGAGATCAACATTATAGGCTAAAATGTGAGCTTTGTCTTGATACATCCTATGCATGCTAGTTGATCAAGCATCAATCAATTTTTTTAAAAACTAGCATACACCAAGCAATCATGTATATTGAATTTAGATTGCCAATGCAACATCACATTATGATCATGCACATAACAAATGCACAAATAGTCTATGAGCTTGCTCCCCCTATTTGTGTGATCCTTTCCAACATCTATGAGCTTGCTCCCCCTATTTGTGTGATCCTTTTCCAACATCTTTGTGACTTATTTCTCCCCCTTTGTCAACAAGCACCAAAAAGGTGTAAATGAGAGAAATCAAGTCAATCAAAGTCACACATGTGGTCTCATCTAGATCACTTGCCTTTCCATGTATTCAAGTTTGAACCAAGGACAAGCTTTTTCACACCTCATATGCATAAGGGTTATCTTGCACCATGTTAGAATACACATCAATAGCTCATTTTCTAGAGTTGACACTAGGATTGCAAGCACATAAACATGTCATATGCCACCACTAGTTCATAAAACCATTCAAAGCAATAGTGGTGCCACACATACATTTAAAACATTTTATTTTCCATGAATGAGCCTAGTAAATTGCATGATGTCTAGATGCACTAAACAAGTCCTTAGCTATATATGAATGCCATGACAACCAACTTTTACCTTGGGGTTTGTCAAAGGAGAGGCATGTCATATAAGTGGGGTGCATCAACTCAAGTTGGAGAAGTCAATAATGTTCAATTCTCCCTTTAGCATGCAAAATCTTTTCTCATCAAGTGGCTTGGTGAATATGTCGGCTAGTTGATCTTCGGTGCCAATGCCCATGATATAAATATCACCCTTTTGTTGATGATCTCTTATGATCCCTTATGAAGTGATGCCTTATATCAATGTGCTTTGTTCTTGGATGTTGAACCGGATTTTGGGTCATCTTTCTTGCACTTTCATTGTCACAATACAATGGGACTTTGTCAATTTGGAATCCAAAATCCTTCAATGTTGACCTCATCCAAAGCAATTGAGTGCAACAACTTCCCGCACTAATGTATTCGGCTTCGGCGGTTGAGAGAGCAACACTATTTTGCTTCTTTGAAGACCATGATACTAGTGACCTTCTAAGGAATTGACATGTGCCACTTGTGCTCATTCTATTTATCTTGCATCCTCCATAATCGAATCCGAATATCCAATCAAATCAAACTTGGATCCCTTTGGATACCATAGTCCAACATCTTGTGTGCCCTTCAAGTACCTCACAATTCTCTTTGTTGCCTTGAGGTGACTTTCTCTTGGATCGGATTGATATCTAGCACACATGCCCACACTAAATGTTATGTCCGGTCTTGATGCGGTTGCATAGAGCAAGCTTCCAATCATGGACCTATACTTCTTTTGCTCAACCATCTTGCCACTAGGGTCGGGGTCTAAGCTTCCATTGGTTCCCATTGGTGTGGACATTGACTTGGCATCTTGAAGATCAAACTTCTTGATCATGTCTTTGATGTACTTGCCTTGACTAATGAATGTGCCATTCTTCAATTGTTTGATTTGAAGTCCAAGAAAGAATGTGAGCTCTCCAAGCATTGACATCTCAAACTCATTGGCCATCATCTTTGCAAACTCTTCACAAAACTCTTGATTTGTTGACCCAAAGATAATGTCATCAACATAGATTTGCAACACAAACAAGTCTTTGCTAATCTTCTTGGTGAAGAGAGTGGTGTCCACCTTGCCCATCTTGAACCCTTTAGAGAGGAGAAAATCTCTCAACCTCTCATACCATGCTCTTGGTGCTTGCTTCAAGCCATATAAAGCCTTCTTCAACTTGTACACATGGTTGAGATACTTTTCATCTTCAAAGCCCGGGGGTTGTTCCACATACACCAACTCATTAATGAAGCCATTCAAGAATGCACTTTTCACATCCATTTGATAGAGCTTGATGTCATGAGCACATGCATAAGCAAGCAAGATTCTAATTGCTTCAAGTCTAGCAACCGGGTGCATAGGTCTCTCCAAAGTCAAGACCCTCTACTTGAGTGTACCCTTGAGCTACTAGCCTTGCCTTGTTTCTCACAACAATTCCATCTTGATCTTGCTTGTTCTTGAAGACCCACTTAGTTCCAATCACATTATAGTCCTTTGGCCTTTCCACCAATTCCCATACATCATTCCTCTTGAAGTTGTTTAACTCTTCATGCATGGCATTGATCCAATCTTCCTTCTTGAGTGCATTTTCAATGTTCTCCGGTTCTTCTTGTGCTACATAGGCATGGTGAGCACAAAAGGATGCTAGTCTTCTTCTAGTAACCACTCCACTATTGATATCACCAACAATTTGATCAATTGGGTGATCCCTTGCAATGTTGGATGGTTGCATCACTTGCACTTGATGACTAGGATGAGGAGATGGACTAGCTTGTTGCTCTTGATCTTCATCTTGAGTACCACTAGTGCTAGCTTCATTTGCACCAATATCAACCGAAGTTGTAGGCAATGGAGTATCTTCATCATCATCAACTTGCCTTGGCCGAATGTCACCAATATCCATATTTCTCATGGCATTCTCCAAGTTGGAACCACTCACATCATCATGATTTTCAACTTCATTTTGAGAGCCTTGGGTTTCATCAAATTCAACATCATGAACTTCTTCAAGCTTGCCACTACCCAAGTTCCATACTCTATATGCTTTGCTTGTGGTTGAATATCCAACTAGGAACCCTTCATCACACTTCTTGTCAAACTTGCCCAATCTTGTACCTTTCTTGAGAATGTAGCATTTGCATCCAAAGACTCTAAAGTAACCAATGTTGGGCTTTCTTCCATTGAGCAACTCATATGGTGTCTTGCCAAGCATCCCATGGCAATAGAGACGGTTGCTACAATAACAAGTCATGTTGATTGCTTCGCCCCAAAGGAATGGCTAACATTGTACTCACTTAGCATTGATCTTGCCATTTCAATCAAGGTTCTATTCTTCCTCTCAACTACACCATTGGATTGAGGAGTGTAGGTTGGTGAGAATTGATGTCCAATTCCAAGCTCATCACACAACTCTTCAATTCTTGTGTTCTTGAATTCACTTCCATTGTCACTCCTAATCTTCTTGATGGATGTCTCAAATTCATTTTGCACTCTCTTGATAAAGGTCTTGAATATCTCAAACACATCATTCTTGTCATGCAAAAAGAACACCCATGTGTATCTAGTGTAGTCATCAACTATGACAAAACCATACTTGTTGCCACCAATGCTAGAGTATGATGTTGGCCCAAACAAGTCCATGTGTAGCAACTCAAATGCCTTGCTTGTACTCATAATGCTCTTGGTTGGATGTGCATTGCCATGTTGCTTGCCGGCTTGACATGCTCCACAAGGTTTGTCCTTCTCAAACTTCACATCATCCAAGCCTCTAACCAAGTCATGCTTCATCAACTTGTTCAATTGCTTCATCCCAACATGACCAAGCCTTCTATGCCACAACCACCCTTTGCTAGCCTTTGAGAGTAAACATGTTGTCAACTTAGCTTCTTTTGAGTTGAAGTCAACAAGGTAGAGATCACCATATCTAAATCCCTTGAAGATCATGTTTGCACCATCACCACTAACCACTTCAACTTCTTGACTTGTGAATATGCATTTGTACCCATGGTCACAAAGTTGAGAGACCGACAAGAGGTTGTAATCAAGATGATCAACTAGCAACACCTTTGACAAACTTTTCTCTTGAGTGATAGCAATCTTGCCTAGCCCCAACACATTGCCTTTCTTGTCATTGCCAAATGTGATAGACTCATATTCATCAATGCCCTTGATGCTAATTGTCTTGAACATATGAGAATCCCCGGTCATGTGTTGAGTGCACCCACTATCCATTATCCAATGCTCTCCTCCGGCACGATAATTGACCTACAAGAAAAGATCAATTCTTCTTAGGTACCCAATGTTGCTTGGGTCCTTCAAGGTTAGTCACCAAGGCCTTTGGTACCCAAATGGCTTTCTTCTTTGAGCCCATCCATGGTGTACCAATGTACCTAGCATGAACGCCATTGTTCTTCTTCACAAGCATATAAGAATTATCAAGCTTGATGGAGAAAACATTGGTCCTCTTGTTCATGCACTTGAGCTCTAAGTGACCAACTTGCTTGCAAGCTTTGCAATAGCTACCATTGCTCTTCACAAAACGAGTCTAGTGAGTCACATAGGTGGCCTTGCCTTTCTTGGGGATATAGCCTAAGCCCTCCTTGTATAAGGATGCCCTTTGGCTACCCAAGCATATAAGCAAGCGGTCCTCACCACCATAAGCCTTAGCCAAGGTGTGATTGAGCTCTTTTACTTCCCTTTTCAAACATGCATTCTCATGAATAAGCATAGGGTTTTCATTATCCTCACTAGTGATGGATGTGCTAGTGATAATGCTAGTGGAGGTCTCACACTTGGGTGTTGATTCATCAATGAGAATATCACACATGATGCTAGCACTGCATGTACTAACATCTTCTACAACATGGCACAACTTGTGCTCTTCTAGTAGAGAGGAGTGAGCTTTTTCTAGCTTAGAATGAGATTTCTCAAGCTTCTTATGGTCTACCTTTAGACTCTCATAAGAGGCCCGAAGCTAATCAAGTTCTTGCTTAAGGCTCTTTGTTTCCTTATGCAAGCCCTTGACCTCCTTCCTACTTTGCTTGTACATGTCAATGCAATCATCTAGCATAATTTTTAATTCTTCCCTAGTGTGCTTAGGTTCCTCATCATCACTATCACTATCACTAATCATCATCATCATCATTAGTGATAGATTGTACCTTTGTGGCCTTAGCCATGAAGCATGATGAAGGAGTGTCGAAGAAGGAAATCTTGTCATGCATGGCAAGGTGAGCTTGTCCCTTCTTCTTCTTCTTGTCCTCCTCTTCATCACTTGAGGAAGATGAGCCATCACTATCCCACATAGCCACATGTGACTCATTCTTCTTCTTGGGTTTCTTCTCTTTCTCATTCTTGGCATCATTCTTCTTTCTAGCTTTCTTGATGCCCTTCTCATCATCACTCTCATATGGGCATTCGGCTATCAAGTGACAATCATCATGACACCGAAAGCACTTCATGTTGCCTTCATTCTTGCCATCCTTGATCTTCTTTGATGATTGCTTCTTCTTGTTCTTCTTTGATGAGATGTAGCTCTTCTTCACATACTTGCCCAATTTCCTCACAAAGAGAGCCATGTGCTCATCAATGTCACTTCCACTTGTGGAAGCCTCTTCTTCATCATCACTTGATTCATCTTTCTTTTTCTTGCCCTTGGATGACGAGCTAGCTTTGAGTGCCAAGCTCTTCTTGTCCTCTTTCTTCTCTTCTTCCTTGACCTTCTTGTTTGCCTTGTTGATGAGCTCTTGCTTCTTCTTATCATCTCTATAGGAGTCATCGGTCATGACCTCATCAAGCAATTGGTTGGGAGTCAAATCCTTCAAGTTTGTCCTCACAAGCACCGTGATGAACATCCCAAACCTCTCCGGCAAACACCTCAAGAACTTCATGTTGAAGGTCTTGTCCTTGATGTCTTCACCAAGTGCATTGAGATCGTTCACCAATACTTGCATACGGTGGAACATCTCCTAACGGTCTCATCATCTTCCATTTTGAAGCTATTGAATTGCTCAAGCTTGATATAGGCCTTTGCTTGCTTGACGCCTTTGGTGCCCTCATAGCACTCTTCTAGCTTCTTCCATATCTCATGAGCAATTGTGAGTGACTTGACTTGCTCAAACACTCTATCATTGAATGTCTCATGAAAAGCACTCACGGCCACATCATTTGCATACATCTTCTTCTCTTCGGTCGCCGCTGTTGGCTCATTTGGTTTGACCACCTCAAACTTTCTTTCGGTCACAAGCCACACTTCTCTATTGATTGACTTGAGGTGCGCGGGTCATCTTCACCTTCCAATAGGCAAAATTGGTGTCATCGAAAGGTGGCGCCTTCTTGGTGTTGTTGACACGGAAAGTCATAGCCATTTTATCACCGTAGGTTGTTAAGCCTCACAAATACGGTGCCTCGGCTTTGATACCACTTGAAAGGTCCTAATGGCTAGAGGGGGGTGAATAGCCTATTAAAAATTCTCGCAACAACACTAAGCACCCGGGTTAGTAAATAAGATGGCGAAGCTAATAAGCGGTGCTACAATTTATCTATGCAAGCCACAAGCCAAATTCTATTGTCTCTAATTTCACACAAGGCTAAGTCGCTACTTTACTCCTAGGTGATCAAGCAAGTCTAACTAAAACAACAACTAGGAGCTAAACAATTCTAGCAAGATAAGCAACTAAACAACCTAGGCAATTCTACACAAGTATATCAAGTAAATGCAAGAGAGAGTGATCGATGTACCGACGATGAAGTGTAGAGGTGGAAGCCAATCACCGTGATCAATATGAAATCTCCAACGAGCAAGCACACAATTGACGCGATGATTTTTTACCGAGGTTCACGTGCTTGCCGGCACGCTAAGTCCTCGTTGTGGCGACACACTCACTTGACGTGTGCTAATGGCGGTGCCAAAACCCCTATGGGCGCTCAAGCAAACGATCACAAGAGAGGGTCCAACAAACCACGAGCAATCCACTAGTGCTCCATTCGCGAATCTCCCGCGGGGTAAGGAACGACCCCTCACAATCACCACCAGTGTGGACTCAAACAAGCTCCACTTGAGCTCAACACCGCCTCTTGCTCCAAGCCGCTAGGGAACCGGGCAAATTCCCAAGAGAAACAAGAATCCCGCGGCTTCTCCAAGGATGAAGTGCTCTAGATGCAACCAAGCAATGCAATGCACTTCTATCACTCTCAATCTCACCAAGAATTTGAGTTAGAGTTGGGGAGATGAGTGGAGAGGAGTATCAAATGCTCACTAGCAAGTTGGAAGCTTCAAATGTGCAAGAGAGAGCCTAAGGAACCAGCCAACCAAGTATATATAGGGCTCCCTCGAAATGGAGCCGTTGCTCAAAAAAATTTGCTCTGGGGGTGAGCGGACGCGACCGACCGGAACCACCCGGCCGGTCCGGGTCGTGAGTCCGGTCACTGCTTCCGGCCACAACCGACAAGGGTTGGGCCCACAACCGGCACCCTTCCATCGCGTCGCGTCCGATCACCGGATCCGGCCGACCACCGGAAGCTTCGGTCAGAGTCCGGTCGGCGTCCGGCAAAAATGCCGCCGCGGGGCTCTCGCGGGACGCACCCACCGGAGCCACGGTGCGTCGCGTCCCCGTCACTTTTGCCGAAAGTCCGGTCGCCTGCGAACAATTTTGCATCTTCTTCTTTTTCTTTGCTCTTTGCTTCAAACTTGCTTAAGCCTCTTGCCATAGGTTGCCAACACGTCCAAGATGACCACGTTATCACCAATGTTAGCACGTCGATGAGTTAGGCAAGATCGAAGTTAGTGCTCTCATGTCCTAAATGCAATATGCAAGTCAATTGGACCTAGAAGCACTTCATGCAAGGATTGTCGCGGCATCCCCTCTTGATAGTTGGCTATCTATCCTATAATGTGATCACACGCTCTATCGTGTCTTGATCACCGAAAGGAAAAACCCTATCAAGTATACCTTTGCCTTGATCTCCCGGGTTCCTCTCAAGCCGATCACCGAGCTTGACGATCCATCATGTCCATCAACATCGTCCATGTTCATGATCATCATGCTCCTTGTCATCCATCTAATCCTATCTCATAGTCAACACTTAGAGCAAAGGATTAGTCCACAAGTGTGTCATCAATTTCCAAAACCAAACATGAGATTTCAGCATGCCAATATGAGAGCATGCCACGGTTGAGGGGTAGGGCGGCCGGGTTGTGACAAGCCTTGACCGTCCCTCGAAATCCCCCCCACGTTCGTATGTGTTGTAGGAGTTCGTAAATGTCTTGGTGGGAAGCAGACTTCCCGGTGGGGTCTCCCAAAGATCCTAGACCTAACCATGCTTAAATCATGTTTGCATATGATCCTAACTATTCATTTGTATGGCCATGACTAGATACATTAGAGTTACTGCATTAGGTTATTCATTTATTCTTTATCTATTTTCTTTATCCTTTGCTGGTGGATTCTTAAGTGTGTGTCACACTATCCATAAACCGTTATTGCTTATCCCTCGTTATGAACAATTTGGTCTAAGCAAACACATGTTCCTCTATTCAGATGCCATGCTAAAAATCACATGCCTTCCTTTGGGAAAATATAAATAACGATACCCTCGAATACTTTCGGGTGAAATGCTACAATGATAGATCCGATCCGCGCTTGGGATGAAATATCTAAGATGGCAAGATCTATCCCGTTGATAATCCCGCTTCGGATCACCGACATGGTGGTTTCACTTTCGGGAATGTCGGCGGCACATTTAAAGCGCCGTTATTGGGGATGGGTTTTATACCTGTTTTCTTTGATTGCGCTAAGAAATGTCAACACCGCTTTAAGATGATCTACCTCTCTTTCAATAATTAGGCGCGCACTAGTTTAATTTTTCAGTATTTCCCTTTCAATCATTTTTGTAATTCCTTCAAAGTGTGCGCCCCATTTTGAATTATTTATAAATTCAAAACAGTTTTGTTATTATATTATTGTGTATATCTCCACTTGTTTTTGTCCTTGTGCAAAAGAAAATTAAAAATTGGTACAAAAACAAGTGTGGGGGAGGCTCACAAGTCAAAGGTACATGATTTATTAAAATTAAATTTTGACTTGTGACTTTTCTTAAATGCTAAAACCTGTACCAAGTTAACAAAACTCCGTCTCTATATCTACCAATTGATACATGGCATGCATACATTTTATTCCCCGCCAAAAAAACCGGACTTTTGTTGAGCAACTATCCTTTAGGGACCCTATACTTATCTAAATAATTGATCTTTGTGATATGGTAGAATGACTTGATGCTTGCTCTCTTCTGCAACAAGACTTGGATTTATCTTCGAAAATTTAAAATAAAGCATGCTCATGGTTTGACTTAGCCAAATCCTACCAAAGCCCTGAATAATGACATGATTATCCACTATAGCTACTTTCTACTTTGCATTGAGTTTTGTCGGGGCTCCGTTGATCTGCGTTGAGAGAGGCTCATACCCCTAAGATCGGAAAACACGTACACCCACATATACATGCCAATTCTCACAATAAGAATTGCGCACAACATGCATCTTTACCATCCACCAAATAAATACTCCATTTATTATACCATGATCATCTCCTCATTATCAAGAAAAATGCGCAGAGAAAGATACAAAGCTGCGAAAAAGAAAAAATAATAAGAGATGAAAAATGGACACGTGTCCGAGGGCGAGTAGAGCCCACATCTCCAAAAAAAAAAGAAAAAAAAGAGAGAAAGAGAAAGAAAAAAAAAAAAATAGCCTCTGTATCTCTCTAGAAGCATACAAAAAGAAGGGAAGAGGATCATGAGCCAAGGAGTAACCACAAAGAAAATATATATCATCAATATTTTCCACACACTTTTTTGCACGTTTGATCTAAGGGTATGGCACCTCTTTCCAACGATCCGAAGCTTGACCCGACAAAACATGCGAGGTAATGCGTATGCATCACTCCATTCAAAGATCCACAAAACCACGCAAAATAGGATGAGTGAGAGTGATACAAACAAGAGTGCTTTGAGAGGAAAATTCAAACAAGAGTGATTTTTGTGAGAGTCAATACCATAAAGAGCAATGCTATTTCTTTCAAAAATTCAAAAACTTACCAAGTCTTTGCGCATGAGTAGTAGCAAGAAGATAGAAGTTCATGCTATTCCATTGCTCAATTGTTCTAAGATAGCTTGGTAGCCACCATGAATGCTCACAAGATAGGTGAGGCCCGAATAACTTGTATGCAAGCTTACATCTTGGAGATTGAACCACTTTAGTCCTCGTGCCTTCACTTTCGAGGGCGAGTAAAGGGCTAAGTGTGGGGAGTTTGTTGATGGTAACCAAGCGCAATTTAAACACCGTCAACATAACACCAAAACAACCTAGAAATAGGGATTTCAACTAACATATTCCAAAGTTTTGGTGTTTATTTGGACTTGCGGTACCAACTCAAGAGTAACCACTTTGGGCCAAAAATACAAAGAAAAGAAATAAAACCAATAAATAGAAAAAGGCCCGAGAGAAGCAAATGGCAAGCCCAAACAAGAATCGGGATAAAACGTCAAAACCAGGCCGGGCCAAGACCACCACACGACTTTTCACAGCAAGGAGGCCCGGCCTGCGAAGCGAGCGAGGCGGGCCCCCGGCGGGTCTTGTAGCGCTTTCACGGTGCGGCCGCACCACGGGCCGAGGCGGTTCGGGCCCGGCTTTGGGGAGGCGGTTTGTTACCTTCAAAAACGGACACTACCGGCGTTGGATGGCGGTTTGGCGGATTTGGAAAGTTTTTCCTAGGTCGGTTTTGGTGTTTTTAGCACTTAGGTCCCTCCCCCTTGTGTATAAATAGCTCCCTCCTTTACCTCTCTACACAACAATTAAAAGGAGAAACCAGTCCACTTGTGCAAGAGAGTAGAATTAGTTCTTCTTCTTCTACTTCTTCTTCTTCTATCTTCTAATTCTAGAGAGTGAGAGAGGGAAAAGCTAGAAAGAAGCTTTGTTCTTTCTACTCGGAGTTCTTAGGTTTGCCCTCGGTGTTCACGGTTCCTAGGAGGGACAGTCTTGGGACTTGTCGGTACCTTGGCCCTTATACCTCTGCAAGCTACTTACACTTTGGTAAGGAGTCTTGTGATTATCTTCTGACTACTTAATTTCCTTCATTATATTTCTTAGCTGTTGTAGACTTGCGGGATTGGTAGATTGTCTCGTTAAGGCGTTAGTTCTTGGTGAAGGAACTCTTTGACCAGGAACCTTGGCCAACATCAAGAATGTGACCAATAGTGCAAGCGTGGTGTTTGGACTAGCGTTCACCTACCTTTTGCGGAGCATCCACCGGTTGAGGGGGTAGGCGGCTGGGTCGTGACAAGCCTTGACCGTCCCTTGAAATCCCCCACCTTCGGGTGACGTAGAGCTAATGCCCGGACTACGCCGGTTTGGGCGGGGGCGGTGCCGAATGAGTAGACAAATGACTTTAGAAATCCTTTGCACGGAAAACTTAGCCTACGATACCTCGCTACTCTTAGAAAACAAACCCTTGCCGTAGGTTGACCACAGAACCCGAGAAAAGCACAACTGCCGGCCGTCCTTGTGAAAAATACGATACCACGCTACCACCGAGTGAAGTGCTACAACGGTATTTCCGTGCGCTTGCGGGATTTCTCTGTGTGCGTTAAAGAACACCAACAAGCGCCAAGTGGCGGTGGGACCACTACATCATCGGACCATGGTGGTGGGGTCCATGTCACCACGTGGACTTCTTGGTGCCACATTGTTATGTGGTTCTATTTGGTGGGGACGGTGGTGGTGGGGCCCGGTTGGCGTGGAACGATCACGTGGGGCGGGACGGTATAGTGTGGGACCACTATAGTGGGGTCCTCATCGATGCTGGTGGGACCATTGAGGTGGGGCCCGCATTGACTGGATTGCCGCGTGGCTTACAACGTGGGACCATTGTGGTGGGTCCACATCGCCACGTCAACAGTAGTGGGACCATGGTACCAACATGTGGGACCCAGGGTCGGACCCACACGTGGGACCCGTATTTGTGTTGAAGCATGGATATTATTGTTTTGTGACGATGAGTATGTTGTTTTGTGACGAAAGTTTACATTCATCATTGGTTCCCCACGATAGAGGCGGAATGAATATCTATGACGAATAGATTTGTTGTTTTGTGGCGGCTCTATTGCTTTTCATCATTATTTTTAGCGGCTTAGCTCCGTCACTCATGATCTGTGACAAAGTTACAAAATTCATCACTTTGAAAACTACAGGTTGCATGACGAAATTTCAAATCGTCATAAGGAAATCGTCATAGAAGATCATATTCCTACCCCAAGGATGCCCTAGCTGCCGCGACCGGATCAAATCGGATCAAGAGGCTACCACCGACGTCCATCGGTTTGCTCGATGAAAAGCCTACCCAACTAGGCCAACGTCTACGCGGCTACTACAATGGCGCAGATAAGTTCCCGGTCACTAGCAACATCATCTTTGACATTGGGAAAATGCGAGTGCCAACAAGGACAACTCAACGGCGTCGCCGCCGACGCCGGCGCCGACGTCGCCAATCTCAACCCCGGCGTCCCAAACATCCCGGACAACAACGGCGACATGAACAACAACGACAACACCTTCGCCAACCGGGGGCGTCTTCAACATTGGTACCGTCGGCGACATCGCCAACAACATCAACGATGACAACGCGCTACCATAAAGCCCATGAGCGGCAACGGCGTCCTCAAAACGCCAACGCCGATGGCGACCACCCCGATGATGTCGACTACGTCTTCGCCATGCCTACCATCGACAACAACTACAAGGGCATGAACCACGGCGACCCCTCATGGCCAACCTCGACACCGGCAACCACAACGTTCCCCACATGGGCCCGACACGGATGAGAACACCGCGTTCCCGGGCCGCCGGCAGACCGAGACAATCAATCACTCATCGACATACGACAACAATAATCTGCTACACCCTTTGGACATCCTCCCGACATCAACAATGGTGAAGAACACCATCGGGCAACCTCTAGATCTAGCAAAGGCACCACCATCGGTACCGCGTCGGCATAACATTAGGTACACCGCTATACTTCGACAAGAGCGGCACTCCTCCTTCTACGGTTCGTCTACATGCCAACCCGGGCGACACGGAGTCTTGGGACACCTCCACACGGTGTCTTCCTTGCGACCTCAAAGCTGCCCATCAATGGCGACACCAACGACTACTTAGCGCTACCTCAATGAAACGACAACTTGATCGACTACACCTATGGCCCCGACACCTCCATCAAGAACATGGGCTTACCAGACACCACGGCACCAAGCAACGACCATCGCGCCATCGACTACTCGGCTATGACAGCCGGGACGGCTCCAGAGCCAAACCAGTTGACTCCCATGTTCCTCAACGACATCTACGCCCGACTCGACTACTCCAACAAACCGTGGGCTGCAATGCACCAGGCGGCGCCCAACACAGGGAGCACGTCGATCCACCTCGCCCAAAAGTTCGGCGCCTCCATCTTCGACAAGCCTCGACTTGTGAGCTTCACCGACGGCGACAAGAGGTACATGCCACCCACATCAACCCCCTACCTCGTCGACCTCGTCACTACCCCGGAGGCTCTCATCCTTCCTCAACACACTACACCAACCGGCGACAACCTACATGGCATCAAGCTCCAAGCAGGAGCAATAGCTTGGGCGGCACCCATGGTGATTGGCGTTCACATCCCGACAACCTCGCCAACCATGCGGGCTTCACGACAAGCACCTTGCTGATGGAGGAGCCACCACGAGCTTCTTGCCATCGGTGTCAATCTTCCTCCTCAACAACCACTACCGCTATGCCACAATATTAGCAAAGGTGCTATGGGATGTTCTCCAACCAGGGTGTGATCATTCTCGCATACTCTTACGGTTGTCTTTCACCTCGCGACGTACTTCGCCACCAATGCTCACCTCTCCGTAGAGCACTAGGATTCCATCCATTGGACCCAAGATCGGCCACAGTCGGCGTCTTCATCTTAGCCCGGCTCATTCCCTCAACACAAGTGGATGCAACAATCTTCGGGACAAGCTTCGATCGCACCCGTCAACGGCGGCCGTGTAGAACCACAAATAGCGAGAATCGCATTTGTCGGAAAAGGGGAGAGATGTCATGAACCAGGAAAAGCCAGACCCACAAGGAGGGCCTAGGGCGTAGCGCAGCTACGTGCCGTGTACGCGCCGCCCGCTACTACGCCGTCGTCATCCAATCTTTATTAAAATAATAAGGTATAAATATTTAGGGAATAAATAGATTGCTTTGTCAAGAGGTATTCCAATCTATAAGGAAACCTCCTAGATATTTCTTAAGATGCAAGTCTTCCTCGGACTATAAATACAAGGGGGTCAGAATCGGTTGAATCTTAATCGAGAAAAATTAAAAGGGGTAACACCGAAAAACTCTTGTCTCTCATGTTCTCTCTCTCTCTCTCTCTCTCTACCCTAACGCACGCAGCGCACCTCCGCCGTCTCTGCGCCACCGCCGCACCAAGCAGCGCCGCCCGCCGCCTCGTCGTTCCCCATCACCCCCGGACCTCGTTGCGTCATCACCGTCATCTCCTACCTCGCCGTTCTTCGTCGGTCTCGTCATCATCACGCCATTATGCGTCATCAACGTCGTCGCTACCTCGCCATTCAACGTCGACTGCGTCATCTACACCGACTTCGCCGCCCGATCGCCGCCCGATAACAACACCGCCCACCTCCTACGCCCGATGACCTGCAATCGGGTGTCAATTCCGGCCCAATCTAGCGGTCTCTCGTGCATTACGCTTCGGGACTAATAGTTGCACCTTTGTAGCTTGAACCGGGGATAAAACTAAGGTTTAGTCGGTTCTAGACACCCGTGACAACAATGGGGGCTTTTGCGTTTTACCGACCACGTGGTCAGCCCATTAGTCCCGGTTCTAGATACCCACATCGAGACAAAATTTGGGGGGCTTTTGCATATTTTACCAGACCACGTGGTTAGCTCACCAACCGGAAATAACATTCTTTTGTCTTTTTTTTTTTTTTTTCCTGCTTCTTTTTGATTGATGATTCATTTTATTTTTCAAATTAAATAGGTTTTTGAAATCGATTCTACGATGCCAAGCATATGTATACGCGCACGATTCAAAAAGTGTCGAATGGATTGATGCATACAGAAATAACATACAACATACATATTTAATATATATAGTCAAGAGCGGGCATTTTATTTCAACGTCACTCCATGGCACATTTAGGGTGATTACAAGTTTTAAGTCCTGAATTCTAATGATTTAGAAGCCAAACTTCATTGGGTCATTGTAGAACTCCCCGCCGGGCTTTAAGACCTCGTCATTAATAAATCCTGCTATGGTCTCTTGGAATGCTTTGAGATGGTGTTCTTCCAAGGTTTTCTGCATCAACCATTCAATCTTCAATTTGAGTTAAACAAAAGGTATTAGTATGTATATACACCATTTCAGTGACATGCCAGGAAATAAGTAAAATTTCACAAAAAAAGTGGCATCTTCACCTTAGGTAGAGCAATGTGTTTTTTTTTTTTTTTTCTATTCTGAACTTTTTCTTCGGTAGATGGCGGTTCAAATTGTCGAACACCTATAGAAGGTTACAAGCATTAGTTGGCTTTAAAAGTAACAAATTGCTTTAAAAAGAACAATGACAGAACATGAGTGTCATGTACTATTTTTTATGAATTAAAATATTGTTTTTTTCTCTTAAACCAGCAATAAAAAACCAACATATTATCTTATAAAATTAAGAACAACGCTGAACTGATTCAGAGAAAGTTTTAACAGAAGGACCAATCATAACTAAATCCACTTGAACATTCAGCTTTAGTTTGCACAGCCAAATTCAGTTTATATGTTCAGTTTCCGTTTCAGCATACAAACATTGTTCAGTTTGCTAAACTGCATCCAAACATTTTTCAGTTTGCTAAAATGCACAGCCAAATTCAGTTTGTTAAAATGCACAGCCCGGTTGAGATTACCTTGATATCCAACCGGGTGGCTGCCGGAGAACGCCCTTCGCCCGCCCACCAACACCACAGACAAAGAGAGAAAAAAGGCAATCACGTCAGTATACAAAACGTCAGAAAGCACCAGATCCACGCGGATTTCAACCAGCCCCGCCGCGGATCTCGCTACCTCGCGAGCTGTCGCGCTGACTACAGCCCAACGGGCGGATCTCCCGTGCGCGGCGGCGCAGCAGCAATGTCGGAGCTGGAAGAGTGGAACAGGGGATTGAAACTCTATGATTTCAGTTGCTCTGTACCGTGACTTACAGTTTTGAACATCTTAATCCCCACGAGGCAAAGTACATCAGCTAACTCAAATTCGCCTACTAGTCTTATACTGTACTCTACGGGCTTGGTTGTGGACATCAGCCTGCACGCCCAACATCAGCCTGTATGCCAGATTTAGATTTACACAAGCCGATGAGGCACAAAATAATGAAATATTCTCACCTCCACTACGTCTACTAGAAATAGGAGACCTCAACTAGAACTGGGTTCGGTGCGAAAGACGAGAGAGGCACGTGCACGCACCATGGTAACGCCTGTGATGGCTTCGGAGGCAGCGGACGACGGGCTCGCGTGGGATCGAAGTGTGGAGGCCGGAGCTTGACGAGGACGGTGGCACGGGCGGAACGACGAAGAAGACAGTGAACGGGATGGAGCAGGGGCGCCGTGTCATATACCCGCCCCCTTTTGTCCCGGGTATAAGCGAGACCGGGACAAAATCACCACTTTCTCCCGGGTCTTGAGGACATCCGGGGCTAAACGCATTTTTTGAAGCGGGGACTGGCGCGGGATTGAAATATTTGGGCCTGTATTCCTAGGCCCTGTGGCCACCGGGACTAAAGGGGGTGAATTTTATTTCCGTCATGTTCAAGCGAGTTTAACTTTTTATTTATATATTCTATTTATCTATATTGTAAACCTTTGTTATTTGCGATAAATTATTTATTGGACAATTTTTTTTAAAAAAATGTATGTTACATTTTGTTTTTCTTTACTGCACACATGAAAAATATGTATTTTATGGTTTCAAGTATTTTTTATATAGATACTAAACATAATATAAATGCATAATCACTATTTAGTTAAGGGAAAAATATAATCTTTATTCCAAATTATTAAAGTTATTTGTTTTTGACAGAAAATATATTTTGACATTATTTTAACGTTGATCTTTGGGTTCTTCATCATCCATGGTCTAAATGCTTGCGGTAATTAAAATAATCGGAGAAAATTACCAAACAATACCGTAAAAATTCTCAAACTTGGGGGTGCCTTCACACATGCCATGTAGAAGCCTCGAAAAAAGTTTGAGGCCGATGCACTTTACAAAAGCGCATAGGCCACACAACCATGAGAAACCTAAGTGTATTGATAGGGTTCGGTGAAAGGTTCCATATACCGTTGTGAAGCACGTCCGCTCTGCCTATGTTCGAACTTCCTCAATTTTTTTGTGTGGTCATTTACACCCAAAATATGGCCCCACGCAAGATCGTAGGTTTTTTTAGTCATTTATGGAATTACTTTTGTATTTTTCTCCGTGCCACGTGCGACCAAATATGGTGAATTGCACTTTGAAAGCACAATATTTATTAAATCTAACCTCAAATTTTAACACATATAATTAGTTAAAAGAATGACACGGCGTGTATTAAAGTTAAATACGAATCTAATAGAACTAGAACGAACCGAATCGGATTTAAAACACAAAAATTATAAGCATTATAATCTAAATGGAAAATTTGTAATTAAGGGAAACATATTTCCTTATATACCCTTTCCTACATGTCATGCTAAGGGCGCGGTGGAAAGATACAAAATCATCGGGGTCTTATGTGGAAAAAAGGGCGTTGCCGGTATACGCTTTTTTAAAAAAACTTTTATTCCGTTTGTAACGTAACTGGACAAACCCGAAACTATTACTCCCAGTTCTACTCATTGACTGGGAGTAAGGGCTTTAGTCCACTGTTGGAGACCTTTAGCCCCTAAGTTGTGCCCCTCTTGCCGCTTAAGCCCACGGAACTTTAGTCCTGGTTGGTAGTTTGAACACAGGTAATGAAGCTTTATCCCCGATTGCGGTTGGGAATCACAATCGTAGTGTATTGTTCATCCGGGATAGACCTCATTTTTGTAGTAGTGATCCGTGTTTGGTGTTACATTTACTATGCTATTATATTATCAACTTTTGTGTCCTGTCTTAAAGATTGGTGGCTTTAGTTATCGTCATCAATATTAGAAGTCATAAGACCCAATCACCCTTTTTTTGTGTGTAGGCCATCCCCAATAGTCTTTCCTGATCCCACTATGTGGGATCAATCTTAAAATATGCTCTTATGACCTTGTAAAAGAATATTATGACAGTCGTGCCACATGATTTGGTCATTGAGTGAAAATTAATTAATCATAGGTTGGCTAAAGGGCATGCTAGTTGATACCTATTTAATGGGTATTCCATAAAAATTAGACCTGCTAAGGCCATGTTTAGTTCAAAAAATTTTTTACCCCAAAAGTTTTTAAGCCTATCATATCGAATGATTCTGAAACATACATGCAACATTAAATGTAGATAAAATAAAAAAAACTAATTGCACATTTTGGTTGTAAACAACGAGATGAATCTTTTGAGCTCAATTACTCCATGATTAGCCATAATTGCTACAATAAAACCCCTTCCAATATTCGGTCAAACATCCAACGTGACACCCAAAATTTTCACCCTGGAAAATTTCATCAGCTAAACACAACCTAATTAATATACGGGGCAAGGCGGCTATCACTATAGTCCATATGACATAAAAAGAAGGGTTCATCAGTTATTGTTATCCTATATCCAATTATTGGTGTTTGTACTTCTCAGGGAGTGCTACACAACAGACAAATGATTTCCATCAAGAAATATGGATACTTTATAGAGCTCAAGCACCAAAATAGTGTTAGATCTCTGGGACGTTGGCACCAAGTCATAATGTTCTTGGTCAACTATGACGGCAAATTTGTTGGAGCTGAAGACCATCAATTTTGTTTCATTGAAGATTACAGTCCAAATGGAAGCATGGATGACGCTATGCATAATGGCATGTTTATCTTCTTCTACCCAAATATGTATTGACTAATGTGTTTTTTTTTTTTTTTTGAAAAATCTGGAGGGGCCGAGACCCCTACAGTAGATATTATTGAACAGGAAAAGAAACCAAAGAGTTCTTACAAACGGCAACAGAAAAGAGCAATAAACTAACTGGCCAACTAACTAGGAAAAAGGCCTAGGGAACCAAAAAAGAAACAAAGAAAATAAGAAAGAATACAAGAGCTAAAAGAACTTTTGAATCCATGAGGATAACCTGCTCAGTCCCAATCTTTATTCTGAACCTCAGAAGCTCGTACTCCTTGAGAAAAATCTGTCTGCAGTCAGCAAGATTCAGGCTAATACCTTTGAAGATCAACTCATTTCTGGCCTTCTAGATTGTCCAACACAAGAGAATAATAATCTCCATAAACAACCGATTGTTAATCTGGGATCTCAGGCTGCTCACAATTGCAGGAAAAGCACTGTTAAGCGGGATATCAATAAGCACAATATTCCCTGGCAAAGTGACAGTTAAGAAAAAGATGGTCCACAGATTCCTCAACAAGCTCATTACAAAGAGCACAGTGATAGGATGATAAAGTCATATTCTTTCTTCTGAGGATATTTTTAGTGCTTAGCCTATCCACAATGAGAAGCAAGAAAAAAAACTCTGTGCTTGGGCTGACATCTACTTAACTAGAGCCACTAGAAGTTGAAGTTTGTCACCGAGTGCCCCTTAAAAATTTTGTAGATCTTTTTGGAGGAGAACACATTAGAGCCCCAAGGATATGACCACAAGTCATTGCAATCATTTGGGCTTAGATTATCCACGAACTGTTGCACCTATTGAAGCTGGGAGAAAGCCACATCAGAAATAGGAAGGTGAAGAAGATCAACCAGGGTGTCAGTAGCAAGCACCTTTTCAACTGTGACCAATTTATTCTTAGCAAAGGAGGCCAGCTCAGGGACTAGATTTGACAAGGAGTCACCAGCCCAAATATCTTGCCAAAATAGCACACTTGACCCATACTGAATAAGAGGCTTGGCAATATTTTTGAATTCAGGCAAAAGATTCAGGGTGTCCCTCCACCAAAAGGAGCCTTTTTTGATATGACTGTGAAGCTTCCCACCTTTATAATGCTTCTCCCAAACAAGATCAACCCAAGGTGTGTCCACCCTATTAAAGAATTTATGAAGATTTTTCATGATCAGGGCCTTATTTTGCTCTTCTAGATCAATGACCCCAAGACCTCCATCCTCATTAGATTTCTGAGACCATCTCCCAAGCAGCTTTAGAGAAACCTCTAGAGTTTTGATCGAGCCTTTCCACGTGACAGATTCTCCCTGAGTTTATCAAACCTCTAGAGTATTGACTAATGTGTTGTTCTGCTTGATTAAGTAATGTTGCTTCTGCATGCATGACTTCTAAATTGTAGGCTCACGACATATTGATTGGTCCTCCCACTTCAAAATAATTCAGAGGATAGCCAATGGGCTACACATTATCTTCACGAGCAAAGTTTTATCATCCATGGAGATACTTTTTTTTTGAAAGCTAATTCGGGGGGGAGAGCTTCCCCACCTACTTGTTTCAAAAAAAAAGTCCACGTTTTGTGGGAAATGGGAAGAAACCTGTCCGGTTAATCTTAGAAAACTGGACTAAAACCAGTACAAGACACGCACAGAAAAACACAAAAGAGAAAGAAAGAAAGAAAGAAAGAAAGAAAGAAAGAAAGAAAGAAAGGTACAACGCCCGAACACATGGACTCTTCAACGATGCCTCCAGGGAGGTGGATGATGAAACAACGCCACCATCGTCAACCAAGCAAACACCAGAGCTTGGCAAAGCTTTCGCCCGAGTCATTGTGCTAAGGAGTTGAGCGGGGTGGTCAAAGCAGGAGCAGCAGAGGAGGTTCTTCAATGACGCCTTCAAGAAGGAGATGACCGTCACTGGCCCAGAGCAATCCGGGCTAGGCTTTCGCCCGAGAACCTCGCCACAAGAGGCCACATCGAGTCGCTATCGTACAAGGTTAAATGTGCCTGTCGCCACCACTTGTCCCCGCCTCGATTTCCCTCGATCCACCTCGAACCTCCTCGATCCGCCCGCCCGCGCCGCCGCCGGGAGGGAGAGGGAGGTGGGTCGAGGGAAGGGGAGGGGAGGGCCCCGCCGCATGCCCGCGCCGGGAGGGGGAGAGGGAGGACCGCCCCGGCCCGACGCGCCCACCGCACCGCCCGCCGCGCCGTTTCGCCTTGTGGAGGGGAGGGGAGGAGTCGGCGCATGGGAGATGGGGAGTTGGTGGGAGAAAGTGAGGGGTGGGTGAAAAAACCCTAACACTTGTTTATATATGAGACACCGAGTTTGGGCCGATATGGGCTTTTGTCCTTAGGGTTCACCGAGTTTGGGCCTAGATTTTCCATGGCGGGCAAATTAAAAAAACGCCACAAGAAAATATATTTACCATGGCGGTTTTAAAAACCGCCACGGTTAATTAAAAACGCTGCCCGCGGTAAATCAACCTATTTTCCGTGGCGGTTTCTCAAATGCCCGCCACGGAAAATAAAATTCGACCACCTTGCAAAATCAATCCTGTAGTAGTGTCACCTAAATAAATTACCTAATTGGAGGCTCCAACGGAGGCACCACGTTAACTTTCATCGAAGCGCTAGGAGAAAAGATAAATCCTAGAAATTCTCACAATAATCGAAAAAAAATCGGCCTTTGATTCAGTAGACTCTAATCATCATTAATGATAATAGCCATTGGATCTATTGTAATTTATATAAAAGGGAAAATTGGTTGTGTACCATCAAAAGATTGCTTCTTTGGCTATCTAACATTGAAAGATTACTTCTTTGCAATATAGCATCGAAAGGTCACAGCTTGTTGGTTTCTAGCACTTCCGTTAACCGCTAACCTCCCGTCGTGTCTCCGTTCTTGAGTCGTCCGTCTTCAAAGCCGAGCTCGACCTGCCGGACCTCTTCGCGGGTTCCAGCTGCTCGATGTGCGGGCTCGCGCTGGACAGCGTCTGGAGGAGCTCTCGCCGGTGTCGCTGCTTCCGCGCGATGGTGTCGCGAGTGCCACGCTTCGAGGACGGTGCTCAGCGGGCGCTGCGCTGTGGGAGCGCCCGCCAAAGCCGCGATGTGGAGCTCTGGCTCACGCCCTCTGCAGGCCCTGCCGCGCTGTGGTGCTGGCCCGCCACCGGCAGGGACGCCACGCCTCGCCCGCACGCCAACGTCAACTCCAGCACCAACCCTCTCGCCACGCTCGTCGAGGTTCCCCGCGAGCAGGCTGGCCGCCTCCACTGCCGGACCCGGCCACGCCCGCGCCCGTTTGCGCCCGCTCCGTTGCTTCGCGCCATGTCGCGCCTCGCCTAAGCCCCCGGTCTCGCGCCGGAAGCAGGCGCCGCCCTGCTCGCGCTGCGGCCGCCGCCCACGACTCGCCCGCCCGCGCCAGCGCTCGCACACACGCCGCGTGCCGTGCGGATCCGCCCTCCGCCAAGGCTGCTCGCCTTGCCGTCGCCCGCGCAGCGCCTCAGTAGCCCCGCTCCCCACACACCTGACATGCACCCGCGCCGACCCGACACCCACACTCAACAGCCGCGACGTTGACTGCTGCTCGTCCCCGAGGACTTCTACCGCCCGATGACTCACAGCAGCAACAGCACGAGTCTGGCGACCCAGCGTTCCTGGACGTGGGTGCGTGGCTCAAGGCCGAGCTCGGGGCATGGTGGTCCGTGGGCGGAGGAGCACGCTGGGGAGTTGCTCAGTGCTCACGTGGGCGCGTGGCCGGGTTGGCAATTTAGCCGCCGGAGCAGCTCGAAGAACGGACGGAGGGACTAACAGGCAGCTGTGGGTTCACAGAGAAGTTCACGGGATGGTAGAAACCTCTAACGATGTAATCTTTCGATGCTAGATAATGTAGATCAGATCTTTCAATGGTAGATTGCCAAACATGCAATCTTTCGATGCTATGGAGCCAATTCTCCCTATATAAAAATTACCCACCACTACCATTATTAAAGATATATAAAATAACCCCTAATTTTGTATCTAAATTACCCATCACTGCCATTATTAAAGATATATAAAGTAACCCCTAATTTTGAGATGACACGATACAACGCAGACGCTCAACACGCACGCACACTCACCCCTATGAACACACGTCACGCAAACCCTACCCCTACGAGCACCTTGAAGGACTGAGCGGCAATCTTGAAGTTCACGAAGTCACCACAGGCCCTCATTGTCGGCGGGGGGCGTCGCCTACCACTTAATGCGCGGCGCCGGAAATCTGAAATAAATCCAGGGATAATGTGTCGCACCGAGGATTTGAACCCGGTGGGGAGCCCCTAACCAATGGTCTTTGCCATTGCGCTATGAACCCCTTGACAAGTAACCCCTAATTTTGCGTCTAAATGACCCACCACTACCATTATTAAAGATATATAAAGTAACCCCTTAATTTTACGTCTAAATTACCCACCTAAGCCATTATGCCGAGAAGAGCTCAGCACCATTTTGTATTTCACCTAAATAAATTACCCACATCTTTAACGTTGGTAACCAGAAAAAGGGACTATTGTACGTTGCTAATTGAGGCCTCACCAAGACACGAGTAACCGTATGTACGTGAAGGTGAATATATAGCTTCGGTTTCATCAAGGGTTTCATCAAGGATGTATGATTGATTAGAAGCATGCTTCTTGGGAAGATATATAGCTAGGATGACATGAAATGCTTCCGTGATAAGAGTCAACCAGTCATGTTTCCCTTTGGATTTTCTAATTACGACAAAGAGGCTAACAATGCTAATAAATAACTATATATCCATATTTTTACATCTAATAAAGTATCTAGCATTATTATTAAAAACATAAATTTAAAATAATTTCCTAACATTGCTTCTAAATTACACCGCTTTGTAATTATCAAGATAATTTAAAAGAATGCTCAAACTTTGTATTTAAATAGTAAATACAAATAGTATTATAACAAAATATAATTTAAAATACATCTCTAAAGATTTTATAAATTACGCACCTTTGTAATTTTGAGAGATAATGCAAAGTGTCCTAAGTTGGCATTCACCTAACCATCTAGGCAATTATGTGATAGATAGTATATGACATATTACTTTTATATTTGTATCTACCTCGACCATTATAAAAAAAATATCTCCCAAATCTACATGTATCCCCCGATATTGTGTGATGTTTAAGAACTAAGATAAATATTTTATTTAATAACTTAGGAGGCATGGAAAGAATCGTATAACAATAACATTAGCAACTCACTTTGATTTCTATGAATATTCTAGGATATTTAATATTTTTTTTAGTTTATTATTTTAATGTGTTTACATTTTGACTGAAATATTATGCCATACCAATATTAGTAATTTCATTTTGAACAATCTATGATAAATCTATGATATATAAAATAATACTACACATATAATTATGTAATATAATAAATTTAACATGTTCTGGGTGCATGCTGAGTTTGATTTTAACATGCTGAGTTTGATTTCAAACAAAATATAAAAAACACTAGGACTTTACTTATCATGTGAAAAAATACGTCATCTCTATTAAAAGTTAAAAACCTAAATTATGGATTTATGAAGTCACATAAAGGATACAACAAAACTACAAGAGCTTATATATGCTCCATACATAAATATATCTTACCATTTGGTTTCAAGTACATACATATCACTTCAAAAAAAAATACTAAAAATTCTAACTAAAAATCCCTAATGGAGTCGCATGTTATTCTTGACAAGATCACAAAGCAAAATAAAAAGATCTTAGAAATTCTCTAAAAAATCAGAAACATCTTACCATTAATTCGCTATAACTTTATAACCATTGATAATAATAATTGTTGGATCAATTCTATTTTCTAAACAACTATCTAGCTCTCCTATTGCTTAAACATATGAAGTTACATATGACTTTGTATTTATATACAACACACCTATGCTATTAAAACCATGATGCAATGTAGACCTAAATTGCATCTAACTATAAATGTACTCCTACTATAATTGATAACCTGTATAGCTCTATTTTTTTTCACTATTAGAAAATTAAATACACCCACAAATTTACATCTAAATTAGATAACCGTATAATGGAATGTGTATATGTTTATACTTATCCACCTCTATTGATATTAACAATATAAGATTAGATTAAACTGAACAGGTACCGGCCTGCATGCATGAGCAATAAATACATATGTTTGTCTTCATCACAATTTTTTTCAATAATTGCTAATATACCAATGTACTAATAAATTATATAAAACGATATTAGTAATCATGTCATATAGTTTGTTTAGGTTGTCATTTTAAATAAAGTTTATATTTTTTAACTCAATTTTTTACATGTTTATATTGACAGTATAACCATATCTGTACATATAGTTTTTTGATGAAAAAAACTTCAGTTGTCTTGAGAAATGTGGAATCCAACTGGTGGCTATATTTTTTTATGTCCCTTTGGGAAAAACTTTTAGACTAATAACTTGACGATTATATTCTCCTGAGGTTAGCATTAATTACTACCCTCATATGAGATATAACGTCAAGCTCTATGACTTAGAGACATGCATAGTTTAAATGATGCCATATGCTCATAAGAAATGTACTCTATGACTGAAAATCCTTATTTTAAGAAAGTTCCAAAAGAACTATTAATAAAAGATACAATAAAATACAAGAGTTTCAACTTAGCATGAGGAGGAAAAAAAAAAATTTGCAATATCCAACCAGATGTTTTTTTTTAAAAAAAATAAAATTCATGACGTCATAAGATATGTGATGAAACAAGACCCACTATAATTAATATTTTGGTTTCAAACTAATTGCATATTTAAAATGTATACATGTGTCATGCAAAAGAAAAATATTCGCATGAATGAAAAACACGTATAGATTAGTCGCTTCAAAAAACATAATAAAGAAGTTTATGATAACTAGATATAGACTACATAGTATCTAATACGTCAATTGTGTTAGAAAAACAAACAAATGAAAAAAGGATTAGAAAATAAACAAAGGAAAAAATATGTAATTTCACATAAGTAATGTTTTATTAGTCAAACGTAATGAACAACAATTAATGCATATATGTTCTAAAATTCTAAACCGTGCTGGAGCACGGGTTGATAGACTAGTAGGTTATAATGGAAACTAGGCCACATAACCTTAGACAGGCACATATTAAAACAAAGAAAATATTCATAACACCAGAACTTCTAGCCCTGACAACTTAAACATAGAGGTAACACACAAAACCAATGATGCCCACCGCGCGTCCTCGTTGTGGAGCACAAAATCACCAGCTTCCTATGGTGAACAACTACCGAACGTTCTGACATCCTCGCACCAGCAATACCTGTTTCTGTCTCTAGTACTAGAATGTTGCTAACTCTTGTATTTCTGTTACCTTCTTAATGAATTGTAATGATCTCATGTCGTTAAAAAAAAGACACCTTGCCTGAGAGTGGTGGCTCTGTGGCGCTGGTTTTTTTGTTGTCGATTATTTCTTCAATCTCATAAACAAAGCATTTTTTTTTTTTGTTACATCTCGCGAACTTTGCCCCGAATGTCCAGACCACCATTACGCTAACAAACATAGAATCAGCTGCTGTCGTTGCTGCTGCACCTCTCACTCCACCCACAAGTGAGGAACAAGAAGTGATTCCTGGTAAGTAATGGGCTAGCCACCGGGACTCGTGCAAATTGAGTCGTATTGCTGATGCCACATGGTCTTCAGTTTCATGTTTTCTGCATTTGTTTTCTTTCTGCATCAGGGTTCTTCAGTTTGGCTAATCTGAAGGACGCTACAAAGGACTTCTGGTACGTAAACATAATTGGGCAGTGTGGCTTTAATTTACTACTGTCTACAAGGTACCATATTTGCTCTTATTATGATCTGTGTTTGGTGTTACATTTACTATGCTCTTAAATTATCAACTTTTGTGTCCTGTCTTAAAGATTGGTGGCTTTAGTTATCGTCATCAATATTAGAAGTCATAAGACCCAATCCCCTTTTTTTTGTGTGTAGCCCATCCCCAATAGTTTTTTCCTGATCCCACTATGTGGGCTCAATCCTAAGTATGATCTTACAACCTTGTAAAAGAATATTATGACAGTCGTGCCACATGATTTGGTCATTGAGTGAAAATTAATTAATCATAGGTTGGCTAGAAGGCATGCTAGTTGATACCTCTTTAATGGGTATTCCATAAAAATTAGACCTGCTAAGGCCGTGTTTAATTCAAAAATTTTCACCCTAAAAGTTTTCACCTATCATATTGAATGATTCCAAAACATACATGGAACATTACACATAGATAAAATAAAAAAAAAACTAATTGCACCATAATTGCTACAGTAACTCACTTGTGCTAGTGGCATATTAATTATAGTCAAAAGATTCATCTCGCGGTCCACTACTGGACAAGTGAACTTCCGTGGGCGGACAAAAACCATTTTTCGTGGCGGTTTTTTTGTCCATGCGGAGCTAGGGTCACGGTAAATCAAATGTTTTCCGTGGCGGTTTTTTCACCTCAATGCCCGCCACCGAAAATGGTAATAAAAACAAAAAAATAAAAACCCGGATCCAGGCCCAAAGCGGGCCCAGATCTGGGCTGGCGGCCGCCGCCGGCCAGATCCGCCGCCGAGACCAGCGCTCGCCGGGATCCGCCGCCCGACCCGCGCCGCCGGGGATCCGCCGCCCGGGACCCGGTCGCCGGGATCCGCCGCCCGGGAAACCGCTACCCGCCCGCCGCGGGACTGCTCTCGCCGGGAACCGCCGCGAGCCCGCGCCGCCACCGCCGCCCGCGAGGCGTGCTTAAACGCCGCCGGGCTCCGCCTCGAGGATCTTGCTGCCGCTCCAGCGCTCCACGCCCGGTCCCGCCGCGCCCCTTCCCCTCGCCGGGCCTCGCCCAGCGCCGCCCGCCGGGATGGAGAGGGGGAGGGCCGCTCGGCGCCGGGGAGGAGAGGGGAGGGCCGCTTGGGATGGAGAGGGGGGGTCGGGCGCTGGGGAGGAGAGGGGGAGGGCTCGATCCGATCCGAGGAGTGAGGGAGAGAAGTGAGTTAGGGTTAGTGTAGAGGGTATCGTATATATACCAACACCTGTTATTGAGCTTTAATGGGCTTTGAAGTCTCTCGGTGGGCTCGATTTACGGTGGCGGTTTTGTTATAAAAACCGCCACGGTTAATCGATTTACCGTGTGGCGGTTATTATAACCGCCACGGTTAATAAGAAATAACCGCCACGGGTTAATCATGGTATTAACCGTGGCGGTTTTCTAAATGTCCGCCACGGAAAATCATTTGAAAAATCATGCAAAATCATTTATGTAGTAGTGGTCTACATATGAGTTATGAAGTTAGTTTTTAATTTGTCTCTAAAAACCCTTTCCAATATCCGGTCAAACATCTGACGTGAAACCCAAAATTTTCACCCTAAAAAAATTTCATCAGCTAAACACAGCCTAATTAATACGGGGCAAGGCCTATCACTATAGTCCATATGACATAAAAAAAAGGGTTCGTCAGTTATTGTTATCCTATATATAATCACTAGTTAAATGCCCGTGCGTTTCTACGGGATAGTTAATCCAAACAAGTTTTGTAAAAAGTAACACGATCAATTATGGATTTCGCAGGTTTGTATGCTTAACCTTGTAATCTGAAAAGGACACGATTAACCTTGTACGCTTAACTAATACTATGGCATAATAAGATAATTATTATTAACAAAATAGATATTAAATGGATAGCATAATACATCAAAAAGTACACTACCTTGCCGCATGATGCGAGTAGTCATTGTTTTTTTGGGTTTGTTATTCATCAAACCTATCTTATCAGTACACAACAACTCCTTTTTGCTCTGATGAATTTGTAATAATAGAATCCGTTTGAGCTCGGTTGTAAATATTAATACTTGTCACATTAGTGTCATTCATATTGGTCATACATGTATCACATTTTGCGACACCCCTCTAGTCCCAACATCTCCATATCATAGTTTTCCTTGTCACAAGGTGGCTCATCTTTATCGTGACTTTGCTCCAAAGGGGCTTGTTCTTCTATGGAAACATTTTGATTGTACAATATCCTCAAAAGTTTCACATCTAAAGTATCCACGTGCTCCTTGAAAGTTTAAGTTTGCACAATACCTTCCAAAAAAAATCCATAGGCTCCATCGAAACTTTTTGTATCTGAAGTATCTATAGAGACCTATAAAAAGAATAAAAATATGTTATTTTTAAAATGATTAAGGTACAAACATACTTATAAAAGATTAAATCATGTTTTTTTAAATAATAAAGGTAAAACAATGGATGCCATTGATTCAAAATTGAAATGATATATAGCTATATCAAATTCTATCATATTTGTTCTATTTAGTTTCTAAAAGAGTATTGTGAACTAACAATTTAGTTATTTTTAAGTTCATTAGACTTGTTATGTATAATCGAATAACCAAACGTAAATAGGAATAGTTATTTAGCTTATTTAGTCAAAAATAAATTATAACATATTTTTTTATCTATGCATAAATAAATTCAAATGTTGCTAAACATACTATATATAATTTCTAGTATTATATCTCTACAACCAAAAAATTGTTTGTTCAACCATATAATTTCCATAGAAGTATACGAAACTCTGATTAATAAAAATAATTAAACAATTAGAAAATTCCAATTTTGTTTTTTAATTATTTGTGTGTGTGTGTGTGTTTGTTTCTAGTGATAGCTTTGCTCTTGCTCGTCTAGGCGACTGGACTCCATCCACCTCGCTAGCTGCGGAGCGGCGCTCGGCTTGTCTCCGCCTCTCCGCTCGCTCCCCCACCCCCGCCCCACCCCTCTCGCTCGCTGCCGCCGGCATTCCGGAAGCTCCTACTCCGGGGCTTCAACTTCAAGAGGGTAGGCGACCCGGGCGCCTCCGCCGACCCTGCGCCACCACCTCTCGCTACCGCCGCGCAGCAGCAGCTCGGGGCCCGCCGCGGTCTTGCGCTCCCGACCCCGCTTGACCTGGCCTTTGCCTCAGCGTCCGGGTACCGCCGCCTCTCGTCGTCGCTCCGGCCTCGGCGCACCTGCAGGCGCGTCTCCGTCGCCCTACGGCCACATCCCTTCCCCGGCATCGGCGCCCACCGCGCCTTGCTCGCTCTCCCAGCCGCTCTTCTTCTCGCTTCGGCTCACTCCCGCTCCATCCGCCGCTTCCGCCCTACGCCGATATGGGGCCGCGCCCGCGATACCGCCTTCCCGCCGTCGTCCACCTCCGCCCGACCCGCCTGCCGCTGTCGCTTCGGCCTGCCGCCCTAGGAGGGCCGGCCACCGCCCTTCGCGAGCGACATCCCCTTTGCCGCACAGCTCAGCCACGCCATCGTCTCCTGGTGGTGGTGGCAGCCTCACCAGGAATGGGAGTGGCTCACTGGAAGGTGGTGCTGCCGCGCTATTTGATACAGAGTTTGCCAATGGGGAGTTTACTGAGTCTAAGAAGATCATGGTGAATGAGCGACTTGCTGAGATAGCTTTGACGGATCCTAAGAGGATCAAGAGGATCATATAGGGGGTAAATTTCTCTCTTTTCCTGAAATTGGGCATTCTGACTTGTGGAATTTTTCAGGATTCTTGCGAATCGGCAGTCATCAGCAAGGTCAAAGGAGCGCAAGATGCGGTACATTCAGGAGCTTTAGCATGAGGTTCAACTGCTGCAGACAGAGGCAACCACACTCTCAGCTCAGCTGCTAGGGATTTTGATTCAGCCTCTGATTGTGATGGTTTTAAGTTAACCTTGCTGTGCATGTTTGCAGAGGGACTCGACTGGACTGGCTACTCGGAACAACGAGCTAAAAATTAGGCTTCAAGAAATGGAGCAACAAGCACAGCTGAGAGATGGTAAGCTTGTTGTGATACTCGTCTGCATCGGCCCCAAATTTTCTAGTGACAATGAACAAAATCAAAAATTTCTTGCTTCAAAAGCTAATGACTAATGTACCTTCCATTGCTCATTGTGTTGGACTTCCAAACTCCAGTTGTCAAGTTGGGATATCTGAACTACTCACACAGGTTGATAATCTCATCTTGATATCATGTTATAGTTTCTTCTATTGCTTTCTTTTAAATTCTAATTTGGGCAGGCTGTTTATCTTTTTTTGTTGAAAGGATTTCTTATCATACTTGTTTATTGAGTGTTGAGAAAATGCCAATGATACTGTATGCATATTGGACTACTGGTGTTTCTCTGGGTAGTGCACGCGTGGTCGATTGTCATCTTACCGGAAAATCATCATGAACCTGTATACCTGATGTTGTGCCATGAATTTCTATTTGTAGCTTTGTCTAGAGCGAATGATGGTTTTTTAGCTATTTTGGATTTTAAAGTGACACAGATCAACACCACCATACCTGTTGAATGGGGAGTCTCAACACGACCTTGGCTATTCGTCTTATCCCTCTCACAACGTTCTTTGTTTATTTCACTCCTTTCATCCAGCATTGTTGCATGCTGTTCTCTACCCCTCTGCCTCTTGCGCTCATTAATCCCCATCTGATAGTGGCACCAAGGTCAATCAGCTATGATTAGCTTAAATGAATTTTGGTGAGGACTTGCAAACATATGAACATTATAAAAATAAAAAATGAAACCTACCCCCATGGTTTGTATTTGTAAGGTCCCCAAAAGGTATCGATCACCGGTTCGATCCACGCGTGGCCATCAACACTACTACAGAAATTGAACTTGCATGGTGTTTAGAAATCATTTTCCGTGGCGGGCATTTCAAAAACCGCCCGCGGAAAATAGGTGGCCCTGCAGCCCCCCCGGGGAAAACCACCACGGTTAATCGATTAACCATGGCGGTCTTTGTAAAATAACCGCCCGGTTAATCCCCATTAACTGCGTGGCGGTTTTAATACAATGCCCGCCACCAAAAAGGCTGGGCTATAAATACAAACACCATTTACGGGGGGGAGGTTTTGCCCTTGGTTTGATTGAAGTTTGGCACCGCAAAGGGGTATTTCTCCTCTTTCTCCCCACTTTTCTCTCCCTCTTTCTCTCCCTCTCTCCCCTCTCTCCCTATGCATGGTCCTCCCTCTCTTTGAGATCTAATTGAATGTGGTTTGTGCTCTCTCTCTTCCCCCTCTCTCTCCCCCTCTCTCTCCCCCCTCCCTCCCCTTATCTCTCTCCCCCCTCTCTCTCCCCCCTCTCTCTCCCTTTCTTTTGAGATCTAGTTTTGATCTCTCCCTCTCTCTCCCCCCCTCTCAAGCTAGCTCCTCTCCTCTCCTTCTCTCTCTCCCTCCCCCTCTCTCTCCCCCCCTCTCTCTCTCTCCCCACTCTCTCCCTCTTTCTCCTCCCCTCTCTCTCTCCCTCCCCCCTCTCTCTCCTTCTCTCTACTCCCTCTCTCTCTCTCGTATTCCTCTTTTTGCACTTTAGTTAACTCTCTCAATTAATCATCGATACCTCGATCGATCTCTAATCATCGATCGCTCTCTTTGCTTTGGTTTAATTAATTTGAGCGAGGCCATCATGGCGACGAATAGGGATTGGGTGTACAGGCCGAGGATGAGTTTGGATTTCGTTGATGATGTGCGAAAGAAGTTTATGCCCGTCGCCTTGAAGCATCGAATCCGTCGGGGGTTCGAAAGAAATGGTGTGCCCGTGCTATCGGGTGCAAGCATATGTTCTTACACAAGGATGGTGTCGCTGTGGAGCACTTGCTGCGGTATGGTTTCATCGAGGGGCCGAGGTACACCGTGTGGAAGTATCATGGTGAAAAAGAACCGGTGTCGCGGCCTGTTCATCACGGAGGACCCCGTCCGACCGCAACGACGGAAACAATGGTGGTGGGCGAGGACAAGAACAAGTTGATAATCGTGATTACATCACCGTAGATGAACCGCTTGAAGACATGCCAGAAGACAATGCGGGTGGAGATGATGGTGAGCAGATCAATAGTTGATGACATGTCGCCCGAGGATCTGATCTTTTTAGAGATATTGCTAACCTCAATGATGAAGATGGCGTGTTGTTTGGCAATCCAAGATGGCTCGAGAATTTTAGGCGGATATGAAGCGGCGGCAATTGACCCTCTCTATAAAGATGACGGCAAATGTGCGAAGCATTGCACGGTGCTACGTTTTAACCTAACGATGTTGATCTTTGAAGGGCTCGCCACGGGTGGTCGAACCACGAGCTTCAATGACTGTTCACGGGTCCTCGGTGACACTTTTTTACCCGAGGGAATAAGGTGCCCGCCAATACCTATCGGGCGAAGAAGCTAATTAGATCCCGTGGCGATGAAGCTTAGGAAGTTTTCATGCATGCCCTAACCATTGCATTCTATCTATACGGGGTAACTATCGCGGACTTGCGGAAATCGCGCGATGCGGCGATAGTCGTTACAAGAGGAATCTTGGGTGCCGTGCCACCGATGAGGAGGGACCGTCGAGAGGGCCCAAGAAGCGAAGACGGGCAAGAAGAAGCGGATGCCACCTCGAGGGGCGAGGAAGAAGAGGGTTACACCCGAAGGAAGATCCTTGCCCTATCGGTGTGTGGTACCTACCCATGCTCGATCGCTGCGTGCAATTTTTAGGAACCCGAGGATGCCAAGCTAATGTCCCGGCATGCATCGATTGGAACGCCGCGAAGGGCGATGGCAAGCTGCGACACCCCTCGGATGCCAAAACATGGAAATTCATCAATGACATGTTCCCGGAGTTTAGGGGCGAGCCCGAGAGCGTAAGGTTCGCATTGAGTACTTGGCGGGATGAATCCGTTCGAGACCTCGATGGATTCGCACAGCACCGGCGGTCACCCTCACCATATACAACCTGCCTCCCTACGAGTGTGTGAAGCGCAAATATCTTCTCTCGGCCATGCTCATTTCCGGACCAAAGCAGCCCGGCAATGATATAGATGTGCTCATTGAGCCGGTAATGGAGGAAATGGCGGAACGTGGAAAGGGGCCAAGATTATGGATGCGTCCGAGAAGAAGAAGTTCACTCTAAAGGCAATGATAATGGCCACCATCGGTGATTACCCCGCTCTCTTTTTTCATTGCGGGGGCAGATGAAGGGAAGACGGCTTGCACGGTTTGCATTGAGAATACCTGCTCCACTTACCTTAGCGGATCCCAAAAGGCGGTGTACATGAAGCATCGTAAATTCCTGCGCAAAAGAACACAGTGCCGAAACCGATGGATGAGTACTTTGACGGCGAGCCAAAGGGTGAAACGGAGCAGCCGGAAAGGGTAAAAAATACGGGCCAAAAGGTGTTTGAAAATGGTGAAGAACATAAACCACGAGTTCGGAAAGAAGAAGAAAGCCGGTGGGCCAAAGGCAAAAAAGAAGGGGAGCGGAACAAAAACGGCGATGGAAGAAGAAGAAGAAGAAGCGAAGCGAAGCGAGGGCAATCCGGCACCGCCCAAAGTCCCATTCAAGAAGCGGTCGATTTTCTTCAAGCACCGCCATCTTGGAAGATGCTCCATACACCCCATGCCATCGATAACATGCATCTACGAAGAATGTCTTGAGAGCTTGGTCGGGATTTTCCTAGATATCAAGACTAAGACGAAGGGCGGTGTCAAGTCACGTCGGGATCTTGCCGACATGGGCATCGGCCCGAACTTCACTCGATACCCTCGGGGAATAGCGGAAAAGTCGACCTTCCAGCCGCAAGCTACAATCGACCACGGGATGAAAAAGGGGATTTTTGCAAATGGCTCGGGGATGTCAAAGTGCCGACTGGTTTTACGTTCCAACATCAAGAGCATTGTATCGATGAAAGACCTCACACTATCAAACTTCAAGGCCCATGATCGCCATGTCATCTTGGCGGTGTTCCTTCCAATTGTGATTAGGTGCATCGGCCCGAGTTCGTGAAGATGGTCGTTTACCCGCTGTGCTACTTTTTAATCGCATCACGTAGAAGGTCATCGCTGAAAAGGACCTCCCCGCACCGAAAGAGTTCATTCGCGGAGACTATCGCCCGGCTTCGAGATGTGCTTACCAATTGTCTTTCTTCGATATTATGCCACACCTCATGATACACATGGTCGATCGGATAGAAGAACTGGGGCCTCTACCTGCACGAGATGTGGACGAACGGCGGTTCATGTCCTCTCTTAACAGATCCGTCCTTAGCGATTGCATACCCGAGGGGCTCTATGATCGAGGCATACACAACACAGGGAGGATGTTAACTGCTGCACTAGATACATCCGGGATGGAAATGCAATCGGCCTACCCGACCACCCGCATCGAAGGCGCGTAACCGTGGGGATGGGCTGCGCGAGGAGAGAAAGTACGGACCGATATAGACCAAGAAACAATTGAAGAAGCCCATGACGGGCCTCGAACCGATTAGTATCAATGGAAACCTGGGTTGAGAAGCATCCGAGGAAATTCGCAGCATGGCTGGCCGGCGCCTGAGGGGGGGTGCTGAGACAACACCGGATGAATTTCTAACGTGGATCCAAGAACGGGGATACCCCTAAACGCGGATCTTGAAGAATCGATGCTTGCATACGGCCCATCTAGCCAAATCATCACATGGCAAGGTTACGACATCAACGGATACGTGGTTTCACACGAAAGAAAAGGACAACAAGAGCGCGTCACGAGAACAGCGGTGTTTGGTGCGAGGGCATTGACATGGCCACCAAGAAACTCAAGATATACTATGGGCAAATCAAGAGATTTGGGAACCCGATTATGGTAGAGAGCTACAAATACCCATTTTTAGGTGCCGATGGGTCAAATAACGGCGGTTGGCGTGGATGACTTTGGGTTAACAACCGTTCAGCTCGAAAGTACTACGGATGATGAGTGGGTACTTTCGCAAGTCGCGTGGCCCAGGTAGCCTACTACCCGGTGCCCAAATCGCGGGGCAAAAAGCACCTACATGCGGTCATGGGAGGGAAGCAAAGGATCGTGGGAGCCGATGGAGTGCGAGAGTCCGAAGAGTACAACAACTACGCGAGTTTACGCTCTTTACCGATCATCCAAACAAGATCAAGGAAGTCGAGACACGCGTGTGGGGGAATGTCATCGGGACCAAGACAAAAAGCACTCGGGTGCCGCACGGACGGTCGAAGAAGAAGAGCGGTGGCGACTCGGCAAAAAAATAAGTCGATCCTTTTGTAATAGAACTAAATATGTAATGGAACCAAATATGTATGTCACGACATTTATGTAATGGAACCAAATATGTATGTCACGACATTTATGTAATGGAACCAAATATGTAATGGATCGCCGCACTTGCTCGAAACCGCCTCCCAGACTCGATCGATCTCAAAATGCCTCGAAACTTTTCAATTAAAGATTGTAGTTTTAAATCATGCAAGAACTATTCAAAATTCAAGTTTCACATTTTTCATGGGTACACATACTCATAGGAAAGCCACACAAAAAAATTCAAAATTTTTTTAATCAACTTTTGAATTGTTATGAATTTTTCAAATTCAACTTTTGAATCTATTTTGCGTGGCGGTTATTTTACAATGCCCGCCATGCAAAATCATTTTGCGTGGCGGGCATTGTAAAATAACCGCCCGCGCAAAATGGTGGCCTATATAAGGGTGGGCAGCTGCCCTCGAATCGGCTAAGTCCTTCGCCCGGTCATCATCACCCCCCGGCTGCCAAATTTCAACGGCGTCGCCGCCGGTGCTACCTCCCCCCCGTCGCCGCCGCCGCCGGCGCCATCCTCTACTACAGCCCTCTCTCCCTCTCCGCCATCTCGCGCTGAGATTCGCCGCGGCCGGTGCACGAGAACCCTAGCGCCGCCCGTCTGCGCCCGGCGATCGCCTGAATCCGCCGCCGGCGGTGCTCATCCTCTGCCGCCCGGGGTAGGGAACCCTAACCGCCGCCCGTGGTCCTCTCCACCGCCCTGTTGTCCGCGCGCCCCGTGTTCCTCTCCCCTCGCCGCTGGGGCTGGAAACCCTAACCGCCGGTGCTCCTCTCCGCCGCCGCGGTGCTCCTCTCCACCGCCGCCCCGTCGTCAGCGTGCGGAGCATCTCCGTCGCCCTCCCGGTGCTCCTCCAACTCGTCATCCACGCCGAGCTCCCTCCCCATTGCTCCTCCTCATCCCCATCTTCTTCCTCGTGCCTCACATTGCCACCGGTGAAATTTTTCCTAGCTTTTGGTGCCTGTGATGGTGCCCTTGATGTTGTCATGGTGCTGTGATGCTTGAGGAGTCGAAAGCATATGCCATTATTTTTACGCTTTTGATGCCATCAATTTTTTACCGCACAATGATGCCATTTTTTGGCCGCACTGTGATGCGACCGTGATGCTGTTGATCGCGAGCATATCTTGAATGCCACTGCACAGTGATGCTGCCCCTAAGGCCAAATTGAGATGATATTGATCAAATTGAAATTGAAATTGAATTTTAGCAAATTGTCCAAATAGAGATGATATTGTTCAAATTGAAATTGAAATGAATTTTGGCAAATTGTCCAAATTGAGATGATATTATTGCCCCTAAGGCCAAATTGAGATGATATTGTCCTTCGGGTGACCGATGGACGGGGCGGAGGACTTAGCCAATTCGGGACAGTGCCCACCTTTATATAGGCTACCATTTTCCATGGCGCTATTTTCACTACTACTTAGTTGAACTTTGATCCGTGGTGGTTTTTTTTGGGTTTTCCATGGCATGTACTACTACCTTACTATCTACTTGAGGCATTTGCAATGACCTATGATGAACTATTTGTATACTTAGTGCTTTGGGCAAAGTGGCATATGCGATGATGTGAATATTTTTATCTTTGAGGCGTGGCGATGATGAAATGTCCCCATACTTGTGAGCGGCTAACGAGGATGGCTTGTATTCATATACAAGCGCCGGTTTAGACGCGATGTGATAAGGATAGTTGGGTACTTTTGAGCCAAAATTTGTATTTTTACACATTTTTGTATTCTTACACAATTTTGTTAATTTTTTGTATTTTTGCACATTTTTTTTTGTATTTGTAGTTACTTTTTTTTGTATTTTTACACATTTTTTGTATTCTTACACAATTTTTGTTAATTTTTTGTATTTTTACACATTTTTTTGTATTTGTAGTTACTTTTTTATTTTTACACATTTTTTGTATTCTTACACAATTTTTGTAAATTTTTGTTTTTTTTTGTAACTACTCTATGTAAAATGGAAAACTATATATGTAATCATGAGAGGAATACAATAAATATATTTTGAGATGACTTCTGTGATGGCTCTACTACATACTACAACTTGTACTTTACTCTTTCACTATAAATTACTATAATAAAATGCTACGTGTGTTTAGTAGAATCCAATGGCATCCGAACCAACCGATAAAGATCGTGCAATGGGTGGCGGAGCGAACATGAGGAGGATGTGGCCTCCACGTCCGATTCTTCTTCCGGCGACAAAGGATACGTGAGCGAAGAGTTGACACCACCGAGGCCACGGAAGAAACGCCCTAGGGAGGAGGAAGATGATCCGACCGGCAACCGAGAGGAGCCCAACACACGGGGGTTCTCGAGTGGACGGCACGGAACCAAAAACGTAAGTATCACGACTAACACAACGTCGTGTGCCTCATGTAAGTACCACGACTAATTTTAGTTGTTGTTGTCATGACAGTTACCATTGGTGCCTCTGCGTCTAGAGTTTGGTGAAGAGAGAGCTTAGTCGGGCGCGAGGATTCGGTCCCACCCCCATCACTTCAGCGACCACCACCTCCAAGAAGTCGGGCTTGAAAAGAGGCCAAAGACGGAGGCACAAGAAAGCTGAAGTTGTGGCCATATATTGAGGGTAGGGCCACATGGAGAGCCCGTGGAGCCGGAAGCTATCAGGGCCACCTTTAGCAACCAGGTCTCAGTTGTAGCCAAGGAAAATGTGCCCATCACTTACCTAGACTGGAGGACTATCCCGGCGGTGAAGAAGAAGGTGTGGAAAGGCGTGAATGTCCCGTTCCGTTATCCGGGGCCTGCGGAAGGCTTTGACAAAAAAAGAAATGCAAGAAGCATGTCCGGTCCATTGCAAGCAAAGCGCTTAGCACCCTACGTAACAATCTATACACAAACTATGTGCGAATGGGCAAGTCACCCTTTCAAGCCTACAACCTCTTAAAGCAACCGGTGCGGGATGAGTTCGTCAACCTTACGACTAGCGAAGACTATCGAGGCCAAGTCGAAAATGGGTAAAGAACTCACAAAGAAGAACGAACTCCCCCCACAACCTCGGCATGGTAGGATATGCGGTCATAAAAGTGGATGGCGGTAGAAAGAAAGGGAGGACGCTGAGAAAGGGATAGAGAATCCGTTGCTAGACCTTCCTGAGAGGACACGTGCCTTCTTCTATGCCCGTCAGCCCAAGAAGCAGAAGAAGGGAAGCACGTCCAAGTACAATGACCCAAAGGTCGACGAGGTGGAGAAGAAGGTGATGCTTGTCAAAGAGGCCAAGGAGCATGGGGAGTTCCAACCTAGGAGGGAGCACGACGAGCTGACCGAGGCAATCGGAAGACCCGAGCACCGTGGCCGAGTTTGGGGCCAGGGCTCGAGGATTAGCCGGAAGACCGTGGATTCCTAGGCATCCGACGCGGCCAACTACCACACGAGGCAGAGGTACAAGGAAAACCTTAGGATGCAAGGCTATGAGGAAGCCATAAAGGACATAGTCGAGAAGAAAATAGAAGAGGTATTAACGACAAGAGGTATTTCCAACATGCAAGGTGTGAGTACGAGTCTTTGGAGCCAAAAAGAACCCAATCGACGATCTCGTCGAACCGGCTAATGGGCACTCTCTATATACCCATTGGCGGGAAGGGAAAGGAGGAGGTGGCCACTACAAAGGTGTGTCCACCACGGAAAGAAATGTTGTACAATAACGAGCCGGTCCCACCCGACTATGCCTTCGTGCTGCTGCAATCCATAGAACCAAGCCTTGGTGATGAGGAGATTGATATCCCAGGTGAACAAGGAGAAACAGTACTCAGGGACCTTCGGGTGGACAGGGAGTACCTATGGAACAAGGAAGACATTGCCCTTTATAAGCCGACAACACCACCTCGGACGGCGCCCGCGGACCCTCCTCCTTCTCCCCGGGTGGTGGCGGCGATGGCGATGATGATAACAACGGCGATGGTGGCCGAGGTGCCGGAAGTCCTCGTCCCGAACCCACCTCCGGGAAGAACTAGAAGGAGAAGACGGCGGCAAGACACCCTGTTACGGCTCAGGCGCGAGAACACCTTCTCCGTCGCGTGACAAGGGGGCTCACCGCCCTCCCACGCCGTTCAAGCGCCCAATGGTCAAGGAGGTTTCAGAAAATGTGACAGGTATATAAACAAAAATACATGGCTAACTTGTACTATGCATTAATTGGTGGCTAATGTAGTTCAATTCCACATGCATAGGGTTGTCAACACTGCCTCAGGCGCCTCAAAAGGACGATGAGGTCGAATGTTCCCCCAAGCGCCGAAGAAGAAGAAGCTATCAAAAGAAGATGAGGAAGTTCTTGCTATGACCAACAAATACTTAGATGATGTGGCCAGGGCAGAGCTAGCGGAGAAGGAAAAGGACCTCCGATTGGCTAAGCGAGAACCCGGGGGCCGTGAAGACCCGGCAGCACTAGGTAATGATATGCATGATAATCTCAACCAAACTTAGCCAGACATATTACGTATGCATTCGTAGCTAGAAGATGCTAACGTACATCTCCTTCTGTATAGGACTTATATACCCCATCGGCGGGGACAATGGTTCAGCCCGGACTGCCCAGACTACTTTGAGCTTGGCAAGTTCATGGTGCCCAAGGGCTTGCTAATCGAGGAGGAGGAGTGGGACACTCGCAGGTTCCACCGATTATATCAGCATGCAACTGATCGGGGGGTGACGGAGTTCCATTTCAGGGTTCCTAAAGAGCTCTTTAACTTGGAGAAAGACATTTCACCGCCAATAGGCTTCGACGAAATGTGGCGGTTGCTACGGCGCCAGGACCTCGACCAATCTGTTGTCACCCTCTATGCTGCGTGAGTTTGTTTATGCATTACCCGCTCGTACACCACTAATTCTAGCTCTCCGATTCTATAATGACGTGACCACATGTGCTTGCAGGATGCAAGCATTGATAGCCTAAACGAAGAATGAGCCAATTGTGTTTCTATGTCCAAATGTATATAGACGTGGTCGATTTTTTTCTCATTACTTGGATGGAGAGCCGAGGAACGAAGAGCTCAAGAAGTTGGGCAAGGCCAAACAATATAAACACTTTAAAAAGATTGTGCGATGCAAGAGTTAGAGAGATGGCGGACTACATCCGTAAGTGCATGAAGAAGATCAAATCGGAGGCGGTTGTCTCATTACGGCCCAACATATCAAGTAAGTCAAAAGCAATACTTTTTTTTTTTTGAACACTTGGAATCTATTTCTAATGAAATAAAATGGTGTAACATGGCGGTATACAAACAACGAAGACACATTGGCCAATTTGGATTACTTGGCTAATCTTCCCTCTCAGATGGATGTGCCCTTAGGGTCGAGTCGTTGTATGATACGCCAAAAGGCCTCTATAAACATTTTGAAGAGGCCCCTGCGGTATGTAAGTCACGACACTTGTATACTATTTCATACCACAAACTTCGTAAGTCATGACACGTGGGATTTCGCATGCGGGCTTACAAGGATTACTTGAAAGACCCGAGTCATTCGATCGGAGGAAGAGCATACGCAAAGAAAAACATAAGGACCAAATGAAGATCGTGGCAAGATTACGAGGTATATGCAGCATTACTCTCGTTTGCTCGTCCCAAATCGAATGGTCTCATAATATTCTAACCATTTTACTGGTACATATATCGTGCATGCAAGGCGGTAAGCAACCTACGGGCAGCAACTTTGTGTGGTTTCTATACCGTGACGTTCATAGCTCGCAGATGGCGTGTACCGTACTACGTGGCGCGAAATGACGAAAGAAAACCACGCCGAAATTTTGGGCGAATGGCTTGGGCGACATTATGTTCAAGAAACTGGTTGGCGCCATCCGTAGGGGCGTCATTGAGGACGTTGTGCTACCTACCGGCCATTTCTTCGACCCTACGGCGACCTTGCGTAAAAACGAGGACTTATGGGAACTACGGGATTTGGAGAAATAAGCTAGACATGAACGACTATATGTGGGATGACCTTGATTTATAACCTAAACTTGATTGATCAATCGATCGTTCTCGATCAAGTTTAATTTGTAAATTGTGATGTGTGGTGATCACTTTTAAACTCTAAGTGCTTAATTGAATGTCCATGTTAGTTGAATGTTTAATTGTGATGCATGTTCAAGATTTATATCAATATTCTCTTATTTTATTATTTAATATGTGGTTTAAATCATAATTTATAATTTTATAATATTTTTTGAATTATTTTTTTATTAATCCTGAATTAATTAACCGTGGCGGTCATATTACAAAAAACCGCCATGGTTAATACATTAACCATGGCGGGCACATAAAGATGCCCGCCATGGTAAATCTATTAACCGTGGCGTGTGCCCGCCATGGTTAATGTATTAAACCATGGCGGTTTTTGTTAAACGACCGCCACGGTTAATCGATTTTCCATGGCGGGTAAGGAGTCCGTCACGGTTAATCGTTCGACAACCGTGACCCTAGCTCCGTGGCGGTTCCAATGCCTGCCACGGAAAATCGAAAAATGTCCGCCACGGTTAATCATTCCTGTAGTAGTGCAATACAACCTGTCAATTAGTTTCCAAATTCTGTCAAGGCCTCCTTCTCAAGTCTGCATGAGTAAATTAGTTTAAAAATTAGGGGCATAAAGATATAGGTCCTTTTGAAATCAGAGAGCACCTTTGGAGTCACAAGAATGATCTATCGATGTTGTAGCTCCTTACTGTTGATTTCTAATGATCACCTTTGGAGCTGTAGCATGGTTTGACATAGGTTTGAAAAAAGTTTATACTGAGACTTGTCATACAATGTTGACAAATGAAATGTAGATAGACTCTTAACAAAATTACATGCAGATCACAAATTACAATATTTACATGTCATATAAGTATTTGTCAGCTGGTTTGCAGTCACTTATTGGAACTATAGTAAACAACAACTTGTAATTTTGTAGAATCATACTTATGTTTTAGCACCTTTTCTTTATATGTCGTCACCTGACCTCTGGAGGAAAGGAAAGAGATGAACTAAAAAGGAATACTGATGTTCAAGAAATCCACTGTAGGACAATTTTTAATCTAGTTTCCAGAATCAACATGCCTAAGACGATATATGACCATGAGTGAGTAATAGATTCTGTATCGGTTCTGGTTTCCTCTACCTTTTAGTGGTTCATATGCTACTTATTTTAAAAAGTTCACAGATACAAAAGCACTATGTTAGGCCATTCTTGAATTGCACTGCTATTAGAACTTTTGATTTCATTGAGGGGGCAAAACAAGAGCAAGTGGTCAAAGGTTATCAGTTTAGTCCATGCTAGCTAGATTTGATCAATACTGATTGTTCTAGCTTGTTTCATCTAAGATTTGTTATTTCTTGAATGCTTCAGAAGGATTGTATGTCTTCGTGATCTCAACTATAGGATCAATGCTGCCACTGCTAAGCTTGACACTATTTATGCTGCCACTGCCCTTTCAGAGATCCGATGGTTCTCAATTAATTATGCAATTTTTGAACCCCTCACTGATGTTCCTCAATTAGTTATGCATCAGGATTAAAAGAGCTAAGCCTGTCACTGATGGTCATATATCATAGTACTGTGAAGTTTTAGTACACACATGCACAAGCTTTTTAGAGATCTGTATTTTGAAGAGTGGTTTGCACAACGTTCAAAAAATAAACAAATATGAATCCACAGACAACAATTCAGTGAGAGAGGTCTGGAGGTGCAAAGGCCTGATGCCAAACATCTATAAATCACAGCCAGGTAAACATCTGAATAACAGCCAGGTAAACATCTGAATCTCGACATCAAACTTAAATGAATCAATATATCAGTGCAGTTGCAGTGTGATTTCTAACCAAGCAAAATCCATCAATTATTTTCACATCTCTACTTGTTGCTCGTGATGTTAGGTGAGGACATGAACATGAAATGAAATCAAAGAATCAAGACCAAAAGGAGAAGATGACTGGCCATTGGTTTTTGCTGGCCGTTGGCTGACTGCAGTCGGTCCGAGCCTATTCCCTGACGGCAAGGAACAATTAGAGCATAAGAGGAAAACATGGACGAACCTTTTGATCTGTGCAGCTGCGAGCTTGTGCCGGATCGGACGTCCGGCACCCACCAGCGACCCCAGCACCGGATTCCTCCCACGATTAACGTCCGGGTGTGGGTGGAGGCAGCCTGACTTATTGCCGCCGCCCGCGCGAGAAGAGACGTGAGGAGATCACTGGTGAGGAACGGGAGGAGATCGCAACGTAGAATGCAAAGATTTTTACCGCACGAGGAGGAGGGGTGTCGCGCCGTGATCGCCATCGTCCTTCTGGGAGCTGATTCCTTATGGGTTTAGGGTTTCCTTATACGACTTTTTTTACGGGGGTGGGGGGAACCGATCGCATGGGCTAACCTACGACGTGCGACACTTTTCAAGGGGTCATAGAGAAGAGATTTACCGGTGCATGGTATTTCCTTGTTTAGCGTGAATGTCTCCCATGATACCAGGTCTTTCCTTTCACACAGATCGCACAGGGGAGGGAGCGTACGACGATGTCGTCGTCGCACGAGTGAGGCGATGGTGAAAGGTTTTTTTACCGCACGAAAAAAAGTCTCTCTTTCATCCTTTTTAGGTAGTAAGTAAAGATTGGTGTTTGTACTTCTCAGGGAGTGCTACACAACAAATGATTTCCATCATGGAACATGGATATACATCCTTTTGTCTGCTGACAAGAACAGGACATATATGATGCCACTGATATTTTTTATAGAGCTCAAGTACCAAAATAGTGTTAGATCTCTGGTACATTGGCACCAAGTCATAATGTTCTTGGTCAACTATGAGGGCAATATGTTGGAGCTGAAGACCGTCAAATTTGTTTCATTGAAGATTACAGTCCAAATGGAAGCATGGATGACGCTATGCATAATGGCATGTTTATCTTCTTCTACCCAAATATGTATTGACTAATGTGTTGTTCTGCTTGATTAAGTAATGTTGCTTCTGCATGCATGACTTCCAAATTGTAGCTCACGACTTATTGATTGGTCCTCCCACTTCAAAATAATTCAGACGATAGCCAATGGGTTACACATTATCTTCACGAGCAAGGTTTTATCATCCATGGAGATATATAAGGATGCTCATCAACAATAGCTGAAAAGTTGTACCATGGTGCTGATGAGATGATCAGTGACCAGAACTACGTGTCTAGCACACGGTAATTAAAGAAGATGGTGTTCTAAGATAAATATTATATATGCTATATCATGAAGTGCCTCTCTATCTTTAATAAATATATTCTAGAATTCCTTTGTTTTATATCAGATCATTATCTAATTTTATTTTGTTTAACAATTCAGGGGACACATTGCTCCAGAGTATCTTACATCAGGAGGAATTCTATCAACAAAGTGCCATGTATATGTGTTCACACCCAAAAATGGCTTGGTCTAAGACATAGTAAAATTCCAGACTTAGCCATTTTTTCGAGGACGAGCAAACAGGCTTCTCTGGAAGCGACCGGACGGGTGCGAGGGGCTCGATTTCAGGGCTTACTGGAGTCGACCGGACGCTAGCGACCGGTGCGTCCGGTCCGAACTCATGCGCGTCCGGCCGTGAGTCCGGCCGAAGAGTCCGTCAAATCAGCGTTCTCGGCGTGTTTTTTTCTTTTCATCGAATCGACCGGACGATGCGACCGTGTGTCCTCCGGCCCGATTCCAGCGTCCAGTCAGCCCGACGTGAGCTGAGTCCGTACGAGATCCAAACCGATTGTTTCCTAATCGTGTTTAGGTCGGTTTCTGGTGATTGGAAATGTCCAAGGAAGGTTTCCTAAAAGGATAAGACCACACTCCTCTATATAATAAAGACGTTCATGGCCGATTTGATCCCATCTACATCCAATCGACAATCAATCTACCCCCGTCCCCTGTTTGTAGGTCATCTTCTTCCTTCAACCCTCTACCTTGCTGTTCGGCGGTGTTTCTCCGCAAAATTCGTCGACATCCTAAGCGGCCTTGCTGGTCCTAGGGCAACCCTCATGTGCATCCTCCCGACGAGTCTTCACGGAGGTTTGTTCGAGGTCTTTCAAATTGGCCACCGAGCTTCACGCCGCCCTTACCAACCCTAGATCGGTTTGGGTGACTACGCCGCGGTGCTCGGCCGCTTCAATGTTAATTGCAACCTTCGTGGGCATCCAAGACCCTCCCGGTGTGTTGGTGCGAAGCCCTAGTTTCGCGTCAACAATATGATTTTGGTGTTACTCTCCTTGGGGCCGTTAGCAAAATATGCAAGTTCAAGCAAGACAAGGTCAGAAGCGTAATTGAATGTGTAACTAAATTACTCGTACTAGGGCGACAACACTTATAACTTACTAGGAAACATGCCCGTGCGTTGCATCGGGAGATAAAAATCTATCAAGCAATTGACAAAATTATCTCTTTTAGCATGGTTTAATAGGATTCATAACTTTATCAAATTTTGCGTTTCCGAAAATATCATTACTATTCATCTTATTGAAAATATGGCATTATAATTCACGGTCTATCTGAACTGGGCCATTTTATACGCTTGCAAGGATATGGGTCCATCAACATGTCGTCGTATTTTAGTATTGACCAAAGTCACCCGGCCTGTCTTCTGCTGCTGACAGCGGGCTCCACCCGTCAGATCCATCTTCTACCTCTTCATGACACGTGGGGCCCGCGCTGGGGATAAGATTGGATCCCCTTCACGGGATGCCTCACGGCCACGGGTGCTGGGTCACGGCTCGTGTCCGTCGTTCGTTGTTTCCGTTCGTCCTGCCCGTGCAAGAGCAACAGATGAAGGGGGAGGAAGGGAGATGGGAGAGCAGGGGAGGTGGGGAAGGATGCTCCACCGGCGGCGGTGGTCCTGGCATGGCGGACGCGGCGACCCGGCATGGATCACCGGCATGGCCGGATGGCACGCTGTTGCGGCAGGTCGCCTGGGCGTGGATGGCCATGGGCAAGGTGCAAGGCGAGGTGCGCGGCGGCGTGGTGGCAAAGAACTCGGACTACTTCCTCTTCTCTTCTGTTTTTCCCTTCGTACCGAACTTTTGCCTGACTCGTATGACGTATCTACGTTGGACTTCTATGGAAGGCTGGACCAGGACGCCAGCAATTTTCTTCGCGTGGACAGGGCGGACGACGGACCAAAAATTTTCGTGCACCAAATCAAAATTTTGGTGGACTGAAATTTTTTCTCTTTATTAGTAGGTATAGATAGTAATACAGTATGTGCAATGTTTGCTCCGATATTTGTTCATGAATATGAGATACAAGAGGTGAGAAGATGCATGGCCATAGGACTGCTGTGCTGTCAATCTGAAGGGAAAGAACGACCCACCATAGCTGAATAATGAGAAAGAGCTCAATGATGCGATCGGATACACTGAGGGAGGAAGGGCCTGATGATGTTCACACAGCTCGCCTATATATCTCATCAACGTACCAATGGATGTCGGTTGGTGGTTTAGGTGCATTTGTCATACAGTCTCTGTTTTAATGATTACGGGTTGATTTAAAGGGTGATTACTGTTGTAAGACACATATCTTGCGTTTTCTTTTCTTGAAAGTGAGAAACAGTCTCTCGTACCCGACCCGTTGATCCCAGTTTGCAACGCGTAAGTGCACCACTTCCGGCTTTCGTAGTGTCGGTAGTGTTTTTTTTTTTTTTTTTTTGAGTAAGTGTCGGTAGTGATAATTAATTGTGCCAATTTGGGTCACACTAGCACAGGAATGATTTTCGGTTGCGGTCTTTTTTGATTTTCGGTGGCGATTTTGGAACCGCCACCGAGCTAGGGTCACGGAAAATAGAAGCATTTTAGGTGGCGGTTTTTGGGTACACCGGATAACCGCCACGGAAAATAAATAAATAAATAAATAAATAAATAAATAAATAAATAAAGAAAAAATCCGATATGAAACCCTAACGGGCCCGGATCACGCCGGCCCGTATCCGGGCCCGTTAGGGTTTCGAGCCGCCGCGCGTCGCCCCGGCCAAGGAGATCCGCCACCGCCGTGGGCGTCCCGAGGTCGCGCGGATGGATCCGCCCCGTCGTGGATGCCCGAAGCTTGCGCGCCATGGATCCGCCGCCGCCCGAGGACGCCCAAGCTCGCGCGCCATGGATCCGCCGCCCGACGGGACGCCTTCGAAGCTTCGCTGCCGCCGCCGAGGACGCCCCGAGTCGCGCGCCATGGATCCGCCGCCGCACCGACGCCGAAGCTCACGCGTCATGGATCCGCGCCCGCCGGGACGCGCCAGAGCTCACACGCCATGGATCCGCCGGGTCCGACGCCCGAAGCCTGCGGCCCGCGCGCCGCCATCCCGCGCCCGCCGCAATCTTGCCGTCGCGGCCCGCCGTCGTGCCGTGCTCCACGCGAGGGAGCCCCGTGGGAGAGGAGGGGGCCGGGTGAGGAAGAGGGCCTGGTGAGGGAGAGGAGCCGGGTGGGGAGAGGTGGTTTTGGATCTCGAGAGAGAGAGAGTGGGTGAGGGAGAGAAATACTTGGGCGGGAGGCTAAGTGAGTGAGAAACCCTAGTGTCGTATATATATGTGGCCTCCGAAATGGGCTTTTGGCTGCTAGTATTGGGCCTGATTTACCGTGACGAGTTAAATATAAAAACCGTCACGGTTAATACATTTACCATGATGGTTTTTAGAACCGCCACGGAAAATTGGAAAAAGACCGCCACGGAAAATTGGAGCATTAACCGTGGCGGTTTCTCAAATGCCCGCCACGGAAAAATGAAATCCAACACCATGCAAAATCAATCCTGTAGTAGTGTCACTCGATGACAATAAACGTACCCATTCATGGTTTTGTCATCCGGACTAGATCTAGACTCTAGATTAAACGCGCCGTTCAAACATTTGCTTGCTTTTTGCCACATTGGCACAATTTGGGTTTCATACTAATTATATGGATTACGGCTGGACATTAGACATCATTTGTGGCACAATTTGGGTTGTCATGAGCAGGAACACATAGGAAGGAAGAGAACCAGAGGAAAACGATGAGCAAGAAATGGGTCAGCTTATATGGCTAGCGTCAACACCCTTCTTCCCTTCTCCTGGGCCAAGCCTTCCTAATAGGCCAAGCCCGCTAACGCAGACAAATCCCAACACGATTGGAGTGGCCCACTCGTCAGAATCCGAAGCCAGTGCTCAAGCCCAACAGGCCAACATGCCACGCGGCCCGCAACAGGGCAACCCCTCATCCAGTCCACCCAAGCCAAGGGGCAGGGGCGTTGGGCAACGCGCAGGGGAGCGGAGCCGTCGGCTGCGGCTCGTCGACGTCGAGGACGGCGGACCTCACTGCCACGGTTAGCCCCTTGCCCCCTCACCCTCCTCTGCGCCGCCTCCTCTCACTCCGACACGCGCGACACCTCGCCGCCAGTCCCGACTCCCGAGCTCCACGGCGCCGCCCTCACCGTCTGAACCGATACAGGCCACCAGCTGCCGCCGCCGCGCGTCAACCTCGGGGAGACTGGGTGGTGCACCGGCGCCTCGACGGCTTGAGGACTGAAGGACGCCTGCCTCATCAGAGCCCTCGTGCAATGTATGTATCTCCTATTCCCCTTAGTAGTTTTTGAATCAGTGCGATGTGGCTGTCTCTGCAATGTATGTAGTGTGGTTTATATGAGTAGATCTGTTTTTTGATGTGATCCAGTGCGCTAGTTAGTTCTTCTATAGTTGAATTCGATTGTTTGGCGATGGAGTAATGCTGATAATATGGTGATTTTTTTATATGGTTCTGTGATTTATAGCTACCAGAGGCACCTCACATAAATACTTTGTTCATTTATGTTTAACAGTTGCACATGATTTAGTTAATTTTTGATAGAACCATAGTTATTGTCTTAGTGACGATTATACTGCTCTTTGTATTATGTAGATGAAGGCTGCGGCTGGAGAGGAGGTGTTCGTGGACTCTCGCAAGGCACTGTTCATCCGGCGTGCACTGGTGAGGCACATTACTCCTCTCCTTCCTCCTCTTGTGTCAAGACTGCGAGGAATCCAATGATTATAGTTGGAGATTAGTGGAATTTTGGAAGAAGGGGAGTAGGGTTCAGATGAGTAGGAGAACTATGAGAACAGGGAAGAAGTAAATTTGATTAATCCATGTCCTACCTTTTTTGACCCGGCGCACTTAATTTTGTGCTTAAAAAGACCCAGCTACTTAAAGCCCCGTGTTTTACAAAACACTCTGACAAATAATTATACATATAATTATCAAATATGGATATACATGTGTAGACTTATATCATCATCGTCATACTCATGTTAGCCCTGACTTTGCTCTTCCCTTGAAGACCCTCATTCTGGAGGGAAACTGGACTGACGAAGAATGTGAAATTACTAAACTGCTAACTGAAACACAGCTAGGAATCTTCAAACTATTTCTCTTGAGCATGCTCATGGAGGCAAGAGTGAAGCCTTAGAAGATGCGTGTTGTTAGTGCACTAAGCTGGATCAAAAAATCCATAGAGTTCAATCATATGTACAAGTAGTGCAGGAGAACTGGTCACACAGTTTTGCTGCCTCTGATCATGCCAGCTACTGCTCAAAAGAAATCCATCTCCAGTTAGCCCATTTTCTGATTTTTCTGTGACTGGTTGTGCAATATCACAAACAATTGGGTTACCGCACCTCTGAAATGAGAGCACAGTCCTCAAACCTGTCTTGGGGAGGCACCTGTTCATGTAATGTAACAAGTTTTCAGAAAAATGTCGAGATGACTAAGCCACAACATCACCATGTATTTGTATTTTTCGCCTGTTAAAAATACTGTCACATGTCAAAACTCTTTAATATTTTTGTGTTGGCAAATTGAATGCAATTATATGTTGGATAGACTTAGAATACCGCTGTAGGGTGGTTGTCAATAGCCAGTTGCACTTCAGCTTAGAGCTGTCCAGTTCAATTATATTTGCACCATGAGAGAGTTGAATTTAGCATACTCTGTCCTTGTGCAATTGCTCCGACTCTACCACAATTTTGGAGAGAATTTTCAGATATGTTTTCTGACAGTTGTGGAGTTTTTCAACATTTGTGTATGGAATCTTTATAATATCTTGCATATTCTGTAGATAATTAAGCAGTAATTTTTAGTGTGATTCAGATGTCCAAACTGTATATATATTGCTGTAACTAGTACTCCCAGATCAGAGAACAATAAACCTCCTGTAACAGACTCATTCCACTGCTTGTACATTACACGGATGTGTCCTGTTGGCCTGCTTTTCCTTATAGTTTCCTGAAGTCTAGGATCTCATGGTACACCTGTATAATATCAAAATATCCATAACAATTTGGTAGATGGGTCTGATGAACACCAACACCGTAGTTTAAAGATTCATGGGATCGATTACTGCAGGGGCCATTATTATCCCACGAGAAAGTATGGTGATGGAGTGGAAGAGAAATACTGTAGTTGTTGTTTGTTGCAATATTAACTGACAGAATGGAACTCTGAGGGGCATGCAAAGCAGCAGAAAGTGTGTATGCACAATGGACTGACGCGTGACTGGTGGTTTCGCTCGTGATATAAATTTGAATAGTTTCTATTAGCTGATGCCATGTATTACTGTAAGATTAGATAGACCTTATAGTGGGGTTTCGCTTTATAAGAGATATAGATGGTTGACTCATGATTGAATTTTAGATTTAGATTAAGTTCTTATGATATTGCAGCATACTTTTTGCACCAATTGTTGTTCTGTTTTATTATCTTCGTCTTTCTTTCTTGCATACAGCTAGAACATTATTTGTTTTGCCTGCTGCCTTGTCTTTACTCCTATCACTTGTTTCTACCATGCAGGACGTTTTCTTCGTTGTGTACCTACTGTTTTCTATTGGCATGGTCGTAGTGATGGTATTGGTATCCGATAACTGGTGGGATCCTTGGCCTGGTATGGTTATCATGTCACCTGTGTGCATAGCTACACTTTGGTTGACACCCAAGATGAAAAAAAGTCTATGTTGGGCTCTATGCAACCAAGGACAGGAAAGGAAGGGACAGTGACCTTAGCACTCGCATCTGAGAAATAAGCCAATGAGGGGCATCGTTTAGTTAATATATGTAGTTCTAGTGTATGTTGACTTGGTCTATGTTGGTAGTAGCACTATACCTGTTAGCGTTTTGGAATCTGCACCAATGCCAAATAATTAACCAAATAGGAACAATGTTGGTGCATGTGTTCTCTATATGTTGTGTTTTTGTCATGGAGCAAAGTTGATGTGGTACATGAAGTTAACAAGATCATTTGCTGCAATTTGTTTTTAAATTTCACTTGGCTATTTGCTTTGTTAGGGATCTGCATGCAAACTGAATATTGTTTGATGGATTTGGGTAGACAATGGCCTGTATCTATGCACTTGTAGTTCTACATAAGATCATTAGTGTATGAATTGTTTACCCATGCGGTGGAAGGTGGATGAGGCCCATCATTTGAGTGTTTGTTGTGTAATTAAAATTTCAGGAAGAGATGTATGGATGCTTTGCTTTGCTTATCAACAGATGTATTTTCTTGTGATACAAGAACTATTTTCTTCTTGATTTGAATATAGCTTTGCTCTGGCCGAATGCTCCTTCCTGTATCCCTACCTTGCTGATTGTTGCATTCCTTGAATTATAATATATGTTCGTTCCATTCCAAGTTCTAAGCAATTCTAAATTTATTTGCATTCCTTACATTATAAAATACTCCCTCCATTCCAAATCATATCTCATTCTAATTTTCTTGGTTTCAAGTGCACCGCCTTTTTTCCTGCCTGTGGCAATTTCTTACAGACCCTTGTGCTTCCTGGTCGCACAAGCTTATAATATAAATGTATAATTGTATGTCTATGAGATGTGTTCTCTCCACATGGGCACCTTCTAGATTGCTGTGCAACAATCGTTGTACACAATCCAGGGGCAAGCGCCAACATAAGCAACATATAAGCCTCCTCAAACTTTGGCACAACATTTTATTCCAAGTTTATAACAAGCATCCATGAATGCATAGAAACTAATAATACAAGCCAGGAGTTCATCACGTAGCAACATGCAAGTGCAGGTTCTAATAAGTAGCAGAGTACACTGAAATTTTGATACAACACATTTATTCAAATAGAAAATAGCTGAGGTGAACATAATGGGTGAAACCATCTGGCTGACAGCCGAGTGAATTTGTGGGGATGAGCTGAAGCAGACTCGCACGCTTTGATGCCAACAGCATTAAGCTGCGCTGTGGTTGAAGCAGGAACTTGGATCAGAAATGCTTAATCTGCGAACAGAAGCATGTTGGTCAATAATTCTGCTGAATCTTCTTCAGATATAATGCTAAACCATAAATTATCCAATGACCAAAATGCTTATTTCCTAGTGAAGAATCATAGAAGGATGTGTCACAAACTCTCAGGTGACAGATTAAACAAGTGACGTATGTACAAATCAAGATAGGAGACTGGAAAACAGAGCCTCGACTATTGGCCAGAAACAGCTAGCAGTGGTTTCATGAGTTGGCCACAAACAGTCTCGACTAGTGTCTCACAGACTAATAGGTCAAAGAATAAAAAACAAGTACCTTGTGTACAAATAAAAAAACAGAGGCAACACCGTAAATATTATACCAAGACAGGATAGTGGAAAACAGAGTATCCACTGGTGGCCAGAAACAGAGTGGGTGCAGTGGCTAACACCTACGTCTGATGTAATATTGGATCCACTGGAAAATCAGCATCTGCTAAAATATTCTTGATAGTTTCATCATTGCTATAACACTACATGTCCTTGCGAAGCAAAAATGTAATTCGTACATCAGCATAGATGTCCGCATGTATGTATTTGCATATTGGGAAAGTGACCATGCAGTAGCAGCAATGTCTCTGAGACCATTTTATACTGCCAGGAATCAGAATGTTAGTTGTTTGATGGAACCCATATGTTTTCATTTGGATGGCTTGATTTTGGAGGGATTGGAACCATTTAAGAAATTAGTCTATTTGGCTTGAAATTTGAGATTCAAGAACTGTCCAGATTTCACAAATAAATCTCTCAAATTCAAAGGGTGGGAGGTGGGAATTTGACATTCTGGTGGCTGCGAGAGCAGGAGATTAAAGGAAACAGAAAAATTAGGAGACTCAAAGAAATCCTTTGAATCAAAGCAAATCGCAGTTTCAGTCTCAAATTTGAAAAGGCACATGAATTTAATATCAAAATCTTGTGAGGCAGACGAGCTGGATCTCAGATATTCAAATTTGATTTAACCCCAACATCATTCATCAGCTAAGATAAAGGTCAGCATGAGAGAGCACGTACGGTGTATTCTGCTTCCCATCGGATCTCTTTAAGAATTTGTTAGGCTTAGTTTGCCCAAATTAATATCAGCAGTCTGCAAGGCCACCTCCTCTTCCTCCTCCTGCTTCCCATCTTTTTTGTCGTGCGTGGACACCATCTTTTTCTTTTGCATGGAAATACAGATTAAACAAATCATTAACTAATTAAGACAATAAAAATGATGTATACATGCCAAAAACGAAAGAGATAAATACAGAGATGTCATCTTGATCGGTACTAAAAAATACGTGTTGTACCTCGTTACTTCTACGAATGTCAAGCGTCGGATTATTGGGATGGGCCTTGCAAACGTTTGTCAGGGCAGCCACCGCAGCAACCACATCTTCAGCAGACACGCCCCCAAACTTAGTTTCCGGAGGGAAGGCAGGTATTCCAAGCCAATATTACCACAATCACCACTGTTATCGATCATAGCCCGCAAAGGGAGGTCATTGAAAAACGTAAGGACTTCAAGATTTGGCATCACAGCATAGGGTACAAGTTTTCTGGAGTAATCATCATTGCTTTTTCTGAAGCCAAAGGGCACAACATCTTCTCCATTCCATCTATGCAATGAAACCATATCGTCCTTCTCATTGGGCTGCTCAAACTGTACTATTACATCGATCAGGAAGTACCTCAACTTCTGGAAACAGTTGTCTCGGATATTAATTTTAATATAGTAAGCATCCATAGTCTTACCTTGCAGGATCAAGCTCAGATAGTAGAGTACGGGCAACCTAGCAAGGTTTTCCATGTCCTGCTCGTCCATTGTCATGACCAACAGTGTCAAGTGGGATAGGTTGGGAAGACTCGAGGGAGCAATGCATGACGGCAGCTTAGAGAAGTCAAAACTACAACGCAAATAACGGAGTGACTGTGGGACCACAAAGCCTGCTGCCTCCCACACGGCTATATCCACTTCAAAAATACAACCGTACACTTCTAGATGCTGGATCTTTTTGAGACTATGCAGTGACTCCACAAAATGCCTTTGCGTGCTCTCGTCCATCCCACCAGTACTAAGATAGAGCACCCTCAGTTCTTGCAGGCTGCTCAGCTCCTTCATAAACCTTTCACTCTCTGGATTGCCATATACTTTTATTCTTAGCTCCTCTAGTGATGTCATGTTTCCAATCCCATGGGGCGCTTCCGCTTGTTGAGCATCTAGCCGAACTAACTGTGTTAGCTGGACAACACTTGCTGGCAACTCTCCAGGCACTTCAAGTGCCTGCAGTAACCTTAGATTCCCTATTTCTCTTGGGAGCTCAAGATCACCTTCTAAATCATGTATCCTAAGATATCTCAAGTGAAGTAAATCACCAAGATGCTCAAGATGGCAACCTTCCTTAAGCTTACAACTTATTAGCTCCAGCACGCGCAATAATTTGAATCTGAAGAATTGGTCCCGGTTATCAATACAACACCTGAACGAAGTATACGATCTCACTTTTGGTATCCTAGTAACCATGGTTTCAGAACTAATGTGCTCAGCCATTCTATTTTGGTGGGCTAACCGGCGCACAACACTGCTAGGTGCATGTGTTCCTTGAATATTATTGTCATCTAATATAGCAATGAAGTTTTCTTCACACGAAAGCTTACGCATCAGATCAAGAATCATATCATGAACATGACATGTTGATACACTGCTGTCCCATGACTCTCTTACATGGATCAAGCTTCTATCAATGAGATTGTTGAAGTATCTCTCACCAATATCAAATAATCTTGTCCCGTGTTCCTGCTCAATAAATCCTTTCGCTATCCACTTCCATATCGAGTTTTTTTATTGATCAAATAATCTTCGGATATATGTACATAGATATAGTAAGCATGTCCTCAAATGTGGAGGCAGATCATAGTAGCTAAATGAAAGAATTGTCATTGTATCTTCAGATTCCCTATTATCTTTACTGTCAAAACCAATAGAGTTGTAGACCTCGGACCATATGCACTCGGTTTACAAGCAAACATGCTAGCCATTGTGATGATTGCTAATGGTATACCAAATAAGCATTTTTTGATAATTTTATCAGAAGTGTCATCTAGTTGGCTATGAAGGCACTTCCCACTTGCACCAAATATCCTTGTATAGAATAATTTCAAGGAGTCATCGATGGAAAGTGGTTTTAGCGCAAAAACCTCACCAGCTTCTTTGGCAACTTTAGAGTTGCGAGTAGTTGTGATTACCTTACTTCCACAGTTATTCTCAGCAAGTGCCATTTTGATTGTTTCCCATGTCTCTACCTTCCATACATCGTCAATAAAAACAAAGTACCTATACACATGAAAGTGCAATGACCCTTGGTGAGTAAGGATGTTTGAAGCTTCTCTACGAAAGCAAAGAAATTTTCTAACATTAAAATTAGTTCGCATTGCCCAAAGCACAAGTTCACTCAAGTAAAAATAAATTTTGTGCTGATGTTTCAGAATCCTTTTACTACCAATTGGCATGAAAAGTACTGAAGAGTAAATAAATTAAAAAAAGTATCCTACAACTTTTAGGATATAAATAGTAATTGCCACACAAAAAGGGCATATTTGGGAAAAAAAACATTTGAGGCCACGTTTTACATAACTTGCACATCTAATGGCTTGCTGAAAATCAAGGTGACCATGAAACTATACGTTTTCCTAAATATGCCCTTTGATATATATATACATGACTTTTTATGCATATGCAATATTTAAGAAGTTGTCGGTATTCTTATACTATAACCGATGTTTAAAGTTTTAGAAGTAAAAAGATGTAAGCTCAATTATGAATTATAGAATTGTTTGAGTCTATCAAAGATGATGTGGAGACCATATATTTAGTATAACCTACAGCACAGTGAAAACTAAGTAACAATGGAACAACAGCATATTAAAAGGTACTCTTTAATTACAATTTACAATCATGCGGCTGATGTTACTGTGGTGGTGGCAATGGCTCGCGTCAAGCTGGAGGCATATGCTGCCTGGGCGTAGAGCGAGCTCACCCTCGACAATTCCCTCTCCAGAGCAAGCTCCTATGGACAGGACACTGCCAATTTAATATTCAACTAGTGATGAAGGCGCGCCCTTGCGCGCCCGGTGCCGCGCGTGGTCGTTTTGGTATTGCCCTAGCCCAGAACATGAGGTACTTTGGATTGGGCTAGCCCATTACCTGGCCATTACTACGATGTGTACCTTTTTTATGATTTTTTTTTAAACAAGGACCACAAAAAAGAGCAGACAATATAGATTGATATTTAGTCGATAAATTGTAGATACAATAGATATATAATACAAAGAGAACAATGCAGCTGTCGTACACGTACATATATAACTAAAAAGTTTTCTGGAACATAAAACATATTTGATTCATAGAGACGCAGATTGATAATATTGAAATGAAACTACTGGCCTTCAGATCTCTAATCGTCGCCATCGAAGTCGATGGCGTCGTCGCCGCTGGGAGAGTCGGTGTTGTCGTTGTTGCGGCCAGACTCTATCCCAACCCTCTCAAATTAGAGGGCCAAGGCATGAATCTTGAAGCTGTAGTCCTTTAGAGCGGTGAACTTGGGATCGTGAACGACGTCGATGCCCAGGGCTGTCCCTACTTATTTAAGTTTTGTGAATGCCTCACGAAGCTTTCCGGTGCACCAGACGCTGTCCTGCTTCAGTTGGAGAAGTTCCTCCTGCGCGTTATTCACTTCCTCTTGCCGTAGCCTCTTGATCAAATCATCTTGACTATCGCTGCAATGCCTTGGATTTGCACAGGAATTTAATAAATATGTCAGTACGTATCTACAAACACAAGCATGACACACATGCATAGAAACAGGGAGAGAGAGAAAACAGGCATAGGTACCTGAGTTCGGTGAAAGGCCTTTTGTTTGATACTTGTTCAGAGGAAGAACCCATCCTTGCGCTGAATCGATAGCAGAGAATGGGCAGAAAATATAGGAGAAGAAGCAATGAAATGGGGGTTCCAAATGGAAGGACTCACAGCATGGCGTTATATAGGCAGGATGTGTTAACCGTCTGGTATCCAAAGTTTGGAATTCGAACGGAGTAGGCAGTCGCCAATGGTTGCGTCCCTTCAATTGACTCGGTTGGAATTCTCGAGGAGTTCGTTCATTGGCATGCAGGTTTGACGGGTGGACTGCTGCAAAGTTGGATCCTTTTCTTCGTGTTTAGATGTAGCCCTGGGTGCCTGCCTGTCATTGTTGTAGAGGTGGCTCTTGATGAGAACGTTTGGGCTTGGAACATCTCGAGCCTGCGCAGTAGGCCCATGAGGAACGATGGGCCATACTGCATAATCGAGGGTACCTTTTTTTTCCTTGCATGCTAGATGAAAGAGTGAACGTTTAGCCCGACCCATTTTCGAAGTCATCGAGTTGGACGTACGGAGCCCACCATTCCGAGGAAGCAGCCGGGCCCCGCAAGCGGGCCACGGTTAATTGACCCGGCCCAGAAGGATATGTGTTATGTTATTTACTGCTTGGTCCAACTGTGTTGGCCTCTGTAAGAATAACGTGGCCCATGTTTGGCAATGGGATCTTTTTTTTCTCTTGTTGCATTGAGAACTTGTTTGTTCTCTTGTTTATGCTTAGTTGATGCTGAGATTCGCAACTGTAAAGATTAAGTTTTTTACTGATACCAAAAGGAAAAACAGATCAGATGTCATATGCAATGTAGGATTCATACATATATAATAGAAACGTGTTTTGGAATCTGAAACATATTTGCTTCATGTATCCCATTTCGATTGGCGTGGCCCAGTACTCGGGGTAAACTGTATACCTTAAAAGATTTGGAGCGGCATGAAAAGTCTCATGGGCCTCAAGCTCGTAGTGTTTTTTTCTCCTGGTTGAACGGCCCATACTCGTCCGTCCGGGGTCTCGTGGTTTGTGTTAAGAAACTTGTCATCAGCGGTTAGGACCTCTCCTCTCCGTCTCTCATGATCACGCAGTAGATGAAAGTAGAACAAGTAGACACAAGATGTAGGGAGACTATTCTTTATTCATCTGAATCTTCGTTCTTTTACAATGGAGGATCTCCTACGTATATATAGTCCGAATAAGTACTAGAGTATGGAAATCGCCCACACAATAAATGGACTAGGATTAGGATTCCTCCTTCTCCTCTTTCTATATTCCAGCCAAGGCCGGAGAGTTTTGGTAAGAGCCCACATACAAACGGACTAGGATTAGGATTCATCCTTCTCCTTTCCTTCTAGGAAAGAGTCCGTTGTGAGTTAGGGTTTTGTTTCCCAACACTCCCCTTGGGCGAATACCGCGATCAACTCATGCCTCATTAAAACTCCTAAAAACCCAATGGGAAAAATATGGAGAAAGAGTACATAGTGCCGCTAGATGTGTTGCACTTGTTGCCTCATTAAAAACCATTATGAGAAACTTCTGGAAAACTCATTTATGGGAAAAAGAGTACAACAGCTGTCTTCGGGACATTTTACAATCTTCGAGGATTATAGCCCATCATTCCTCTAATTGAGGAATTCTTAGCACTCCCCTTGGGCCGAATACCATGACAAATATATGCCTCGTTAAAACTCCAAAAACCCAATGGGAAAAAATGGAGAAAGAGTGCATTATTGTCGTTAAATGCATTTGCACATTGTTGCCTCATTAAAAACCTTACATGAAAAATTTCGGAAAACTCATCAAGGAAAAAAAAGAGTACAAATGATGTCTTCGGGACAAATTGTGACCTTCGGATCATATCATTTTGAATTCTCTAGAATCTCGATCAAGAGTTAATACTCTAGAGGAGTTCTCCCTCTGAACCTTGCAAAACTACCCTGCTATGTCAAAAAAATGTCTTCTACAGGAAGCATATGCATATAGAAACTTAGCAAGTATATTGCATGCATAGTCAGGATCGTTTCATATAACCTTAACATCACGTTACTTCGGAACCCATGAGATAAAATTATACATAAATAAACCCATACTTAAATGGCGTCATGATAGAGGCTTCAATTTAATAGAGCTTTCAAACTCGCTCTTTAGAATAACACCACCAAGGTATATTATTTGAGATCTTCAAAGTCTCATGAGTTACACGATCAATATCATGTAAATACTCCCCCTGATGACAACATTCATTGAGGTCATCCATTGCCACGACATTAGTCGTTATTTACAAATAAACATAGGCATGAATAGTCCAAGGGAGATTACAAGATGTGATTTCACAATAGTTAGTCTTCATGACATTTGTTTCACATTGCACTTCAAGAACAATAAGAATAAAGAATAATGCTAAGAGCAATGTCATGCATATATTAGAGTGCATATTTGTGCAACGCAAAGTTGCAAAGACACACCTTCGAGATGTGATTAATAATCATTATTCCCCGATATGACAATTTTCTCTATTCTCATAATAGTCGTGACTCCTTCGGGGGATTGGCTCTGATTCTTCAAGAATCTTTAATACATAATAAGACATCACTGTCCACAAACTAGCGAATGGGGTGTATTGCTAGTAGCACCAAATATATCATATAACTTTTCAGAGGATATTTCAATTCCAAATCTTCAGGTGGATAATGCTATCTATCAAGCATATACATGCATAGCAAAAGCTCATGGAATGCACATGTGCTTATATGGTATACTTTATGTTGCTTTTGATTCCTCCTTTTATTATCTCACTTGGGTCATATATGGGTCTTTATCCCTTTCAAGGAATTCACATATTTTGGTGCATTTGGACTTATAACCATATTCCTTCAGGGAAAAATCCTCCAGGGAGTTGTTGTCTTTATGGAGAGGTTATTTCACATAAAAGACAATATTGGTACGAGATTTTAATGTTGCTTTCCATGGATTTTTATAATCTCATTCTTGCATATTTAATTCATGCCATTAGCCGTTTATTATATAGCGGAACATATTTTACGAACTCATGTCGAGTTGGTCTATTATGACCCTTTGAACCATCGCTTTTCACCACATATTATTTCAATAATGACCCATAATTATCTGAACATCGGGTTCAAGATATCCACTTAGCGATTTTTGGTTCAACCTCAATTGCACATTTCATTTGACCCGATATGAGAGCTTCAAGCACTCTTGCCATGGACTTTGTTCCGGATCCGGATTCTCATAAAGAGACTCATTTAGCAATTATAGAGGTAAACTAGTGTCGACACATAATCTCTGACTTTGAACATCTTAATAATGATCTTCATTATTTCCCAAAAATGATAGATCCATTGTTGTTCCGTATTCCCAAAGATTATAGTATGCGCCGCATTGCTAGGATTTTCATCTCCAGGATGAACCTCATCATGAGGTAACTCACCAACAGGGTGATTTCTCTACAGGAGTATGAGAGGAGTTTTATCACATACAATGTGAGCTTGCTTCACGAGCATATGCTTGTGACATAGGCCACTAGATCTTATTTACAAAGGCCCCCGCATAATTTGATCAATATGCCAATGTCAAGTGGATATGAAATTAATCCCGGGTATATCCACATCTACTTCGGGTAGAAGTATTCATTTATTTATTAACCAATTTGGTTGCTCCTCATCAATACGGTTATCTGGCATAACTCCGTGCTATACAACAGAGTATAACTAAACAACTAGTTTAGTTTGGATTTGTGCATTTTGATTCATAAATATCAAGGCATTCCACTAAATGGGCATTCATCTCCCCTAATGCCGAGATATTTAATAGCATACTAAAATCCCCAATCACCAACTTCAAGTAGTGTATGTATGCTTTAGTGGTGATTTATTTGGGAAATATTACGCATCGGGGGTATATTACTATTTTTATATGCAAAGTGAGCTTGGACTTTATTAATGCGATTTGCATGAATACTGCATTGCATGTAATTCCTTCTACAAGAGGAGTATATAGGCCATAACTTCTGTTCAATTATAAACTATTGCCCTGCAAGTTCTTGGTTTCAACAAAAAACATATGTAGTCATCCAGACTTAACACCTTTAGTTACTGACGTAACCCATAACTTAGACAAAACAATCCTTCAGGGTCTAATGCTCATCAATTGTTATACAATTGATAGTCGGTCCGTCCATTTGTGTATATTGACCTTCTAGGTCATATGTATGAGAAAAGACAACTAATGGTGGCATTGCGCTTTCAGTAGCGCCAAGTAGCTTGGTGTGCATAGGAGGGCAAGAATGTGGCATTTAGCCATGGTTGCAGCAAAAAAAAAGCCTTGGATGTAGAGTTAGTTTATAGTCCAAATCTTTTTATTGCCCAAAAAGTGACTCAATTACTGTACCATAGAGAAAAATTGAGTCATTATATTTATCGCAACATATTTGTATTCTATATAAAGCATGGCTTGGATCAATTCATTTTTCAAAGATGAAGAGAGAAGCTTTTAATAGAATAGATAAGACCAAGATTTTATATTTATCTAGAAAAAAAAATTGTTTTGGCTGCTTGGTGAAAGCAACAAAGACCAATATCCTTCTAGGATAGGTTCTCCATTGATAGCACAATTAAATATCATCACTATTAGTGTTGTGGTCATAATCCATGTGGCCTTTCAGAGCCAAGGATAGATAATATAACCGATATGGTTAATGCCAAGTTAGCTTCTAGCTCATCGTGATGTGGGATTCAAAATCTTGCTTACCCGCTTTTCTATCTTCCGGTAGTTGGAAAAGGATCTTAATAAATTTAGTGAGGTGTGGCATATACAAGGACTTCGCCAGTATATTAATGCACGTAGTAGTCACTCCCCCCATATTAATCGGCTTTACTTTTACTTGTAGATAGACAATACAACAATTTCCCCTATATGATACCCACCGGCCCTTTCTCGCGACTATGGATACCTCTAAACTGAAGCCGAGTCATGATATGCACTTCGAGGCTTCATTAGTCTAAGAAAGGATAAATGGTTTTCTTCATCGGGAAGAAGTATTATGTTTTCACACAAAATAAACTCGTAATATTAATTCTTCTAGTATTATTGTAGCAACTTCAAGTTGCCTAGGGAATGTATTATCTATTAGAAAACGTTGGTTTGAAACAAACCTCGGTTAGGATGACACCTCATGCTAGTTCTACAGCCAGAGAGAGAGGGGGCAACATGTTGACTTCAGATCATTTGTTATCCCAACTAATATAATGATGTAAGCCTATATTATCATGTTTGGCAAAATATACCAACCATGGCAAGGTATAATCTCCCCTCGAGGAAATTTACAAGTGAATCCCAAATTCATGCGTCTGCTATATCGACAAGTCTCATGCGATGGTTTATTCTTTAGGTTACTTCGGGTAAATAAACCAAAGCGTTAAAGAGAGCGTCAGAGGGAGAGAGAGAGAAAAATGGTCTTCTATATAGTCATACATGCTTTATTTATTTCCCAAAAATTTTCCAAGCATATGTGTTGTTCTATGGTATATTTATAGTGGTCTTAGAATAATACTTCGGGATTATATAACCCATATAAAACATAATCACATAAACATGCAAGGAAAAAGAATCCCATATTAAACCTCCAACAGGAGCAAAAACAATTTAACATAAAATTGTATGAAAGCTAACAATTCTAGAAAATTCTGCTTCTAGATATATATAGTCGAAGTCATATGAGAATAAATTTATGCCAAATGTATTACGAGGTGCCGTTGGACCTATACACAAATGAAGTCACCTAAACTTTAGTGCCCATACGCAAAACAAAATTGCCGCACATATATATGTATATATTTCTTATCACTTCAGGGATAACATGCTCCACCATGTGTGCTGGAGCGAGATTTGTGCATATGGTGCACGCAAGGAGGTCAAAATCATATATGCCAAAAAATTACTCGCATGTATGTGAGGCTAAATAATAACCAACAGTGTTAAGTAACGGTGCTGTTAAGAATCCCCAATCCAATTCCAGCGCGTAAAACGTAGAATACAGTTCTACCATCGTCATAGCTTCAGGCTGGCTGCTTTAGGTGGCAGGGGCACACAATGCGGATCTGGCTACAGGTGATGTGGCTTCGGCTTAGCCTCGGCGGCTCACAACATGAATTGTATTCGATGCTTCAGGCAAAGGCAGCAGGGTGCAGTTACGACTGGCTATCACCTTCGTGCATGAAGGCATGGAAAATAAATTCCAATTAAAAACGAAGTAGAATAGATCTATTCAAGATACTATATTTAGCTACAGGCTACGACAAAATTCTGATTGCCTTGGGTGCGCAACAGCAACCTCAAACGGAAATCACTAGCTTCGTGTCGTGTCATGTTGTGTGGTGGCAGGCGGCAGCGTTCATGCTTTATGCCACTGTATGGCCACGGCCCACGATGGCCTTCAAATCTAGTACCAAGGTTACCGATATTCTTTTCTTTGTCTAGTAGATTAGAAACCCAACAAGTCTAATCTACTTAAAACAATTCATTCGTACCTTTGATTCTTGTTCGAGAAAAGCGAAGGTTGTCACGTAGGACAGTTCGGCTAGGCCGTGGGGACCCCTGCCGGGCGTGGCGATGAGTCGATGCAGTGCAGATTCGTAGCGGGCGAGGTAGCAGATCCGTTCCGCTAACAACGCCGAGGGATGTCGACGTCGTCGAAGTAGTTGCCGCGGGGCGTCGGCACGAGCGTCGGTGCCGAAGATCGCCGGCGGCTTCAACGACGATGTTGACAGAGAGCTTGTCGTGCTGATAACGTGTTAAGAAACTTGTCATCGGCGGTTAGGACCTCTCCTCTCCGTCTCTCATGATCACGCAGTAGATGAAAGTAGAACAAGTAGACACAAGATGTAGGGAGACTATTCTTTATTCATCTGAATCTTCGTTCTTTTACAATGGAGGATCTCCTACGTATATATAGTCCGAATAAGTACTAGAGTATGGAAATCGCCCACACAATAAATGGACTAGGATTAGGATTCCTCCTTCTCCTCTTTCTATATTCCAGCCAAGGCCGGAGAGTTTTGGTAAGAGCCCACATACAAACGGACTAGGATTAGGATTCATCCTTCTCCTTTCCTTCTAGGAAAGAGTCCGTGTGAGTTAGGGTTTTGTTTCCCAACAGTTTGGCCTTGTTCATAAGTTTGGTCAATTTGTATTAAGCTGGGCCACTATGTAGCCTGTCTTTGTAAAGAAGCCCATAACTATTGAAGGGTAGTTGGGCCAAGAGCCTTTCTGAAGAAAGTAACTTCCCATGGCTGACCATGGCAACCACCTGGTGGAGAAGAAATCCCTCGGCAGATTCAGTATGAGGTCCGGGACATTTTGAATGAATTTAGGCTTTCACGAATGAATTGGTGGCCGCGGTTGTTCACGGTATGTACAGGGGCGTTTTCGTGAAAAACGGCTGGGCCTGGAACATTTCGAGGCCCCGTGGAGCACTGTAACGGTGAGAAATTTTCGTTTCTCAACTTGGATCAGCCTGGCCTAGTATGACGCTTTCATAAATATTAGCTGATTTGGCCCACCAATAACGACTGTTGATAGCCCATAATGGTCCAGCTTTCGTGGCTACGAATCTGTGAACAACTACCAACTGGCGTGAACGTGCCATTGGTCTATCATTGCAAGCGATCGTGTAGACATGTGTACGTGTCTACATGTGATCGACCAATCAGGCAGGCGAGTAGAGACGGCGGCAGCCGTTCCGGGGTTCCCGTCTTCTATGAAGCAAATGCTGCACGGGAGAGTAGCGTTCATGACTCGCTGCACAAAGGGCCCACCGAGGTGCCTGTAGAGCAGTCTATGAGCGATTTGATAGGTGTGCTTGCGGTTAGATTTCTGAAGAGTCGTCATTGTTCGGGAGGGGCCCCTTCTTCTAGACGCCCCTTTTACACCCATAGTCGACGGTTCGTAAGTTGAGACCTTTGCCATTCGGTCGGACAGTTCTTAAGGTTAGAACTTTGTCATTGGGTAATGTTAGAAGGAGAGAATGGCGTCGTCTAGCAATCCATGGGAGCCGCGTGACGACGATGTGGAGGAGTACGATTCTTGGACACAGCCTGCGCCGAAGAAGGTATGCATGCCGATTCTCCCGTGCACGAAGAGAGAGTGGGTGTACTTCAATCCTCGTGGATACATCGATCCTCGTAAGTACGACTCCATCGACACCACGGTGACGATCGATCGTGCCATGGTCGAGAGGTTCATCGAAGAGATTCGTGGTAGCCCTCGCGTGGAGCGCGGCTTGGTGGTTGGTCTTGATACTGAGTGTCGAATTATCGGGCAGAACAAGGTTGGCAGAGACATCTACGAGATCGCGCTGCTGCAGTTGTGTGTTGATCATCGTAGCCTACTGTATCAAGTTTACTAGGCCGGTGGGGATCTTCCGGATGTTCTGAAGGATTTTCTGTCCAAAGAGGGGCATATATTCACAGGAGCGCACATCGCCAACGACGTCGTTCGTTTGGAGGAGGACTGCGGAGTCACAATTTCTAATCCGCAGGACTTGCAGGTAATTGTTCGTAGCCTTGATGTACCCGAGTATAATCATCTAGCTCGTCCAGGGGAGCGTGCTTCGTTGATGAAGATTGCAGAGGCTGTTATGGAGATTCCTTGTAAGAAGAAGAAGGAACACTTCAACCACACTATCTGGGGGCAACCCCATTCTGGGCCGAGACTCAGTTCTCGTACGCTGCGATTGACGCTTTCTGTCGTACGAGATAGCTCGTCAAATTGAAGTCAAGCATGGCTATAAGTTTTGCATGGGGCGTTATTATCTGGATACACAGGTAGTGTATCGTTGCTGATGCCAATTAGGACAATCAGTATGGTTTGATTAGTTTGTGTAGTTTGAGTTGCGTTGTGTATGGAGACATATTGGATGTAAATTAAGGTACTTGTGCTACTGTGTGATGTCAGACAGCAAAACTCTTGGGTGTGTTGTATTAATGCGCAGGTCAGATTATATAATGTGTATCGTTTAAGAATTTTGCGATTGATAATTCATATGATGCTGTACTTGGAATTCTCGAGGAGTCCGTTCATTGGCGTGTAGGTTTGATGGATGACTGCTGCAAATCTGGATGTTTTTTTTTTTTTCCTGTTCAGATGTAACGCTGGGTGCCAGTCTGTCATTGCTGTCGAATTCACACCTGTTTGAGATTCTGTGTGTAATGGCGTTGACAGGGCGGCGTGCGCGACCCATTATCTAGGGACTGGAGCGTGTAGACCGGGCCATCATGCAATGGCCCTATCTACCAAGTCGCAAGCGGTTCATCATGGGTTGGGCATTTTTTTATTGAGCTGGGCCAAGGGTAGCCGGGCTCAGGGCCATTGCTCAGTTACATATGAATTTCGGGAACCCTGTACTTTTTTTCCTACGTTTCTGGGCTTTACTGGCCCAGTTGTCCATCCTTTTTTGATGTGTGCACCAAGGTGGGAAGGGGACCGTGTGAGGGAAGGAGTTGTGTCATGGTTCATTTCTGTTGGGTTTATTTCAACCTCAATCCACCCGTATGTACTCTATTGCAAGTAAACATGAAAAAGAAGTATCGTGTAGAACAGACTAAAAATATAGATGTTGTTTTGAGCATACAGATTACATATGAGATATAGTATATTGCAATCTAAGCATGGGTAACAAATTCATAACCATGTTGTAGCTGAACCTGATTTGCGATCTCAAAGGATAGAAAGGCATCTATACTGGCGTAGGTAATCTATTCTGGTGATAATCGAAAGTCTCCCCAGTGGTGGTGATTGACGATGCCTTTCTCTTTTTGACGAGGAATGTGTAGAACCGCCGATGCTAGAGTATCCAGCGAAGGGAGAAACCCTGGTTCTGCTAGATTTTGGTATTCGCTAACACCGAGAGCAGGCACAATACGTTGTAAGTCGTGTGGATTGGACATGCATACACTGCAGTCATTCTGAAGTCATTCAACGTCGTTGCCTATGGATGCCCCAGTGAAGACATGGCCCTCATCTTGAATAAATTCCTTCAAGATCTTGGGTAACCGGCCGCCGGCTTGGTGCACTTTATATACAAGGCATCGATGGCCAACGCACAGTTGCAGCAATGTGATCCTGTACTCTCTTTTGCCAAACTTGTTTTTGGGAAGAATCCTCCATTCTGAGTCGAGGCCAACAAGCATACCTCCACTGTTTGGAGGGCTACCTCGGATTTCCTTGATGAAGTCATCGACGATCGTAGCGTCGGCTGTGACCGTTGTGTCGATGGGCGGGTATCGACAGCCAGTGAGCACGACATCTTGGTGGTAGGTCTGTGGTCCTGGCCGTTGTCCTTGGCATGGTCGCTGCACATGGCGCTGGTAGTTGCTGCGAGATGACTCCATTAGTCTCTTTGTTGTTCTATCAAGGGAAGAAACAATCGTAAGTGGATGTGGAGAGGCCGGCGGACTTCGTGACGATATACCTAACGATTCAAATTCGAAGGATAAAAGTCATTGGGAAACAGTTTTGTCGCTTGAGTTGCGTCGATTGGAATTTGCGAGCAATCAAGTAATCATCATAGGATGAGCATCCACCAGCATGGACTACTCAGAATGGTGGGCGCCGCACGTGGCTCATTATGGATCGGCCTGGCCCAGAACGACACGCCTGGCCCAGAACGACACGGCAATGCGGCCCATGAACGTCAATGCAATGATGGGCCATACGGCATAATGGCAGGAACTCTTTATTATTTCCTTGCACGGTCGCTGAAAGGGCCAAAGTGCAGCCCAGCCCATTTTGGAACGCATCGAACTGCATGTACGGAGGCCATCATTCCGAGTAGTCGCGGACGGTAGATGCTCATCCTGTGATAAAACTGGATAGAGCGGTGAAAGAGTCCAGTCACTTCAACGCCCTTTTAGATTCTCGATCCATCCACCAGCTACTCATCTCAACTTTCCTACATTTATTCTTTCCCTAATCGATTGGTGAGCAGCCTGACGCGGTTGAGGTTGGTGTCCTGCTGAAGAAGCGCGATGCCGAAGCAGGTGCGTGGCCGATTCATCTACGAGGAGAGGCAGGAGATGAAGGAGAAAGCGAATCAGTTGGGATGGAAGGTATCGAAAGACAACAAAGCCAGTGTGGAGGAGTGGTGCCGCGAGCTTGGCATCACCCTGTATCAGTTCAGGACGTGGATGATGAACAACAGGAAGAAGTACATTCGCGTGGAAACTGCCGGTGGTACTGTCCCTATTGGTGTGCGTGCGGCTCAGATCTCGCCGGCGGCTCTCGTGGTGGCGGTCGCAGAGTGGACCAGCACAGCGGCCGTTCGAGTTTTTCAAGGTGCTTCTGCGAGGGCGATTTGAGGAAACATTGGTATGTGCATATTTTCTTTGTCATCCAAAGAGGGTTTTTTTTTATTATTCTGGCTCCTTTCCATCCAAAGAGGGTCTTTCTATTCTGGTTTGTTTGTACCAGGACGATTCAAGGAAACATTGGTATGTGTATATTTTCTTTGTCATCCAAAGAGGATTTTTTCTATTCTCGCTACATTTGATCCAAAGAGGGGTTTTTTTAATCCTGGCTCCTTTTCATCGAAAGAGGGTCTTTCTATTCTGGTTTGCTTGTATCAGGACGATTCGAGGAAGCATTGGTATGTGTATATTTTCCTTCTCATCCAAAGAGGGCTTTTTTCTATTCTGCTGCATTTCATCCAACGAGGGTTTTTTTTTTTTTCTGGTTCCTTTCCATCCAAAGAAGGTCATTCTATTCTGGTTTGCTTGTGTTAGGATGATTCGAGGAAGCATTGGTATGTGTATATTTTCCTTCTCATTGAAAGAGGGTTTTTTCTATTCTTGCTGCATTTCATCCAACGAGGATTTTTTTTTATTCTGGTTCCTTTCCATCCAAAGAGGGTCTTTCTATTCTGGTTTGCCTGTATCAGGTCGATTCGAGGAAGCATTGGTATGTGTATATTTTCCTTCTCATCCAAAGAGGTTTTTTTTTTCTATTCCGGCTGCATTTCATCCCGAGAGGTTTTTTTTTTTTTTATTCTGGTTCCTTTGTATACAAAGAGATTTTTTCTATTCTGGTTGTATTCTATCCAAAGAGATTTTGTGTATTCTGGTTGCATGTCGGTCTGATTTTAGTTTTGATCCTGTGTAGGAGCTACTTAGGCATTTTGGTGAATACCTTGGATCTGAGCGTCGGCTGAAGCTACAGATGGATGGGGACGCCACGGTCACATGTCCTGTGAAGGCTAAGGTTCATGGACGCGATGCTACGCTGCATCTGAAGTGTGGTTGGCAAGAGTTTGTACGTGACAGGAAGCTTAAGGAGATAGATTTCCTCACTTTCACCTACTACGAAGACAGTTCTCTGCTTACTATCAAGATTTATACGGCATGTGGCTGTCGTAGGGAGAACAGCATCCAGGATGATGCCGGTGTTGGTCCCAGCAATGTCCAGAGTTGAAGGTATAAGCGCTCATGGTTAATAACCTTTTCAAGCCATTTTTTGCCGGTTTTTGTTAACACCTAAGAAAGCTGGAACACTATTGTCTATTCTAATATTGCGTGTTAAAACCTTTAGTTCTATGGTGTGGACGAAAGTAATGTAATCACTCTGTCCTAAACTTATTTTAAGCTTAGATGCTGTGTGGCTTTGTGCTTATGGGTGCTGTTTGAATGTTCCAGTCAATGAGAGCAGGGCAGGTACTGGTGTAGATACTAATTGAGTAGGGGAAAATTAATTGTGTAGAAGTAACACATCATGCTCAGGCGCATATAAAACACAGTAATTACTATTATTTAGATTTGAGTGATAGGAGACAAGGCTCTTCTATTTAAGCAGTGGTTTGGTATCACTGAGTAAGGCAGTAGAAAGTAGGTAAATAAAAACACCTAGTGACTAAATGAGAATAGCAAAGCATGCTGAAAAATAAAGTAACGCAGTTGATTGGATACCATAAATAGATTAATAGGGATAGCATATATGAATCTTTGATTCAGCCACTGTCTTCTTGGTCGTTGATGGCTGGCGCTGGGTGAGGATGGAAGAGACGCTGTAGATCATTGAGCTGAAGGTTGATGTGTGCAACCTGTTGATTTGGTAGCAGACTGATGCTGCTGCTGTCCCGTGGATACTGTCCTCGATCGTGCCTTCTTCGGTGCTCCAGGGCATGTGGTTGGTACCTTGAGGTATGAGATCTTGTTCGTGGCGGGGTGCTTGGGCTGTAGTAAACCTTTCCTGGGTAATAAACAAAGGCAATCGGATGAAGGTACTAAACATCACATAGTGTTGGAAGCTGCTTGTAAGTGGAGGACAAACCTGTTCATTTTCTTTTCCTGTCTTTCAACTGGGTTGCTGTATCTAGGCTAGATGTAACGTGAAGAACAGATGTCAACTTTGCATGTAGAGCCGCTAAGGAATTATAGAGATGTCAACTTTGCATGTAGAGCCGCTAAGGAATTATAGAGACTTTGTTCTTTAGGAAGCATAGACAGTTTCTGACCGTCAATAGCGAAGAGGGTTCCGCAAAGTGAATAACTGGCTGCCTCAATTTTCCTTTCCAGTGAGGTTGTGTCGGTCTCAGAGAACTAATAGCAGATCTCGGAGGAATAGATATCGTTATGTAGCTGCAAAACATATTCAGTGTTGTAGTCATTAATCTATAGCATGTTTTCTTTTTCTAGATACTCTAAAGCATTTTGGTAAGCGCTCTAGATAGCAAAGTGTTCAGTAGATGCGAGCTCACCATGGATCTGTGCTGTTTTTTCTCCGCATAGTGATGTATGTAGGGAGGATCAAATCGAACTACAGTTATAAACTGAGTACCGATGTCTACCGTCTTCTCCTCGTGGAGAGAGAAGCCGAGTTTTTGAGCCACCAGAGTGAATAGCTCCTTTCTATCCAGTCTAAGAACGAAGGGGATCTGATACAACAGTAGAAACTCAGATAGGAGACTGGACACTGCAATGGAGGCCACAGTCTAGAGAGGTGTGTGAATATGTGTGTTACCTTCATTGCTGAGGGTCCCTGGCGTCTGGCAGCGAGCTCGCTGGTGTTACGTTTGGAATCCATGGTCAGGAGAAGGAACAACAGATCTAAGCAAGCTTTTGGAGGTAGAGGAATGGTGGTGCTGGTGTCTCAGATCTAGAAGTGCCGCTGTCTAGAGCGGGCGTTGGTGGGCAAGCTGAGTGATAGTTGCCTGGTCGGTAAGATATGGACTGATGGACTATAGGATCTTTTTTTTTTCTATGGTTGCCACATTCCCGTTTTGCCATGGAGCGCTGCTTACGGCTACGCACGCACAAGAAATCACTTTACACGAGGTAGACGAAGACACCTGGGCCACCGGGGCCACACCGTAGCTATGGGGTCACCTAGCCAGTGATCCAGGTAAGACTGGCTGTAGGCGTTCCAGGAGATGCGTTTTCCACAGAGCAAAGCCTGCACGAAGGTGGGCCCCGGGGGGTGCAGCCTTGTCTCTCTGCAGCGGTGGCCCGCACTCGCTGGCCAATGGGATGTCGACAACGGCATCAAGGCCCTATGACTTGAGACGTGGCGTAGATGCTAAGGATGTGTCATGCGGGTAGACATGCCTATATGTTTATCAGCTAGCCATGGGACATTGAGGCCCATGCTTTTTCATCATCCTAAAAGGGCTAGGCCCATTTAGATGGGCTTCTCACGGTATAGCATGAGCCCATGACTATTGGAAGAAACCTTGTTTTGAAAACTACACAGCAGTAGGCAGGATACGTAGAATAATATAAGAAAAAGGAATCAAAGGAATAAAGTGGGCATAATTATCCATTATCAGAGTGCGACAAGAGTGAACAAACCAGGGAGAACATTGCAGTACTACAGAACGTGGCAATGTGCCTACATGCAAGAATATGCAAGGCAAAAGAGAATGAAAAAAAGAAATCGCCAAGCTGGTTGGATACAACATCTGCGACACCGACCGCAATTACAGTCCGCAATATCCATCCTGATCGATCAGGCAGGAATAAATCAGTTTACACACCACGCCTATGAAGTCCTTTTCTAGTTTGGTCTTTCCAGCAAAATACACGTAGCAAGACATCTGGTGTCCTCGACAACACCGAAGCGAGTACCGGCAAAAGAAGGTGGGAACACTTTGTTGGATGTTGTTTCACAGCAGTGACATCCAGTCAAAATGCCTCTTCTATGAGAACGACCTGGAAAGCATATGATTAGTGCTTGGAAGCAAGGAATCTATACAATAAGCACCAGATAGCGTATAAACAAAAATAATGTCACACGAGAAAGTACACAACGAATCTCACCTAGCTACATTCTTTTGACAACATAACATTTCGACGTGAGCGCTTGTTTCCATCAGCAGTAGAGTCACCAAACACACCACTGTATCTGAAGAAATGTAGATACATCATGTACCCTGTTGAAACTTGCGGTTCCGAACAGGGAGAGGAGTGAGAGGAGATGGTGTAGTTAGGGTTTGGATTATGCATCTGAGGGGAGAGAGAGCCCCCTCCATGCCCATGACACTCTATATTTATAAGGAATGGAGATTTACATGCGACCCCCTGGTGGGGGTCAGTTTTATAATTTACTCTCAATAGCTCTACTTGTGCCTCTTCTAGTGGGCTTGGCCCATAGAAAAATGCCAAGTCCCAATAGTAGCCCCCCCATCTACTAGGTTATGACACATGACCTAGTAGATGTTTACGCTAAAAGAGGCACAATAGATCTTGGACCTTGGTTGTGAAGGGTTGCCCTTCACATCCACACGTGCATGCCTCGCTAAAAACTCCATCCCAAAAACCCAGTGGGAAAAAAGGGCATGGAGAAAAGAGCACATGCACGACTCTTATCTTCCATATGTTCTAAGTCTTCAAGCTTCTAGCTCCAAGTGCCTTCGGCTTTCGGATGACTTCATCGCCAATTTTGAAACCTCCTCCTACTCGACACGTAGGTCTTTCGCGATCTTCTCCAGCTTTTTTCAGGGAGGAAGCACTCTCCATCTCCCCTTGGGATGGAGGTCTTCTCCAACTCTTCTTCGCGGATCTTCTTCAACTCTTCTTTACGGATCTTCTCCAACGCTTCCACGTGCGGAGATCTTTTTTGGCGGAGATCTTCTTGGGCGGAGATCTTCTCGGGCGGAGATCTTCTTGGGCGGAGATCTTCTCAGGCGGAGATCTTCTCGAACTCTTCTTCTTCGTGCGTCTCCCGCAACTCTTCTCTCTTGCAGAGATCTTCTCGGGCGGAGATCTTCTTGAACTTTTTTCGCTCATGAGCACCGGGCAAAAACCTTCACACTTCGGTGTACTCCTCTAGCCCCCTTGGCCGAGCTTGTGAGTGAATCCTCCGCCACGCTTGGAGTAGTCGATGTAGTCGTGGTAGTGGAAGTAGATGTCGGCCGAAGTTGTTGGTGAGCCCATCTTGCTGGAGTGTTGGCAGAGGTTCGTGGGCTGTTTTGTTGGTGACGAAGATGTCGACGAAGCCCCTCTTGCCGGAGTGTTGGCGGAGGTGCCAATGGAGCCCCCCATGTCGCTATACTAGCGACGAAGGAGTTGACGGCTCCCCCATGCCGAAGAGGTTGACGTAGGTGTCAATGAAGCCCCCGTGCCGAAGACGCGTTAGCGAGGTGTTGATGAAGCCCCCCATGCCGAAGAGGTTGGCGGAGGTGTTGATGAAGCCCACCGTCCCGGCGACGCTGGCGGAGGTGTTGATGAAGCCCCGTGCGTAAGACGTTGGCGAGAGGTGTTGATGAAGCCCCCGTGTCGAAGACGCGTTGGCGAGGTGTTGATGAAGCCCCCATGCCGAAGACGTTGGCGTAGGTGATGCCAAGGTTGACACCGCTATCACGACTAATGGCCAGAGAAGTCGCGTGAAAATGCGCCCGAAGTTACCCTCCCCGCATTTTTAGGGACTTCAACTTAGCGTTATAGCTTCGTCGAATATCGACTTGCTAGCAAGTCTTTCGACACTCGAAAGACTTGCTGGCTTTTCCATTTTCTCGCAAAAGATGATTAGTCATTTATATGTGGTAAGTGGGGTTAGCGCGAGGTATTAGCTTCGCGACACGGGTGCCCGATGCCCGCACTTGATGTGTCTTTTTTCGGACTTTTCCGAGGATTCGAGTTTGCCCTTTTTGATGGTGGAGGTTTTAACCGATGCCCGTATTTCTGATGTGTCTTTTTTCGGTTTAATGTGGCCCCTTTTTTTGGCCTTAGAGGTCATTCCATGATGTGAGTCTCCGCGCTCACATCAGGGAGGGTCCTCCGCGTACTGGTAACTTTGTCGAATGTCGTGGGTTCTTGGTAGCCACTTTCGACCTTTTGTTTGTAGATAGTAAATGCAAGTAAGTGATGTTGCAAATGAGGGCATTTGCATGAGAATATTAAAAAGGAGTGAATATTTTCATACACCCTGCAAAAGTAATGGCTATAGCAAAAGATAAGCTCTCAGATATCGAAATATTGTTCTCAAAAGAGAAGGTTGTAATTTGGGTAGCTAGTGAAGGCTGCCATTCAAGGACCTCATGGTTATAAATATGACTTGAAACATTTAATAGAAAGAAGTATCAGCTCCCTGCGGAGGTTAGTTCAGATAAAATCTAGGCTGCCAACTAAGAAGCTGCGTGGTTAAGTGTATGGTTTGTAGAATGAAAAATCAAAAGATTGGTTTCCTGCGAGGGGTTAGAGCAAAAAGTCATTGCGTTGATTCGTGCTATAAGAAAAATCAAGTGATGCAGCCTGCAAAAAAGATGTGCACATTTCGGTGTTAGAAATTTGAGTGTTTCTCGAATGTTGATTTTGATATAGGTCGCTAACTAAAAGCTGCTGAGTGATGAAGGCTGCCAATCGATAAGGGCTACTGGTAAACGGAGGCTTCGAGTGACACAGGCTGGTGACTAGCGAAGGTTGCTGAAAACCATTAATAAATGAAATCCGTTGACAGACGAAAAACCCAATAATTGACGGAGGTCGCTGAAAACCAACAATAGATGAATTCCGTTGACAGATGATGAAGCCCGGTGACTGATGAAGGTTGCTGAGAAACCAACACATGAATTCTGCTAACTGATGATGAAGCCTAATAACTGATAGAGGCGATTTCAAATTGCTGAGGTATATAGCAAAGGGAATACTGACTGATACAAGTTCGAGAACTAGATAGGTGTGTGATAAGGCTGAGCACATAATGAGAACATCTAGCACATTGAGATTGACTGGCTTAAAAATGTGAAACATGTATATAATGATAAAATATATATTTTAGAGGGTTAGCTTGGAGGGTAAAAGATACTTACAACGGTGGTGACCTGCATGTTAGTAACAAAGAGGAGGTTCAAAAATGTATTTTATGCTTGCCGGTTAAGGTCAAGCATGTATAGCCACTTAGGCCATGATTTTGATACAACGGAAGCTGTATCAACTTTTTGGTCACGTTGGTGACAAGTTGTATGTGAAAAATAATTTTTGAAATTCACCTTGAGAGGCGAATGTTGAGATCAAGAATATTGTGACAAAATAAATCACAAGAGTAAAATCTCTAGGCATTGTGAGCTGTGAGAAATTATAAGTAGGCGAGAAAGAATAACACATAAATGAATATAGTGGTCACGAGTTATTGTTACCTTGGTTGAGAGAGGCATGTTCGTGCAAAGGACATTCTAAACTCATGCACACATGATGAGTGCTAATTGTGTTTGTATTTGACAAAGGGCCAAGTGGAAATTTAGGAGGATGAGGACCTCCGTCATCGACATATGAGCCAGGAGTCCATCAGGTTTTTGAAAACCTCTACCATCAACATATGGTGAGAACCTCCGCCATCGGAGGTTTCTAGCTTTTTGGTGCTCGAATGTCTTAGCAATTATTCTGTATATATGACACAGGGAAAAAAACTTGCATCCCTTTTGGTTAGTAACACGTAGAGAAGATGCATGATGTAGGTCCCAGGCTTGGTGCTTGGGTGGTGCTTTTTATTTTTAGCAAGCGATGGTAGGGTACAACAAATCATATGCATGCATGGATTTCTTTTTATTTTTATTTTTATACGGACGTATGTTCATGAAAGTCTCAAAATTTATTTTCTTGAGCAAAGGTTTATAGGCTAAAAAGAGAGCATACAGAGACTCAATTCAGTTGCATTCTGTTAGCATGGCAACATAAACATACTATAATTAACTTGGAGAGATTTACGTCGAACCTGCATGGAGTTGTGTGTCATGCATCTCCGCGAGAGAAGTAGCCAGAAATAGTCGGAGGTTAGACATGACATGAGTGGTGCCAACACAAAGCCGGAGGTTGCCTGGCTCTTGCAAAAGCGTGGAGCGGGATGTGCCTCTTGGCTGCTAGGCGGAGGTTGTCTCATTGAGAGGTTCCCATGACTAAGATGCAACTTGACAAAAGTTTGGCCGAGCGGAGGTTCCGACGTCCAAGCGGAGGTTAGATCAGTGAAAAATCCTCAAACTTGCGCTGGGCTTGGCGGCGCGCCTTAGCTGGGGCTAGAGGCATCGCACGCATAGTGCTTTTTTCCGATAGCTATGGGGAACTGCACTTGTCATCCTGAAAATTTTTCTTTTCAATAATAATAAAGATTGTCAAAGGATTGCTTTGGCTGTTTTGACCTTCGGCATGAGATGATGGGTCAAAAATGTGAAGCGGAGGTTAGTTCATAAATATATGCATATAATATTCTTTTTTTCTGAACTAAAGCTAATATTGAAGTGGGTAGTATACTTATCTCGAGTGCTCGCGATGGTAGTAGTCTCCCGTGACTATGCGAAGGCTCCCATTGATAAATCCAGCTTAGGATACTTCTTCCTCGTGCGATGGGATCGGACATGCACTTCCAGTCCGATAGATAAATCCGGCCTTCGTGCGAAGACTCAAACCACATCAATATGTTATTAATGGAAGGCTGATAGCGCTGAGTGTGGCTCGTGCAGATATAGCCAGCTGAAGATATTTCTCATTCTCAAAAGCCAAATCTATAACTCCTATATAGGAGCTCCCCACTAAAAAGTTTTGGGGAGTTCTCGCGGGCCTCATTGGTCCACGCCGCGAGTAATCGCGCAACGTAGCAAAGCTGCCTAGCAGCGCGTCCTCTTTTCTTTCCTGGGCGCGGCCGGCCTCTTCGCCTACCTACGCCTGTTCGCCGCCGTAGTAAAGGCAGGACCGTCCCGCCTCCCTGTCCACTACAGAACCCACCGCGTCAACCACCGATGGCCTTCTCGAACCCCGCCTCCATCCCCCGCCCTCCAGCGCTGCGCAGCGCCGCCCCATCTGCACATGGATCCGATAATCGCAAGGCGCCGTGGGCCGTAATATCCGAAGTCCCCGAGATGGCGCGCCGCCGCCCCGAAGAGCCCGGGCGTCCGAGGGCGGCGGAGGAGGAGGAGGAGGTGATGGGGGACTACGAGCAGCAGAGCGCAGCGAGGATCCGGAGAAGATGGAGCAGATGCGTAAGCTCAGCATCCTCGACCTCGCACAACCTCAGCCAGTCCACCGCCGCGCCTCGCTGAGTGGGGAAGTGGCGATGGAAGCCGCTGGAGCCGGGTCCGTGACGCCGTCAGGTCAAGCCTGCCGCCGCCGCCCTCGCTAAGGTCGCCAGTACGAACGGACGGACCCATCCAATCGGGCTTTTTGATGCGTGTCCTCATTATTGCTTTTCTTGGATGCATGCGGGTGGGTTCTTTGCCTCCGGATTCTGAACGAGCACGCGATCCCGAGTCTCGAGCTGTGAAGCCTGCCATCGTTCTCTTCTTCCCCGGCAAGCCGTGGCGGCCGTTGCCCCCTCCGCCTCCTTGCCTTCGCGATTCGATCAGTAGGTTGATACAAAGGGGAGCCGCAAGGGGGGACAGAGATGCCGACGCCGATGAAGCTGTACAGCATGGAGGAGGCCGCTCTCCACAACACGCCCGACGACTGGCCGGGTCGCCGCCGACGGCAAGGTAGCTCCGCCGTATAGCCCCTCATTCGCCCTTGCTTTCTTTCGTAGTTTGGTATGTAGGTATGCTATGCTTGGTAGGTAGAGATGTAAACGCGTGGGGAGGGGAGTGCGATGTCGCCGCATTATGTTCGATGGAATGCCCGGGAGGCCTTGCTTTCGTGGCTGAACAAAGCAACTCCTTGCCAACAGAAGAAGAGTTCTGATGGCGACAAAGATGATTGCGTATAAGTCTGTGATGACATCTGATTGCCGGGATGATCAAGCGAACAAGGATGCCGGGTGTGTCACTCCATCTTCTAAGCCATCCTCAAGGAAGAGGAAGTATGTTGAGCGAAGCCCGACCGCATTGCAAGCGCCCGATGGCGACAAAGATGATTGCGTAAAGTCCGTGGTGACATCTGATTGCCGTGATGATCAAGCGAACAAGGATGCTGGGTGTGTCACTCCATCTTCTAAGCCAATGTCAAGGAAGAGGAAGTATGTTGAACGAAGCCCCGACTGCATTGCAAGCAGGCTGTGATCTCGCTCAATATGTAGTAGATTCTCAGAGACCTATCAGATCAGGTTCCTTTGATTCCAACGCCAGCAGCACCAATGACTGCCTCATTGTTTGCAGATGAAGTGAATCAGGATACATAGTACCTTCAGTTTAAAAACAAGTTCAGATTCAGTAGTTGTCCCATCATTTGACCGCACCCAACTAATGGTCGTTTCTTATGAGATGTAATAATAATCGGATGAGCTACTCTTCAGTTTAAAAAAACAAGTTCAGATTCAGTAGTTGTCCCATCATTTGACCGCACCCAACTAATGGTCGTTTCTTATGAGATGTAATAATAATCGGATGAGCTACTCTTTCTGTGGGTTCAGGCTTTCATGCATAAAGTGGGCAACTGTTAAGCTTAGTTTGAAAATTAGAACTTCTAATCCAGGGAGCACAATTTGGCTAAGTTTGAAAAATATTCTATCACACTAGCATGTTGCTCGCATGGTATTTTGCCACTATTACTGGCATAGTATTTGCATTATCTTATCTTTGAGTTTGTACGTTCAGTGATCTAATTATTAATTCAAGTGAATTTAAGCTTTGTTTGATCTATGAAAAAAACCATAAATATGATGCCTGAATATTTAGTTTAAATGCTCAGAATATTCAGAGGTTTGTTTTCACTTTCCATTTGTTTAGTAAGGATTCACTGTTTGATGATTTGTTTTCTCTTTTCTAAGACTTATATTGTCTCTTTCAGATTCAGTTTGATTGGATTTGCTCTGATTCAAGTAGAGCTTGACTGACTTTTTTACATTGTATTTTCACCATTCTTTGGCAGCACCAGATCATCATCTGCTCTTTCTCTTTGTGGCAACGATAGAGCAGTTTATTGTGGCTGATTATAAGGTCAGGCAGCAGTAGCACCTAGCTCGGCAACAATAATTCATCCTGCTGCAGAGACTTAGCTAGCCGCAAACAGAGCAGTTGTACTTTGGCAATCAGGTAAAGGTAAGCAGTGTGTTTGCGTCTACGGTTGGCTGCGCATTGTTCAAATTAAGATCTTTGTGTGATTTCATCATGACTGTCCATGGTCCGCAAATGGAAATATTCATTGTTGAGCCTTGTTTTACTCTGCATGCTTCTAATTTCGGTAGTGATTTTGTGAGATTAGCCATAATACAACTTGACTATCTATGATCATGTAACTACTACTGCGGCCGTGCAATTGGCAACTTCTGAAACTTTTAATAGAGCAAATGTGTAGGATGTTTTTTATTCTCATTCCTAGATGTGTTACCTGTTCAAAAAAGTAGTTCTGAAGTGTTACAGCCCCCATGTCAGGCTTAATCTATTTGCCTAATCTATTTATCAAGCACCATTTTAATTAGTACAATGAACCATTGGTCTACAGATAAAAGGATAAGCTCTTGCTTGCCTGGAAACATAATTGATATTGTATGCCTCCCCACTACTTACATATCAAGATGGTGCCCTTAATCCTAGCTTTCTTGATTGCTTCCATGGTGGTTAGTTCAGGGTTGATCAATGGAAGTGAGCCTGGTCTCTAACTATTCACGAGCTTAATGTTCAAGAGTTGGCTAAATCATTAGAAACTTGGCCATAAATGAAATATGATGCCTCACGTTGCAGATTTGTAAGGATATTTCTCTATGATGATTACTGTGAGCTCTTTTTGAAATTCTAATTCCAATTATTGTGCAGCTTCTTATGGCATGGAAAAGAGGAGGCCTTAACCCTTTTGTGTTGGATCGTGAGGAAAAAAAAAACTCACTGTGCTTGATCCTACTCAAATTCCTGATTGGTGTGAAGATATAGAGCATGTTTGGTTACAGGACATCAAAAGCCACGCCACATGTGTGGGCGTTTAATGTTTGGTCTGTGCAACAGTTAACCTTTTGTGTTGGATCGTGAGGAAAAAACTCTCACTGTGCTTGATCCTACTCATATTCCTGATTGGTGTGAAGATATAGAGCATGTTTGGTTACATGACATCAAAAGCCACGCCACGTGTGTGGGCGTTTAATGTTTAGTCTGTGCAACAGTTGCTTACAAGTTACAATAGTACTTAGTATTTTTTAATTCAAATTCCAAACGTATAGATGCAGAACATCGGCAGATTTTGTCTTTCTTTCTAATTTTTATTCAAGTGGAGGCCATCTAGCCATTGGTAGTTTTTCCCCTTTGCATAATCTATCGTTGATTCTCATAGAAAAAATCTTTTTCATTCCCGCAGCAACGACTTTCTATAATAAGCTCATATACCTATCGTGCAGAGATGATATTATGAAATTTCCTTTTATGATCATTGCATTTTTTAATTCCCGCAGCAACGCTGCTGGGGTTTCCCTAGTATTGCTAAATATGGATCCCAATATGGTTCCAGAACAGTGCACCTAGGCGGAAAGATTGAGCCATTAAGGGTTCATGCTGAAGCGGAGATTTGCGTGGATTGGACCATCGCAGGAGCGTGGGCCGTTGCCCTTGGACTGTTCCCAATGTCGGATGGTCAGAGATATGGGATAGATTGGCCTGCATGCATTTAACAAAAGAGCTTGCGAGACCTGCTGGTTAGCTAGCACGGAGGTCTTTAATGGTGCTAATTTTTGTTGTTTTTTTTTTTTTTTTTAACTAAAGAGGAGCTATTTAATTCGTAAAGGATATGACTACTTTCCTTGACTCCTGAGCCACGTTTGCGGAGCTTCGCTGGACATTCGTCGTACCTTCGCGTGCATAGCCGACTGCTGGACCATCGCCATATGGCACACGCCCGCACCTTTTGCCGGTTTAGGACCTTCGCCTGAGCTTTATGGCGCTGTCTCCAGGAGTCGAAGGAGAGTGGAAACGGCGGAGTGGAGGTCGCAGCCTATAGAGGCAGAGTATTGCGTTTGCACACACATGCATTGTTTTGCTAGTGGCGGAGGTTGCCTAAACCTAGCCTTCTCATACCGAGGCTTGATAATAATTAGCGACTTTAGCAACTAGAGGCTAACTTTCGCCAAACTTTTGGACATTCGTCATGTCCGGTGGTGCCTGAAACCTTCGCTGGGGCCAGTGGTGCCGTGCGCGTGCCTCCGTTTGCCAGCGGCACCTGGCTTTTGCTTGTGAACCTGTAACACAACTGGTCTGCAAATGTCGAACATAAATTCCTGCAGTGTCATTTGGTTAGCTTAAATGATATAATATCTTTAGCTTTTTGGATTATGGTGGTCTAGGGTTCAAACACTCTTGAGATAAAGATGGAGGAGGTTCTCCGATGGCAAAGATGGTCTTCCGACGACGGAGATCCGCGACGATGGAGGAGGTCTCCCCACGATGTAGGAGGAGGTTGCGGCGGTCTCCACGGCGAAGGTCTCCCACAACGAAGGAGGAGGTTTCCGCGACGTAGGAGTTGGTCGCGGAGATCTCCACGGTGAAGGTCTCCATGATGAAGGAGGAGGTTTCCGCGACGTAGGAGGAGGTCGCGCACATCTCCACGATGAAGGAGGAGGCCTCCGTGACAAAGGAGGAGGTCTCCCGATGGAGATGCGTGACGAAGGTTGGGCTCATGGAGGTTTTCCAATGGAGTTGGAGAAGATCTCCCAACGACGGAGAAGGTGGCGGAGGTCTCCACAACGAAGGTCTTCCACGATGAAGGAGGAGGTTTCTACGACATAGAAGGAGGTCGCGGAGATCTCCACGGCGAAGGTCTTCACGACGAAGGAGGAGGTTTCCGCGACGTAGGAGGAGGTCTCCACGATGCCGGAGGAGGTCGTGGAGGTCTCCACGGCGAAGGTCTCCAAACTTCACGAGTCGTAGGCAACGACAAAATGAGGAGGTCGCGGAGATCTCCACGGCGAAGGAGGAGGTTTCCGTGGACGGAGATGGAGGAGCTTTCCACGATGAAGCAGAAGGTCTCCACGACGAAGGAGGAGGTTGTTGGTAAAAGTTATCCTACAGAATTATTTATAATTTGTATAGTCTCGCAGTTTAACGTAAACGATGAGCACTTCACCCGAGGGTTTTAAATATCGAATCCACGAGAGAGAATGGTGTGAGACTAATGAAACAGAACTAAACACCGAGATAGTAGCAAGGAACAGGAGTTCGGATAAAAGGTGAGAAGAATTCTAAGGTTGTCTAGTTTATACTCTTGTAAGGCTTAGAGATATTTCTTAATGGGGACGTACTCAAAAGGAAAGTAAGGTCAAAACTTACTATTCCCCAAAGAACTATGTCCCACGTGTCCTATCTTATGGGACGTGGAATCCAAAGGAATCAATGGTACTGTCACTACCACAAACTACCACAATCCGGCAATTAGGGTGTATTTATGAGTTATCTAGTATAAACACCACGTTTACACTAGGGGTAACAACTTCAATTCAAGAGCGACAAGAATCAAAGTACTCTAATGAGTCATAAACCGAAAGAAATATAAATAAGTAAACCTACTCAAATATAAGGTTGATCCGCCAAAAGAAGTCTCAAGATCAAGTGCAATGAAGCCTTTGATCCCAGAGGTACAAGCATAGAAGAGTCACCCCACAGATCCGGCACTTCTCCTTACTTCTCCTCAACTCTACTTTCTATCTCTCAAGAACAAATCTAGAACTAGAATTAGTTCTTTGATCTATCTCTCAACTTTCTACTAATCTCTCTCAACATGATCTAGCTCTCTTCTAATTAGAGAGGTATGGCTCTAGCTATGATCAAAGCTGAGTATGATGAATAATGATTTTCATGCCTATGGTCGGAGGCGGGACCATCCTTATATAGTCGAGGCCGATGAATGCTGACCCTTGGATCAAACCGACCTTCAACAACGGTGTAGATACAACCTCAAAGTCGGGTGGTAAACCGACATAAAAATGTGAGGTGGCATTGGGGGCCACCCACCGGCCGCCGCCTATGTGGCACCGGGCGGCCGTCGTGGTGGCTTGCCACCCGGCGTCTCGTCTTTTTCGTGTCCTCCGGTATCTTCTAGAATGTTTTAGTTCACTTTTTCGGGTCGAAATCCTTCTTTGATAAATCCTTTTATTATGTAGGGGTTTTCTCTAAGTTTTTCGGCATTTACCCTGTTAAGTCCCCACAAAAAGATATAAATCACCAAAACTTGTGGAACTTAGTTAGTATAATACCTATTCTATGTATTTTATTCTTTTTATACCCTTATTACATATTCAATTGACACATAAAAACATAGCTTAAGAGGTGTCAACAAGCTCCCCACACTTAGGCTTTTACTCGTCTCGATAAAAGGTTGGTTAATTATAAACTCATAAGCAAACTTTATATCTTTCTAATTTTTACCAAGTTCTTTTAAGCAATCATGAAACAAGATAGATAGAATAGAGTACTTTATTCTTTTAATCAATTCAGCTGAGTTTTTACAATGATTTTTTAAAAAAAACATAACTTACTCCTTTCTTTTATGATACTCTCAAATCACTCAATGAATATATATATGTGGTATTTGTGGATCCTCACACAGCATAAATATAACATATAAAAATTATAAAAAAAAAGCTATATCTGGAGTTGTAGGATTGAAATGTAGCATACTTACTTTGTATGTATGTGCAATATCAAATATGGATCCAAGAAAAACATCATCTTTAGATCAAGATGTGCATGTGTGTGCTAATTCTACTATGCTCTTATTTTTCTTCTCTCTTTTTTAGAATAAATATTTTTGCAAACAAGATCATAGGCTATCTTTATTTTTCTTTTTTAGAGAGGTGGACTCTCGTCCTAGACTTTTTGTCTTATTTTTCTCTCTTTTAAAGATGTGGGTTCTATCACCCCGGACACTTGTCCATTATTCATCTTTATTTAGGGAGGTAGGCTCTACTCGCCTCGTAGGACACTTGTCCATTTTTCATCTCCCTTTTTTTTCTTTTCTTTTTCATCTCCTTTTCTTTCTTTTTTTTTATAATAAACTACTTTTGCATAGCCCATGCCTTGATGTACAAAAATAATTTATTGAATTTTAGAGAGATCAACAACTGGAGCATTTAAATAAAAACAAGTGTACGTGATCTTGATCTTTAGACAAGTTTCTCAACTTAGTTCACAAAATTTGACAAAGCTCAATACAAAGCAAATAGCTTTTATTGGTTTAATATTTATAACATGGCTCTAATAGGAGATAAATTTTTATCATAAAGATGAAGTGAAGCTATTATTTTGATATTTTTAAAATAAATTCTCCAAAGAAAAAAAAGATATCAAAATTAAGTTCTCATAAATCTTCTATCTCAAATTTCACAACAACTTTAAGTAACTTAAATATTTTTAACAAAAATCTTTTCCCAACAAAAATATTATGTGAATTTATTTCTAACAAAGCATATCGATTTATTTTATTTTATTATTTAACATATAAGCAAGAGGTTTGGCAAAACCGACAGAACGTAAGCCAAAATATAAACTAAAGCAAAGTTCGTAGATCAAACCAAGAGTTGGATCAATCAAGACGAGAGGAGATGGCGCCCCATGGTCGGCAAATTTCTTCTTTGGCGCCACCGAGCTTGCTGCTCTTTGGCCTAAGCTTCGTTATGTTGGATCTTCGCTCTGTTTTTATTGTTTTGCTTTGCTTTTAGGTTCGGTTTCATTATTCTTGATATTCGTCTTGTCTCCCCACACTATCTTTTATTATCCTTCATCCAAAAATATGGTGGAGACAAGAAAAAATATATACAAAATATAGAAAGTAATAACTTGAGACAATGGATCAACAATTTATTCAAGAGTACTCTTTATTCAACCAAACTTTTTATTGACTCATAAACTTGACTCAAAACTCTAACTTTAATTCGAAATAAAAATAAACTAGATAACTCGACTCTACTAGTGCTCTTATATTCTCGAGCGTATTACATATCTTATTTAGTTAAAAGACACTCGAGAACTCCTAACTTCTCAAAAATCATTGAGTTCTTCTTCTCCAAAAGCATCTAAACGTCTAGAGAAATAATCGAAGTTCACGCCGTGCGACCATCAAATGCTGAGCTAGTAGCCGTCCATTGGTGAATGTCCGATTCGAGGATGGTGAGTTGATCGCAACTAAAGGCTTTTGGTCCATATGGCACTATAGCCATGGAATTGTATAGGTTAGTTGCTTTGCCTTGATCGGATCGTATACCACCATACGAGTTTCAACGTTCTTCATGGTGCAAAAAAGAGGGTCTTTGGTTGTCGGTCTTGGTGAAGGAAGAATAAGATGAGATTAAATGATCGATGGGGCTCGTTTATATAGGCAGAGGTGAATGAAATAGGATGGAAAGGCTCGCAGTACTTTCCTATGTAAATGACTCCAGAATGTTCGCCATTACAACGAGCAAGATCTAGAGTATTCCTGGGTTAAGAATGGAAAAGAGAGGAGGCACAGGCCTGGGCGGTCGCCCGCATCCATTTGGACGACGGCCGCCAGTGCCCTGTTGCAATCGTGGTTCCCGCCCTTTTTCCTACGGCCTAATATATCTATACTAGTTGTAATGCCTTTACTTTTGGCCCATAAAAATAAATTTCACGAAAATTAATTCTCTTGGGTTGGATAAATTATATAGCCTATCTCATCTAATTCATTTAATTTATTTATTTTATCAGGGCTTATCGGGCTCATAGAAAATTTTAAGACGTTGGCCATTTACCTTGAATAACTTACCTTCGTAGTCTTGAAGAGTAATTGCTCCATGTGATGATGAATTTACTACCTTGAATGGTCCTTCCCATTTACTCCGAAGTTTTCCATGCCCGAATAATTTTACTCTAGAATTGAATAATAATACGATCTCACAGAGTGAAAGTCTTTATCTTGATTTTCTTGTCATGCCATTTCTTGGTTCTCTCCTTATAAATCTTGGCATTATGATAAGCTTTCTCTCCATTCCTCCAATTCTGATATTTGCATTTTTCTCTCGAACTCCTGCAAAGATCAAGATCCATATTCCATCTCTTGATTGCCCAAAGGAGCTTTAAACTCAAGTTCTACAGGCAAGTGATGTGTCTTTCCATAAACAAGTTGATATGGTGTCATTCCAATTGGTGTCTTATATGCTTTCCTGTATGCCCATAATGCTTCCGAAGTCTATCCTTCCATTTAGTTCCCATTTCTTCAATCGTTTTACAGTAAAATGTTCTTGATTTGCTTATTTGAAGTCTCTCGCTTGTCCACTTGTTTGAGGGTGGTAAGTCAGAGCAATATTGTGACGAACTCCATGCTTCAATAAATATTGTCTGAATTTTCTATCAATGAAGTGGCTTCCTCCATCACTAATTACCATTCGAGGTACTCCAAATCTTGAGAATATAGTTTCTTCGAACATCTTGATTGAACTTCTACCATCTCGCTGATTTGCATGGCGAGCTTCTACCCATTTTGAAACATAATCTACTGCCACTAGGATATATTCATAATTTCCAGATTTTGGGAATGGTCCCATGTAATCAATTTCCCAAACATCAAATAACTCGATCCTCGAAGATTGGTTGTTAGTGGCATAGCATCTCTTGTATTAATATTTCCGTGTCTTTGACAAGCTCCACATCTTCGGATAAAATCTTTGGTGTCTTGATACATAGTTGGCCAGAAAAATCCTGCTTGCGGATCTTTGCTTGTGTTCTGAATGCCCCATAATGACCTCCATATGGTGATGAGTGACATCTTTCAATAATTTGAAGTCCTTCTTCTCGTTGATACACATCTTCTAAGTAACCCATCGAGCATACTCAAGAGATATGGCTCATCCCATAAGTGGTGACGACTTTCATATATAAGCTTCTTTTTATCTGCACTTTTGGTGCTACATATCCTGCAACCATAAAATTAACAAGATCTGCATACCGGGGATCGGTATGGGTTATCCGATAAAACATATCATCCCCGAGTGAGTCATTAATAGGTAATTCATTTGGTTTTTCAAAATTCATTCTAGACAAATGATCGAACACATGCAATTTTCTACTCCTTTCTTATCTTTAATTTCTAAATTAAACTCTTGGAGTAACAAAATCCATCTTATTAAACGAGGTTTAGCATCTTTCTTGGCGAGCAAATATTTCAAAGCAAAGATGATCGGTATAAACAATTACTTTAGCTCCTACCAAATAAGATCCGAACTTATATATAGCATAAACAATCGCTAGCAACTCTTTTTCAGTGGTAGCATAATTAAGTTGTGGTCCGGTTAAAGTTTTACTAGCATAAGCAATAGCATGATGTTTCTTGTCTTTAGTTTGCCCTAACACTTTGCCCCCAAAGATAATCACCGGCATCACACATAATTTTAAAAGGCAAAGACCAATCGGGGGTTGAATAATTGGTGCGTAAAACAAGAGCCTTTTTTAAAGTTTCAAAAGCTTTAAGACAATCATCATTAAAAACAAAAGGAACATCTTTGGCTAACAAGCGGTAAGTGGTCTAGCAATATGCGAAAAAAATCTTTTATAAATCTACGATAGAAACCAAAGCATGGCCTAGAAAAACTTCTTATTCCTTTAATATTCAAAGGTGGTGGTAATTGTTCTATAACTTCTATCTTAGCTTTATCTACCTCTATTCCCCTTTAAAATCAAATGACCAAGCACTATCCCTTCTCTAACCATAAAGTGACATTTTTCCCAATTAAGGACTAAGCGCTTTTCTTCACATCTTTGCAAAACTCTATCTAAGTTTTCTAGACAATCATCAAAAGTTTTTCCATATACGTAAAAATCATCCATGAAAACTTCCATAATTTCCTCAATCATTTTAGAAAATATAGACATCATACATCTTTGAAAAGAAGCGGGTGCATTACATAACCCAAAAGACATTCTTCTATAAGCGTAAGTTCCATATGGGCATGTGAAAGTGGTTTTACTTTGATCATTAGGATGGATTGGGATTTGGTGATATCCGAGAATATCCATCAAGGAAACAAAAATAAGAATGATCTTTCCTTGTGGCTTTGTTTAATTTTCTATAATCTATGCACATTCTCCATCCTGTAACAGTTCTTTGAGAAATTAATTCATTTTTATCATTTTTAACAACTGTCATGCCTCCTTTCTTAGGCACAACTTATACTTTGGGCTTACCCACTCGCTATATGGCACGGGATATATAATCCCCGCATGTAACAACTTAAGAACTTCCTTCTTCACTACATCCCTCATCGCATTATTGAGTTTTCTTTGAGGTTCTATAGATGGTGGAATATCCGGGTCCAGTAGGAATACGATGGGTGCGAGAGAGCGGACTTATTCCTTTTAAATCATCGAGTGCGTAGCCTAAGGCCGAACGATGTTTTTCTAAGATAGTAATTAGCCCGAGAGTCCGTTGCTCGAGTAAGTTTATCATTTATGATCACTTTGGAGACTCGAATCTTGATTTAGGAAAGCATAAGTGAGGCCCTGGTAAAGGTTTAAGTTCAATGGGAGGTCTAGGTGGATTTTCAAATTCATCTAAAGGTTACAAGTAGTAGGATTTTCATCCTCTTCTTCAATAAAAATTATGAATCATCTTCTTGATTAGATTCCACAAAATATTCTACGGTAGCCTCTTTAACTTCCTCCATAGGATCTGGTTCCGACAAGACTCGATTTAGCATAAATAGCTTGGACTATAGGTAGTGTGAATTGAAGATTTTTGTCTAGCTGAAAGTATAAGTCTTCGGGTTGTTCTTTAAAAGTGAGTCTTTCAATTGGTTGTCCTATCGCCAGATCAAACTCCATGATATCAAAAATATAGAAACCGAGATGTACCATGATGTTATTTACCTTGATTGGTAAGACATAAAGAATTCTTAAGCTTTGAATAACTTGTCCTGAAGGTTTTAATAATAATTTTGTAGTAGGACTTAATGGCATATTTTTGAGATATTCATGAGCAAAAGATAATGCCATGATGTTTATTCCTATTATAGGATTATAAAGAGCATCAAAAGGATCTTCATCAATTTGGCAATGAATAAGTACGTAAGGTGAATCCAAATGGATCATATCGGAGGAAAGCTCGATTCTTCCGTCCATTCGCCACTCATGATTGAGATAAGTTCTTCTCGTACTTCCTTTTAAATGTGTTAAATCGAGAAGAGTTTATAGGATAAGATTGTGATGTTTTAAACTTCTCGAGATGTGAATCAATATTTCAAGGTATTTTCATAATCAGTAAAGAGATCATCCTCGATATCAAAAGAGAAATCAGAGATTGAAGTAACCTCTCGTTTCTTCTAAAGGTTTAGGATTAGCTGTGATTTGTAAAGAATTTGAAATAGGATTGGATTCAACTAATCTTTCTTCTTCTATTATTTCTTCTATTTTTAAAGATTTTTTACTGCGCTTGGATCATCCTCCTCGTTTCCCGATATTTTATTTAAGATAGCAATGCATTCGGGGGTGAAAGATGAATAAAGGATCCATTAGCGTAAGTATTCAAATGTTTTCTAGATTTTCTATTCGCAGACCAATATAGAAATGTTGAATTAGAACATGATCCGTATAGCGAGAGATTGGGTCCTGATTTGGAAAGTAAATCATATCGTTCCCAATAGGCACTCAAGGATTCATTATCTTCTTGTTTAGAGGATAGGATCGAGAGCCTAAAGTTAACTAATTTAGATATAGGAAAGAAATCAGCCTGAAATTCAGTTATGCAAGTTTCCCAATTTCCTCCTATTCTTTCTCTATTTCTATTATACCACCGGCGAGCTTTTCCTTTCAAAGAGAATGGCTTGCAACGGATAGTTTCAGGAGACATGGCTTCAATGTGAAGACATTTACATGTTTCTTCAAAAGTTTGAAGATGAAGAAAAGGATTTTCGTCGATTCTCCCGAGAAAATATGGCTTTGGACCATCTCAATCAACCTTGGGCGAAAACTCATAGGATCCAAATTTGAATGGGTTTAGATGATAGCACAGGGGTTATAAGCTTGCCCGTTGGGTTTTAAATATTTATAAAGAGGGTAGTATCCATGTGGATAGAAATTTTTGAAAAAAGATAAAAAGATAAAAAGATAAAAAGGAAAAAATCTATACTAATGATACAAGATTTAGTTTAGTTTCACGTAATCGACAAACCGTTCTCCCCTCGCAACGGCGCTTTAAATGCTTGTTGGTAAAAGTTATCCTACAGAATTATTTATAATTTGTATAGTCCGCAGCGAAACGTAAACGATGAGCACTTCACCCGGGAGGGTTTTAAATATCGAATCCACAGAGAGAATGGTGTGAGACTAATAAAACGAGAACTAAACACCGAGATAGTAGCAAGGAACAGGAGTTCGGATAAAAGGTGAGAAGAATTCTAAGGTTGTCTAGTTTATACTCTTGTAAGGCTTAGAGATATTTCTTAACGGGGACGTACTCAAAAGGAAAGTAAGGCAAAAACTTACTATTCCCCAAAGAACTATGTCCTACGTGTCCTATCTTACGGGACGTGGAATCCAAAGGAATCAATGATACTTGTCACTACCACGAACTACCACGATCCGGCAAGTAGGGGTGTATTTATGAGTTATCTAGTATAAACACCACGTTTACACTAGGGGTAACAACTTCAATTCAAGAGCGACAAGAATCAAAGTACTCTAATGAGTCATAAACAGAAAGAAATATAAATAAGTAAACTTACTCAAATATAAGGTTGATCCGCCAAAGAAGTCTCAAGATCAAGTGCAATGAAGCCTTTGATCCCGGAGGTACAAGCATAGAAGAGTCACCGACAGATCCGACACTTCTCCTTACTTCTCCTCAACTCTACTTTTTATCTCTCAAGAACAGATCTAGAACTAGAATTAGTTCTTTGATCTATCTCTCAACTTTCTACTAATCTCTCTCAACTTGATCTAGCTCTCTTCTAATTAGAGAGGTATGGCTCTAGCTATGATCAAAGCCGAGTATGATGAATAATGATTTTCATGCCTATGGTCGGAGGCGGGACCATCCTTATATAGTCGAGGCCGATGAATGCGACCCTTGGATCAAACCGACCTTCAACAACGGTGTAGATACAACCTCAAAGTCGGTGGTAAACCGACATAAAAATGTGAGGCTGACAGGGGTGGCCCACCTGGCTGCCGGCCTATGTGGCACTGGCGGCCGCCAGGGTGGCTTGCCACCTCAGCGTCTCGTCTTTTCTGGTGTCCTCTGGTATCTTCTAGAATGTTTTAGTTCACTTTTCGGGTCGAAATCCTTCTTTGATAAATCCTTTTATTATGTAGGGGGTTTTCTCTAAGTTTTTCGGCATTTACCTGTTAAGTCCCTGAAAAGATATAAATCACCAAAACTTGTGGAACTTAGTTAGTATAATACCTATTCTATGTATTTTATTCTTTTTATACCCTTATTACATATTCAATTGACACATAAAAACATAGCTTAAGAGGTGTCAACAGAGGTCTCTGTGATGGGGGTGGAGGAGCTTTCCACGACGAAGGAGAAGGTCCCCGAGACGAAGGAGAAGGTTTTCTGACGAAGGTTCTCACTCTCAGCTCTCCGAAAATTTTTCGTGCCGAGCACGGTGGGCGCCAATGTTGAAACTTGCGGTTCCGAACAGGGAGAGGAGTGAGAGGAGATGGTGTAGTTAGGGTTTGGATTATGCATGTGAGGGGAGAGAGAGCCCCCCTCCATGCCCATGGCACTCTATATTTATAAGGAATGAAGATTTACATGCGACCCCCTGGTGGGGGGTCAGTTTTACAATTTACTCTCAATAGCTCTACTTATGCCTCTTCTAGTGGGCTTGGCCCATAGGAAAATGCCAAGTCCCAACATACCCTAATTGTACCGTAGACAGTTAGGAAACAATGCTACCGTGTACTGGAAAACTGAGTTGTAGCTATAGAATACCTCTCATCCAAATGTCCATTAGAAGTGACGTCATCCAGCGAGCTGTCGGTCATGCTATAAACCTCAGCGCCCTCATCATCTTCATACTCCAGTCTGTTCTCAACAGATAAATTCCTGCCTCTCTTAGATAGGCTGCTGTAAAAGGTTGAGAAAAGAAGCATGTAGTATCTGTAATAACATCACTGAGATCTCTACATAAATGGCTTTAGGTTTTCAATGCAAACAGGTCAGTAGGTGCTACCTTGTTTGTTTCTTGGACACTGGTGTTCCGCTGTTAGGCTGATGAGCAGGAGTTGGAGTGTTCAGCATGGAGAAAGGTACGAAACCTGTTAGGAAACAATCAATTGAGATTTGAAAACAGTTTTGAAGAGTCAAAAGTAGACGTGGAGCTCACATTCAGATGCATCAAGGAATGACCACGACCACACAACATAGAACCACGAGCCCCATAGCTTGGCTGAGAAGCACCTGTGTGGTAACCATTTTCATCTTGAGACGCGTTAGGCCCTAGACTTTACTACCCATGCGTGGTGATCACAGAGAGAACCTGGTATGTTTTCCTGTCTTTGTAATAGCTCTATTGAGTCAAACACACCTGAAAAGTAAATCTTTGTGACACCAGTCTGGTGAGCTCATCTGGATAAGAGTCAGATGATGTAGACGTTCTGAGGATACGCTGAACAGGCTTGCCAATCAGCCGTCGTGCAACATCACCGAAGCAGATCATCTCTGCTTCGTCTCTATCATCAAGCACAAGGAAGCAAATCTTGAACCTTTTATAAAACAACACCAAGAAAGTACGTCACACGCAGATAGGAGCATGTAAAACAAAGCTAGAGAAGGGATGGTATACATACTTGAACTTGAAAGCAGTGGAGCAGCAGCTGTTGCACTTATAGCTAGAGCCATCCACAACACATGTCTTACTGCATTTGCTGCATGATGGGGACCACCAGGATACACCAGGGAGAAGGCTAGCAACAGTGATAGTGCAGCGGTATCCTTTGTCCTATAGAACAAATATTGTAAGACATTGCAGACTGGTAATCAGAAAACATGAGACAGTAGGAATAACATAGAAGACTTAAAAGTGTCAAGAATCAGAGCTAGAAATAGATTGACATGGACGTCTCTTACAGCAAACTCATAGGGATCCATGTCATTGAGCTGACGTAGGGTCTTTTCCTCAAGAGGCACAGGTCTCTGTAATGGACCTTGGTGTTCCATTGGGGCAGGCACAAGCCTCACATGGATGTGCTGATTGCGATGGCTGCAAAAGGGTTAATCACGGGTCAACATCATATGAACAGTCTAGGATTCTTACATACAGAGGCCACGAGACTGGTATACCTCTCATAGAACTGGTTAGCCTCAGGAATCTGTGATTGAAATACCAACGTGAGGCTGTGTTTGCGCTCACATAGTAAATGCCTACAAAAACATTATGGACAAGGCATGTGATATATGGGAGGGAGATGATACTAAGTACGGCATAACTTTTTTGAGTTCCAATGGCACATACACTGATAGGATTTCACCAGGCCTCCGATGACCAGCAACATCATCGGTGTTGAAAGCCCTTTCTCCCCACAGCGTTATTTTCATCTCAGAGTAGCCATACAGTGGTTAATAAACTGTATGCAACCACAATTAGTACATGGAAGACATTGTTTCAGTAGTAAAAGGGCACGGAGCTTAGACAAACAACCTTAGATCCCTGATCACCAGGTGCCTGGTCAATGTAGGAGCAGCCTTGTTTGGCATGCGAACCATGTAAGCTTCCAACTTCTCCATCAGGACCCCAATGGTATCTAAAACCACAGTGGTTTGAACTAACAGGCATATCATATCCCTAGGGGAAAAAACAGAGTATATAGTATGGAGGCTTACCAACAAAGTTGCGCGTGTCATCAGCATGGGAAGGCAGATCACGCAGGGGTACTATTCTATAAGCTTGCTCTAGGAAATTAGGTACTCCAAACCTTGGTTGTATAGTCATGTGGAGCGTGAACTCAACCATGTAAGGTGAGGCGACTGGTCTATAGGTTGACTTTGAATTAGACACCCTGAAACAGCTGATAATATAGATGCCACCCTCCTCTATCTGGGGACCCTTTTCTTCAACCTCAGGTCCTAGAATCTCAGCATGGATGCTGTTGCCCTGTAGCAGGAGACATACAAGCTATTACATCACGTGTCCTACATTGATGAAAACAGAAAGTGTAGGGAATGGAAGGACGTACCCTTTCATCAACTAGCACAAGATCAACGTGTTGTATGGGTCCATCGTCGGTACCACCACGGTAGTCCCACTTCCGGGACACGCGCACACAGATGGTGTTGCCCCATGTGCGAGGACGGAGAGAAGGGAGCAAGTCGTACGTCATCTTGACCACTGTAGAGAAAAAACGAGGCAAAATGGAAACCGAAAAGGAAAACAGGTGAGCACACGAATTTCGTGTGAATCTCGAGGACCACGGAGCAAAACAATGCTATCGTTCTTCGTGTAACAGAAACGCAGAAGGTGCTGCACATACACATATAAACTGAAACTGTATATTCGACCAACAAACTGTACTAAAAGAACACATTGTGTAGGCTAAGTGGCACTCACATTTGCAAGAGCTAAGGGACCATGGGCTCCAATACAGAGTTTTTGAAAACATCTCATAGACAGTTATGTTTGGACAGTCCCAATCTACCACTGACAACAACTAACAAATAATGACCTTGGTTCGATCGCTATATGTAACATCTCTAGCAGTACACCTAGTTTAAAGAATCGAGGCCAGCACTTTATTCGCGAGTTTCTTTGGGTAGGTCTGGATCTAACATGTCAACAGAGGGCAAACTCAACAATAATAGATAATAACGTTTGCCAACACAGTCGTCTGGCCACCGTATCCACCTCGATTAGTTTTGAGTACACATGCTCTCCAAATATCTTTATAGTCACAGAGTATAGAGGCACATCGATTACTACAAAGATATCAGATGAGAGGGCAGCAGGAATGAGCGTGGGTAAACCAAACGCACCACCCAAAATCACCATAGGCAACAAACCCTGTTTCCTCTTTATTAGATGGATGTGGAAAAAATATAGGCACACATTATTATAGACTATCCAGCACAGGGCGAACCTTCAAACAATAAGAGTCAGCAAGCACACTTCTTTCATAAGGCACTCGGACTTGAAAACCTGATCCTCGTTCCCCCTCGCAACAGCACGAAGGATTCCTACTGTCCTAGCAGCAACAGATACAGCTGCAGCGGCAACCTTTTCCTCTTTACAACAACGGTGTGGAAGCTGTAGTCTTCTACAACAAATCCATACATTCTCTGTAAGAAAGCAATGGCCTGGAACGCAGCCTGCTCATAGCCAGAGACCGCAAAAGCGTCTCCGGTCGCCCAAAGAAAGAACGTACGACCTAGATCCACCGGGCCATCACAAGGCAGGCCAACTACGACGCCATAAACAGGCGAACCATCCCTGGCCACCTCAAAAACCATGGAAGCGTAAGGCAGGCCGCAGTGAGACACCACATTTTGCAGCAGCGGCAGGTAGGAAGTTCGTACAAGGGACATAGATTTCGTCCTTAGATTCAGTGGAAATCTAACCCAAGAGTTGTAGGGACAAGAGTTAGGAACACAAAAGGAGAACCCAAGAAGGCACGAAAACACGATGAGAAGTAGTAACAAAAAAAAGAAACAGAATCCAAAGGTCAGCGACGACTATGAGGACGTAAGAGGAAGCGGAGCCACAGAAAGACTGTACCAGCTCAGCGCGGAAGCCAAGCCACCGTTTTTGGACCGTTTCCCCACAGATCCAGCTCAGATCACTTCGATCCCCGCTGGTGCCGTTCAGGAGCCTACATAAGCACAAAAATAGGAGCGAGATCAGCAGATGAAGAAAACAGTAGGAGAAACGAAAACCTAGGCCATCATGGCTTACCTTCAAGAGCAAGGATCAGGAGAGCGAAACGGAAGCGTCAACATAGGCACTTGCCTTCTATTTATCCAGGACTCATCTCTCCTTGGCAAATTTGCAGGGTGGACAACTACGTGGGAGAGGCGAGCCCTTGACACAAAACAATCGCTGACACATGGGCCACGCAGCTCAACCCACATCGATGGGACTGGATAGGCAGCGTCCAAATGTCGTGGATGCAAGCATCATGGGATGTACGCCAGCAACATTACAAAGGCTGGGCCACACTATGGCACCCGTGCCTCGGTGCCGGAGGCTCCACGCTTGCTGACCAATGGGATATCAACAACGTCTCCAAGGCTCTCTGACAACAGACGTGCCATAAGCGCTACGGGCGCCTGTAGCGGTGCAAGACTACCCGTTTTATACGGAGGATAGACTCACGAGACAGGACCACACGTATATCTGTACAACAGACCCCATAGAGATTGACCAATGGGTTCCAAGAGCCTCTGATTCGACGAGGCCGTTACACGAGCGGGGAGCTACAGCGATAACGCACGGGTACCAGGCACCGTGATCTCTAGAACGGACTCCACACTGCCTACTCACACGAACAGGCACACCGTATCCCACACATGGGCACAGGACGGTAACGGCCGTCCCCGCAGAAAAATAGCTGGCTCGCCGCCGGTCGGTGGCCCCGCGCGGGGGAAGGACTTTACGGGCACCGCACGGCGCGTCATTTGACCCTGTGCGGGCGACGCGCCTCGGTCAGAGGGACGTGACGGCCACAGGATCGGGCCCGGCGCGTCAGTGGGCAGTGGCTGGTGGGGTCTGTGCAGGGGGAAAGCCTTTATGAAGACTGCGCCGGCACGTGACGGTGGACGAATGTTAACGCCACACGTAGCAGGACGACATGCGGGCGACGCACCTCGCTCAGAGCAATGTGACGGCCGTAGGATCGGGCCCGCCGTGTCGGTGGCCAGCGGAAGGTGCGGTCCGCGCGGGGGAAGGCCTTTACGCAGGCCGCGCCCGACACGTGGCGGTGGACGGGGCGCTAACGCGTCATTCGTAACGGGGCGACACCGCGGGCGACACACCTCGCTTAGAGGGCGTGGCGGCCGTAGGATCAGGCCCGCCGTGTCGGCGCCGCGGATGTTGGGGTCCGCCGCGGGGGGAAGGCCATTACGCGGACCACGCCGCACGCGTGGCGCGGGACGGACGCTGCGGCATAAATGGCGTGGACGACGCGGCACGCTCCGCGAGACGCGCCCGACCATGGCATTGGGCCCGCCGTGTCGGTGGTCGTCGAAGGGTAGGCCCGCCGGGGGAAGGACCTTACGGACACCACGCGGCACGCCGCTCGGCCGGGCGGCCCCACGGCAATGCGACGGCCGCGGGGATTGGGCCGGCGCGCGTCGGTGCCGGCGGCGGTGGAGCCCGCGCGGGGAAGGCCTTACGCGGACCCGCGCCCGGGGCGCGTGCGTGCCGGCGTCCGCGACGAGCTGACTGGGACGGCCGCGGGGGCGCGACTCGGTGGCCATGTGCCGTCGCGGGTCGGCCCGGCAATGGGCGGCGCGTGCGCGACCACGGGCGGGGGTCCTAGCCGGAAAAGGCGGCCAGAACTCGAATTTCCCCACCTTCGGGTGCGGCGTTCCGCTGTCGAGGGCCGAGCGAAAAAGCGCGGGCAGGGCCCGGACCTGCGCGCGGCCGTCACGCCGAATGGACGGAAACCTGTGGGGCTCGCCACGACGTCACGGACACCCCGGGCGGGCGGGGGGCGTGGCCCTAGACCCCACGCGCCGCCAGGCCGGGCCCGCGGGGTGAAGGCCCGCTGCGCCGTCGATCGGCCAGATTCGGCGGTCGGAGGTGCGCGGGCGACGTGGATACGGCTGGGGGCGATCCAGTCCCGGGGTTCTCATCAGTCCCGGGGTTCTCTTATTCTTAGATGGCGTCACTGAACAACATTGATGTAGAGACACAGCCATCATTTCAGACATGTGAATGCGTTCTGCTTCACCCGTGAGTGGGGGCTGATGACTCGACTCGGTGGCCGCGCAGAGGTCAAGGTCTCCTCCATCCATGTGATGTCGTCCTCTTTTGCTGCAAGCCCTGGGCTGTTGGAGTCGCCCTGAAGCGAGCCACCTCGAATAGATAAACTGAACAAGACGACTCGGAAGTAGAAATAGTAGCTCTTCTTATTAATTTTTCCATCCTCCTTTACAATGCCCGCCAGGGGGCTATTTATAGGTGACCGTATCACTTTACATGACCAAACTGCCCCTCAACTACCCCGATATCACCGGATATTCCTCCATTGCTTGGGGCACTTTGGTCCTTTTAGGCTTGCTTCCCAACTGCTCACCGGGACCACGCTGGCACCTCCTTCGGTTCCTTCAGACCGAACGCCGCTGCTTCGGTCGCTAGGCCGACGAAATCACCTACAAGGGACATAAGAGGAACGAGACCGAAAGCAAGGCCTCCGGCCATTTCTAACCGACGCTCCCCTTCCGGTCTCAACGAGCCGAAAGCCATTCCTCGGTGCCCCGACCGGGCGCAACCACCTGTAAAAACGCAAGAAGGTGGAACCGAAAGCAAAACAACCGGCTACCGTGAACTGATGCGCACTCATTCGGCAAACCCATCTTGAAAGGACCGAGTCCGTGGCTTTTGGGAATCCACTAACCGAAACCCACGGCCTCGGTCGACAAATTGACTATCACAGCCTCGGCCGTCCATCGCACCTTACTATGTACCCTCGGCCGAACAAAGCCAAAAGAAAACCTTTCGGTGCCTTTGAGCCGAACCATGGGGGTGATAAGACCAATGGCCTCCCCCAACAGTAGCCCCTCTAGTCTTGGATGAAGTTGATGAAGCTTTCCAACTCGTTCGATGCCGAATTCAACGTTCGGCTCAAAGAAACCCCCTCAGAAGGCGAGGGAGAAATAATTAATGAGTTTTCTTTTTTTTTTTTGGCATGCGCCCGAGATCCAATGGTCATGTCGGGGGACCGCTGCTCGGTGTTTCTCGTTACCTCGGGGACGCGTGTTCAATGCGAACCGTCATGACGGTTGCATCGAAATGCATGTCTGTTGGCTGTATATAAAGGCGCCCCCTTGAGGCGGGCGGGGTTCTTACCCCATCGTTTGCCTCCGGACGCTCAAGCTCTCCTGCCTCTAAGCTTTCGGTGCCAGGAGCCTCGGCTCGATAGCGATTCGGTCTCTCTCGCCTTCGGTCCTTGAGGTATTTGATCTTTGCCTCGGTTATGATTTTGCTATGTTATTTCTCATTTTTATTTTTCGGTTTTGGTTTTCTCTTCTTTTTGCGTTTGTTAGGTTCACACTTTTCTTAGATGTCAACTCCTTCCAAAACCGAGTCCTGTAGCTCCGATTCGGTGAATCGCGCACCCCCGAAACCAGCCAGGCCCGAAATGTTTTCATCCAGCAGCAGTTCATCCGGTGGCAGCAGTTCCAGCAGCAGCGGGGAAACTTCCACCAGCGGTGGTTCTAGTGCTGCTGCTGATCCCGGGTCAACTAAGTCGTCAGATTCGGTGCCTCCCAAGGAACCAACCAAAACTGTGCTGCCTACCGAAATGAACAAGGTAGATCTTTCACCCTTGATTGAGATTGACTCGCCTGTTCGAGCTACTCCGGCTATGGAGGAAGAGATGGCCGAGGCCGAAAATCAGGAGGAAGCCGAATTCGTGTGCGGAGCCGAACCGGACGCCGGAGCGGCAGCAATGCACCCACCGAAGCTGCGGCGAGAACCGAGCCCCTCAAGCTAAAAAGGAAAACCTATTGTATGGGCGCTCCCGCGTGACCGAAGCCTCTCTTGATGATTATGTTGAGAAGGGGTATATGGATGCAGCTACATGCAGGCAGTGCCAGTCCCTGGAAAGGAGACGACACCTCACCCGAAGTCCTACGAAGCCTTGGTTTTCAGAGACTTTTTCGTCGCCGGGCTTTGGTTTCGTGCATCGATTTTGTTCTTGAGGTTCTGGAAAGGTTTGATCTGCAGATCCACCAACTTACACCCAACTTCGATAGCGCAAATCGGAGCTTTCGTTATGGCTCTGAAGATGATGGGAGCTCCCCTCAGTGTGGATGTCTTCACCCATTGCTACAGCTGTTTCGTCAGACCAAATGTATTCGTGGATGAGGACAATGGCCAGGAATTGGAGGCGCAGATTGGCGCGTGCACCTTTATTCCCTGAAAAGGGAGCTCGATCCTGTACCTGGTGCATGCCTTCCACAACAAGTGGCAGGACTGGACCGAATATTGGTTCTACGCCAAGGTTAGCACTAAAGAAGCTGAAGCGCGCGCCGCTGCCGAAGGCTATGACAAGAGCAATTGGCTCGTTAGCTGAATGACGCTACTTACCAAAGTGCGTTCGACTGTCAGCGACCCATCGACCAGGGGATACGAGGAGGCTCTGGCTGCTTTCAAAGAGACAACGGAGCACCAGATCAACCATGACCTAGTTGAAGAGTGGCTGGCTCTTCGGCTGTGGCCTCTGCAACCATCTACCATGTTCGAACCGAAACCCCGAGTTCCTGGTTACCACGGGCCCTTGCTTATAGTGGACCATCCTTTGGGTTTCGGTTCTGATGAAGATTTTGTCTGGGCGGTGAGCGATGCAGTGGACGACATCCTGGGACCCTACTCGTGGAAAGAGCACAACCAGAAAGTGCAACATTTGGACAACCTGCGAGAAGCTTAACCACGTTTTTATGCGATGAGGATATCAACCGGGATCCGACCGGGCCCGAAGACTTGCAAGAGGTTGAAAGCTGCTCGCCAAAAGGCGAAGAGGGGCGAGGTTTGGGACGCGGTGTAGGGCTCCTGAATTCGGCCCCCTTCGAAAGTCAGAAACGTAAAAAGCTGGCCAGACGTCAAAAGACGCCGAAAGAGAGCAATGATGTTCAGGTAGGGCGCCTTTTGGAGAAAGTGCCTTGCCGCCAGAGCCAGAAACGCTCTTTGGAGAACGTTGGTTGCTTCGGCGTGGAGTTAACCGAAACGGTAGATTGTGTATTTTTTCTCGGAAACTTTGACTCTTTACTCTCCCGCTTTCGGATCCTTTCGGTTGTTATGTTTCTCACCGATCTATTCACCCCTGTATGCAGGTTGTACTAAGCGACTCCAACGAGATGGCTCCCAAGCAGGACCCGAAACTGGCCATGAGGGACGCTCAGACGACCAACATGTCTGAAGTGTTTAAACGAAAACCGCAGGACAAGGCTGGCTCGGCGAGAGAGGTCCCCGCGAAGCGAGCTCGCCATCACCAAGACGGGTTGACCGAAAAGGCACTTCCCGTGACTGCACCGTTCCCAACTCCCTAGGATAAAACACCGAAAGGGGCAACAGGTAAGTCTAGGTTCTATCGTGAATCTTTCACAGTGACCCCGGAGATGACAAGCCGCGTCCTATTCGGTCACGGGATTCTCTCACTTGAGCCATGCCCCAAAGACTATGGTGAGACACGGGTGTATTCGGGCTCGAGCTCTCCGGGGGACATGAGCCCAACTAAGGAGAGGACTTACCGAATTGCACGTGCTTTAGGGGCTGCCTCCGATGCACGGGTGATCGGGAACGTCGATCATCGAACACTCCCCTTCTTGCTGACCGAAAAGGCTCGAGATTGGAGAGCGGTGCGTGACAGGCTTCACCATTGCGGAGGTGGAGCGGGACCTCCTTTTGGTCCCTTACCCGCACCTTACTGAAGCCCTAAATGTTTACGGCGCCAACGTGAGTATTTTTCCTTTCAGTTTTTAGAGAAGTTCTAACTGTTTACAGCGCCAACGCAGATCTTGCTAGCGGGCCGAACCCTGGAGAAGCAATTTCAACTCTAGGAAGCGGATTCGGCCACCAAACTTAAGGTCACCGAAGACAAGGTTGTCAAGGCGGATTCGGCTCGCCGGGATGCCGAGCGCAAAGCCAAGGAGGCGGAGCGCAAAGGGAGCGAGGCGGAGGCCCAGGCTTCGGCAGCGGAGACACGCACCAAGGAGCTGGAGGAAAAGCTGGCGGCGGAGCAAGAACGCACCCGCAAGGCTGCAGAGGAGACTTCCTCGGTGGTCGGGGCTGGTATTCGGGCCTATCAGCGCCTGATTACCAGTTTTGGTTTCGAGTCATCGCCGCCTACTCACCTCCCGCTGGTGAAGTGCTATCTTGGCTTGTTGGGGAGATCCAGAACTTGGAGGCTGCCGTCGACACCGCCCACGCCTACGCCTCTCGGAGACCCTCCGTACTTTCTGCGAGACGCTGAAAGACCATGGATTCTCCCAGTTCGAGGAGGTGGTGCGAAAACCGGAGCCTCCCTATACTAGAACGTCTCGAATGAAGCTGTGGCCGGCGCCGAAAAGTTTTACGATGCTTTCTGGGAGCGAGGCGGCCGCGATGTCGCAATGCTTCGGGCTGCCTTGACCTTCGGCGAGGTGAGCCCTTTCGGTTTTGCGTTACTTACATATTTTGTTTCTTCGTTCTCTATGCTTTCGTGTACTTATGCCTACTGCCTTTTATTTCGCAGACCCCCGAGCAAAAAAGCGAGATCAAGGTGAAAGTGGCTGCCTACATCTCCGCTCGGGACGGAGGGCCGGAAGCTTTGGCATCAAGGTGCCCCTCTACAGGCAGCGCGAGACACCTTCGCAGCAAGGCACTCCTCCGCGAGGATAGGGTAGAATAGAGTGGATTTTGGTTTAACTGGCTTGTAATGCGTTTTAAACCAAATGTTCTGAATGACGTTTGTATGAACTTGTTATGCAAGTTCCCAAGGAGGGGACCTCAAATTTATCTGAAGAAAATCCTTTAAAAGTAGAGCGTGGAGGGTTTGGAGTTAGCGGCGCATCGTGGCGCAACTTTCGGTCACATTTTCCGGACCGAATGGAGAAATTCTTTAGATCTCGGTGCTGAAAGGTTTCCCAAAACGCGAGGATCGTGGAATTGTTTTGGGCTAAGTTTAAGCCTTCGGCCAGGCAAAGGAATTTGCATAGGGGTGTTCTTTTAGAACCGAAAGAGGAGCCTGTAGATGAACCCGAGAAGCCTTATGCTCCTCGATACCGATATTGTAATACTCGCTACCTTCCCCGAGAATAAAGTGAGGGGAGCCTTATGCATAGGGAGATTGAACGCATGTGTTTCGGTTTTTGCAAGTTTTCGGTCGCTGTTTTCAGAGAAACCCCCTCCCCTTCTTGCCAACACCGAAATGCTATTGTTGAGAAAATAGAACAAGTTTGGAATCTTTCGGGCTTCCATCACATTGTTTCGGTGAACGCAAACTTCCGGTTCGATCTCTTTTCAAAGAAACAAATGCCCCTTCTTGTGAGCGCCGGAACACGATTACCTGACCATAAAATAAAATTGCATGTGTACCTTAAGTTTATAACTTCCAGCCACGTTCACATTCAGCTGTTGCCGCACATTCGGTTACATTGGATTATCTCAAATCACCGCGTTACATTCGGTTACTGCTGCTAGTGCTAGACTATATCTGGCAGCCTAAAAAACTCTGCCTTCGCTTTTGGCCTTTTTGGCGCCATAGCTTTTCCTGGATTCTCGACGACCTTTCTTCGATTGCCATGAGCATCAGGACAACCTTGCGCGATCTGTTAGACAAGGCTAGCGAGCTCGGCCTGTGTTTTGGCTCGGCGCATTAGGTGAGGAGCTTTGATATTGCCACTCTGCGCGGGCTGGAATGCAAAGTCAGCCCCCTTGTCTTGCTGAATGTCTTCCCATTTCAGTTGCACTGCTGAAATTCTGGGAGTCTCTCGACAACCGAAAGCCACCGGCGCGAGCTTGTGCGACTGACGGACTTTCGGCGTGCTTCTTGGCACGATCAGCTTCAGCGTTTGTACTTTGCAATTTTTTGCTGGAGCCCGCTTTAGTAATGTCCTACTTGGTAGAACTGTCCTTCGACTAGGGATTTCTTAGCCACAGCCGAAGGAAGCCGGGCAGCCTCAAACGAAGTGCGAAACTATGCTAAAGCAGAAGGTGATTCGGCGTATATGTCGCCCGAATGCATCTGCTCGCTTCCCGAGACCTCTCAATCCTATCTGGCCGAAACAAGGCCTAACCGAAACCATGCCTGACCGAAGCCAGGACTAACCGAATCTACCTCTCTCTATTCTTATCTATATAATGGACTGCCTGGACTCTGATGCTCTACGCTTTGTGGAGATGAGGCTACCCTAGGCCTTGCTTTATAGTAGCCCAAACTGTACCTTTCTGTACTATTTTGGGTCAGCACCATTGAAAGTTCTTGTCCTTGGAACACTAATGAAGGATCGTGTACGATAACAGCTGGTTGTTGATTCCGTAATCAATGCCTGAGCTATTATGTACTTGGGAAGTCATACTACTTCTAGAAGTCTGGTGCTTGACGGATTGAGTGGACCCTAGCTTTTCTTATTTTGCCTGTGTTAGGACTTTTTTAATGCAAACACGCAGTCATTTGACTTGCATTCGGTTGTCCTTGCAACCCGAAACTGGTTGTTTTTAGGCTTTTTCGCCTTGTAAGTGGAAGCGCAGGATCTTTTACCCTGTCCACGAACCTAAGTTTTTTTTCACCTTAGTGATTAACCGAGAAAGATCTCTTTTTGTTCTTCCTTCGGTTTTTCGGCCGTTTCTGGCCTTAATATTCCGGCGTTTTGGCCGATGTTTGCTGATCTTTTCAGCAATCTCTTTTGGATATGCCCTGACCGAATAAGTAAAACGTGATTCCATCGCTTTGCTTTTCGGTTATTCGATTCTGTACCCACACATTTTTTTATGGGGAAAAACTTGCTTGAAGCTCAATAACCACAAGTTTACATAGGCTGCCTCGTTAAAAAACCTCACACCCCCGAAAGGGCTTCCCCTGTGAGGAAAAAGAGCACAAGCCTTGTAGTTTGGACTTAAATGTTACAACCGAAATGAAAGTGGAAAAAAGAAAATTACAACCCCCATTTTTGGGAGCAATCTGTCATACGTAGAATCTCCGCAGATTGTCCGCGTTCCATGTGTGAGTCAATTCTTCCCCCTCTTCATTCTTCAGCCGAAACACTGCTGGCTTGACCACGCTTGAGATGATGAATGGCCCGTACCATTGAGTTTGCAATTTGCCCTGCTTGTCAGAATGCCGAATTAGGACAAGATCTCCAGTGTAGATGCTCTTTCGGAGGACTTTATTGTCCCTCCAGTTTTTTGTCTCTTGATGATACTTCTCTAGATTTTTGGCTGCCTGCAACTTTCTGAACTCAGACGTATCGGCGTCCACGTATCTTTGGATTTCGGTTATCTCAGACATTTCGGTGCGAAAAGATCCGAGTTTGAGCTCCTCGGGAGTCACAGCCTCCTCTCCGTTATAACAACCGAAAAGGAGTGAATCCGGTTGCCCTTGAGCGGGAGATATTGTGACCCCATACTGCTGTAATCATTTTGGTGATATTGTGACCCCATACTGCTGTAATCATTTTGGTGGGCCACTTGCCTTTCTTCGAGTTCCACAGGGACTTTGATACTGCCGCGAATATGAGCCCATTTGTCTTTTCTACTGCTCCATTGCTTTGAGGGTGATAAACCGAAGCAAATGACAGTTTTATGCCTAACTCTTCGCAGAAAATTCTAAATTCGATGGAGTCAAACTGCCTGCCGTTGTCTACAGTGATATAAGAGGGGACACCGAATCTGCAGATTATCTGCTGCCAAACAAAACTGACAAGTGTGCCGGGAGGTGATTCTTGCTAATGGTCTTGCTTCGATCCACTTGGTGAAATATTCCAGTGCTACTTGCAGCAAACCCGGCGTTGCTCAGTGCTTTGTGGGCAATGGCCCGACTATGTCCACACCCCACCGCTGCAAAGGCCATGAAGGGACCATCGGTTTGGTCGGATTTGAGGGAGCATTTTGCTTCTTGGCGAACATCTGACAACCTTCGCATGTTTTCACAAGCTGCTTGGCATCTTCGGCTGCTGACGGCCAAAAGAAACCCTGCCTCATTGCCCTATGAGCAATCTCATGCGGTCCTCTGTGGGCTCCGCACATGCCTCCATGTATTTCGGCCAACAACTTCTTCCCTTCTTTGGTGCTGATGCATTTTAATTTTGGTGCTACAATTCCATCTTTGTACAACTCTCCCCGAATTATGGAATAATGTTTTGTTCTTGAAAGCATTCTCTGCTGCTCGTGCTTGTCTTCGGGCTCATAAGTTCCTGATAAGAAAGCAAAAATATGGCTCCTCCAGTCATGACTTGCTATCGCATGTATCGCTCTTGGAGATTCTTCTTCCTCCTTAATTACTTTAACCGAAAGCAACTGAAAAAATACATCCGGCGGGGTTGGGATTCCCTGTGCAGCTGCTTTGGCCAACTCATCGGCTTCTCGGTTGTCATTCCTCGGGATGAATCTTATGGAAAACCCGGCGAAGTGCTTCTCCATTGCCCTTACTGCCCGAAGGTACTTCACAAGAACTGGCTCTCGTGCAGTGTATTCTTTCTCGCAGTGTCCACTTACGACTTGAGAATCGGTATAGACGACACATCGCTTTACACCCATTCGCAGTGCCAGCAATACAACATCATACTCTGTTGTGTTGTTAGTTGAAGCGAATTGCAATCTTGCTGCATACCGAATGGACGGTCCAACCGGAGGTGTAAGCACAGCCGAAATGCCAGTGCCCAAGTCGCACCAAGCTCCATCACAATGATCTGTCCAAACTTGTTACGTGAAAATTATCGGTCACTATGAACCGAAGGTGTCTAATCGGCTATGAAATCTGCTATAGCACGGGACTAGATAGCCGACCTGTGTTCAAAGTCAATGAAGAATTCGTTCAGCTCTGCTGCCCATTTACCAACTCTTCCAAACGCTTCGCTGTTTCTGAACAAAGCCTCCAACGGCTGAGAAGACACCACCTGAATCTTATGAGCCTAGAAGTAATGCTTGAGTTTTCGGCTAGCCATTACCACTGTGTATGCTATCTTCTCTAGTTCAGAGTAATTCAGTTTCGCACCCAGAAGAGCTTCTGACACATAGTATACTGGGAACTGCCTCAGCATGCGATCTTGTTCTTTTTCCTCCACCAGAACTGCGCTTACCGCTACCTGAGATGCTGCTAGGTATAACAACAGGACAGCCTTCGGTGAAGGTTTAGAGGTTTAGACATCATGGTGAGATTAACAAGGTAGTTTTTTAATTCCTCGAAAGCTTTTTGCTACTCTGGACCCCACTCAAACTTACTGCCTTCCCTCGAGCACTCTAAAGAAAGGTAAGCCCTTTTCGGTGACCTAGAGATGAACCTCGCTGAGAGAGCTGCAAGGCGTCCGGTCAATGCCTGTACTTTCTTTCGGTTGTTTGGCGGCTTCATTTTCATGATAGCCGTGATTTTATCGAGATTTGCCTCGATCCCTCTTGCTGAAACTAGACAACCAAGCATCTTGCCTTTTGTGATACCGAATATACATTTTTTTTTCGGATTTAACCGAAGTCCGCTTCCCCTCAAGTTAGCGAACGTCTCCTTTAAGTCCTCTATATGCGAATCCCTCTTGTTCTTTGATAACAATTATGTCAGCCACATAGGTTACCAAGTTTTTCTTCTTCTTTTTGCTCGCTATCCGACAACCTAGAGAAAGTTGGACCTGCATTTCCGCGATCCCTCCGGCATTCGTTTGGAACAGTATGTGCCTCCCGGCGTGATGAAACTAGTTTTCTCCTCATCCTCTCGGGTTCATGTGTATCCGATGATAACCGAGAGAAACAAATCTAGGAGGCTCATTCTTTCGAACCGGATGCTATGTCTATTAGATTATCTATTCCGGGCAGCGGATATGGATCTTTCGGACACGCCTTGTTTAGGTCCGTGACGTCCGCACACATCCGCCACCTCTTGATGTTCGGTCGGTCGATTTTTTCTGCACCATAACCACGTTAGCTAACCATTCCGGATATTGAACCGGCTTTTGATGACTCCAAAGATCCTCTGCCTTTCAAACTCATTTCTTGCCGCCGCTTGCTTTCTTCGTGATAGCTTACGCAACCTCTCGCTTTTTAAAACGACGCCTTTTCTACATTCAAATTATCTTTGAGCCGATTTCGCTTACACCTTTCGGTCTTCCGCGGACCATGCGAAGACATCCTTGCTCTCATTCAAGAAAAACACGAGGTCTGCTCTTTCCTTTTCATCTAACTCAGCTCTGACTATTACCTTTCGGTCAGGGTAGGCGCTGGATAACGGTATTTTCTTGGTGGCCTCAGCCGCAACGACCTTCGGTTCCCGAATCTTTTCAGCGTCTAGTTCAGCTTCTAATTCTTCATCATCCTTAGTTTTCTTGGTGAGAGTCACCCCATTAATCATACTGTATCCAGGGATTGGTTTTGCATCTATCTTGCGAGCTGCTTCCTGATCTCCCCAAACAGTAATGACCCCGAATGAGGAGGGCATTTTCATACATAAGTAACTTTGCTTGATAATTGCATCAAATTTGCTGATCACCCCTCTACCGAATATTGCCGTGTAAGGATAATCGATATTGACTATATCGAAAGTGATGATTTCGGTTCGGAGTAACCCTACTTCACCGAAAGTTACCGCTATATCCTTCTTCCCGATGGCGTCTATCCTCTTTCCGCCGAAAAACCGAAAGGCGTTTAGGCGGGCTGCGCAGAGTCCTTCGGTCCAAACCCATGTTCTCGAAAGCCTTGATGAACAATATGTCCACCGAACTCCCATTGTCAACCAAAATATTGTGTAATGTGAAATCCGCCACATTCGCGGTTGCGACGAAGGCGTCTGTGTGAGGGTGGTCTCTTACCCGAAAATCCCTCTCATCAAAGGTTATTGGCACCGTCGACCAGGCGGGCCTATTGAGCGGCAATCTCGGTGAGACCGTATGAACTCTTCTCACATATTCCCTCCTAGCCCTCTTACTTTCGTGTTCCAGATTGGATCCACCCGTGATAGCGTAAATGTGACCGTTTGATGGCAAAACCGAATTAAGAGTTCTGTTTTTAGGTTGGCCGCGGGTTTGACTGAACATTCGGCTGATGATACGCATGTTTGCCGGTGAAGACACCGCTCTTGACCGAGCCCGGATCTGCGGAGGTTGTGGCAATGCATAATGCTCGGTTGATTCCAAGAGTACCGGCTTTGCTTTGAAAAAGGCCGTGGGAATTGACTAAGTTGAGACTGGGAGAAACCGAATTGCTGTCCGAATTATAACCGAAATATGCGTTCGGTTGACTGTTTACCGATTCTCTAGAGTTGTGAAACACATGCTTTTGGGGTTGGATCGCTTCACGAGAACTCTCGTCCCTTTGACTTTTTGCTCCTTCCAAAATCGCCCATACTTGCACTCTGGCGAAAAAGGCCAGCGTCTTCTCCGCAGATAAAACAGTGCGGGACTCTCAGACCTCCTCGGCCCCTTCCACGTCCTCTGCCCCTGGCACCGCATCCCCCCCTATTTGGTTGAGGCGGCTTCAGGTTATGCTGATCCTGAGCATTCGGTTCCTGATTTGCTTCGGTCGATTGAGCTGACTCTTCTTGTACAATCGCTCACAGGGCGAAAGGGTTTGCCTCCCGCCGATGATTATTGGATGCCGGGTTCGGCGACCGATGTTTCTCATCTTTTAAACCTTTTCTTCTCTTGAGCCCCTCTTCGGACTTGGCGAATTTCTTGATTTGCTCATACAACTCCTTGACCGAAGTTGGTTCTTCCCTATCCAACTTTGAAGCGCCTTTAGATGGCCATGCCTTCGATCGCTGCTGCAATGACTAACTCATCTGAGAGACATTGGGTGTTTGAGCCCGAAGCTGGACTATCTTTTCCAAATACTGGGTAAGCGACTCGCCTTCTTCTTGCTTTAGCTTGAGAAAATCTCTAGTGCACTTCTTTGGGGTTTTGAAGCCTTCGAACGTAAGCAATAATCGTTGTTTGAGCTGCTTAAGCAATAACTGTTGTTTGAGCTGCTTCCGGCTTCCGACCGATAATGACCGGATGCTAACATACCATTCATGTGCTATATCCTCCACGCCATGATAAGTGACTTTGCGAAGCGTTCTTTGAATCCCCCTCGGCCGAATGCACCACCGCCTCATAGCTGGCGATGAACTTTTTCGGGTCTGATTTCCCATCAAAAGAGGGCAACCTGGGTTTATAGCCGACTGGCGATGGTCTGTATCTGCAGTTCAGCCGAAAGGGGTGAAGTGACATCGATTTCTTCGTGATCAACCTCGTAGTCATCTTCCGGTATCTCCACCGAATCACGGGCATTCGCGCCACGACTTCGTTTTCTCTTCGGCCTACCGCGGTCGCTGCGTGTTCTTCCATAAGAGTGATTTCGCGAATGAGCTTTTCTTTCTCGATTTGTGCTAACTTGAGCTGCTCACGAGCCGAATTCTCTCTTCACCGCCTGCCTCCTCGCTGAAGCAAAGCATCCCTTCGGGCTCTCAACTCATTTAGCTTTGTCTCGCTTGTCATTTAATTGTTGAATGACCATGTTACGTTCTGCTAGGTCGTTGTTGACTCGGCCCTGATCTGCTGTTTGGTCCAAGCTCTCGGATATTCTCCCTGGAGTGTGAGACCCTGCCCAGCGGACGTACCCGGGCCCGTGACCGCCCCCGGACCGGTTGCAACGTCTTGGTCGTATCATGATCCCGTCCATGGGGCGTATCAGTTTCGACAGGTGGGTCCTGCTGAGCATGTTCGGCGACTAAAAGGTGCCCCTGTCGCCTTTGTTCTTCCCTTCGGGGCCATGAGTTGCCTGCACAACCACGGTGGGCGCCAATGTTGGAGTCGCCCGAAGCAAGCCACCTCGAATAGATAAACCGCCGAAGGCGCCCCTGTCGCCTTTGTTCTTCCCTTCGGGGCCATGAGTTGCCTGCACAACCACGGTGGGTGCCAATGTTGGAGTCGCCCTGAAGCGAGCCACCTCGAATAGATAAACCGAACAAGACGACTCAGAAGTAGAAATAGTAGCTCTTCTTATTAATTTTTACATCCTCCTTTACAATGCCGCCCGGGGCTATTTATAGGTGACCGTATCACTTTACATGACCAAACTACCCCTCAACTACCCGATATCACGGATATTCCTCCATTGCGCTGGGCACTTTGGTCCTTTTAGGCTTGCTTCCCAACTGCTCCCGGGACCACGCTGGCACCTCCTTTGGTTCCTTCAGGACCGAACGCCGCTGCTTCGTCGCCCGGGCCGACGAAACCACCTGCAAGGGACATAAGAGAAACGAGACCGAAAGCAAGGCCTCCGGCCATTTCTAACCGACGCTCCCCCTCCGGTCTCAACGAGCAGCCATTCCCTCGGCGCCCGACCGGGCGCAACCACCTGTAAAAAACACAAGAAGGCGGAATCGAAAGCAAAACAACCGGCCACCGTGAACCGATGCGCACTCATTCGGCAAACCCATCTTAAAAGGACCGAGTCCGTGGCTTTCGGGAATCCACTAACCGAAACCCACGGCCTCGATCGACAAATCGACTATCACAGCCTCGGCCGTCCATCACACCTTACTATGTACCCTCGGCCGAACAAAGCCGAAAGAAAACCTTCGGTGCCTTTGAGCCGAACCATGGGGGTGATAAGACCAATGGCCTCCCCCAACACGGGCTTCATGTGTCGGCCACATTATTGTCTTCTGCTAATGGCTTCAAATTCGAACTGAACCAATATAACCAGCATGCACATTGCAGCCAGCTACAGCCCGAATGGTCTGAAGCCAGGTCAAGTACTATCTCTCTAGCCATAGCCAGTCACCTGTGTGCTTCGTCTCTGCAATTATTGTTTAAGGTTATTTTAAGGTGATGGCCAGACAAACTTTTGGATCCAAAAGAGATACTCTCTCTGTCCCAGAAAACATGCAATTCCCCGCTTCCCGAGAAGTCAACCGATTCCAAATTTGACTAAATTTATATTAAAAATTACTAACACTTATAATACAAAATCAGTTTCAATAGATTCGAATATAAACTTAGTCAAACTTTTAGTCAAATTGACCGCACGTTTCCCATAGTTACATGTTTTTTGGGACGGAGGGAGTAACTATTAGCAAAGAGTTATTATCAAAAAGGATACAAAATTGAAGGTTTTTTTTTTCGTTTTGAATTAAAGGGCACCTGCCCCTGTCATTGCATTAGCAAGGACCATAACCAGTTTTACAGCACTGAGGTGGGTTACACCCGTCCAGATTACAGTACTGAGGAAGGTTATACCCTTCCAGAAATAGTTCAGCTCAAAACTCACGGTTAACAACAGTCCATAACAAAATATGACTAACAACAGTATATAGCTATTTTTCAGATCTCATTGCTCTTCGGCATCAGACTAATCCATTGCCTTCCAGACGTTACCAGCGCATCATCATCAGAAAGCTTCTTGACCACTTCTATTGGCAGATTTGAAACGCTCCAGTCCGTAGCGGTAGAGAACATGTACCTATCCCATTTGTCTTCAACTTGATTCAACCACAGATTCTCGCAGGGCTTGCTGCAATTGACTTGAGCTTCGCCAATCTTCTTGCATAATCTTTTCTCCTCACCTCCGGGCACAGGATCAACCAGTTGTGGAGGAGAGCCGCAATGCTGAAGAGAATGTTCCTTAAATCCAGCCAAGGTCCTTTATGAAAACAAAGAAAGTTTCTTAATTTCCAAAGCCCCCACAGGGCTGCTGCACAAAAAACATTATGTACTAGATATTTCTTATTGCTAAGCCACATCTGACCAATGGACAAGAAATTCTCTCCCACATCTCTATCTAATACCTCAGACATTACATGCCACATATGTTTTGCAACAGTACAGTCAAAAATAGATGGTGACCAGTTTCAGGTTCTGAACAAAACAAACATGAAAGATCATCAAGTTTTTTCCTAATGTTAACATTGTCCCTGGTCAAGTTTCTATTCTTAGATAAAAGCCATAAGAAGAAGTGAACTCTAGGTGGAACCTTAATATGCCACATGGCTGGGACATGTACAGGCATGATACCTCTACACTTAACAATTTTATATAGAGACTGAGAAGTACAAATATATAGGGATGTGTGTGTTTACAGTTTTGATGGCTCACTTGGGGAACTTGATGAAGGATAGCAAATATATAGGGATACTAGTCAGGACTCATCTAATAAGAGTAACTCTAGCAGCCTGGGGCAGGAGTTTAGGAGAATAATATTGAAAATTTAGGAAAAAATATTCTGTGCTGACGATTGGCGACATTAGAAATGAAAGAATCAATACAAATAAAATTTTGATTCGTAAAGGTCATGTTCTACGTTCTAGTGAGGAACATTCCATGTTATTATGAAAAAAAAGAACATTCCATGTGGTGTAAAAAAAACATTCCAGTCACAATAAAAAATATTCTCTGTTTTTAAAAATAAAATGCTGGGATGACGCCCTAAATGCGCTTGAGGCGTACAGGCCGTGGCTAATGCAAGGTTTGGGCTATGTAGCTCCTGCTGAAGAGGGACAGAATCCAAACCAAGTCACCTCAAAACATACACTGATTTCTCACCCAAAAAATGGGCCAAGGTATTTTTCTCCCCGTGAGTTCATCTGCAAACCCAAACGACAGTAGAGAGGCACGCATGCATGTGTGTCTTGTCAATTCCGAAATCTCAAATTCTCAATTATCCTTCACCAAGTGCTATTGTTTGACTTGTCAGAAGGCTCAAAGGCAGGTGATTTGAGTCCAGGACAAGTCCTGGAGAAAACTATTCAAGTTCAAGGGAGCAAGATTCCATTTACATGATAAAATATGTATTGTAGGTTTTGGAGAATGATATTCCAGTTTAAGACATTAATATGCCGATGTAATAGTAGAAATTGAAACAAATGAAAGAATCCATGAAATAAAAAATTAAATCAGCAAAATAACATTTTAGTTATGTGAACAATATTGAGGTCAATGATATTAACAGTTAAAGAAGTATCCTTTTTTTTTTTTGAAAAAATTGTAGCCAAGGGGTATATAAAATTATAAATAGACGAAAAATGATTTGGAGAAAGAATAATGAAACACGTCATTGATGCAGAGGATGGTGACACGGTGGATGGCTTTTGACCTTTGGGTTAGCCCTGCTGATCAGTGCTAAGAATGGCTTGAAATCCTATCTGAACCAACAAAAAACTATCTCAAGCATGCACAGCACAAGTGACACAATCCGTCGTTTGTGAAGCACCAGTCAGCAGGTGGAAAGTCCAGATGCCTGGCAGCCAAGTACTACATCCATCCTGTTTACACTATGGGATATGCTCTCTGTTTCTTGTTCTGTAATTCAGGGAAAACCATTTGTTACTTTGCACGAACGACTATAAAACACAGAAAACAGTACCTGCTTTTTTCAGCTTGATTTCTTCTCTAATCCACTCTAATTCCTCTTGTGCGTTAGATAGAAGGTTAGTATATCATCAGCAGCAACTTTTTTTTTTATGACAGCAACAACCTACTTGATACAAGTAGGGTGTATATCGCGCATGAGCAAATGCCGGCAATGGGCCTGGGGTTCTGGCCGCAGGGCCCGATCGATGTGGCCCACGATCCAGCCAGCATATTTGTTAATGGACTGTAGTGGGCCAACGAGATGAAAGACCGATCCGGACAACGGACATAACGGCTGTATTCCACCTCAATTATCCTTCCCCAAGTGCTACAGTCTGAGTTGTCGGAAGGCTCGAAGGCAGGTGCTTTGAGTCCAGGACAACAAGTCCTGGAGAAAACTATTCAAGTTAAGTTCAAAAAAAAAAAAACTATTCAAGTTCTAGGGGAAAGATTCCATTTACATGAAAAAAAATATTGTAGCTTGTAGAGAATGATATTCTAGTTTAAGACAGTAATATGCGGCATATTACTACTATTATATGCCGATGTAATAGTAGAAATCACATTGTGGTCCAGAAACTCTACATGGGCTGTGCATATGTGTCTTGTCAATTCAAAAATCTCAAATCCTCAGTTACATACATCAGGATAAGAAAAAAAGGCACCATGCATGAGGCAATGCAAGCAACACATAAAGCCTGCCCGAACATATATACGTTCCAAGCTTATTACAATGTACCAACCAGAGAATGGTCCAGAAACTAAATAATAATCATACAAGCCAGGAGCTGAGTTCAGAATGAAGAAAAATGATGCAGGTTCTCATAGCCAGCAGACGACACTGAAACTTTGATACAGCATATATTCGAATAGAAAGTAGCTCGGGCGAACTTGTTTATCACAAGAAACACTCGAAACAGTCCAGAATATCGGAAGAAATGCGCTAGAACATCGCAAGAAACACGCTAGAACATCGCACAAATACACTAGGAGAACCAAATTTATTTTCAACCACGAAATAGTCAAATTCCTAGAACATCGCAAAGAAACACTCCACGCTAGAACATTGCAAGAAACACGCTAGAACATCGCACAAACACACTAGGAGAACCGGCTATTTTCAACCACGTAAATAGCCAAATTCTCTAGAACATCGCAAGAAACCCTCCGAACATCGGAAGAAACGCTAGAACATCGCAAGAAACACGCTAGAACATCGCACAAACACACTAGGAGACCGGCTATTTTCAACAACAGAAATAGCCGGATTTTTTGAGTAACATCGCAAGAAACACTCTAACATCGGAAAAACGCTTAGCTAGAATATCGCAAAAACACGCTAGAACATCGCACAAACACACTAGGAGAACCAGCTATTTTCAACCACGTAAATAGCCAAATTCCTAGAACATCGCAAGAAACACTCCACGCGCTAGAACATCGCAAGAAACACGCTTAGAACATCGCACAAACACACTAAGAGAACCGGCTATTTTCAACCACGAAATAGCCAAATTCCCTAGAACATCGTAAGAAACACTCCAAACATCGGAAGAAACGCTAGAACATCGCAAGAAACACGCTAGAACATCACACAAACACACTAGGAGACCGCTATTTTCAACAAATGAAATAGCCGGATTTTTACGTAACATCGCAAGAAACACTCCGTAACATCGGAAGAAACGCGCTACAACATCGCAAGAAACACGCTAGAACATTGCACACACTAGGAGACCGGCTATTTAACGAACATCGCAAAAAACACGCCAGAACTTCGCAACAAACTCGTTAAAACATTACATGAAATACAACGGAACATCACATAATAATAATAACATACCACACGAAAAAGGAAAAAAAAAGAAAATAAAAGAAAAAAAAAAAAAGAAATAAAAAATAATAACAATAATAATAAAAATAAACAGAAGAAAATAAAATAAAAATAAAAAAATAATGAATGAAAGAAAAGAAAAAGAAAACATTTAAGAAATATTCCCTCTATCCCAAATTATAAGTCATTTGACTTTTTGGCTCCAAGTTTGACCATTCGTCTTATTCAAAAAATTATGCAAATATAGTAAAATTTAAGTTATTCTTTAAGAACTTTTATTAATAAAGAAAGCCAGCAAAAAGAAGTGATATTTTGCACAAATTTTTGAATAAGATGAGTGGTCAAACTTGTTGTCAAAAAAAAAGTCAAACAACTTATAATTTGGGATGGAGGAAGTAGAAATATAAGGAAAATATTTCGATCATTTTAAAACAACACTCACGTGTGGTGTAGTGGTAACTTGTTGCCAATTGTACCATGAGGTCCATGGTTCGAATCTCACCAAACCCCTCAAGTTTTTTCCCTTTTACGAACGCGACAAATGATGTAGCTCGCTGGTCGCGTGGGCCGGGCCGGGCCGCCGGGCTTGAAAGTAAGAGGGGCTGCGCGGGGGTGGTCGGCCGATGAATCCGCACCGACGCGATTGGTCGGCACGGACGATCGCCCAATTTGTTGAGAATCGGCCTATTCACGGATTACCGATGTTAAGAATTCCTCAATTATAGGAATGATGCGCTCATACCATATGGGCCCCGGAGGCTACCATATATGCCCTGATGGCAACACACGGACTCTTTCATAGAAGGAAAGGAGAAGGATGAATCCTAATCCTAGTCCGTTTGTATATGTTAAGAATTACTCAATTATAGGAATGATGGGCTCATACCATATGGGCCCCGGAGGCTACCATATATGCCCCGATGGCAACACACGGACTCTTCCATAGAAGGAAAGGAGAAGGATGAATCCTAATCTAGTCCGTTTGTATATGGGCTCTACCGAAACTCTCCGGCCTTGGCTAGAACTTATTCGGACTATATATACGTGGGAGATCCTCCATTGTAAGGAACCAAGATTCAGATGAATAAAGAATAATCTCCCTACATCTAGTGTTTACTTGTTCTACTTTCATCCCCTACATTGGTGTGAGAGACGAAAGGGGAAGGTCCTAACCGCTGCAATTGGATTGGGGATTCTTAACATCGGTAATCCGTGAATAGGCCGATTCACAACACGTTATCGGCAGCTCTACCGCTGGGTGAGTCGTTCTTGATCGTCGCGTTTAGATCAATTTGTATTTGCTATGGATATTGATGCATCGATCTCTTTCGTTTCCGATCTACCATGCGTCGTCGGTTGACGCGATACGTGGAGCATCATCCGCAATCCGGCCAAAGCGAATCGATGCGTGCGTGATGCAAGACGAGATCTCCAACGGCGCGGACATGGCCACGGGCAACGTGTGCGGCGTGTCTCCGATGCTTCAACGAGTTCGACAACAGCCCGTCGTGTTACGCTGCGCTTCGATGCCTGACGGTGCCGCAGAAGCGCTTTGATCCCGCGGCCCTCGAATGGACATGTCCGGCCGGCGGGACCTATGGCGCCGCTCCCGGGGCTGGGTTCGAGCGGGATACAATATGCATGTTCGCATGCAAGAAGAAAGTTCACGATCTCAGCCATCCTTGCCGCCCGTCCCGCATCGTCGCCCACAAGTTTGGAGGCCACGTGTTCGGCGGCGGCGTGGCGGCACTACAACCTCTACGTGATCAAACTCAGCGCTGGTCTAGAAGCAGCGTGCCTGGTGCCTTTGAATCAAAGTAATCCTTATTTGGATTTTGCTAATAACAGATTGATTTTTCTTTACATGAGATGGATCACGTGCAAGTGTGCTCATCGTGTTCGGCGTTCCTTGGAGACATCGGATGTGAACAAGCCCGACAATGAGATTCACGGCGTGCGTATGGGCTGCTTCCGATCATGGAGCATCACCGAGTCATACGAGCAGCATCTACGCCTACTGACCTTGCTCCACGTAGCACCCGGTATGTCTTCACGATTACGGTTTTAATCTACTTAGTATAATCCTGCAGATTAGTCTAGTAGATTGGTTATCTAGTATTTCTTTCGCGCTAGCTTGTGCAATCAATAGATTGTTTTATTGCTAGCATACTAGAACTTCGCATGCCACTAGAATATATGGTCTCTAGTTTTTTTATTTGTCATGCTCTTTTTGTCTAATCGTGAAGATGATACATAATTACATCGGTGGCTATTGAGCTGGTCCGAGTGCATGCCCGCATCATATTATCGGTGGCATGAAGTCGCTATCTTTGCCACGTCCCACGAGCATAGGCGACAATAAAACTTGATGTTGCGGTCATCATCGTTGTATTCCAAGAGTTCGCCGTTGAACGGCAAAATTGTGGACTCATGCTAAATTTTTGCTTAGACCTGCGCAGACGAGCATCTCCCCGAAGGAATTTTATACACCAATCTACCTACATGAAAAAAAGTCATAGAAAGATTGAATCTGTAAAAGGCTCATCGCGTGTGCAAACTCTGTTCTTTGCTAGATCTTGAAGATCATTGCCGCTAGATCTTGAAGATCTTGTAATATGTCTCTCTAAATTGCAATATGTGCTTTATATATTGATGCTAGTTCTATAGTATATCTAGAAACTGAATTTTTCTAGGTTTATGAGCTTCCATAAAATTTATGTTACATTGGTCTAGACCGTTTGGAAGTTTATATGTGGCTTTATATTTTTTTTCCTTGCAATGTGTGTATATATGATTATATGTTCTATGGGGTATATAATCCCGAAGTATTATTCTAAGACCACTATAAATATACCATGGAACAACACATATGCTTGGAAAATTCTGGGAAATAAATGAAACATGTATGGCTATGTATATAAGATCATTCTCTCTCTCTCTATCGCTAGTGTTCTCTTTAATGCTTTGGTTTATTTACCTGAAGTAACCCGAAGAAAAAAAAACCATTGCATGAGACTTGTTGATATAGCAAAGCATGAATTTGGGATTCACTTGTATCTTTCCCTCGAGGGGAGATTATACCGTTGTGGTCGGTATATTTTACCAAACATGATAATATAGGCATACAACACTAGTCGGGTTAACAAAAGACCTGAAGTCAACATGTTGCCCTTGTCTCTCGTGGCCGCAGAACCAAAGATTAGGTGTCATCCTAACGAGGGTTTGTCTCAAACCTACGTTTCTTGACTTTAAGGTAATAGATAGATAATACATTTCCCTAGGCAACATGAAGTTGCTTCAATAAGATCGAAGAATTAATATTCTCGAGTTTATTTTGTGTGAAAACATAATACTTCTTCATGATGAAGAAAACCGTTTGTCCTTTTCTTGGACTAGTGAAGCCCGGCGCATATCGGGACTCGGTTTAGCGGTATCCATAGTCGAAATGAAAATAGGTATCATAGAGGGAAATCATTGTCTACAAGTAAAGTAAGCCAAATGATACGATGGAGTGACTACTCTATGCGACAATATGTTGCCTAGTAGCCCCTGTATATGCCACACCGTAACAAATGTATTAATACCGACTTGTCAACCGCCGGAAGATGGAAATCGGGCAACAAGTATGAATCCCACATCACAATAAAAGCCGGAAGCTAATTTTGATATTAATCAATTATTAGTCATAGTAGTTACCCTAGGCTCTGAAGTGCCATATGGAATTTGATAACTACATATGTTTCCTTGATGTATGTTTTGCCATATGAAATTTTCGCTATGAGTTGAGACTTGAGTCTATCCCCCGAAGGATGATATCGGTCTTTGTTGCTCTCGCCAAGCAGCCAAAATAAAATTTCCCCAGATAAATAAAAAAACAAAATTCTTGGTCTTATCTATTCTATTAAAAGCTTCTCTCTTCATGCTGAAAAATGAATTGATCCAAGCCATCCTTTATATAGAATACAAATATGTTATGAGATAAATATAATGACTCAATGGTGCGAGTAATTGAGTCACTTTTTGGGCAATAAAAAAGAGCCGGACTATAAACTAACTCTACATCCAAGGCTTTTTTGCTCTGCAACCATGGCTAAATGCCACGTTCTTGCTCTCCTATGCACACCAAGCTAACGCGCCTGAAAGCGCAATGCCACCATTAGTTGTCTTTTCTCATGCATATGACCTAGAAGGTCAATATACACAATGGACAGACTGACTGTCAATTGTATAAGAATTGGTGAGCATTAGACCCTGAAGGATTGTTTTTGTCTAAATTATGGGTTACGTCAGTAACTAAAGGTGTTAAGTCTGGATGACTACATATGTATTTTGTTGAAACCAAGAACTTGCAGAGCAATAGTTTATACTTGATCAGAAGTTATGGCCTCAACAAGAAGTTGAGGATATATACTCCTCCTGTAGAAGGAATTATATGATAAAGTCCAAGCTCACTGCATATAAAAATAGTAATATACCCCCGCGTATGTAATATTTCCCAAATAAATCACTACTAAAGCATACATACACCACTTGAAGTTGGTAATTGGGGATTTTAGTATGCTATTAAATATCTCGATATTAGGGGAGATGAATGCCCATTTAGTGGAATGCCTTGATATTTATGAATCAAAAACGCACAAATCCAAACTAAACTAGTTGTTTAGTTATACTACTGTTGTATAGCACGGAGTTATGCCGATAACTATATTGATGAGGAGAAACCAAATTGGTTAATAAATAAATGAATGCTTCTACCCGAAATAGATGTGGATAGACTCGGGATTAATTTCATATCCACTTGACATTGGCATATTGATCAAATTATGCGGGGATGCCTCAAAATAAGATCTAGTGGCCTATGTCACAAGCATATGCTCATGAAGCAAGCTCACATTGTATGTGATAAAACTCCTCTCATACTCCTGTAGAGAAATCACCTTGTTGGTGAGTTACCTCACGATGAGGTTCATCCTGGAGATGAAAATCCTAGCAATGCGCCAGCATACTATAATGCCGGGAATATGGAACAACAATGGATCTATCATTTCGGGAAATAATGAAGATCATTATTAAGATGTTTAAAGTCGAGAATATGTGTCGACACTTGTTTACCTCTATAATTGCTAAATGAATCTCTTTATGAGAATCCGGATCCGAACAAAGTCCATGGCAAGAGTGCTTGAAGCTCTCATATCGGGTCAAATGAAACATGCAATTGACGTTGAACCGAAATCGCTAAGTGAATATCTAGAACCTGATGTTCGGATAATTATGGGTCATCATTCAAAAATGTGTGGTGAAAAGCGATGGTTCAAATGGTCATCAAAGACCAGCTCGACATAAGTTCTATAAAATATGTTCCACTATATAATGAATCGGCTAATGGCATGAATTAAATATGCAAGAATGGGATTCTGAAAAATCCATGGAAAGCAATATTAAAATCTTGTACCAATATTGTCCTTTATGTGAAATAACCTCTCCATAAAGACAACAACTCCCTGAAGGAATTTTCCCCTGAAGGAATATGGTTATAAGTCCAAATGCACCAAAATATGTGAATTCCTTTGAAAGGGATAAAGACCCATATATGACCCAAGAGAGATAATAAAAGGAGGAACCAAAAGCAACAAAAAGTATACCATATAAGCACATGTGCATTCCATGAGCTTTTGCTATGTATGTATATGCTTGATAGATAGCATTATCCACCTGAAGATTTGGAGTTGAAATATCCTCTGAAAAGTTATATGATATATTTGGTGCTACTAGCAATACGCCCCATTTGCAAGTTTGTGGACAGTGATATCTTATAATGTATTAAAGATTTTTGAAGAATCTGTAGCCAATCCCCTGAAGGAGTAACGACTATTATGAATAGAGAAAATTATCATATAAGAAATAATGATTATTAATCACATCTCGAAGGTGTGTCTTTGCAACTTTGTGTTGCACAAATATGCATTCTAATATATGCATGACAATGCTCTTAGCATTATTCTTTATTCTTATTGTTCTTGAAGAGCAAAGAAATAAATGTCATTAAGACTAATTATTGTGAAATCACATCTTGTAATTCCCTTGACTATTCATGCCTATGTTTATTTGCGAATAACAACTAATGTCGTGGCAATGGATGACTTCAATGAATGTTGTCATCAGGGGGAGTATTTACATGATATTGATCATAATTCACGAAGGTGTTATTCGAAAGGGTGAGTTTGAAAGCTCTATTCTAGAGAATTCAAAATGATACGATCTGGAAGGTCAAAATTTATCCTGAAGATATATGTTGTACTCTTTTCCTTGATGAGTTTTCCTGAAGTTTCTCATGTAAGGTTTTTAATGAGGCAACAATGTGCAAATGCATTTAATGACAATAATGTACTCTTTCTCCATATTTTTTCCCATTGGGTTTTTGGAGTTTTAACGAGGCATGTATTTGTCATGGTATTCGCCAAGGGGAGTGTTAAGAATTCCTCAATTATAGGAATGATGGGCTCATACCATATGGGCCCTGGAGGCTACCATATATGCCCCGATGGCAACACACGGACTCTTTCATAGAAGGAAAGGAGAAGGATGAATCCTAATCCTAGTCCGTTTGTATATGGGCTCTTACCAAAACTCTCCGGCCTTGGCTGGAATATAGAAAGAGGAGAAGGAGGAATCCTAATCCTAGTCCGTTTATTGTGTGGGCGATTTCCATACTCTAGAATTTATTCGGACTATATATACGTGGGAGATCCTCCATTGTAAGGAACCAAGATTCAGATGAATAAAGAATAGTCTCCCTACATCTAGTGTCTACTTGTTCTACTTTCATCCACTACATTGGTGTGAGAGACGAAAAGGGGAAGGTCCTAACCGCTGGAATTGGATTGGGGATTCTTAACATCGGTAATCCGTGAATAGGCCGATTCTCAACACAATTCAACCACTGGTGTATCTTGTCCTAGCACAAGGTCTTTGGCCCTAAGTGGCGGTATTAGGCCCATCGACTAAAGATTTGGTGGAGTGGGCCGATCCCAGAGGATCATCGAACAGGTCGGAAAAATTGAATCAAACGGCCACAAATGCAGAGGACAAAAAAATCCAAACCATTGGAAGATAATGCTTTGACCCCTATATTTACACTTAAATTTCCGATACATGGCATTATGAAAGATAATGTAAAGTAATGTAATTTGTACATACATGCTCATATAAGCTTACAAACAATAATTCAACATCCATTATTTAAAAATACATTAGTTATAACAATTATCTTGAGTGCCATGTTGCGTGCTCAAATAACAATTTGTGATATTGTCAAATTCAACTAAGAGGGTAGCCTAGGGCCTTATATTTTTTAACAAGAAATAAAACATTAAATTTATAATAAATTCTACAATAAGCATTACAATTATGAATTGATGCGGTAAAGGTTAATGTATAGATTTTCATGATATCACATAAAGGGATGAAATAAGGGTTTATACAAAAATAAAAAATATGGATCCTAAAATTATTACAAACATCAAAATCATTTTAATATGTCATTAGATCGGCAGACTACAATCACTATTGCAAAATAATATTTTTTTTTTTTGTATCTAAGGAATTAATATGCTTAAAATTTCGGGGAAAATGAAAATTTCGGTTGATACCATCAAAATATAAACTACAGCTAAAACTATCATAGGAAAAACAAAGGTTTCAACTAAGTGTATATTGCAGAAACATAAAGAAAAAATCTATGGACATGGATACAAAAAACAATATTTGGTTGATTATCACAATTGAATATAGACTATAGACTACCTATTATATGGCTATTGTTTTAGAACATTAATGAAAAGAAAAAGATATTTGATATAAGTATTCTTATTAGTTAGTGTACCATTGCACGTGTTGGTGAACTAGTTTTTAGAAAATAACAAGTATTGAAACTAGCTGGATGTTCAATTTTTTTTTTTTTTTTTTTTTTTTTTTTTGGTTTCATCATTCAGACGGTGTCATGTATCTAGCAATGGAAAATGTACTGTGTTGTTTGACAAAGCTGCAGGTTGAAACTTTTTTTTCTAAGTCTATGTTAATCCATTTGTAAATGGCATGTCGTCTTCACCATGAGGAACCAGATCAAAGGCGTCAAACACGGAAACTGATAGGGTGTTTAGTCTGAGAAGCCACCCAATAATAGATGAGGTGGTGCCTCATCATGAGTTTGTTTCTCTAATTTGGAGGAATGACATCATTCCACGTTCTAGTACTAATTATTGCTCCCTCTGTCCCTAAATAATTGTCGGCGTTGGTATACGTGCCACAAATTTGACTGGCTTTTGCGAGAGAATACGTGCAATATTTATGTCTCCAAATAATTTTGTTAAAAACTAGATTTAAATATCTTTCCAATGATACCAATTATATATCATAGGTATTAATATTTTTTAATATAAAATTAATCAAAGTTGTTTCTCGGGAAACACAAACGACATTTATTTAGGGACGGGGAGTAGCTTGGGAGGAATGACGTAATGCTGTTTTTTTAGAATTACACAAAGATAACGCAGACACTCACAATACGCACGCACACTCATCCCTATTAATACACGTACGCAAACCCTACCCCCTATATGAGCACCTGTAACACCCCCGGTGTTACTATCACTAAAACCCGACATGTCGTCATGATCATTGTTAAGCATTTATCATTAGCTCACCAGGTTGTGCATTGCACTAAAATAAGTTTAATTCTAGGTTTAGATGAGCTTTGGTGTGAAAAAGTTTGAATTGGAATGACATTTCATGTGTTGGAAATTTAAAACCCTAAACCATGTTTACCCCCTTTTCTTCCGTTAAAAATCCAAAAAAAGAATTTGGGTTTGGTTCCAAAAGCAAAAGTGTAGATCATGTCAAGATATATATTTTTGGTGTTTGAAGATTTTCAAGTTTCTATACAAATTTTAAAGTAATTTTGAATCCCATTTTGACTTCAAAGTTGCCCCAAATTCAAATTTCAAATTGGATGCCGAATTTGAAAATGCTCCAATTAGGAAAGTTGTAGATCTTGAAATTTTTTGAGCAACTTTTGTTCTTGGAGATTTTCAAGTTCTATTCAAATTTTTGGAGAAATTGGCAATTTTCAAAGTTAGGGTTGTCTACTACGGTGTCGGGAAGATCTCGCCGGGATTTCCGGCGCCGGTCGCCCGCCGTTGTGGCCTTCTCCAGCCTTCTAGGCGTGTCCAACCGCCACCTCCTGCTTTGAGATGGTCGCAAATGTCGTCGCGTCGCCCATCCGTTTTCCCGCCGTCCTATAAAGTCTGAGCTCGCTGTAGTCGTATCCTTTTTCTTCTTTCTTTCCGCCCGGCAACCACCTCCGTCCCGCCGCACCATGTCGTCATCGACGAGCTCCACCCGCCCAAATTGAGCGCGCCACCCGGCTTCGTAATTTCCTTGCGCACACGCCCCGACCTGCTCGCGTTACTTCTTGTCATTGGAATTGCGCTAAGCGCCGCCGTCTTCTCGCAGGACGGCAACGCGCCGCCCAGCGAGGTCCTCTCCGTCAACCGGCCGTCCACGGTGAGTCTCTCACCGAGCCACCTTGTGCGTTGAGCTGCGTCTTTATGCCGTGATCATGGTCGGCGCCTTCTTCTAAGCGTTACGCCTGATCTTCACGAACGCCCGTCATTCTTGGCGATCGGCGCGCCACCGCGCCGTCATCACCGGTGACCTCCCTAGCTCCGCTCTGTCCCCCATTGCAACTAGCGGCGCATGCAAGTCACGGTAAGCTTCTGTGCATGGAGGTGCCCTCTATTTTCCGAGTCCCGCGTTGGTCTGCTGGAACACGAGCAGCGCCCGGTGAGCTCCGCCGTTCGCCATCCGCCGTCTGCGCGTTGCGCGGGCGCTTAAGGGTCGTTTTAGTATCTCTTAGTGGTTTTAGTTAGGGTCGCGGGAGCTTGTTTGAGTTGTTGGTGTGCTCGCCCGTCGCGGGAAACCCGTTCGCCGCCTCCGCTGTCCACCGTGCGCCCGCGCCATGGCGCCCGGCGGGGGTTGCCACCGGCTCGAGCCATCGAATTTGAGGTACCGATGGATGCGCGAGGTCAAGGGGAGTAGGTTGAAGGAAGTCCGCCGCCCAGGGAACCTCACCGTCGGGCGAGTTGCCGTCCGGTCAACCGGGTCGCCGGTGTCGGGTCAGCGAGGGCCGACCCCCCCGCCGGACTGTAGTTTTAGGTTTTGTCGGGGGGCTAAGTGAAAAGTCTATGACTCATGTAAATAGTATGTCCCGTAGATTTGTAATTAGAAAATAGGATGGGGTTTCTTTTTTGCAAAATCGCCGGGCACGGTTAAACGGGCCGAGTTGGGCGGCCAACCAGCTTGCCCGCAAGATCGCCGCTAGCGGTCATGGGCGTTCTGCGGGCGCTTTGAGCCCGAAGTCGTTTTTCTTTTTATAAAAATGTTTTATCAATTTCCTTTCAATGAATAGTGCCTGATTTTCCAAATTTTATATAAATTCAAATACTTGTTTAAAAATTCTAAAAATTTTTATGTAGCCTTCCTATGATGTTGTCTATCCATGAAAAATTTGAAACTTGAATTTTGAATAGTTTTGGCATATTTTAAAATTACAATCTTTAATTAAAAATGCATCTTCCATGAATTTTAGAAAATAAAATATACGTTCAAAAATCATGAAAATTATTTTGGCACTGTTTCATGACAAGATCTACCTGTACAAAATTTGTGGAGTCATTTCAATAAAATTTATTTTGCTCTTTTTAGAAAATGTTTAAAAAGCCTTTTGTATTCAATTAAGTGGAGTTTTAGGATTTCTTTTGTAAACCTTAGTTATAATATTTTTAAATGGTCCTTGAGAATTCCTTAGGCAATGGTGATGATATCTTATAGAATAGTTCAACAAGTTGGTTTTGTTGGGTTGCAACTTTATCGTGAAATAAAGTTGTACTCAAGTTGTTAATCATTTCATGCACCTGTAAGCATCATGTTTAAATTTCCATCATGCTGAGCATACATTATTAATTTACGTGTAGTAAACGAGAGTGTTGTGGTTCGCGATAATCAAGCTTTGGAGAAGGTGTATCACCAAAGGCGTTGATGTCAAGTTCGATCTTCGGTGATCCTTCAAGGGAATCTAATTTTTTTTTTACGCAACACGTGCAAGCCCCGAGCATAAACTCTTCTCTATTTTACAAATATTTGATTCACCTTAAGTCTAGTGTCATGTGCATTAAGTTAGTAGGAGTTGGTTGATACCGTTGTTGCATGATTACCTTGATCTACGCTTATTCCAGATGTTATCCCACTAGTATGTGTAGGTCGATCTCTTATGCTTAGTAATGCTTAGACTTCGGTAGAAGTCAAATGGTGGTTTCACCATTTGCGAGATATAGGTTTTATCTTTGTTCCCTGCGACTATGGAAAAAAGAGAACACCACGATGGTGGTTCATGAGAGCATGTATATGATCATGGTAGTGATGAATTTGAGATCGGGGGCCGGGACTTAGGTTGAAAAGCCGGCGGGATACCTAGCTGTGCTTGTCCTGTGTTGGTCGTTTAAGGACCGTTCGTTGTTTGGCTTGTTAAGTTCGGGACTATTGAACGCAAGTTGTGCCTGAGACCTTCTGGTCGAGGGCACGTCTGTCTGGGCGTCATCCCAGGTCAGTCGAAACTAGTACTGGCCACATACTCCGGTAAGCTTGATCTCGGAGGTGTGCCAAATCGGGAACGGACAACTACGCACTGGGAGTGGAGAGATGGCGGGAGTAGCGTGTACCCGCCCTACTTGAAATTTGGTACGGCGGTGGGGTACTGTGCTCTCGGGTGGCGTTTGACCCAGTCCCATTTTGGATGAACTGAGAGAGGGTTGACATATGCAAGTTTAAGTTCTACATATGTCGTGTGGTGAGGACTCCAGCTGGGTTATAATCGATTCGAATCGTCCGTTGCTCCTCGGATATGGAGACCTGTTCTTCTGCCCTCACATCGTAGTAATTGAAGAAACAAAGTTACTCATGGTTATGAAAAGAAAAGAGATGCGTAAATAAGACGAGATGTGATACTTAATAAGTGCTTTATTTAGATCGGGTGCAAATTGGATACGATAACGAACTAATTTGCTGCGAAAATATTGAAAGTAAGGATCCACTTGTAGTAAGCTTTTCTGCAAACTCCCCTTTTCTAGCTCTACTTCCCTTAAGGCGCATATCCTTGGAATTTTTTCTTTTTTTTGTCGGGTAAGTCTTGCGGAGTACATTATGTACTCAGGGTTTGTTAACCCTTGTTGCAGGTGTTGACTCGTGCTGCTAACCAAGGTTGTGTCGGTGGGCTCGACTTGACTTGGATGACTCCTATAGTTATACTCTGCTTCCTTGATTGAGTTAAGTTTACTCAAAAGTAACTTACTCATATTTTGTAAAATTAATATTATTATTATTCTTCCATACTCGATTTATATTTTTTGTAACAAATGTTGTAATGTTGTAGCTACTTCTTTGTTGATCCCGGTATGAGTTGTAATCTATAATTTAATCGGGGTTCTCTAGAAGACCCGACAAAGCTTAAATAAGTTATCGGGGTACACATGACTGCCATCGGAGGGACAATAACAGTGCGTGTGGGCCCTATAATTTAGGAGGTTACGTTACGGACCCGCAGATCTGGAGATTTCGAAGTCACCATTGGCGCCTCGTCGTCGACGGGAACGTCGCTTACCACTGAATGCATAACGCCGGTAAATCCTGGGAAAATCCCAGGAAAAGGTGCGAGCACTAGGATTTGAACCCTGGTGGGTAGCGTCCACTGGACCGTCCTACCATTGGACTATAAGAATGCTGTTTTAATCTATTCAATTCACAAACCAAACAAAAAAAGCAAGGAATATGTTATCTTTTTGAGGAATCAGGAGGAGCAAGGAGATCCTACTGTAATTTATTATAAAACAACAACGACAACATGTAATATACAAAGAACACAAAAGAACAAGAAAGACAGAACCGAAAACGAAAAGAACGAGGAACAAGTAGATGATCGACCTAGTTATTCGTCAAAGCAAGCACACCACAACTGACCAACGGATGGTTCTTGGAACCAGTGATGCCCTGTCATTTTATTTTATTTTATTTAGGAATGGCACAAATGCCTAAGTTTGAGATATGAATAAGGTCGATGTCGTGATAAATACTACACGTCGGAAGATGGAATACCTACCGGTTCAATAATATTTCAGATAAACGGGCACCGGACACTAGCAGCCATGCACTACAGGAAACCGTTGCTTTGCGAGCACTGGGAGTGCACGGCAAAGGCCATTTAGCCGTCGGCGAGGCCTTTGCCGAGCACGCGTGCTTCGGCATAGGACTGATGGGGAATTTTTTATGGCACAGGTCCTATGCCGAGCACGAATATAAAACACTGGGAAGAAGCCTTCGCCGAAAGCACCGTTAATCGACCGTCGGTGAAGAAAAGTAACGGTTAACGACCGTTGGAAATGGCGGCGATTACATCCGGATTTGCCGAGCACCTGTCAGGTCCACTCTCGGCAAAGAAAGGATTTCTTTTTTTGGGAAATTCTGTGCCAAGAACTTCGTCGAGAGGCCCGCTCGGCAAAGAAATATTTTTTGGAAATTCTGTGCCGAAGCGCTCCTATTTTGCTCTCGGCAAAGATGCTGTGTCTTTGCCGAGGGCCTTTAAGTGAACGCTCGGCAAACTCCTTTTCTTTGCCGAGGGCTGTGCCACCCGCCGGCAAACACAGGGGAGGTGGCCATCGGGCAGCCATTTTCTCCCAGTTTGCCGAGCACAATTGCTAATGTGCTCGGCAAGGAGGCTTTTGCCGAGAGCAGCGCTCGGCAAACCATTGAAAAATTGTCATATTTTTTTTTGTTTTCCTTTCCACCTTGACAAGCAAACACATATATAATATATATACATCCATTCAATTACAGAACACATATATATCACATTCCACACATCCGGCGCATAAAACACATCGATATATCATAGAACACATATATTAAACAGGTAACATCACTAGATCAAGTCCACAAGTGCATCACTACACTACATCGAGTCCACAAATTGTCCAAACAAGTCCACAAGTCTAACTAGTACACAAGTTCATTCTTGAGGCGGGAAGGGTGGGAAAGGTTGATCTTGAGCTGCCGGGCGACGGAAGACTTGCTCACCACCTTGAGCCGGCTGATTCGAACCCGCCGATGCAGGTGCAGCGCAAAAGAAGACAAGGTTGCAAGTGTTAGACATGATTACTTGATACATGAAAACGAAAAATGAAACTCTTTGCTATCATACTCACGGGAGTACCGAGCGGGCTGAGTTTGAAACAGGTGTGGAGCGGCCGGAGCTAGGAGCCCGGTGGCGAGTCAAACCACTGGCCGTGGAAAGGAACCTAGTAAGTTCCTCGAACTTGGCCGCCATTGCCGCTGCGTGTGCTCCACCTCCTCACGGCGCCTCCTTTCCTCTCGCTAGGCTGCGGGGCTTGCTCTGGACGTAGCCGTCTTTTCTCTTCTACCGAGCCTACAACATTTAGCCATCGTCGTTTTGATAATCCAAATGTTATTAGGCGTGTAAAGATGAATGTACGTCTAGTAATGCAAACCTCAAGGGCGCCGAACGCCCATCGCCACGCCGGTCGAGGGCGTATTGGCGGTTCGTGGTCCGCCCTCCGTGCTCGGACGTCGGCTAGTCCCGAGGCCGGTGCTGCCGATGATGCCGTCGGCGATGCCCAACCTTCCGTGCTTCTTGCCTCCAAAGAGCCCATGACGATGTCGTATCAATGTCATGGGCGTCCGGATCGTAATCTTCCCCACATTTCTATCGAGTCGCCGCCCGTGTACTCAGCGATCCGGGTGCCCACACCGGGGTTCTTTGTACACCTCGGGCGGTCGTTCACGCTAGGAAAGCGGCGGGACGCCGCCTTGCCCTTGTGCGACATGCACGAAGGCCCCGCCAGTCGTTGCGATCCGGGCGGGATGCGACTGTAAGCTGCGAGAAACAAAGGAAGAGGATTAGTGTCTTTGGACCAAATGATAAAAGAAGATTGAGCCCCAAAAAAGAAAAGCACGTACCCATAATTGTTTGTACTCCGGAAGGCTTGAGCTGCCTTGGTGGTGTCTTTGGACCTTGCATCACCAAAGGCCGTTCCCCGTGCGACCTCGTCGTCCTTTGCCGATCCTCCGTGAACCACTTGTCCACGATCGCGCTCCCAGCAAAGAAGGGCCATGGACACGCAACCAATAGGGAATCATCTACACGTCATGAAAAATGTCGATTAGAAGATCACATTAAATATATTTAATCTCAAAGCGAGCACCACTTAGTGTTGTTCACTGTACCTCCAAGAACTGTTCTTGGGTCAACATCATCACCCTTGCTTCCTCCTTTGTTACCCTCATACCCGGCACCGTCGGCGTGGTAGGTTATGATGGCTCGGTGCTTCACCTCATGAAGCATGTCGGTGGCGCCGCGTTTTTGCGGGCGTTCTCAAAAGCGTTCTTGCGATTCGCGGCCTCCATTCCGTCCTCGCATTGGAAGAAGTTCGCATACAAAAATACGATATCAAATTCATTGTATCTCGATATGATTTTTAAGAATGCGATGTATTGAGAAAAGGCTTTGTGTGCGAGGGCGAGTTACCCAAAACTCCATGAGCACCCGCTCGCCTTGTGGGTGTACACCGGGTCTTCTCCCCGGTAGTAGGCTCCCAAATAGGCCGGCCCTGTCCGCCCGCCCGTGGTGCGTGACGATGCCGGGGTAGTGCTGCCTGCACAACAACCCAACAATGCCGGGCGGGTTTGCGTGAGCCACCGCCTGACACAACGATCCAGTTCCTGCACAATGAAGACATAACATTAGTTTCACTCCAAAATGTAAATGAAGTAGGCATCTAAATCTACTTACCTTGTCCCTTGGGGCGAATCAAAAGGTGGTTGTGAAGGAGCGGAGGCTGAGGGAGTCATGAGGGCCTCGCAAGTAGACCTTTCGCCGCCTTTGCGCCGCCCGGCGCAACCCGCACTGAAGTCGTTTGGGCCACCGTGACGCGCCCTCCCCCCGTCGTCGTCGTCGTCGTCCCGCCCGGTGCGGCCTGCTAGCCACCGTGCTCGGCGTCTGGGCCACCAGGCTCGTCGTCGTCCTCCTCCTCCTCGGTCCTCTCGCGAACGGCGTGGGAGATGACCCTCTCCCAGCACGACGGACGTCGGTCCTCCTAGCCCTCTGTGCGACCCCTCCCCTGGTCCGCCACCTTTGTCGGGCTGTAAAAAGGTGGACAAGGGCGGTGATGCCGGTCCTCGTCCTCTCCAGGTCCTCCCCAACCGCCGACCTCCGCGACGGGTGCTCGCCATCTTTGTTCAATCACCTGTAATCAAAATATAAACAAGGCATAATTAGAACTAGATGCATTGTAATCAAACTATAAATAAGACATAATTACAATATAAACAAAATAACATAGTATACATGTTTTAGAAGTAATCGGGATCATCGTCTACATTGTCACCGGTGCGTTTGTCATTTCGTCATCACTGTCAACATTGTCCAAATAACGAAGAGAATCTGAAGGAGGATTGTTGTCTTCGTTGTCCATGCCCAATCTCTCTAGCATTTCTAAGTCCTTCAAATTGAACACCTCAACGCCGTCGTTGTCGTCATCAGCCATTTCATCGTCTACTTCCATTCCTATATCTGTAGTTAGGTCTATCACAATGGCCCCTCTTCTTGATAGAACTCTCCCTCATATGTGTTTGGGTTGATCAAGTTATAATCTTCATCGTTTGGGGACGGGTAGTTTACCATGCGGCGCTACCTTTTGCACAACCTCCAAACCCTTAAGATAATCTTTGCTTTGGCGGGCGTATGGCGGGTAACAAACACCTTACGGCCTGTTGAGCCACAATGTAGACATCGGCTCATGGATACATAGAATCCGGTCGAACTTCGACTAGCCCAATTGCCGGGCTACGTTTAGTTTTTTCAGGATTGAACCAACGACATTTGAATATCACAGGTTTAAGATGTGGGACGCCATAAAATGAAAGCTTGTATATTTCTTGGACTCTGCCATGGTATTTGTTCCCATTAATATCGACCGTAAGCACGCCGCTGTTTGTGGTACTTCGATTGGGTCGACTCTGTTCGTAGCTTGTCGTGTGGAAACGATATCCATTCACATCATAAGCGGTAAATGACCTAACCCTTAAATCACAACCGTCAGCAACAGCAATCAACTCGCCACAGATAGAGCGATCTGTTTGGGCCTACAAGTTTCAACGTGGATAGAGCGTTATAATATTGATTGAAACGCAAGACCAACTTGAAATGTACCAAATGCAATTGGAAATTACCTTTCTCTTGAACCACGAAATGAAATCGGGCTCGTGGTCCAGCACCTAGTGAAAGAAGGGTATCAATTTCGTGTGGCTCTGGAACCCTCAATTCAGGCCAAGACTCACGAATGAATTCACGTTTGTACGGATCCACCTCGGGCGAGTTGGTCGGCACATATAGCATGATATCTTTAGCGCCACTCTACATTGCTCAACCGCTTAGTGGTAGATGCACCGGGCGCTTCCGAATTGACCTTGGAAAAGGCCGAGCTTCGATTGATTTTTGCCAACATGGTAATGAGGGGGTTGATCATGCACGCTAGGAAGGTTCTCTGTATAGTATTTTTCTATGAAGTTTGACACCTCCTCCACAACGTATGCCTCTCGCAATCAAGGCTCGATTTTGGCTTCATTCCTACATTTTTGCGTACATTCTTTAGAGTTCTCGATTAGGTAGCACCAATGGTATGCTGACCGCCCCCATACGCATTACCTCATACGGGAGGTGCACAATCATATGCTTTGCATCGGTAAGAAGAATCCGGGTGGGAAGATTTTCTCCAACTTTTTTTTTTTCTGAGTAACACAGTGCCGCCTTTTCCAATGCTGTTCTGAGCGGTCGAGAGATCGCCTTCACACACGGTGGCGGAAGAAATAACTCAACTCTGCGGCACTAGCCATACATTCTCGGGGGACAAAGCCTCGAACCATCGTGGGAAGCAACCGCTCAATCCATATGTGATAATCATGACTCTTCATCCCATTGACTCTTAGAGTAGTTAAATTGACTCCCCTCTTCACATTATGTGCATTCCCATCTGGAAACCTTAGTGTCTTTATCCATTTAAGTACCTCCCTCCTTTTTTCGATGGACAAGACGAAATCGACATTGGGCCTTCGCCATCTCTTGCCGCTGCGGGAGGCCTCATCTCTTGATTTGGTCTATCGCATAGTGTTGCCGTGTCCACTCTAGCCTTAGGGTTGTCCATAGACTTATCGGTGTCCATGAGTGTGCGCGAAAAAGTCCTTGAGAATATTCTTCTCGGTGTGCATCATGTCAATGTGATGTGGCACAAGAAGGTCATCATGATACGGGAGCCTCTCCAAGCCCGACTTATGAGTCCACATATGCTGCTCACCATATCCCACAAAACCACCACCTTGTCTATTGGCCATCGAGCATCTAGGCGAGCACGAACCTCGGCACCGCCTTTATCTGCGGTGGAGGTTACGTCACTCACGACTCCTTTTCTAAAGTTTATCGTGGTCTTGTCTGCGAATGGATGGTCAAGAGGGAGAAATTGGCGATGTTGATCGAACGGCGAATACTTACCACCCTTACGCAAACAGATGAACCTCACACGTTCCTTGCATATTGGGCACGGGAACTTTCCATGAACACACCAGTGAGAACAACCCATACGTCGAAAAGTCATGAATTGAGTAATCGGTACCAAACGTGCATTTTGAAGGCTACCTTTGTAGCTCGGTCGTATGTCCATACGCCTTCCTCCCAAGCCTTGATTAATTCATCAATCACAGGCTCAAAAACACACCCATCTTATTCCCGGGGTGTCCAGGAATTATCAGCGACAAGAATATGGTGTCTCGTTGAAAGGCAACACCAGGGGGGAGATTCAGGGGGATAACGAACACGGGCCAACATGTGTATGCGGCAGTACTCATTCCATAAGGATTGAACCCATCTATTGCCATCGCGACACATACATTACGGCGCCTCCATTGCTTTCTCGGGATGTTTTCCATCAAAGTATTGCCATGCTTCACCATCGATGGATGTATCATCTTATGCGGACTGTATCGCTTGCCATTTTTGTGCCACGCGTCATGCGCCCGCGGATTCCTCGGTCATGTATAGCCATTGAATCCTCGGTACAAGCGGTAAGTACCGTGCGATTTTTTGGCGATGCCAAGCCGCTTCATCGACCATCTCCGGTTGGTACCTCTTCGTTACACGGAGGCTTTACACTTTGGGCGATGCTTTGCATCGGCGTGCTCTTTCCTAAATAGGACACACCCATTACGGCAAGCATGTATTTGCTCATACGGCATCTTAAGTGCACTAAAGATTTTACGTGACTTCGTACATGCTCGTTGCCGGCGGGGCCTTTGGAAGCAAAGGTGCCAACCACGGCCAACAACCTATCGAAGCTACTCGACTCATGTTTAACTTCGGACTTTACCCCTAATAGCGACCAATGCCGTCCGTACCGGACGACCGTGGTGTGGCGTGAAGGGGTTTCTTCGCCGAGTCCATCATTTCATAGAACGCGCCTTCGCCTCCTTATCACGTGCTTCGTTGAAAAGTGCTTGGTGGACATCATCTAACATGTCTACAACCCCGGCATCACCATCACACTCCTCGAGCGTGGTCTCACCACCTCCTCTCTCATACGTTGTGCTTCACCATGGTAGATCCACACGGTATAGTTCTTGATGAATCAAACTCCGAGAAGATGTCGGTTCATATCGTCTCGGCCGACTCTCCTCTTGTTGTCACATCTTTGCTTGCGGGGACACCAAAGTAGCAAATGACCACGAGCACGAGCATTGCCCCATACCATTTCCAAAAATTCATTGGTCTTGTTCATCCATTCATCGTCAAAATCACGCTTACTTCTCCGACCGTTGTACATCCACCGGGCGGTCCTCCATCCTTTAGCGACCCACGAATTCCAACCATGAATTCCATCTACATGGTGTTCCTACTGTCTAATAGGTGAGGATAGGTCCTAATCCCACCAGCGGATAAATGGGTCGCCTCCCATGCTCCGATCCGGCCGAGACAGAATTTTGGCAACACCTCCTCTGTTCTCCGATACACATCCCGGAAGGGAGAGCGTGTATCTGGAGAACAACAAGGAGGTGATGCCGAAAACTCTGCCGCCCGGCCGGAGCGGAACATGGAAACTGACCCATCTACGTATCCGGGCTGTCCAAAAACGTGGACAATCCGAAATGCATACTGATCGTAGATATGCAAAGAAATGCATACCTCCAGTAGTATCTCTTTTCGGATGGGAGACGCTTAACTAGGTTACGCGATCTACGACCATGACTGGGAGGAGGGATATTCATACCTAGGGTGGCGGTGGCGGGCGAAGCAAAGGCAAGACCCGACCAGGAAGAAGATCGGGGATGCTCGAGTACTCGGCTCGACTCCGACAGCCCTCCTCTCTAAAAAGAAACATAGGACTTAGTTCAAAATTTTGGCAGAACCTCCTCTACACGGTGAGGTTTCCAAACCTGCAATAAAACGTAAATCTTCTCAAATTTTTTTCATAGTGTACACATGCGATATAAGGACAACTCGTCAAATTTCATGATTTTTCAACATCGTTTGCTTTTTATAGAGTTCAAAAAAAAATTCACCCGCAAATGAGTTGGCGTGTTTCGCACACAAGATGTTTGAATTTTGGTGTGCGGCCATGGAGGAGGCCTCAAGATAGACTCACAAGCATGTATATCATTTTTCCAATCATTTAGATCCATTATTGAATCACTTGCGGTTCAAATTTGAGTTTTGAAAAGAAATTCAAATAATTCATGAAAATTCATGAAATATAGTAAAAAGTTTGAAAAAAATTGCAAACTTGAACAATGAGCTCCATATCTTGTAGCTAAGCTACGAAAAAAGTTGTGACGGCAAAATCAAAAAAAATTATTTCTTTCTTTGAGAGCTGAGTAACGGGCTCTCGGCAAAGCGTAGTGTTTGCCGAAGCGTTGGGTACACGGGGCTCGGCAAAGACAAAATCTCGGCGAACATTGGGCATGTGGCGGGTTGGGATGTAAAACCTAAAAAGTACAAAAAAAAAAAAAAAATTGTCGAGGGTGGATCGGCGGCTCTCGGCAAAGAGGGCATGCTTTTGCCGAGGGGCTAACGCCCAGCCGTCGGCAAAATAAACGTAGTCGGCGGGCGTCACTTTGGGCGCCGTGCGTCGTCGAACGCGACGCTTTGCCGACGGGCGGGCGGTCGGCAAATAGTAGCTTTATGGACGGGTTACGCTTCTCCGAAAGTATTGGGTTCTCGGCGAAGGAGCCTTTGCCGAGGGTTTGGTTTCGGCGAGCGAGCGTGTCGGCGAAGAAAATATTTGCCGAGAGCCTTTTCGTTTGGGCTCGGCAAAACATTGTACCATCGGCGAAGGCTCAGTTTCCTGTAGTGATGTCTTTGTTTTGAAAATGTTGCTAAGCACAAGAAGACGCACGTCGATAGCACCTTTTTTATTTACTAGCAAATTTGCCCGTGCGTTGCTACGGGTCAAAAAATATACGATATATTTTTACCTTAAAACATGCCCATGCGTTGCTACGGGTCAAGAAAATATACGATATATTTTTTACCTTAAACATGCCCATGCGTTGCTACGGGTCAAGATACCTTGAAACATGCCCATGTGTTGCTACGGATCAAGAAAATATACGATATATTTTTTTACCTTAAAACATGTCCATGCGATGCTACGGGTCAAGATACCTTGAAACATGCCCATGCGTTACTACGGATCAAGAAAATCCATGTTATATTTTTTTTACCTTCAATAGAATTTTTTTATTTATTATTTATCTCAATACTCTTCATACATGTATATGTGTGTTACGATAACATAATTATCATTTAAAGTATTGCAACTACTACATAAAGTATTAGAAAACCATGTTACATCCTTTTTAAAGCAAAATGACAAAAATTGTCATTTACTCCTCGCCGGAGCCGCGACCGTGCCAGCGCGGTAAATTGCAAGTGCGTGGATGGCATGCAGGGGCTTTGCGTGGACGGCATGTGGAGGGAAACAAAGATTGTCGCACTACATGAGAGAAACATTTTGTTTAATCCGAATTTGATCCAAGCCAACCAGATCAGCCTAATCCCGAAACTGAAATTTGAAACAATATGATTTTTTCACAAACCTCTCAGCCAGGAGGCTCCGTGCTTGATTCTACAGGCCGGGTACCCTCTCCACGCTTGATTTTGTTTATATAGGCAGTGCCTAGCCTCTCCACGCTTCAAGTTGTAAGGTGGTACACTAAAAGTCTGGTACTAAACGGCAAGCGCCAAAACTCCAGCACATGCCCTTCTTCTCTGCTTCCCTCCTTCTCGCCCAGCTCAATCCCAATGACAAGTTGACAGCCCTTCTATGAACGTGACGAGCAACAGCCCACGAACGTCCATGCTCACAGCTCACGTACGATTCCAGGTCGTATTTGCACATCGTATTTGCACGGGACTCACGGGCAGGCAGAAAAAAGAGGTGGACAAGAAATTTTCTTTCTTTTTCTTTATTAGTAGGTATATAGACTAGTCGTATGTAGACTAAGGCCTTGGTAGCAGGTGAAGTGGGCCACTCGGGACAACGGTGGGGCCCACGTGCAGCGTGCCGAGACGAAGGACCTTATACTTTAGTCCCCATGACACATTATCATGTTGATCTTCTTCTCTCTCACTCGGACTCAGATCCAAACCAGCAACGCGCTCCATTAGCCGGCCGGTGAATACATCGTCCGGATAGAGGAATTGTGGATTAGTCACCTTAGTGCTTGATACGGAGTAAGATCGAAGAAGACTTGCTGGGTCGCTGATCGTCATCTGAGCAAAAAACAAGACTTATTCTGAAGGGTCAACGCTTGGTCTAGGAGCAGGAACAGAGGATAACCAAGGCAAAAATTGCTCATATACAAGGTCAGTGCCCCTTCAATAATTGATTTCATCAGTTCATAATAAGGTTGTTACTTATCTTATTTATGATGAAAATAAAAGAAGTAAATACAGAAATGTGTTTCGCCCACCTCTGACCTCTCTTCGGCTAATAAGATCGCGTGATGGCCGATATCCTTGTTCTTTTTTCGATTGATTTATCAGAGGAAATTCTACCTGTAATCAGCAGTCTAAGCGCACGAGATGGCCGATATCGCGTTGGGCAGCGTGCCTAGGATTATCGATATCGCGCTCAAGATCAAGGAGGCCGTGAAGAACGTGAAACAGAATGAGAAAGACTGACGCGACATCGAGAGGTGCGTGACCCGAGTCACCGCTCTCATCAAGCGCCTCGATGAGGTGACGGAGGCGATGAAGGAGGAGGTGATGCGCGACGCGCTGGAGGATTTGGCTGAGAGCCTCGAAGGCGCCTTGGAGCTGGTTACCAAGTGCCAGCGGAAGCATGTTGTCCGTCGTTTCATAGGGGCTGGGGACATGGCCAAGGAGCTGCGTCTGGTGCAGGACGACATCTTGCGGAAAGTCACCATAGGCAACTTCGCCACAAGTGTCCAGTTTGGAATTACGTTGATGACCATTGCACAAGCTGCTCCTGCTCCGCAGCGACATCAACAGGTAATAATACTACTACATATCTTTATAATCCTGCATGGAATTGGAAATAAAGTTGCGACCTCGCTACATATCTCGCAAAGTGCACAGATTTTTGTTTTTTATATCAGTACTAGCCTTCAGTATTCTGTCAGACTTTCATTGTGACAGATTCACAGATCTGTGATGAAAGTTTAGGGAGGCTCAAGTTTAATTTAATAACTGGTGAATACATGCAACTATGCTCTGGTAAACTATGGCTAATATATCCATGTGCCTAAATCATCGGTATAGATTTTTACTCTAGCAATGTTATATGGCTACCTTCCAGGTGCCTAAACCATCCGCATAGATTTCTACGGTAGCAAACAATCATCCATATGTATATATGCAACAAAGAGCTATATATATAAGCGGTATAGGTGGGCAGAGAGCTTGGCGCCGGGCGGGGACGTCGCTGGCAGAGGACAACTAGAGGAAGAACAAGATTGTGCGTCGGTATCCATAGCACGGCGTGCATAAACAGGACGTGGCAGCTAAGGGGCAACAAATGACAATAATTGTCCTATCACGGTTACAAAATGATGTATTTATAGGAAATACGGACGTCACTAACCATACATGATTGCCTTGTTCTAAAAAAGCTAAGAGCATGTCAACAGTTCCCAAAACAATCTCCAAATCTACGATTTTTGGCCAGATTGAAAAACACATCTCCAACAACTCCCAACCCCGCCTTCTAACCTTTTGCCACTAGGAAAAATCGATCCCGTTGCAGGACAAATACATGCGTATTTATCGCGCTGGATGAATGTTGGAAAGAATAATAAGTAGGACAGGTTCCTGATGCAAATGTATAAGTCATCTTGAATGTAGTAGTGTAGGTCGAAATGACTATTTATTTTATTGTTTTAATTTAAGAGTGGAGTTTAATTAGGACATGGAGTTCATTACATAACAAAAAAATATAATATGAAAGTTTCGAAGTAATGATACAATAGTTACTACAGTTTGAACTTGACACGTGTATAAAAATTACAACTAATAAAGTCAAAAGCTAAAAGAAAATATAAGTTTATGGTTCCACAGAATGGATGCAATATGAACTCATTAATAAAGTAAGCTTTCAAATGTGGGTATATTAAAAACCGACAAAGAAGCAAATTTTTTTCGAGAGATCGGGCCATTCACCCGTATTTCATTAAGAGGACAAGGAGCAAACATACAATATTTCATCCTGAAGGCAGGAGAAGCTGAGACCACAGACCTAACTACTGGATCCTTGAAAGTACTATTACATAATGGGGAAATTTTGCAACCAGAAGATAACCACCGCCGATAAAGCATGGAAACCGGCCTTTATCCAATCGTCAGCCTCCTGAACAACTCTTCTGCCCAATGCCTGGACCATAGCTTGACCGTTCCTCAACGTTCTGTCATTCGTCTCCTTCCATAGGATCCAAGTGATGTGGAAAGTCAGGGAATTGAATGCCGGCCTCAGCATGCTGTCCAGCATGACACGCAGCCACCATGAAACCAGAGTCTGGTCGCCCGGAGGAGCTAGTTCAGGCACGCCGCCTGGCATTAGCAACGCCACCCATAGCTCCCTTGCCAGGAAACATTCAGCAAACAGATGGTCCGACGTCTCCAGTTCTTGGCCGCAAAGCATGCAAGTGTCTGAATCCTGCAGACCATGCCTCTTCCGACGATGAGCCGTCCAAAGCCGATTATGCATTGCTAGCCAGAAGAAAAATTTTACCCTTGCGGGCGCCTTGCACTTCCACAGCTCCTTCGCACCAATCATGCATGGACTCCGAGCCATGGAAGAAAGCTCGATATGCCGAAGATGTGGAGTACTTGCCATCTTCGATCCACTTCCATATAAAATGATAAAAAAATTCAAATGATAAAAATACATAGAGTTATTGGTAAAATTATTAGAATGAGGTTATAGAGTATCTAATCTATGCTAGATAATTAGTAGAGAGAGTAGAGATAATAAATTTTTCAATTGTATGTACAAAATTTATCATTTAAACTGCTAATATATAATGTTTTAGGCCATGATGATGGAACACGTTTTGACGGGCTAGTGATGCAAAATATTCTAAATTTTTTTGTTCGGCCAAGCCATCTAGGATGGCACAAACTTTACTGGATTCATGCTTCTTTTAAACCTGTGTAAGTATTTTTTTTTTTTTTTTTTTTTTTTTTTTTGCAAAGCAGGGTGTAGGAAGGAGAAACCCTCACATGAAGGTCATCGTATTATTGTCGATGCTAGGTTTGTATTCTTGGTTTCAGTTTGTATCTTACTATTTTTGCCATTGTGACACTACATTAGCATACTCGTGAGCAGAATACTCTTGAACAAGGGGAAATAACACTATGTTGCTGGAAAGAGAGAACGCGACAAAACAATTACTATATGCCCTGCTCGTATGAGCTTCCGGTTACCAGAACCAAGTGTGTGACATGAGTGCAAGTGTGTCACACCAATAGATACGACTCTTCCAGATGATTATTGTTTCACAAAAAGTTTGAAGCTTACAATTTACTTGTCGCTGCAGTCATAATAACATGTTATTTAGGTTTGTTTTATTAAACCTTAATAATAACGAATTTACAAACATCAATAACTATTGCATTACATAGTTCGAAAATATGTAAGTTATGTGTGTTTAGATTTGTATTCAAAACACTTGTAGAGTCTCTTAATCTGATGAAGTTTAACAAGATATGCAAAGATAGTATCCAAGATTAAGCAAAGTCAAAAATGCAAAAGCATTTTTAGCTCCAAGCAACTGGTGGGTACGCTGGGCTTCTATTATTCTTGAGGCCACAATGGTCTCAGAATATCGACCCACATGGAGCACAATCTGCCTTTGGAAAATGCCATTCCCACTTTCCAAAGGTAGCGGTAATTCTAGACCATCAAGGGGAATTAGTACAACCCTGCTTAAGTTTAAATTTGAAGCAAACCTAATATTCATTTACGATTAACTTTAAACTTTAAAATTTTATGGATTTCAATATTTCAGTTTTGATGAAATTTACCATGATAACTAAACACAAGGTGTTAGAAGGTTTCAACTGTTATTTTTCAACACAAACATATTTACCTATTTAGCTACACTATTCTGGGAGTGCTTTCAAGATTTGATTGTATCAACTCAATGTAATGATCTTGCAACATAATAAAAACTTTCTCTATCAAAAATTTTGATATACTATTGGATATGATCATTAGTCATTGACCATACCGATGTTTCACATTGGCAATGATGGCAGATATGAGACAGATCAAACTAATAAGTTAGCAACTGGAAGTGGGGCAGTCTGTTCCCTTGTCCGGTAAGGCATTTTAGTCTCACCTTCCAACACTATTCCTGTTTCTATCGCACCATCCAACACAATACTTATTTGTCCTGTTTTGCTAAACCGACAGGCTAACTAGTTTCATATCGGTCATTTATCGTGGTGTTACAATTTAAAGTTTATTTCATAATTTCAATTACTACGTCATCATCTTTTATGTTATCAATGTGACAGGGTTAAAAAGCTCAATTTGTCTGAATTGGAAGTCGCTACACAAAACTTTTCTGTAGAGAATATCATTCAAGAGGGTGGCTTTGCTGTAGTCTTCAAGGTACGTACTCACATGCTTTACCGACTACTTCAACACTTCTTTATGACAAACCACAGTTGATCAATATGAGAATTTTTAGTATTTATTTTTTTTTTTTCTAGCGCAACTGGTGATAACTAACGTGGAGGCTCCGTTAGAGCCTCTAATTAGTAATAGTAAGATAAGATGTGATAAATTTGGCCACAAAACTTTAAATACATATGAAATGTAAGATTCTAGGCTGTGGTGTAAGATTCTAGTCCATATGTGTTTCTTTTGGTATATATAGGCCTGCTACTGGGTCGGGTAATAATTGAAATTTTCGGGTTGGGTTGTGCTGTGGAACTGTTTGAATGGGTGGTAATGGGTGTTTAGAGGTTAAATGGGCTGTGTTTGGTTTGGTTTGCTAGCAAATCTGGTTGGGATGGATTGAAAAGGATTAATGTTTTTAGCTAGGGCTCCCTTCAGTCCAATGGCACGACAGCGCCGCCAAGCATGGGAACGTTGCCGGGGCCTGAAGACGTCGCAGCAGGCCGGAAGAGGCGCGGCGGCAGCCTGCACGCGTCGTCTTCGGCTGCGGCGCCCCCGCCGACCTCTTCGCGCCTTGGTCGTGCGGACTAACTCCGTTTGAGCCTCTAATTGGTAATAGTAAGATGAGATGTGATAAATTTGGCCACAAAACTTTTTAATACATATGAAATGTAAGATTCTAGCCTGTGGTGTAAGATTCTAGTCAATATGTGTTTATTTTGGTATATATACACTTATATACTATCAAAAATGCGTTCATACCAACACAGTCACATTATTTTTTTCCATCAGTTGTTACTTTTGTTATTTATTTATAATGTTTTTCCTTTTTCCTGTATATTTAAAATGTTTTTTATTTTTTTTTGCCAGAATAATATTTAAAATGTTTTTGGAACAAGGGATAGTATATAGGAAGCCAGGAGGTCTCGTGCAGTGCGCCACTATGCTAGGGCCTCTACTAGATTTTCCTGCCCTTATCCTTGTAGCTAGGAGCGTTTCGACTGATCAACTGTCTTCATGGTACTTTGCAGGGTTTATTGCGCAATGGATCTATGGTTGCCGTCAAAAACTCCATCCTCACATTGATGATCAAGAGTGGTCCATGCTGCTTAATGAAATGAATATTGGTGTAAAGCTTCAACACAAAAAATGTAGTTAAAACTCTGGGATATTGTGTCGAGGACAAAGTGGAGTACGACGGCCAAGGAGTGGAATCAACACAACCTCGTTTCATTCTGGTCATTGCATACCAGCCGAACGGAAGCTTGGCGGACATGGATCCTCTATCGAGTATGTTCATACATCTCTCTCTCTCTCTCTCTCTCTCTCTTTTGAGAACACACTTCTCACTTGTTGATTAATTTTCTCTTGTTGAAACTAGCCAATATATAAATGGAATGTTCTGTACTTTGCAGGGACACAACGTATGTATTGGCCTTTCTACTTCCGGATAATTCAGGAGATAGCGCACGGCCTACCCAAACCTTATCCGGCGCTACAGTGCGCCCGGCGCACGGTTCCTTTTCTAGCAGCTGTCTACACCCACTTTCCTATTCCGGTTAGTTTTCATTGGTCACGGTCGGAGGTGCATGGTCGGCGACGATTCATCGCCACGAACCCTTTGGGCATGCGGATGCGGAGGCAGGGGTCCCGCATCTTTTTTTTTTTTTATCGTTCCTTTTAAAATGTAATAACTTCTTTGTCATACATCCGTTTTCAGTTCTGTTTTCACCATCGCGTTAATTATAATGAGATCTACAAAACTAGATCCATGTTGGATATGTTTTGAGAAACTTTTCGTGATGACAAAAATTTACATCTAAAGTACAAAGTTTTACATCTAAGAATATAAAGTTTTTATTGTTGGAGTACAAAGTTTCAAAATTTGGAGTGTAAAGTTTTACATCTAAGAGTATAAAGTGTTTATTGTTGGTGTACAAAGTTTTAAAATTTGGAGTGTAAAGTTTGGCCACAAAAAAAAATCTTTACCCATTGACGAGAAAAGGCTAGACACGAGAAACATGTCACTTGTGGTGCGGGTGTGCGCTGCTCTCGCTGCTGGTGCACGTGCGCCTTATAGTCTAGCTCAAGATAGAGAGGGAAAGATAAAGGAGAAGCCTTACAAGTAGGCTAGATACGTCGGATGCACAATCAGGATGCCACGTAACCATATAAAGCCATTTGGAATCTGATGAGAACACGCCTACGCTGTCCGAGAGTTTGCCCAATCTTTCACGCTGCTAAAATACCAAGGATTAATATAATGTGAATTTTATCCTCCAACTTTCAATAAATCAATGAACACGGCCTTCAGTACAGTGGCACGTGACAACAAATATATATAGTAGTTGATCTTATCTCGCACAAACAAGCAGTAGTAACAGCCGTACGTAACAGAGTAGCAGCAGTACAGATTTGAACCAATAATCTAATCTAACCTAAACTATAAAAGACATAGAAGCCCTCCCCTTCCGTCCCCTCACATGGTACTGTTCCTACAACAGTGCATACGGGCAAATGAACAGTACCCGTATATACACTACCAGAATCCGGAATAGCCTTGAGTGCCAAAAACCGCCAAGGATAGAGGAAAAATCGCCAAGGAAATCATCCTTGACCATACACCGTCAAGCAAAGGCACTCAAGAATAGAGAGCAAGGGAAATTAATTTCCTTGGCGGTTTCGACGCTCAAGATTATTTCCTTGGAGGCTAACCGCCAAGGAAATCTCGCCCTGACTTAATTTATCACATGGTCAAGAAATGGTAGAACCGCCAAGGAAAGTAGATTTCTTGAGGGTCGAAGGCCTCCAAGGAAATTATCTTGGTCGCCAAAGTAATAGTTGTTTCCTTGGCTGCTCTTAACCTCCAAGGAAACTACAAGTTTTCTTGGCAGCTATTAACCGTCAAGGTAATAGATTACCTTGAGGGCTGGCACCCAAGGAAATGCATACTATCAACAGAAAAAAATGTCATAACAAATTACTTGATTCTAATCATTAGAATCAAGTGACACAAGATGGAAAAACATACAAATCATTTTATTATGGATCCCAACCGGGATAATGATTTCAGAATTATGTATCAACAAATCATCAATAATAAAAATTTTACAAATCCATTCATTGTGCATGCTTCCATGAAGTCTTTGCTTCATCATAACACAGGGAGGTCTCTAACACAGGTTGCTAATGTCTTGAATCATCTCCAAGCTTAGAAGCATGGTTCTCCACCTTCAACCTGTGAATTCACACACGACGAATCATTGCCCCATACATAGCAGTCTGTTATGTAAACTTCATAAGGCAAAACCTCAACACAAGTCACTAAACTACAATCATGCACATTTCAGGTTCAAAACAGCAATCACAAGGCGAAAGCCCCACAAGTAGCAAATAAAAATAATAAAGATAGAATTTACTTCTTGCACAGTATGCATCTATTTGATACTAGAGTTCCTAATTCTAAGCTACTAGAGTTCCTAATTCTAACCTCCTCAAATTCAGTCAATGGTGCTGCTGGCACATGGCATTGCCTTCATAGATCCTTAAATTGCCCCTGAAAAATAATCATCCTCCTTCAGTTTGATGAATTTTATGAAGAAGTTTGTAAGGCTGTTAATCTCAAAAAGACAATAAATGCAATTAGGAGATAACGATTGCACACAATTTTATAGCAGCAGTCATCAACATTGTTCAGCTCAAAATTGTCCCTGAAGCCAAACTGGAGAAAACATTCAGTTAGGACCTCTGTTCACATTGAAAATATTCAGTTCATTCAGTTGAAAATATTCAGTTCATTCAGTACACTATGATTACTAACTGAAACTCATAACTGATGTTTTAAACTGATGCACGGCCAAGTAGCAGTTCACCAAAATTAGAGCTTCAGAAACATTGCCAATCCATAGACTGTTCATCAGTATTCAGTAACCACTACTACTAAACTATGAGAAACATACAGATTGCTTGTAAAATACAACTACTTGCTACACGATTGGTATGACACTATATATGTACTCAGGCAAACGATGGACCGCTAGTATAATACAATTGCTTGCTAGACATCGAAATTGCTAGTAAAAAAATACATCTATTCAGACACGAATCAGCCGCCATGGACGGCGAAATTGAGGAACATGGAAGTGGCGTACCAATCCCAGCTTGCTGGACAGCGAAATTGAGGAGAAATTGGGGAAGCGCCGTTGGCTGCATCGAACCAAACAGGAGAATCACCAGTCGGAATCCGCTGCCGCCGCTCCACCAAATCCGGGGACGAACCAAACAAGAGTCATGCTGGAAGCCGCCGCCGCTGCACCAAATCTGCCCTGGGAGGAGGCCGCCGCCGCTGCAGCACCGGATCTGCACAGGCCTCGCAATCGAGGAGGCCCACTCCTGAGCAGAGCAGAGAAGGGCAGCGGTGCCTCCTCCGACTGGAGTCGTGCGGAGCCATCGTTGAGGCAGGTGACTGGCGTTGGGGCAAAATACGCAGGGAGGAAGCCCGCTAGTGGCAAGGAACGCCATCCTTGCCGTGCTGGCCGCACGCGCCGCCGACGGCCGAAGCTGCCCGCGCCGAATCAAAGAGCCGCCACGCCACGTTGTCTGGAGGAAGCAGGCTGCGCATCGTCGCACCTGTGAAGCTCGCTCGTGCGCGCCCGGTAGGGGAATGATGCCGCGCGCCGGAATGGGCCGCCATCTCCGTGGATCTCCTCGAGAAGGTGGGGGAGCATGGGGCGGGGATGCCGCCGGGGTGTGGTGGAGAAGCCGCCGGGATTGGGGATGGCACCGCTGGGGACGGGTTAGATCGTGGGATCGGGGTGGGACGGCGGGATTGGGGATGGCACCGCTGGGGATGGATGCGCAGGCACTAGGGTTTGTGGGTGCAAATATTCCAACACCTGATGCATCTTGACCATTCCTTTAGATCCAACGGCTAAACATGATGAGGGGTTTGGTTTGGGCTATAGTGGGCTGGCTACACCCATGACATGGGCTTCATTTCTAGGCTGCATATTTGGGCATGATCAATTATATTATATGTTTTGCTCAAAAAAAAAAAATTATATTATATGTATTTATTTTTCAGCACATGGTTTTTATTTACAAGCACTATTTGATTATTAAACACTCTTGTGAAGTAAACACTCTAATCCAATAATATTTATGTACCAAATTTTTTTAAAAATTAAATATACTACATATTTGTCGTTGTGTAATAGTTTCACAAATTTAAGAACCGATTTACTAATTTCTATCATTTAAATGAATTTCTACGCACTTTTAAAAAATCACATAATTTGAACTACACATCATATCTAACAATGTCAACAAACTAGAAAAACATGTATGTAAGAAGACATGTTCCATTTGATGTTACATCCTAAAACCGATGGAAAATGATGTATTTTGCTAAACATTACTTAAACTACTATTTTGGTGACTCCGACGAAAAAAAAATCAATAATAACATAAAGTGGTCAAAAAATTCTAATAATTGGTATGTGGTCATGATATGGTCATATAAGCTTCTCATAAAAAAATTTAAATCATTTTGACAAAGTGAGACTATACGTTGTTTACAAATGAATACATCTCTCACATAGTTACATAACTATGAGACTATATGTGAGAGTTTTATCCATTTGTGAATAATGTGTAGTTTAACTTTTGTTAATATGGTTTGAAAAAATTATGGTAAGATAATACAACTATGTTATGATCTCATGCCAAATTTTAGAATTTTTGGACGCCATTAAGATATTATTGTTTTTTTTTGTTAGATTCACAAAAATTCTTATAAACATTTCCTTGACTTGTCGACCTCCAAGAAAATTCAATAACCCCCAAGGAAATCATAATTTACTTGACGGTTTATTAGAACACCCAAGGAAATGGGTATTTTCCTTGGCGGTTTAGAATAACAATGGAAATGATTTATTTCCTTGGGTTATCGCAAAACCGCCAAGGAAACATACATAAAAAATATGTTTCCTTGAGTGCGGTGTAGAACCGCCAAAGGAAACTACCCTTTCCTTGGCGGTTTGATTTAGGCACTCAAGAAAATTCCCGGCCGCCAAGGCAATTCAGATTACGGTAGTGATATGAACATTAACCGTATACTGAAACAGTGTCGACATGTACAAACAGTACGGGTTCACGAACAACACGAACCCGCTTATGAACAGTGCAAACCTCTACAGTACCAGTCACGTGAATTAAAAAATATTTCTTTTTCCCAATTTCCTTTCTTATAACAAACACAGGAATCAAAATTGGATTACTTTCTTTATATATGAGTCTAATCCTTTCAAAGAAAACATCAACAATCGGAACCCGTTTACAAGCAATACAGGTCTGCTACAGTACACGACCACGTGAATAAAAAAACTATTTCTTTTTTCCCATAGGCTTATAATACTCGTTGTCACGATTATTGTAAGCTCTAACAATATATAGAAGTATCTCACGACACGACAACAGCAGCAAAAGTAGATCACAGCCAGATAGTGATGATCTCTGGTGAATAAATTCAAGCACCGCCAATCCAACAACGAATCAGAGTAACTGAACGCAATCAATAATCCAAGAAGTATTATCTAGAGATAAATTACAACTTGGCTTACACGGGATGCAATCCAAGTAACAAATAGAAGATACACCCCGGCGGCTTACAAACGAGTAGTAGATGCAAACCGCAGCCTCAAGAGCTCTCCAACCCGTGCACCAAACCAGTGGCGGAGCCAGGATGAAAATTTAGCTATGGCGAACTAATTAATCTGCAGTAGACCGTCATCGATGGTTTGCAGCATAGTCTTGGAGAGGAGGATTGGACGAAGATCGATTGGGCGGCTGCGGCTCGATTACCACGTCATGTAGTGAAATAATTGTAGATCTATGGTACATCTATGGTACGTGTATGTTTAAGTTGTCCCGGCGTCGTGCGTATATACCACGGCCGCGCCCGTCCTCTGCTGCCTATCGAAGGCGCGCTGTACTGCTTTTGCGATGCATCGCTCAAGCATGCCAGAAAATAAATTGGTGGGAGTTCACTGCTCTGCCGGCGGCACCTCTGGCGGCCGCCCTGGCTTGCCAGAGTGGTGGCTCCGCCACTGCACCAAACAGGACACAATCCAGAGAGAGGATTCCGACAGGAACCAATGCGAGTCCAAGAAGCAATTCTCGATCACGCACAATACAAATGCGCGAGGATCCGGATAAACACCCACTAGGGTTTTCACGAGTGGCGGCGGCTCGATGGGAATAACTCCACAATAAAAAATCTAATCTGTTCTGGACACAAGGGTGCTAGACCCTTTTATTGATGCACGCAGGCACCAGGACTTTGGACTCGACACTGGAACCATCTGGTTCGACCAAACAAGTGCACGCAGGCACATGGACACGTACCTAACTTGAAATCGGAAGCTGGTTCGACCAGAACGTATACACGCATGGACAAAAAGCTACTTAGGCCTTCTACTTTAGAAGCTTGCTAACGGATTGTGTACCACAGCTAAGTAGGAGACTTATGCATGGACAGAATATAATATTGTGGCCAAGAGGATAATCATGTCAGGTTTCCTTGATGAGTAGCTTGCCTCCTCAGTGCTTCCATTTGCATGAAACCAGCGTGAACAATAAAGTAATAAAATAATCCGGCAAGATGGTAATCACGTTGGAAAAATCTCATTGAGCTCCACCTTTATAGAACCGATGTAAATATAGTTTCTTGTCTTCTTATCATCTTAAGTAATGATGAACCAAAAAATAATATTTGAAGATAAGCCAGCAGTAGTAAATTTATCCATGTCTGCAATATATTTCTCCTCAAAAATAACAGTTCCAAATTGAAGACTAGAAGCCTTTAAATAATTACCAGTTACTTCATTCAAAATATTGCTAGACTTGTCTGCATAAATATCCCGATGAGACATGGACTCATCAGAATCCATTTGGACCAAGATGATACCCCGAGCTAATTTAATGGACCTACAAATAATATTTTGGTAGTATAGAGACCTAGATGACATCTCTTGCAAAGTTTGAAGATTGAATTTTCCTCTTTCATGGCAGTCGCATCATTTGCTTTTGCCATTAGTTTTGCACTTGTACTAATATGGATTTGCGACTGTACTGGTAGATGTGACACATCATTTGTTTTGGCAGGACTCGGTACTGGAGGAAGGTGTAGACAAAAATGAAGGAGTTCCTTGATCCGACACGTGTCGAAGAATCTGAGCTACCCGAGGTAGCGAGGTGCCTAAAGGTAGGTCTGCTGTGCAGAGAGTTCGATCCAGAAGACCGTCCGACGATGGCGGAGGTTCTCCACATGCTAAATGGCGAGAAAGAGTTGCCAGCCCGAAAGAAGAAACAGTTAGACTAAAAAGATCAAGAGACCCATGATGAGATGAGAGTACGTATAAGACCCCCAAATAAATGTATATGATGGATTTCCTTTTCCCTACACCGGTTTGGATTTTCTGCGTGTTTTGGCTTCTAATAATACGGAATACTCATATCCGTCCAGATTAAACTACGGGATACGCTCGTTGTTTCCAGTTCTGTAATTCGGGGTAAACCCTTTTTAATTTTTGACTTGAGAACAACCACTGTGAGACCGGGAAAAAATACTACTCGTAGTTTTTCAGCTTAATTCCTTCTCCAGTCCACTTCAATCTCTCTTGTGTGTTGTATAGAAGATTCGTACATGATCAGCAAGGCCGCCAATGGGCCTGTGGTTCTGATCGCGGGGGCCGACATGGCCCATGGGCCGGCCACCACATCTGTTAATTGAGAAGAAGACCGAGAAGACAATGGCTCTATTCCACCACCGTGTCTCAATCTCGTCGCCGAAGCCTCTCTGCAATCTGCGGCTAATTAATCAGCACTACTATATTGCCCGTGCTAACGCTATGGTACATTTAGAAAAATAATTCATAAAACTAAAATAAATCACTATGACTGCCACTATGTATGTTTGGAAGGGATTATGCCGGTAGTAATTACAAGCGACGAATGATTTCATGCAGTTTCAGGTACAATGGTTCATACATGGATTGTTCAATTTACAAAAAAAAAAAAAAAAAAAAAAAACCTAATTTGTGGGTTGGCTCATTTAAAAATCATCACATATTCCATAAATAATGTTCCAGCCCATACAAAAGCACATGTTTGTTCCAGCTATCTTCCATTCAATGATTACAACAGAATACATGTTCTAGCCATGTTTTCATACAACAGAATACATAATTAGTAACTTGACATCACCATCTAAAAAATTTTCTGGTAAAAGGGTTATCTTTGGCTAAATCAAAAGTGAGTAGTAGAATAGCAGCTGCCCCCACAGTGAAATTTTTACAAAGTACTATTAACTCTTCCATGCTCTTCATGAATTTTGGCACTTCCCAACATGGTCCAAATTGAAAACCTGTAACAACCAAATTATCCCTCAACAGGGAGACTATCCACGTCGCCCGGTACGGCCACTGTAGCTCGGCCCCGTCGTAGCCCTGTGATTGGTCCGGGGTTTTTTTGAAAAGACCCTTCCATTTCGCTGAAATCTCGTTCTGGTCCACCCAGGTCCCCGGTATACAGTAATGTAGTTCATTTTTTTCGGTTAGGTCCCCGTAATATGAAAATCCTACGCTCGTAGAAGAGAAAATTCGAATTCGTAGTCGTTTTGTAGTTAACCGCCCGCCTCTGATCTTTTGCAAAACACCCCCGCGTTAGCTACCGAATATATACCACTTCAACTTCCGTTAAAAAAAAAAAAAACTCACGCCTCCACCTCTTCTCCGTGCTCCTCCCGTGGCTCCTGCAACCGCCGCCGCCGCCGCGGGCTCCCGCCTCCGCCTCCGCTCGTGCCTCCCCTCCCCACTCCTCTACTCTCTCCTTCCTCTCTCTGCCGACGCTCCCACTCCCCCACCGTCCTCCTCCCCGGCCCTCCCTCGCCTGCCTCCCACCTCGTCACCGGCGTGGTCTCAACCCTACCCTAACCCTGGTTTCTTCTCTTGCCCAACGCGAGCAGGGCGGCGGCGGTGCTGGTGCGCGCGACACGATGCCTGCGGCCACCCCTCCTCTTCCTCCTCCCCGCCTCGCGTCGTCTCGGCGGGCCGCGCGACGCGATCCGCTCCCTGGCTGCTCCGTTGTTCCCCAACTCGGTTTCGTCCCTTCCCCCTCTCTCTCCCTTCTTACCTCTCCGGGATGGCTACCAATCTGGAGGCGATTTGCCCCTTCGGATTTATTGTTCTCCTGTTTAATCCCTTGGTATGAGATTGGTTTGATTTTTTAGTACACTGCAGTGTTCAGTTGTATCTGTTTCCTTTGTTAGTGCATACCTACTAAATTCATATGCCTAGCTGCTACATAATTTATGGTCAAAAATACAAATGCCTAGCTGGTAAATAATTTATGTTGATTATTTACTGAAAGACCTTTGCCCTACATATGAAGACATACAAAATCGGTGATGCTCAGCTTATCATGCTTTTGAAGTTTATTTCAATTTTGAGAAGATAGCTTTGGTTTATCTTGCAGTTTTATGTCTTTCAGTTTATCCTACATCTGAAAGAGTAGCTGCCTCTCAAGTTTATTTAAATTTTGGTCGATACATGCTAATAAAAGGTCTATAACCTGGCCCTGCCATGCTTATATTGCAGTTGCTACTATTGTGGTTAGCATTCTTATATTCATGGCAGCTAACACTATACATTTAGATTTTGGTGGCTGCAAGAGTTTATCAAATAAGCATGCTACTGACTGGTCATACATCACTATTATCTTGTACTGTTGAGTTGGCTGATGGATGAACCTATTTCATTGTTGAAAATAAAATTCACACCTCAAGCTTTGGTAGTCTGTCATCTCAGCAACCTTCGCCTTCATTTTGGAATTTTTCCTTGTCGCTGTAACCAATTTTCCTTTTGTACCTGCGCAAACCGACCGCAAATCAAGTATAAATAAAGGGGTAGAGCCTCACCTCAAAGTAGAACATCACACCAAGAGCTACTACCTCCCTCACTTGTTCATTCTTAGTCCTAGTAGTTAGATTGTGAGCAAGGCTAAGCTTCAAGGAGGGCTTGTCTCCTTGGAAGGATCTTCTTGGTAATATACTATGGAGTGTTCTTTCATATTCAAGTCCTTTTATTCATATTACATTGCATATGAACTAGAGTATAGTTATCTTCATGTTATATTCGTAGGATATGAACTAGACTATAGTTGATATGCTATGGAATGACATGAACTAACTATAGGTTAATTGTTCATATGTTGTTCTTGGAGGGTTGTAGTATTATGCTAGGGTGATGGTTCGGTGTACTCTCGGGTTTGCCTTTATCCTTGCTTGTCGATCCGTAGGGTCGGAGTCCCGGGGGGATATTGGTAGTTTCCTATATGCATAGGCGTGGTGCCTAGGTCTATAGGAGCCATCGAAGATGTCGACATCCCACGGTAGTGAGGTAGGCGGTGGTGGTGACAGCCCCGTCCTTTGCACTCCTCCACGTTCGGGTGTTGAGTTGGAGTTCTCAAAATGTCTATCGGTCGTGCACCGGTGCGGGCATCTCCTCATCATCCGAACATAGTGTTACGATTGTCCATTAACTTCGTATGACTACTAATGTTCTTTGCATATGTAATATTAGAATTGCCCTGCTCACAAGAGATATTTTTTATCCTTATTTTCCTTTATCCTTATGGTAGCTCGAAGTGTGTTCTCCTATCCCGGATTATCATGTTTACCTCTGTACTAGACTAATGGTTATTCATACTTACATTGTGGAACAATAATCATCGCTATGCTAGTCTTTACATAAACCTGCCTTTCTTTGGGAAAATATAAATAACGATACCCGAATACTCACGGGTGAAATGCTACAATGATAGATCCGTGCGCTTTGCGGATTGAACTCAGATCCTATGAATCTATCCGAGTATTTCTAGAGTAATCATCCCGGTAGATCAAAAGTCTACTCTCGGTGGTTGCGCTAAGAAATACCAACAAGCATTTCTCGGCGCCGTTCTTGGGAAGGCATGGTTTACGAAAAGAAAAATAAAGCTAGCATAACATGATTATGACCACATGTATGAATGATAGCCCTAGTATTTGCGCAAAGAGCTCGTTGTTTTCTTCCCCGTTGTGGATGAAAACAGGATAGTGTATGACCGGTCGCAACCTACCGAACAACTTCGCCGACAACCCGAAGCGCTCCTCGAGGAAGAACCGGTGTCGCGCCACCTCTTCGTCCCGCTACTCCGCCAACCGCCGAACCGGGCCGATCCCGTACCATCTTCGCCGACACTCATGGCCAAGACACTCCGCGACTACTCTGTCCCGGCCTTGTCCAACGTCCCCGTTGGGCCGCAGGTCAATGTTGGTGACAAGAACTTTGAGATCCGCACTGGCCTCATCACCATGGTACGTGCAAGTCCGTTTTGTGGACTACCAAGCGAGGATACCAATGCGCATCTTCGAGAACTTCCTGGAGCTTTGCGACACGATAGTGATCAAGGACGTCACGCCTGACGCGATCAAGCTCCGCCTGTTTCCCTTCTCCCTTGTGGGGAAGGCGAAACAGTGGTTTTATAAAAGACAAAGAAGCAGTGAGCACGTGGAGCAAGTGCTCCACGGGATTCCTCGCTCGATTCTTCCCGATGGGCAAGACAAATGCCCCGAGGGCAAGAATCTCGAATTTCCAGCAAAACTCCAATGAACCCATACCCGAGGCTTGGGAGAGGCTGCAAGAATACATCCTTGCCTGCCCACACCACGACATGGAGCAATGGCTTGTGCTCCAAAATTTCTACAATGGGCTCATGCCCATGTCCAAGGGGCATATTGATGCTGCTGCTGGAGGGGCCTTTCTCTCCCTCACAGTCGATGGAGCGCAAGACCTCATCGACAAAATCATAGAGAATCAAGGGTGGGGTGAGGAGAGAGCCCCCACAAAAACACAAAAAGGCATGCATACCGTAAAGGAGACGGATATGCTTGCCGCCAAATTAGACCTACTCATGAAGAAGCCGGACGACGTAGCTGCAAACAATCAACCAATGAGCAGCACCGTCAAGCCATGGACTCACACATGACGTGTGAAGTCCGTGGAGACGCCGGACACTTTCGAAGGGAAATGCGCGAAACCCGTGAGGAAGCATCCTACATCAACAACGGGTTCCGACCAGGTAATAACGGGTGGAATAATCAAAATCGCCCGCAAGGAGGTAACAACTTCAACTCGAATTACAATTCGAATCAACCTTCCTTGAAAGATTTAGTGCTAGGTCAAGCTAAGATAAATGAAAACCCGACCAAAAAGCTTTCTTTCAATGATAAAATGTTTGAAAACATAAACACAAAGTTAGAAAGTTTATCTTCTCGCAGCTTAAGAACCAAAAAAGTTTTAACAAAATGATAGAAACTCAGATTACGCAAATTACTACGCTATTTCTCCCAACTCGAAAGGACTCGGTGGAAACCGAAATCCCGATCGAGACGGTTAACATGGTGACAACGAGGTTTGGTAACCCTCGAGTCGGCCTAGTCCTAGGGTTTTTGCGATTCACCCTTCGGCCCAAAAGAAGGCAAACCCGGGGCGGCCGAAAAATCACCTGTTCCATTGGCCCGCACACCTTCCGAGAGCTTAATGCGACACGGGGGCAAGTGTCAACATCATGTCCAAGAGAACTAATGACACTCTACTCTTTGCACCGTTGACCCCCACAAGAATGAAGCTCCAAATGGCGGATCAATTCATTAAGGCTGCGAAGGAATAGTGAAGATATACTGCATTTGCGAGTAAAAGATAGCTACATCCCCGCGAGACTTTGTCATAATTGACATGGGGGATGATGACGACGCACCTCTCCTCCTCCCCGAAGACCATTCCCCTGAATACGGCAAATGCAACAATATTTGTCGGTATTTGGGCGCATCAATTTCCAACTCCCTGATCGAGGCCGGTGCGATGCCATTTCAACGGCTATCACAAGATCAACCCCATCAAGGAGAGGAACCCTAGGGAACCCACTCCCTCAAGATGTCGGACTCGTCGATTAGGGAGCACACACTCCCACAATCCACATCAAATACGAGTCCAACAACCGTAGATGGAAGGAGATCGTGATAAACCTTGGGAAACCAAGCGAATCCTCTCAAGAAGGGTAATCAAGCAAAAAGCCGAGCCAAAGAAAAAGACGGCTCCCGAGAAAAAAAGAGCGACACAAAAAGAAGAACCAAAAAGTCGCCCCCACACCTCCTAAGAAGGAGTGAGAAAAAGGAAGATTCAGCTCCCACTACCCCTAAGTAAAGAAAAACCCGAAGGTATGGCGGGAAAAGAAGTCATCCACCTCTACCGAGGGTAGAAGAGCATCAAAAAAGGGAGAAAAGTCCAGCCCACACGGACTCTAACAAAGGTGCCCTCCGCCAAGGGTAAGTCGGTAAGTATATATATATATATATATATATATATATATATATATATATATATATATATATATATATATATATATATATATATATATATATATATATATATATATATGGTGCACTTTCTATACACCCTAGTGTAGTTACACCCATATTTAAAAAATCATATTGTGTATGTGTTCATACTTGTTTATTGATTTGAGTATGTTTAGATACTCATATTAAGATACTCTAGATCTTACTACGCGAAAAAAATTCGATGGAACCTATATTTTTTAATATATTACATAAAATGCCACTACTGCTTTGTATGTAAAAAAGTATATCCATATACTCAAAGTATGAATGCATACTTAACGTATATACCATCATAGATGGTCTAGTATGATCATATACTTCATCCACATGCAATTCGTTCGGTCATATATACCATAAATCTTGAGATATACACATGGGTGTAACTACACCTAGGGTGTAGAAAAAATTTACCCTATATATATATATATATATCTTTTAATAAATATAATTTATACATGCTAATAATTTTTCAAAACTCATAAAAATTTTCAAAATAAAAGTTTTTAATAAAATAAAACAAAATTCACTTTCCAATAGTATAGATTTTATCTTTACCATTCCTCATTTTTGAAAATTTTTACAAAAATCAATTTATAATAAAAGAATTTTGGGAAAATGGAAAATCGGAGCAACGGTTCAAATTGAACGAAGCACCAACGGACTACTGGTCTTCATGACCGTTCTTGGCACGCCGCCAAAGGGGAGCAGCAGAGGGCCCACCATGGGTCCGTGGCCGGACCCAATGCCAGTCCGGCCGGACCGACGGTGGGGCCCCTCGCACCCATCTTTTGCCAACGGCTACTAGCCGTTGCCCACGCTCCCCGGCCGACCGGTGCTTCAAGCGCTATAAATATCCGAGAGCCGGTTGATGCACTCCACCCCTCTCACTCTCATTTTCTCACTCTCTCACTCAAGCTTGCTCCATTTTCTTGCTTCCTCCAAGCTCCGGCAAAGGCTCAAGTGCAAAGAAATCCTGCCCAAAATTCTAGCCACAACCATCCGCAAGCCAAGCTCGTGCAAGAAATTTTTGCCTAGTCTTTTTGCCATGGATAAAATTTCGGGTGCTTTCAAGGCCCTCGGCGAGCCCCTCGGTGCGTAACCCGAAGCATGACCTCGCGCTCAACCGAGCCCGTGAGAAGCCCGATGCAAGAAGACGAGGCGCCATCGCATGCGCAAGGAGGAGCAATGGGGAGGAACGACGATGACCCCCTACCTCGACCTGGAAGGACCACGTGAACCGCAGGGGTACAACCTCATCAAGGATCGGGAGTTCGTCCATGCGTCACGCCACGACCCCAACCTCCTTCAAAAAAAGATAGGTATGGATGTCGAGTTCTCCCACATTTGGACCGCCGTTGGGTGGAAAGGCATTGATCCCCTCCGGGAAGAAGGGTCTTGATTGCTTACCATCCAGTTTCTTTGCTCCTTGCAAAATGATGATGATGGCATTACTTTCCGTTTCTTCGAAGGTCCATATTTTCTTACATGGAAAGCACTTGCTATGCACGTAGGCTTTGATGCTAGGAAATGCTCTATCACCTTAGATTACTCCCTACAAGGTTTCAATCGCAAAAGAATTTTTGGAGAATAATCTCTCGTGAAAATGTGGATGGTAGGATCACCCCCTCCAATGCCAACATCCAACACCCCTCACTTAGATTTATGCATAAGTGGATTGCTATGACTTTGTTTCCTAGACAAGATACCCGCTATGTTTATGATGTTGAGATGCAATGCCCGTATGCCATGGTTAAGAAAAAATAAAGATTGCTCCCCGTGAAAGAGATAGTGAAAAATCTGCTTGAAAACTTTAGACACACCACTCACTATCTATTGCACCTCCCTTGTAACAAGGATTGCTAACGGTGTTAATGCGTTGGAGGGACAAGATGTGACATATATCTCTACCCCACGACCGAGATCACACAAGTACTCCTTGATGCAAGGGCATCATTTGAAACTTGATGATAATGACCATGAGACGCTTGTTTACTATTTCCCGGGCTATACAAATGAGTATCCGCTTCCTAACCCGGAACTCTCCTTGTATAAGTCCGCATCACTTACCTTCGACCGGAATCGGCGCGCCGACGCTCGCTCTCTCGCAGTCATACGGAGAAGGGGAGCCGGAGCGGATGAGCCCGGAAGCTCACAGAACCGTGGGCTGCGTCCGCAAAGACGTCCCGACACACCTGGGGTATACCGGACCATGCACACTCCCCGGAAGGACACCGAGTATGAGTACCCTTTGGGGTATACTCAAATTCTTCAGAGAGGGGCCGGAAGCTCAGGAGGACCGAGATGCGAGAATCTGTCATCCGACTCGAGACGGGCTACCACCATCCGTCGATCCTCGCCGGTCCACTGTGAATCAACAGACAATCGACAACCTCGGCAAATGAATCGGAGGACTTGAGGTTCGCACGGGTGAGATTCAAAATGCAATAACTAACCATGTGCAGCCAGACTACACAATGGCAAAGAAATAAATGAGCAAAGAGATCTCGTGGCATCGAGCAATCGCCGCAATACATGCAAGAATCATAGAAGGCCTACTGGAGACATATCGGGTTCAACCCCGATGCATAGGCCATGAGCTAGCTTGGGGAGGACCCCGCAGAGGTAAGTACTTTCCCCAGCTTTCTTTTTTATTTGTTTTATTCCATATTCAAAAAAAAAAAAATATTCCACTCCTATATGTGACTTTGGTATGTTTAAGTTTCCCTAAAGTTGAAATGATGAATGGTTGCTCTGTCTATAATTCAACTTGTGCCTAGTTTATAACTTTGTATTCCCTAATATTTAAGTTTGTTGGCTAAATAATATCTCACCTTGAAATGCTTAAAACAATTGTGGGTTTGCAAAAGACATGATCCTTTTTCTAAGTTGTTGCCGGATTTGATATGGTGCAAAAAGAATCTGCTATGATTTCATTCTAAAGAGAAACTTGACATCCGTGAATTTTAATTCTTCAAAAATAAAGAGAGAGAGAGATATGGGCTATGAAAAAAAAAAAAGAGAAAGAGAGAAAAAGAGATGAAAAATGGACATGTGTTCGAGGGCGAGTAGAGCCCACATCTCCAAAAAAAAAAAAAAAAAAAGAAGAAGAAGAAAAGAGAGGAAATAAAGGACACAAGTCCAAAGGTGAGAAGAACCCACCTCTCCAAAAGAAAAAGAGATATAGCCCATGCTTTCTCAAAAATATTTCAAAGCAAAATAACAATATTCCCGGATTGAAAGATGATCGGAAGAATGAATGACTAGTGTTTCAAAAGCAACCATTCTTTCTTGCAACCACCGAGGAACTTGGAAAAAAGTCAAAAGCCCCGCATACTTTGAGAAACAAAAGGTGGATATAAGTGCCAACTTATTTAAATAGAGGAAGAATGCTTTGTTATAAACATGTTACACTTTGAATTATATCAGCATTGAAGCAACTCCCCGATCAACAACCAAGTATCTAACTATTTGCTCGGGGCGAGCAAAGGTTAAGCAGGGGACTTGTTGGCGTCGTTATCGACCATTTTATACCGCCAACATATGTCTTTTTCTAGGGAATCTTGCACCAATGGCACATATACCTTTACTTCTAACCTAGTTCCACTTGTATTCCGACAAATATATTTTTGCACGATAAACACAGGGGAATCAAGTGAGAACGTGCCAAAACCTCATAGAAAGCGCACTTTGGAAAACATGTTTATCAAACAAGTGCAATACAAGAGGGCCAATCCTGGAACAAATTGGACCGGCACCCTAAACTACGGATCCAGGCTGGCCCGAAGCCACAGGCGAAAGACGGTTGCGAGAGGGGCCACCCCGGTCCGGCCGGACCCACGGTGCCGCCTCTCGAGCCGACCTTGCACGGCGGTTGCATGCCACCATGCATAGGCGGTATTGCTAGGTGTTTCCTTTTGTACCGCGCAAAAACCGACCACAAATCAAGTATAAATAAAGGGTAGAGCCTCACCTCAAAGTAGAACATCACACCAAGAGCTACTACCTCCCTCACTTGTTCATTCTTAGTCCTAGTAGTTAGATTGTGAGCAAGGCTAAGCTTCAAGGAGGGCTTGTCTCCTTGGAAGGATCTTCTTGGTAATATACTATGGAGTGTTCTTTCATATTCAAGTCCTTTTATTCATATTACATTGCATATGAACTAGAGTATAGTTATCTTCATGTTATATTGTCTTTGTCGTTGTAGTCGTTGAAGACCGTGATACCGAATAGGTGCTTGCATTTGTGACCGCGTGAGAACGGTTCGTCACAGTTGAAGCACAGTCTAGCTTTTCATCATTCGGTCATCTCCTCTGGGGTCGGGCCGCTTGAATGGCCTTGGGGTGTCGTTGATGTAGCCGGTCTTTGGTGTTGTGGGCGCCTCGGGCGGCCGGGGGGCGCTTTGCCGCTGTGAGGCGCCTTTGCTAGAGCTGTAGTTGATGGCGAGGTGGCGCTCATACGACCGGGCGGCGACATGGCCGTCTTCATATCCCGAGGATCCCGGAGCTCGGCGTCGGTCTTCCGGGGCTCTTCCTCGCCCAAACCATGTAGATGTTCACCGTTGCTGTCCGGGTTCCCGGCACGAGCCACATGCGCCAAGAACATCTCCGTCTACTCATCGGCGTTACCCGATCTCGTGGGGCAATGCTAGTTCGCCCAGCGGGTTGCGCCGTGTTGCTGGACCAAAGCGCTCGTTGATGTACCGGTGAAGCATGCCCAATTTGTCACCGCCTTTTCTTGAGATAGGCGCATGTACGCCGTTGTGAGCCTCTGTCAAGTGGTAAGATGCATATACCGGACTTGTTCGGTTGCTTGCCGTACCTTGCCCTCCTCGAAGAATTGCTCGCAGTGATTGAGCCAAGGCAACGGATCCTCCTTGCCATCATATGTCGAAATGACAGCTTGTGCGAGGCGAGGTGCAAGTCTGTGGAAGTAATCTGAGAGGTACCAATTGGCGGGGTTGGGCGGCGCTTTGAAATAGATGATGAAAATGAGAGAAGAGTGAAGTTGGCGAACCTTATTTATTCCCAGTTTGGTTTTAAATCCCGGAGCAAAGGGTGATGTGCAGAGATTTCGGTGAAGAAAACAGCTCAAAATTCGAAACGTCGCGGTCGTTGTATATAGGGGAATATTATTCCCCTGTTAGAAGCACCAGGTTTTATCACTGATTGGGGCCTCCAACCGGGAGTAAAGATTTATTCCTAGTTGGAGCCTCCACCGGAGTAAAAAGCTCCACCTTTACTCCCCCGGTTGTAGGCTCCAACCGGGAGTAAAAGTCCAGGGAAGCGTCGGGCGGGCAGCGGTGTGGGCTTTACCTTTACTCTGGGCCGGGAGTAACCACGTTTTACCCTCGAGTAGATGTCCATTCTCTACTAGTGTGAAGTTAAACTTTGGGATGAAAAAAGTCGACGAACTATAATTTGAAACAAATTTAGTAGATATGAGAAAAAAAAAAAATACATACACAACACAGTGCTAATCATGTCAAATGGTGGAATAGGTGGCGGGGATGGGTGTCAACCACTAAATCCAAGAATAAACATAAACATTGAAACTCAGATCCGTATTCTTTTGCAATCCCAAAAATTAAATTTATATATGTAGCCGACTAGCCGGTATAGTTGGCTGCTGTTTGATGCGTACAAGCTGTTGGACAAATAAGAAATATTCAGACTTGCAGAGGAAATAAACTAGCTCAAACGTAGAAACGTGCAGTACAGCACACATGCTTACATGGTCCTTGAGTCTCCAGATTTTAAACAAATTATGAAGTATATATATGGGTGTCCAAAAACGTATGCCATAGTGTACACTTGTATACAAAGTTACTTATCTTGCAGCGTTGGAGGCAATTAAGCGCCCTGGATCCTGACCGAACGACATATCACATCATGGAGCAGGAATTGGGGTCTTCCTCAACGGAGTAGTGATGATAGTAATAATAGGGAACACCAGCGTTGTCGCCGGCGCCGCCGTAGGTGTGTTGACAGTCTGTAGGGCCCTCTGACGGCGGCGGCCTGTAAAAGTCCGATGCAGCCCTTGTTGTGGAGATCATTTGTGGCGCGGGCGCCGCGGCTTGGTTTTGGATGCACTCTCCTCCTGCCTGCCTGCCGTTCTTGTGGTCCCATCTTTTAGCACGTATGGGCATGGTGGTAAGATCTTGCTTCCTCACGTTGTAGTCGGAGTCGTCCCCAACTGATACATGTCGTGATGATCCACCTGCTGATGCAGATACACGACTACTGTTGTTGTGTATGGCTGCAGCGCTGTCTTCCTTTGGCGGTGCCAGGGTCGTCCGCCTTATCGGACGCGAGCAACCCTCCTCTGGCGCAGGCGCCCGCGCAGGCCACCAGCTGCCCATCTTCACCTTATGTGATTCCCTCCACTAGTCCCCCAAAATTATTGACGTCAGCTGATATTCCATCTATTTTCGAAGTAAAAACTTTATATCTCATAAACCAAATATCAAAATTAAAATCCGATTGCACTACCGTGTTCCTTCAATAAACTCTTCAAAACAAGATCCAACATTGATATATTTCGATAATTTTTAACAAACATTTATTCATATTGAACATATATTTCAAGACAATCGTCGAACATCATATATTAAGACTACATGGACTCCGTAAAAATAAGTCTACACTAGTGTCTCGCTATAGTGCATAGTTTGATTCATAATTTTTGGGTCGGAATGACGACAATTGTTCGGAACGAACAAACATATATATTCCAATTGCTTTTTTTCTTTTGCAATGATATATTCTAGTATAATCCATGGCTTGCGATACTTCTTGAGTTAGGAAAAAGATCCATAACATCATTGCCGTAAATATATCATTGCAAAAGAAACATCATTGCCGTAAATATATATTCGTATTGTGTCTCATTAGTAATGCAAGAAACATACCTCAGGTTTGGGCAAAGCTGCTCGATCTTCTGAATACATTATGGCAGTCCCAATGCATGAAATTATGCACAATATCCACGATGACCACGTCACAAAAAATTTCCATAGAAACCATCTTGTACAATGGTGATTTCTTCACATAATTGATGTTAATTACTATTTTAATCTCCCTTACCTCTTGCTCCCTGCTGTACTCTCTCTCCTGTCATTCTCTCTGAGCCGCACAAGAGAAGCCATGAGTGGTCACAAGGGCGCAGAGTGGGCAACCAACCTTCGTGAGCGCAGACGAGTGTGCGGCTACCGGCGACCGCGCGTGGCAGCCGACTAGCGCAGGCCAGCACGCGAGCGAACGGTGCAGCCTAGCGGGTGCTAGCGAGCAGGGACACGTTCTGAGTGGGCGAGCAGGGCTTCTACTGCAGGGCCTAGATCTAGAGGCGCGGGGCGGTCAAGCCTGGTGGTGCTGGCAAGCGGAATCGGCAGGGAAACGGCCGAGTGGGGTGGGCGCGGCTGGCAAGAAACCGGTCATTTCTCCCCATTGGCAAATCGATCGTTTCTTCATGCTTTGGGGCAAGAGTATACGTCGTTTCTGGGTGAGGAAACGATTTCTACATATTTTTACCTCTCTCCTGATTAATTGGACTGCCACATCAGCATTTTACTTAGGTGTCATCTTATTTAATAGATATAGAAACCACCATTAATGTCTCATTGGGACTTGTACAAGCATGGTGACCCAAATACAATATTTTGCAGGAATAATGTTTCCCAAACAATGTAATTTTATTTTATAAATGAACTTTTCGCTATGTGCAATGAACATCATTGGGTTATGTTTGGGAGTTCGTGATGTTACTGTTTAGTCCTGTCACATGGCTATTGGGAGGTCAGAGATTGAGAGGGCCAGAGCGCTGGTGTGGCCTTCACTTCTCTCATATTTTTTTCCGTAGCTTTGGGAAACTGGTACATGCATGGATGTATTCTTCGTCCAACTCAGATATCAATGGCCAACATGATAGTTAACTTACAGCTAGAGATGACTATAGGTAGCAATAGTTAAATTAGTGTATTTATTTCTTTGCTTCGGACATTCAAAGATTCATAGAGGTTCAGTCTATGTGTACTCTATCAGAGCTTGTAGGCGGTTCTTCTACATCTTACATCACGGCCAAACCATGTAGCAATAGGGATCAGAATTGCAATAGTCAGATGGTATAAATTTGCATGTGTTGAATTAAATATTATATATCGACAATCAGATGAATCTATGTGCACAGTGATTGCTTTGAATCTTATTAGTGTTCTCGTGGGATCAGCTGTATTTTTATCACTTATTAAATCATTTCAGCTGAGTGCTGATACAGAAATTTTGTGTGGGTGCCATGTACATATACTTGATCAACTAATGCCGTGTAAAACCCTTGAAATTGCTATAAGCTGAGTGCTTGAGTCATGCATTTTTTGTTTCCTTTGCTTGTGTGTCGCTGTTGTTCAACTGTAGGTATTAGTGGGTATTCCAACATTTAGTTCTCTGCTATAATCACTACCTTTTTGATTTCCTCATGCCTTGGTCAGAATATGTGGTAACAAGATTGGGGGTATAGAATTAGCAAACTATAATTAGATAGTATCACTAATGTAATGATATCAATACTTTGCACAAAGATTTTCTATTTTTATGCACAATCATGTTGAAATTCTTGAAGAAGGCTTACGTGAAGCTGGCGCCCAACTACAATGCTCTTGATGTGGCCAACACAATCGGCATCATCTAAGTTACTACAGGTGTTGCGCACTCGAATCTTTGATAATGTAAATTCTGTTCCGATTCTCGTGCCGAAATTACCAAAGAATGGACGTTGTTGAAGCACGTGTAGGTTTGAATGCTGCACTAAAAGACTTATTTCGATTTGAGGGTTTGATTAATGAGACAAGGCTATAAACTGATTTTGTGAACATCAAACGCTTAAATAATTGTCTATTTCATAATATAATACACGTTCAGAACTTAAAATATTATGCTATTAATTTATTCCCATTGCAAGGCATGGGTATTTACCTAGGCAAAAAAATATAAAAGGAAGTACGTACCTGTGGCCGTGAGGCCCAGCGCTCCGCCCGTCTCGAGTGTACGGCGTACGTCGTGGGTGGTCGGACAACGGTGGTCGGAGGCCTGGAAGATTCCAAGTCTTGTTTGGACCCGTTGCCGCTGTTGCTATCCCCGAAATAAGTATTTACCGATCCACCTGCTGATATATTATACGTGATGCTGCCTTCTTGTTTCGATCTAACAATCGAATGCTTAGCTTTTATGTTCGTTACTATCCCGGAGTTGTTCATCACGGTGCTCTTCGCGGGCACAACACCCTCATGAACAGCGAGTCGGCCGGCGGCGGTGTTCTTCTGGTTGCCTGGGCCGAGGCGGACGTCGTTGGCGACACCGAGTTCCAGGAGGCAGTTGTTGATCTTCCTCTCAGCGTTGTCGATTCTGCTGCTGGTGCTTCTGCCTGCCAGTAGGAGCTTGGCGATGGAGCGGCAGGACTGGACGACCTCGAGAGCCTCCTCAAGGTTGTCCCTGAGCCTTTCCAGCACCGTCCTCCTCGTCGCGGAGTCGTTGGGCGCCGCCTCGGACTCGCGCACGATCTCGGCGATGACCTTCACGCGACTTGCCAATTCCTGGCATCTCGTCTTGCACTGGCGAGCTCCACTGGCCGCCTTGGTGATCTCTTTGGCGACCTTGTAGATCACGTTCATGATGCTCAGGGACTCCATCGTGTGATGACTGATGACACCTTGGCTACTCGTTAGGAATACTTGGGATCTGGCAACAGGAGATTTTACTGCAGGTAGTCTAGCTAGTCACCACACCACCATGCGCAGAAATTATGGGATGCAGGCTGCTAAGCTGAACGTTGTTTGTTTTATGTAGGCTTCTTTTCTACTGGATGCAAACCGTATGGCTGGGAACGGGGCACGAACGAACGGTCCGGTTCATCTCACGCGCAAAAACTATCTAGAGACGAAATTAAATCCAGGCACGGCCCGATAGGAGCTGAGCGAGTCGTCGCAGACTCTGACAGTATACTACCGAGTACAGGCGCGTAGGCACCGCAACTGAGCGCCACCATGTAACTGGCTGACGCGTGTCCCTATGGCCGGCTTTCCCAACGCATGGCTTCCCTGCTCTCTCATGCAAACATGAAAAAAAATCTGATATGTCACCCTCCTATTTAATGTGTATGAAGAAACCTCGTTTAAACGTGTATTAAGACTGACCTAAATATCTGGCTCGATCCAAATTAAATGGAATCTATTACACCTATATGGAAAACCCCACTAGAGGGATTCTCCGGACATGCGGCTATGACACCTAAGCATCCCCACCTGTCCGCTCCTATCGCACCCGTTAGCCACATGTTGTTTGATTTGGCTTTGGCTCATCGGCTGCCATCGTCTCTTCATCTCCCTCAACGTGCACCAACTGAACTTATCACCACGTCAGCCTGGGTCCGTTCGCCTCGCTCCTCCCCCCCCCCCCGCCCGTCCGCGCCGCATGGGGCACTCCGTCGGCCGTCGCCCCCGTCTTTCCCTCTTCCCGCATGCCCGTGTGAACCCCCTTCGATCTGTGCCTCTCCCTCTTCTCAGATTTCGGTTTGCACTTCCTCAGCCCAAAATTCTCTCCACTAATGCGCCATTGTTCGGCAGGAAAAGAGTTGTTGCTACGCACTCGGTATAGCTGGGATATCGCCGTCCTCAACAGGCAAACCATTTATATTTCTCCTTCATACCCACAACAACGCTGGGAATCCACCTAGTAGTATCTATGTGCAACCCACATACGGGGTTCATCTAAGGGCATGTACAACGCGACTGTAGTCACCGTCTGTATACTTGTAATTTTGCAATAACCCCCCCCGATCCGGCCATCCGCCACGACGGCTCCGTCGTCGCCTCAGGAATCGACGAGCGCGTCCCCGTTCCCGATGCTGAGAAGACGGCCGCCGCCCGCGTTGTAGAGGGGCTGCGTCGTCTCCAATCGCCGGTATCCGTGGATCCCGCGCGCCCGCACCTCCCCCGCCAAAAATCTCCTCAACGCCGCCCACCCTCCCGGCGACAACACCATTCACCATTGATGGGTCTTTTCGAGGTGGCGTCCCCGCTCCTCAGCGTCCATGGAAGAAGGTTTCCCGTTCCCTCATGCATCGTCTCCTCATTTGTTTGACGCTGGCGGCGGGGATCCCCATTGTAATACTTGTTGATTGCTCATCTTCTGAAATTTTACTGCTACTATCTGAATGCGAACAATACATGAGTGCTGCTAGTAAATTGCTGATAGATGAGGCTGTAGCTTATCCTTGTCGATGGACGAGGCTGCTAGTATCTGAATGTCAACAGTATCTGAATGTTATCATGTACTTTTGGCTCTAGCTGTTTAGATGAGGCTTATCTGAATGTTATCTGAATTTGTGGCTTACTGAATTGGACGATGGCAAACTGACTTTTGGCTTACTGAATTGGAGATGATGGCAAACTGACTTTTGGCTTACTGAACTTACTGAATTTTTCAATGAACCAGTCGATCAGGTGTGTTGAACTGAAGGTGAACCTGTGCCTATCAGTATTTGGCATCAATTTGCACTAGTATCAGTTTCTAAATGCGAAGTACTGCTATCTGAATGCGTGTGTGTGTATATAATTAGACAAAACAAGTTGTAAATAAATAAATATATATACAAATAGCCACAGAATGGTATACACAAATACATCTATAGTTGATCTTAAGATACATGCACAACATTAAATAGCTTGCAGACGGACCCTCCGTCCGTGGGTTGTACAAGTTGTCTTCGTGATTCGACCGTATGATAAATTGAGGTTTTACGCATCGACGGGTCGTCTGTGGGTTGTACATGCCCTAAAGCGTATTAAATTTATCATACAGACATGTGACATTTCATACAAGGATTTGTCTCTAAGCTATTAAATACTTTGCATATAGAAATGTGACCAACAATAAATAATTCTTTTGCATACCATTGTGTGGCTATTTTTCATAAGTATATTCCAAATTTTTTGTGCTACAATGTGGACAATAGCACGGATGATGCAGAGACTTGCAAGTACTTATAGTACGGAAGAGTAGCCTGGCTCACAATATGTAAAGTTCCGATTCAGACAACCTGAATTGCAAAAACTGCTCTATCCGTCAGTTTGAAGACCATCTGAAGTGTTCGCTCATTAACAATCAATTTTTTTCTATATTTGCAGTGAACAATATGCTTTCATAACCTGAACTAAGAATTTTAGAAATGAGATACGTGCTAAATCTCATTTAGGATTACAAGGTAATAGATCATCACCATCCATGTTTCAGATAATAAACAGACACTTATCAGTGCTGCAACTCGACAATACATAATACTGGAATTTATCAGGACACTATGATGTCAAATTCAACTGTACAAAAGGAACTCCAATAAAGTAGAATTCCATCTAGGACATACTCAGAAATTTCTATATAGCACAATGCAATCCAGCAAGGGTTCTCATTGTTGCAACTCGAAGAGGTCAGTCCACCTGTACAAAGAGAAGCTATTTCAATCTAACACATTCAGTTTGGTATAAGACAGAGATGATAGACTCAGAGGATCATCTAGGTGTAAATCAGAGGGTATTTCTTATGGATCACTTAGATAACAGCATGTATACGAGTTCCTAATACAAGATCTACTAGAATTCAAAAACAGCAGAGGCGGAGAGAGAGGTAGCTAGGTCACCGACCATCGCCGGACTTAGAGTTGGAGCGTTGTTGTTGCTTGAGTCCGCCATAAGGAAGTCACCAGTCGGATCTGCACACCGGCAGCGACGGTCGTGGGCGCGGCAGTGGCGGGCGGCAGAGGACTTCCCCGTCACTTGCCGCGTCCCTCCAGATCGGAAAGGATTTAGGTCCGTAGGTGGGAGAAGTGGCAGCGGCGAACTTCAGTTATCGTGCCCCAGCTCTCCCACCCCTATTTATTTACAAAGAAGTGTGACAGGGCCCTCCAACCAGGCAACCATAGATGGGTTGGGCTCCCCCTATCAGAGAGCGGAATCAAGTTCTGTTATTGCGCCGTTGTTCCAATAATAATGGCAGGAGATGAGATACTAACAAGAGAAGCTCCAACACACTCAATTAGTAAATTACATGTCTATATAGAAAGTTTCAGGAAAAAGAGTCTTCCTAAGACAGTTCAAGGCAGCCACTGCTCAGCCTTTTCCTCATCTGACATTGTACTTGTATCTTGTGAGATGAGATTATTATAAGCTAGCATCCATCAAATTTGACTCTCTCAACCTTTTTTTACCTCTAAAAAAAGAAGCATTTTCCCTCCTTAGACTCTTGTGCTTTAAAGTGGGCAAATTTCGTAGCCTCAAGCTTCTCAGCACCGGGTGGAGGTTGGAGGGCCGACGACTTGACGCAGTGGCCGCGTCGTCCTCTTCCACTAGGCTGGCCACTGGCCACGGGCCTTCTTGTGACGGCTCCACCTGAATTATTGACTTGTCATGCTCCAGCTGCATTATTGAGCCCGAGACCATGCCTGTGGTTATCCATCGTGAGGTCGTCCTCATCGCAGGCGTTCACGTCGCTGACTGACTCGGCTCGAAAGTAGGTTTGGAATGATGTGAAGGTGTAAGAACAAATCACAAGAGAGTTATTGGGCATAGTAGAAGAAAACAAGGATCTAATGGGCTCATGGTGGATTTTTTTTTTATTGTTGCTATCATCACAAGCATCAATGGGAGAAAAGTAAATAATTTTGTTAATTAACTGTAGCAATTGAGCCCACATCTCGCCAGGTCCATGGCAGCTATCGACTTCGACGCCACTGTTGTGGACACACTAATTAATGGCTCTTGATAAAGCCCAACGCTTGATTGGTTAGCTGAATTATCAGACAGGCTTGGTCTGCAACGTGCGCCTCTATCTTAGCCTGGCTAGCGGAGCAGGTGGATTTTCTTCGTTTATTCAAAACAAAACAAAAACTTCTGAACTTCTTCATTTCCTCAAAGTTTCGTTTGATGAGTACGTGCTCCGTGTGAGTAACCAAACATTGAGGTCAGAAGTTACTCTATAAACTCCTTCTCCAGCCCACTTCAATTTCTCTTGTGCCTTGTATAGAAGGATTCGTACATGAATCTGCAAGGCCGCCAATGGGCCTGTGGTTCTGGTCACGGGGGCCGACGTGACCCACGCGCCGGACACCACATTTGTTAATGGCCTGTAGGCCGACAAGAAGAAGACAACATCTGATTGAGCTGAAATCTTCTGCAGGTGTAAACTTGTGCGGATACATAGCTCTCTGCAATATTGTCTATCACTCTATGGACGGGAATAATTTACAGACGATATTGTTTGCGCAAGTCTGGTCTCCCCCAATTCTTTAGAATGCCAGGCAATGCAAAAAGACAGCATGAGTCAAAGCAAGCAACACATAATGCCTCCTCAAACTTTTGCACAACATAAATTCGTTCCAAGCTTATTTGAATGTAAGAACCAACCACAGAAAGGTCTAGAATCTAAATAAATATTTAATACAAACCAGGATACGTTCTGAATGAAGAAAAATGTTGCAGGTCTATGCAGCAGCAGAGTACACTGAAACTTTGATACAACATATTTGAATAGAAAATAGTTTGGCTGAACATAAGAGCTGATACAGTCCCGCAGGCTCGCAAATGACCGAACTTGTGGTGATGGGCTGATGTAGTCTCAAGACGCGACCGACGCTAGCACCATTTGAGCTGCGGCACGGTTCAAGTTGAAACTTGGATCAGGATAACTGATCTACGAGAGGAAGAAACTTTGTCAGTAATTTCTACTTAACATTATGCAGATATTATGCTTACACCCATATATTATCAGATTAAACGAGCGGCTTGTGTACAAATCAAACGAATGATCTGTGTATAAATCAAACGAACGAACCAACCTTCATAGAATAATCATGCGATGTGTCATGGAATCTCAAGTGACAGATTAAACAAGCAAATAATCATAGAAGGATGTACCACAGACTCACAAGTGACAGGTTAAACAGATGACTTGTGTACAAATCAAACGAAGAATGAACCAATAGTACACACATCAACATAGGAGAGTGGAAAACAGAGTATGGACTGGTACGGTGGCCAGAAACAGAGTGGGTGCAGCAGCTGGGACTATAGGAGTAACACACACGGTTGACAGTTCAGTGACTATACCTACGTCCGATGGATTCAATGGAAACTCAGCATCTCCCAAAATACATTTAATTATTGCACCATTGCCAAAATACTAGTCCTCAGGAAGCAAAAATGTAATGCATACATCAATGTATATGTCCGCATGCAAAAATTTGCTTAATGGACGCAGTATTGTTTCTTAGATTATTCTAAATTGCCAGGAATTACAATGTTATTTGTTAGGTGTAAATGAGGTTAAATTATTTTCAAAATCTGTGAAGTCGGCAATGCTAGTACTAGAATGTCTGAGTTGCAAAAGCAGCTACCACATTATAATTGGTCGGCTAAGGCAGAAGACAGAATGGAGAGAGTACGTATAGTGTATTATGCAGGCATGCTCTTGTTCCAAATTTGGATCACTTTAAGATCTTGCTGGGCTTAGTTTGCCCAAATCAGTATCAGAAGTCTCCGAGGCCTCCTCCTCCTCCCGCTGCTTCTCATCTTCTTTGTCGTGTGTGGACACCATCTTTTCCTTTTGGTTGAAAATCCAGATTAAACAAATCATTAATTGAGTAAGACAAACAAAATAATGTAAATATGCTAAAAAGGAAACATAAATAAATAAAGTGATGTTAGCTTGTTAGGGACTACAAAATACGTGTCATACCACATTATATGTAGACATGCTAAACGTCGGATTATTTGGATGCAGCTTGCATGCGTTTCTCAACGCAGCCAATGCAGCATCCCTCTCCGCAACAGTCACGTCTTCACAGTCAATCCACACGTCGAGTTCCCGAAGGAAGGCAGGTACTCCAAGCAAATATTTGAATAGTCACTGTTGTTATCCTTTAGGGCCCGCAAAGGGACATCAAAGTGAAGCACTTCAAGATTTGGCATCACACCGGCGGGTACAACTTTCATGGAGTCATTGCTTTTTCTAGAGGTAAAGGGCATAGCATCTTTTCCATTCCATATGTGCAATGAAATCCTAGTGTCCTCCTCATTGGGCTGCTCAAAGAGGACCATTTTATTGACCCAGAAATACCTCAACTTCTGGAAGCAGGAGCCATCACTGGCATTAATGTTACTAGCTGTTACTGTGGAATCCGTTACAAGATAAAGATAACAGAGTGCAGGCAGCCTAGCAAGGAGATTCAGGTCCTGCTCAACCATAGTAGTTACCGTTAGACGCAACTGGGACAGGTTGGGGAGACTGGAGGGATTAATGCATGACGGCAATTTAGAAAATTTAATAATAAACCAATCAATGTATCGGAGAGGTCGTGGGAGCACAAAGCCTACTGCTTCCCATATGGCTCTATCTGCGTCCCAAACAGAACCATACACACTTATATACTGGATCTTTTGCAAATTCCTTAGCGAGTCCACAAATTCTCGCTGCATGTTCTCATCCATCCCATCAGTGGCAAATTCTAGCCGCCTCAGTTCTCGCAGGCAGCCTAGGTCCTTAAAAAATCTCTTGGGATTATCACTGAGACCATTTATTATTCTGAGCTCCTCCAGGGAAGTCAACGAACATATCCCATCTGGTACCTTGTTCCAAGCACATAGCCGGACCAGGTTTGTTAGGTGCACAACGCTTGCTGGCAACGTTCCTTTCACATCAAGTGTTTGCAGTAATTTAAGATTCCCTATTTGTCTCGGGAGCTCAATATAATCACTGCCTTGATATGCTATCCGAAGATACCTCAAGTGAAGTAAATCACCAATATGCTCAAGGTGGCGACCTTCCTTAAAGTTGCAGTTTCATCGCTATGTCCAGCACGCGCAAAAGTTTAAATCTCAAAAACCAGTCCTGGATATCAATAATACATTTGAAGGTAGTATATGACCTCACTTTTGGCATACCAAGTAACCATGGCTTCAGAATTAATGTGCTCAGTTATTCTATTTTGGTGAGTCAACCGACGAGCATTACTTAGTGAAGATGTTCCATCAACATTGTCACCTAATATAGCAATAAAGTTTTCTTCGAAGGAAATCTTACGCATTAGATCAAGAACCATATCATGAACACGGCATCCTAATACTGTTCCATCCCACTTGTCCTCCACTGCCAGGATCAAGCTTCTATTAATGAGATCATTAAAATAACTTTCTCCAATCTCAAATAAACTTGTACCTTGTTTCCCATCGACAAATCCTTCAGCTACCTACTTCCATATCAAAGAATCCTTCCCGGTCACATTGTCTTACGGATATGTACTAAGATATAGTAAGCATGTTCTCAAATGTGGAGGCAAATCATAATAGCTATATGAAAGTATTATCATAGTCTCCTCAACTTCCCTATTGCCTTTGGATCCAAAAGCAATAGAGTTCAAGACCTCCGACAATTCGTATTTTGGTTTACCAACCATCAAACTTGCCATTGTCATGATTGCTAAGGGTATACCTCCACATTTCTTTAGAATTTTATTGATGACATCTTCTGGTTGGTTATCATGGTACACCTCTGCACCAAATATCCTTGTACATAATAACTTCATAGAGTCATCATCAGAAAGTGATTTTAGCTTGTAAACATCACCAGCTTCATTGGCCACATCAAACTTACGAGTAGTTGTGATTACTTTACTTCCACGATTATTTTCAACAAGTGACAATTTGATTGCTTCCCAAGTGGGTACATCCCATACATCATCAATAACAATAAAATACCTATCCACATGAAAGAGGAAGAACAATTGGTTAGTAATATTTGGAGCTTCTATAGAAATAAAATTACTAAGTTTAAAAAAAATTAGCATGACAAATCAAACACTCAAGCACTTGATCAGGCTAGTAATAAGAAACTATGTGTTGATGTCGTTTAAGAATCTTTAGGGCTAACAATTAGCACCGTAGGTACATATTGAAGTGGCAATTCAACTAAAAAATGAACACTGCAACTTTTGGAATACTTAGCCAGTCTCAACCGAGGTGTTACGGGCATTTCACATTAAATCGACATTGTAGAAGCAAACTTTTTGCATGAAACGATGAGGGGATACAAGTTAAATGTTTCATCCCCGTGAAACCTTTGAGTGTCCTTTCCAACGCCTTGGAAACCGTATGTAACACTAACTGAGGTGGTTCGATCGTTTCATCCCACATGGGCGAGGATCGTCGCCGCATGGGCGAGGCGAGCCCGCTTGGTGCAAGTCCTTCGCTGCGAGGCTAAGCCACCGGGTGGGCATGGCTCGGTCGATCCGTCAAACTCTTGCGCGAACCGTGGCGCGCGCCACCCTCCTTCCGCACGGAGCTCAAATTGATTGTGTGCGCCGCGGGCTTCATCGGCCGCCATGTTATCGAAGTTCCGCCAGGCTGGGCATGCACTTGGTTGCTCCTCGTGCAAGCAGCAGTCTCGCGAAAGCAGCAGCACCATTGATCGTGTTCACGCTGCCCGCCGCTCGTAGGCGAGAGAATGGACGAAAAGAAGGACTCGGATGGATAAGGAAAGGAGGAGAAGATGGATGGATCAAGACGGAAGGTAGACATATATATTTGAATTGTTTTTCTTAAAAATAGATAAAGCTAGTATTTTTTTATAAAAAATCCTTGTATGCTTTATATATATATGTTATGTCGTCATATATTGTACATATATAGAATAGTTACATAGTTCAGGTGGCACGATTGATCACAACACTTTACAAGAATTAAATGTTGCAATTCGCCTATGAAACGGTGAAACAAAAGTATGCACTGAGAGAGCCTGTTTCATGCAGAATTACTAATATTGTCAATTGTTGGAAAGAGTGGGATGAAACCTAAATATTTAAGGCGTGTTGCAATACAAGCTAACCGCCTGATCCTGAAACTGTGTTTTTTCACCTAAAATTTATTGTTTCAGAAGGAAAATGTTCTGAAAATCTAAGCTCAATTAATAATTACATTGTATAGTGTATTAGTCTTTTATACAGGGAGTGAACTACATCTGTTGGCATTCGAAAAGACTAGCTAAAAGTAGTTACGTTAGAGACCATTGGAATAATGGATTTCTTTTTAAATGTTTTGACTGGAGAAAATCAATCTCAAGAAGCAATCTGGACAATTTATTTTGCTATAGGCTACAGCATAGAGAAAACTAGTAGTATCGACTAATAAAATTGGGTTCCTGATGTGTACCTCTTGTTCTCCAGGAATTCTTGGACCTCACGAATTAGGAGTGCCACCCCTCTTCTAGTGTTATGAATGTTCTCATACCTCCTTTTGTTAAGCTCAAAGAGGATGTCCTTGAAAACTTTTACCAAGTCAAGATCCCGTCCAACTGAAACGAAAGCCGCACAATCATACTGCGATTTTAGGTTGTCATACACCACTCTAGCAAGAGTGGTTTTGCCCAGTCCACCAACTCCTACAATAGAAACCATCTTGGTGATCTTGTCAGGTGCAACATCATCTGATTGGGATGGATTCAGCTTAGCTATGGCTCGTCCCTTGACTTGCCGACACCAATAAGTTGTGTCACTTGTTTGCACATAGCTTTCATGCAAGGATCAATAGTTGACGATGTTGCGAGCGGCTTGCACATATTGTCACCAAGTTTGTAATCCCGACGCCTTTAGCTAGCTCCTCAAGATTCTTCTTGATGTCTTGGATGGCACCAGCAATACTACGGCGAGCCTTGGCCTTGGTGAAGACTTTACCCATCTTCTGCATGGCACGCTTGAGCTTGCAGGGGTCAGTAGGCTCACCTCCATCGACGCACACGAGGTAGGTGTCGAGGACATCATCCATGTCATAGGATGCCTCTCTCGACCTCACGCACCCATACCTTGACTTGCTCATTTAGCCGATCCCATGGCACCGCGGAGACCTCGCTGAGGAAGGCATTGATGCTCTGCAGCTCACTGTGGAGCCATTGTACCTGCTTCTTCACGCCCTTCTGGAGCTTGTACTCACCATGGATCAGCTGAAGAAGCTTGGGGGCGAGGTTTCCCAGCGCCCCCGTCACCACACTCATGCTTCCATGCTTCCTCTCTTGGTTGGTTCAGATCTGAGAGTATGGATTCGTAGTGCTAGTGGTGTTGTGACAATGGACAGAAGGACACAGCCGCGAGTTAATACTCAATGGCGTTACTGAACGTTGATGCAGAGGCAGGAATCGTCGTTTCAGACATGTTACTCAGCACATGTGCTTTCACAGCGATTGCAGACGAGTGGGGGCACACGACTTGACTCGATGGCCGCGCAGGTCAAGGTCTCCTCCATCCATGTGCTGTCGTCCTCCCCGCTGCAGGCCGCGGGCCTTCATTTGTCGGCCACATTGTTGCCTTCGCTGCGCTGAGAGTACAGGCCGTTGCTAATGGTTTGGGATAGCCCTACTAATGGCTTCAAATTCGAAATGAACCGACATTACAGCCAGCTACAGCCTGAATGGTGTGAAGCCAGGTCAAGCACTATCTCTCTAGCCATAGCCAGTCATCTGTGTGCTTCGTCTCTGCCATTACTGTTTAAGTTTATTTTAAGGTGTGTAGTACCGTGCCCAAGCTAGCCAAGTCAAATTTTGGCCATTTAACCCATTTTGTCCATCGTTTTTGAAGGCCACGCCAAGTCAAATTGCCCCTTATATTTGGGGATAGAGGCGGTATTAGCAACTTAATTTTATGATTTATTTGTTTAATAAAATGATACCAATACAAATAAATAAATTCAAGACCTTGAGTGCTATGGTGAATGTTATTTTAATACAATAAAACAAAATATGAAGTTTCAATAAGCGCTACAATACGAATAGAATTCAAATTACTCCCTCCATCCCAAATTATAAGTCACTTTGACTTTCTAGGTTCATCCATTTAGTTATGTATCTAGATACAATAATATGTCTAGATACATAACTAAATGGATGAACTTAGAAAAGTCAAAGTGACTTATAATTTGGAATGGAGGGAGTAATACATGCAAACTATATTGCAACAACTATATCAAAAGGTAAAGATTAAATTTTAGATTTTTCAAGAATCAACAACTATTGTTATTATGTTTCAACTAAACAAATGGTGCTAAAAATATGGATCATAAAAAATTAATAACTCATGGTAGAAATTAAAAAGATAGATCCAACAATTCTTACAAAAATATGAAGCATTTTGCCATCAAATCGGTAGACTCTAATCACCATTGCAAACAATAGTGAACAAGTGCTAAATAAAGAAAAAAAAAACTTTTAGATATGGTTGAGATAAACATATAAATTAATATTTAATAGATTGTCGTAATTGAATATAGACTATAGAGTACTTAATACAGATGTTATTTTAGAACATTAGTGAAGAAAAATATATTTAAAATATATTTAATATATGTCATTCTTATTTGTTAGTGTGTCATACTATTCTAGCCCGTGCAAGAGCACGGGTTGGTCAACTAGGATCTAAAACCTTGTTTCGATTCATTATCTGCTAATAGATAGAGCTAGCTAAGCTATTGGATACCTATTAATTGGAGGGTGTTTGGATGCACTAACTTATGAAAAAACATGCTATTAAAATAACTATTAACTGCTAATGTCTGATTTAGTCCAACTTTTGAGATAGTTATTACTTACTTTTCTAGAGGTCGATCTAACTTTTTGGATCCAGAAGAGATAACTATTAGCAAAGAGTTATTATCCAAAAAGGATTTAATATTGGAGTGAGTTTAGGAGAATAATATTTAAAATGCAGGAAAAATATTATATGCTGACGAGTGGAGACATTATAAATCAAAGAATCAATAAAAATAAAAGTTTGATTCGTAAAGCCATTGTTCTTTTGAAGAAAATTACATTTGGTGTCAAAAGAAAAAAACATTCCAATCACAATAAAAAATATTCTCTGTTTTGGAAAACAAAATGATCGGACGACGCACTAAAACCGCCAGTGCAGGTCAAGGTCTCCTCCATCCATGTGCGGTCGTCCGCTCCGCTGCAGGCCGCAGGCCTTCATGTGTCGGCCACATTATTGCCTTCGCAGCGCTGAGAGTACAGTCGGTCGCTAATGGTTTGGGTAGCCCTACTGATGAACCAACATAACCATCTTAAGCATGCACATACAGCCAGCTACAGCCTGAATGGTGTGAAGCCAGGTCAAGCACCGTCTCTCTAGCCATAGCCAGTCACCTGTGTGCTTGGTCTCTGTCATTATTGTTTAAGTTTATTTTAAGTTATGTAGTATCGTGCCCAGGATAGCGAAGTTAAATTTTGGCCATTTAACTCATTTTGCCCATCGTTTGTTGGATGCCAAGTTTTGGCTCGGCACCTATCACCTTTAGCCACTAAATCTTGCTTGGGATTTAAATTAGCCCAATTATATGATAAGTTTATAGTTTTCATGATCCAGGAAATAGGGCCAGGGAGGGACAGGCCCGACGGGCTCGAGGGGTGCCGGCGCCGCCCCCCTGGGCTCATCATGCGCCGCCCCCGCCGCCCCTCCCTTCCGCGGATTCTTCCGCAACTAATCCGAGATAAAGAAGGAAATTATCTAGGATTATCTTTAGGCGTTTTTGGTGTGCAAGGGGCTATCTCATCTATAAGAGAGACCCTTATTTGGAAATAAATAAATAGGACATGCTTGTAAAAGGTATTCCAATCTATAAGGAAATCTTAAAGAGATTGCTTGAGATACAAGTCCCAATAGCCGGGCTATATAAGTAAGGGGTCCATGTCTTTTCGTGGTAACAAGCAAATAAAGAAATTTTATCCCAATCTCTTGCTCCTCCTCTCCCAAATAGCGCGCCCCCCTCCTCCGCCCCTCCCTCTTGCGCCGCCACAAGGCACAAGGCTCAGCCACCACCGCAGCCACGCCGCCCCCACCACCGCCGCCGCCCCATCCTCCTCCTCTTCCCCAATCTTCCCCAATCCACATGTCAATTCCGCCCAATCTAGCCGGAATCGACGGCGGTATCCGGAGACCACTACGATCCACCCACCACCATGGACACCGAATCCAAGACGCCGCTGAAGAACTTGACGAACGAGGTCGTCGGGATCCACAAAGGGGATAGACCCGGCTTCGATGATAGGATCACCATCTTCACCGACGATGATCCCCGCGAGCTCAAACGCCGCCAACAACTTCGTGAAGTCGAGAGCGAGATGCGAGCAATGTTCCAGGAAGCAGCCAAGGACTTCATCAAGAGGAAGACTGATGGCAAGCAGGACCAGAACAATCAGGTCACCGCAGCTGATCTGAATATTCGATGAAGTGCTACTTGAAGCCACAAACCGCGCCCGGCCAGGATCGTCCCTCGATGGGGCGCTTGTGCCGCCCCTCCACCTCCGCCGAAACCTTCCCAGGCCTCGCTCTCCCGCACAAGCTGTCCTTCCCCACCTATGATGGCAAAGAAGATCCCCTTCCGTGGATCAACCGCCGCGAGCAATTCTTCGAGGGGGACAAGGCACGCCAGCCACGAACAAAGGGCAGGGCCCCGCCTACCGGCCGCCCCCGTGTGCCCCCTCGTCGAACACCAACTAGGGCCGTTCAAACGGCCGACACCGAAGGAGATGACGGAATGACGCAAGGCTGGACTCGCTTCAATCGCGGACGAGCCGTTCTCACGGGGTCACAAGTGCAAGCATCTCTTCGACATCACGATCTTCAACGACTACGCCGACGACGTGACAAACACCCCACTAGCGGGACGTGAAAGAGGAGCCGGTGATCGGGAAGGTCCTTCGGGATCCCGACTCCCGGTGACGTGGTGCTCATTCTCTCTACCTTGTCGATATGATCTCGTGAACGGGCGTCAACATCATTGTCGACTCGGGAGCAACGACAACTACATCGACCCCGTGTGGTGACCACGGCAGCCTCGGACTTAGCCGGTGCGTGTCCGATCACCACCGGCACCGCACCACATCTACATGTCGCGCCGCCACCTTCGACGTGCCACTGCCACGCCTCGGCGCCAAAGACTTCCGACATCAACGCCCTACGTCATGCCACCGGGCGAGGATGTCGACGCTCATCCTTGGCATGCCTTGGCTGGCAAGCTCGGACGCGTGACGTGGGACCGCGACCCACGAGCTGCGGTACTACCGTGAGGGGCCCGACCACGCGTTCACCTCCGGCTCCACCACCGCGGCCGCAGGGCGCTCCGGCCCCGGCCCCTCCCGGTCGGGCATCTTCGCTAGCCTACGTACACCCGCGACTCGGCTCGGGGGAAATGTTCGAGGCATGCGACGCCTTTGGCCCTCTATGACACATCGGCGGAGTCTTCGTCCGGCTACGCCGGGCTACATTGGAAGATCAAAGCACCTCGCCGCGCATCGCCCTCGACGTCACCACGGGCGACGCTGCTCCAAAGATGGAGACTCGAGGACGGCCTCCTCCCTCTTCGACGGCCGCTTCTACCTTCCGGCCTCCTCCCCACCACTGCCAGAGTTACTGGAGGCCTTGCTTCAAGGCAGAGTTCGCAGGACGAACTTCCTCGCCTTGGGAGCTTACACGACGGAGCCAACATCAGCTGGACCGACCACCATGCTCTTGGGCAGCATATGGCCACGGCGCCACCACGTCGGCCCAGCCAGGGTCGTCTTTCTCGACGGCATGGATCGCCTCTTCCTCACCGTCGACAACGTCCACATCGCCTACGATCCGGAGAGAGCCACTCACCCGGCTCGCCCTCCCTATTCGACGTCGGCTCCTTCATGTACGGGTGCGATCTTGAACTTGGCTGCTACTCCTCCTACTCGCCGCGAACTATCTGGCGTCTACTTCCGCTCTTCGTCCACGCTCCACCCAATAAGCGTTTCTTGTTCTGGAGAGCCCCACGCGATGTGGTGCACCAAAGACCTCAATTTGGGCGTTCCGGGGAGCTCTGGCTGGCAGCCCGTCGTCAAACAGCTTCACAAAGCAGGGCCGTATGGTTCATCGCTACATCTACCATGGCTACATCGACAACCTTCACTACCTTCTCGAATTCGACCCCAAGCGAACCCCGGGAGAACATGATCCTCGGGAACCCCGTGCGGGGTCGTCTTATCTTCCAGCAGGTCGAGCTCATCCTTCCAGGGCGCCAATCCCCTCCAGGCGTCACTGAATGGACTTTCATCCAGCGCGAGGAGCGGCGCCGGTCGGAGAAGGGGAGATGTCATGATCCAGAAATAGGGCCCGGGAGGACAGGCCGACGGGGCTCGAGGGGCGCCGGCGCCGCCCCCCAGGCTCGTGCGCGCCCCCGCCGCCGTCCCCTCCCTTCCACGGATTTTTTTCAACTAATCCGAGATAAAGAAGGAAATTATCTAGGATTATCTTTAGGCGTTTTTGGTGTGCAAGGGGCTATCTCATCTATAAGGGAGACCCTTATTAGGAAATAAATAAATAGGACATGCTTGTAAAAGGTATTCCAATCTATAAGGAAACCTTTAGAGAGATTGCTTGAGATACAAGTCCCAATAGCCGGGCTATATAAGTAAGGGTCCAGTAATCTTTCGGGTAACAAGCAAATAAAGAAATTTTATCCCAATCTCTTGCTCCTCCGCACCCAAATGCCGCCCCCCTCCTCGCCTGCCCGCCGCCGTGCGCCGCCCCTCGCCGCCCGGGCAGCGCGTGCCGCGCCACCACGCCGCGCGGCACGCCGCCCCACGCCACCATCGCCGCCGCCCCATCCTCCTCCTCTTCCCCAATCTTCCCCAATCCACGTGTCAATTCCGGCCCAATCTAGCCGAAATCGACAATAGTATAAAAAAAGTTAGTTACATTTGATTTGTATCTAGAAATACTTTATAATATCAAACCTTTGTTCCTATAAATTATATACTATGAGAAATTATAGTTCCAACTATGTTTTTGAAGGCCACACCAAGTCAAATCATTCCTTATATTTGAGGATGGATGAGGTATAGTAACTCAAGTTTAAGAATAATTGTTTAATAAAATAATACTATTTCGATACAATAAACTAAAGATCTTGAGTGCCGTGGTGCATCTTTGAAACAACTATTTATGACATCAAAACTAAGAGGGTAGACCGGGACCTACAATATTCTTTTTAACAAAATAAAAAATATGACGTTTTGAATAAACAATACAATATAGAATACAATTTAAATTAATACATGCAAACACGTATTGCAACAACTATACCAAAGGCTAAACACTAAATTATACATTTTCAACAATCAACAGCTAGTTTATTATGTTCAATTAAACATATGTTGCTAAAAAATATTAATCACGTAAATTGTTGACTCATGAAACCGGTAGAAATAAATTGGATTGATACTAAAATTCTTACAAAACATAAAAACTATCACACAGCCGGCGAGGGGCGGCGGTGGCGGCGCTAGGGCAGAGCGGCATCTGCGGCGGCGGCGCTTCGGTTGAGGGTGAGAGAGAGAGAGAGAGATGGGAGACAAGACCTGTTGGGGAGTTACCCCTTTAATGTTTTTCCTGATTGATCCAACCGATTACAAGTCCCTTGTATTTATAATCCGGAGAAGATTTGCATGTAAAAAAAACCCTTGATTCGATTTCCTATTTTATTTCCAAAATATCTATTACTTAATTGCGAGGGCGATGACGATGACATGTTGGTGGCGAGTGCCGGCGGCGGCCACCACCAAAGACGCCGCTTGGGCCTTGGGCCGTGGCGGTGGCGCCCGGGCTTGGCCTGTGACATCTCTCCCCCTTTCCCACACGCATCCTCGCTTTGTATTGTTGTCCAGTTGTCACCATTGATGGTGAAGTCAAAGCACATATCCCGAAGAATGTCCGTAAGTAGTAGGAGTATGGCCCATCCAAGCTGGGATGCTCTCGTCCAATCGCCTCCAAGTCGGTGTCGTGCATGGAGTCATTGTTGTCGAAGAAGAAGACAGCACCGATGGCATGGATGGCGGCGTTGCCTCGCACCACGCACTACCCCTTTTGGGTCCGTGGGCGGCGGCGCTTAGGTCCATGTCGTGTGATATTTCCTCTCCCTTTTCCGCACAATGCGTCCTCGCGCTGTAGTTTTGCACGGTTGTCGTTGTTGACACGAGGATCAAAGCGGCATGGCTCGAAGATTGTTGCATCCACTTGTGTCGAGGGAATGAGTTGGGCAAAGAGGAGGATGCTGACGACCTTTTCTCGATGCTAGTTCCATGGATGGAATTCAATTACACTCCTGGCTTATGGGAATGTTGTAGATGCTAGTGGATTGACGACCGTGGTCATCGTGTTTTGCCAAGGCGTGCGACGAATGAGGCAGAAGAATATCTGAGTCGACGAACGAGTTGGGTCGCGGTGTCCATCGTGCGGGGCGCCTCCTGCTACAGTTTCTCCCATGGTGTAGCGTGAATCCCATTGGCGAACCCGAAAGTGTCGAGGGCGTAGATGTGGTCGATCATATCGTCACCCTGTCAAGGTTGCACAAGTCGCTGGTGGTGTCGCCATTACTCGGCAACTCGAAGCCGCAAAGTAGACATCGTGTGGGGGTGTACCAGTCCTCCAGTGGCGCCTGGCTTGGCATGCAGATGAACCAGAAAAGTACCGCTATTGTAAGGAGGATAGCAGCATACCACATGTCTTTCGTAGAGCTAATGTTCCATTGTTGAGGTCTGATGGGGGCGTCTTCTACACCGGAGCTGGTGGTGGTGTTACAAAGAATACGGCTGCTGGGAGTGGGGTGCTTGTTCTGTACTTGCCGGGGCTGAAGCCACAATAGAAGTCGTAGCTTGCTTGTCGACGTTCTCCTCCATAGTGGATGTCCACGGAATGTCCAGCTCGTGTAGCAGGTTGATGTCATTGTTGGAGTTCAGCGGATCAGCGATTACGCTAGTGGTGGCGCCCATGGGGGTGTCATTGGTGATGTCGACGTAGGCGTGCATTCCCTCGATGAGCTGAAGATTGTTGGCGATGTAGCCAATGTCATCGATGGTAGGCATGGCAGTGTTGAGCATGTCATGGTCGATGGCGGCGCCCTTGGTAGGAGCATCATTGCTTTGTTGGTTGTGCCCTTGGAGGTGTCGTCGATGTCGAGGGCGTTATGGTGGCGGCGTCAATGGCGGCGTCGTTGCGGGTTATGATAAAGGTAGCCGTTGCTGTAGAGTAACATGGACTTACCTGGTGAATGTGGAGTGGGTGGTGTTCTAATCGAGGGTGTTGACGCCGTTGGTGCCTATGGTGCTAGCGTTGTCCGGGATGTCAACGTTGAGGTCAGTGACGTTGATGCCGACATCGGGCGATGTCGGTATGCTTTACTGCGATAGTATTGGCGTTGCTGCTCCTGGTGTTCCCAATGTCAGAGATCATGTTGTTGGTGACTGGGGAACTTATTTGCACCATTGTAGTAGCCGCAAGGCGTTGACCTAGTTGGGTAGGCTTTTAATCGAACAGCTAGTGGGCGTCGGTGGTGGCCTCCTGATCTGATCTAATCTGAGCTGTGACCGCGGGGGTGTCCTTGGGGTAGGTCTTCTTGTTGCTTGCAGTGTCACTAATCGAGGAGGGGACGACGTCGGTGGCGCCTGTGGTAGGAGCGTCGTCGAGGATGTCGTCAAGTTCGCCGGCGGCCTTCATGCGGGCAAGGTGGCCTAACAAGATGTAGTTGTCTTTGGACCGGCGGGATGGAGCCGCACCTCGCGTTGATTTAGTCGGAGATTGCAGCCTTGCCGAGTCATCCTCGAATCGGGGTGTGCGGAGTGCCTCCATGATCATCTCGGGTAGGATGGCAGCGGGGCGCCATCGAATCTTCACGATGGTGGTGGTTGGAAGCCAACGGTGGTGGGAATTGTCCCGGTCTCTGGATACCGGTTGTCGAAACCGCCTTCGAGGGGCGGCGGCGGGGCGGGCGGCGTCACTAGGGTAGGGGGCGGCATATGCGGCAGCGACGCTAGGGTTGAGGGGGCGTGCGTGAGATAGAGAGAGCCGGGAGACAAGAGTGTTGGGAGTTACCCCTTTAATTTTTTTTTGATTGATCCAACTGATTACAAGTCCCTTGTATTTATAGTCCGGGAAGACTTGCATCTAAAGAAACCCTTAATTCGATTTCGATTTTATTCTTATTTTATTTCCTAAATATCTATTACTTAATTGCAAAGGGATGACGATGACGTGTTGGCGGCGGGCAGCCACTAGGTGCACACGTGCTTGGGCCTTGGGCCCTAGGTGGCGACGCCCCAGCTTGTGTCTTTGTGACAAAAACTTTGTTGCACGAGGAAAAACAAACTTTAGATATGGTTGAAATAAACATATTAATTAATATTTGATAGATTGTCACAATTGAATATAGACTATAGAATACTTATTAAAGATGTTATTTTAGAACATTAGTGTCGAAAAATATATTTAATATATGCCATTCTTAATAGTTAGTGTCTCATAATACTCTAGCCTGTGCAACAGCATGGGTTGGTGAACTAGTATCTAAATCACTGTTTAGATTCATTAGTTGGGGGGTGTTTGGATGCACAACTCATGAAACAATAAAGATAACTATTAACTGGTACTGTCTGATTTGTTCCAACTAGCGAGATAATTATTATCTACTTCTCTAGAGTTGGAGCTAACAATTACCTATTTTATTAGCTGAAACTTTTGGATCCTAGAATATAACTATTAGAAAAGAATTATTATTGAAAAGGACTCAAAGTTGGGCTAAGTTTGGGAGAATAATATATAAAAAAAAACTTCGGTCCGGTGGGGAAAGACCGCCCCACCGCATTGTTCTTAAGAAGAAACCTCGGTTTCCCCAGCCGAAAAATCCCGACCCCCCCGTCCCGCCCGACACTAGGAGCTTCAAGCCCATGGGAACTACGATCCTCAATCCATTTGGAGAAGACCGGGGCGAATTACACCGAACCCACAAAGCCGGTATACCAACCGAGAACTCTGGGCGGACACTCGAGCGCCCCCGGGCCGGTACACCAACCGTAACCCACGCTTCGATCCATACGGACCTGGGCGAAGCTCTTAACTAGTGCTTTGGCACACGAGGCGACGAAGGAATTTTTTTTTAACCACAACCTGAAATTCACTCCCACGGGATTCGAACTCGGGACGCGTGGAGTGCAGCTCAGTGACTTAGCCAACCGGACTAAGCACCCTTTGGCTCGGAGAATAATATATGAAATTTTGGAGAAAAACATTATATTATGACAACATTTGGAATGAAAGAATCAATGCAAATTGATTCATAAAGCATATGTTGCACTTAGGACAAGAATATTCAAGCCACAATAAAAAATATTCTCTGTTTTGCGAAATAAAATGTTGGGACGACCCACTAAATGCGCCACTGTCATGGAGGGAGCCAATGCCAACGCGGCTCTGTCCGCCGTGGTCCGACGATTGCCTTGGAAGTTGGAACGCATCTTTTGCGCTACGTACCGTACCGTCCCGTGACTCTGAACACCAGCGGGGACGACCTATCATCGCTGCCTGCGCCCGACGAGGTTAACCTCGTCTCTTTGTCCTTGCAAAGGTCAGGCATCGCCGGCTGGAGAGAACATGTGGGTGCCGACGACTGACTCCAACTGGTCAAGGTCTCCTCCAACCATGCATGTGCCGTCGCCTCTCCAGTCTCCACTGCAGGAAGCAGGCCTTCCTGTGTCGGTTCCATTATTGCCTTTGGCTGTGCTGAGATCGAGCTTGACGCGTACAGGGCGTGGCTACTCCATGGTTTGGGTTTCAAATCTGAGCTGAACTATGACACAACCATCTTAAGCATGCACAGTACAGCGCATGTGCAACCAGCGATTGCAGGCGTACATGCATATACGCCATCGCTGAGAATCCAAAACCAAGTCACCTCAAACCATAGACTGTATTTTTCTCCCCTTGAGGTTCATCTGCAAACCCAAGCAACAGTAGAGAGGCAAGCATGTTCCAAAATCTCAAGTTCTCAATTATCCTTCACCAAGTGCTACAGTCTGACTTGTCAGAAGGCTGGAAGGCAGGTGATTTCAGTCCAGGACAACAAGTCCTGGAGAAAACTATTCAAGTTCTAGGGAACAAGATTCCATTTACATGAGAAGAAAATATTGTAGGTTTTGGAGAATGATATTCTAGTTTAAGACAGTAATATGCGGCATATTACTACTATTACATGGCGATGTAATAGTAGAAATCACATAGTGGTCCAGAAAATACTACATGGGCTGTGCATATGTCTCTTATCCATTCTGAATTCTGAAATTCTCAATTACATACATCAGGATTAGAAAAAAAGGCACCAAGCATGAGGCAATGCATGCAACACATAAAGCCTGCTCAAACATAAATACGTTCCAAGCTTATTACAATGTACTAACCATGGAAAGGTCCAGAAACTAAATAATAATAGTAATACAAGCCAGGACAGAATGAAGAAAAAATGATGCAGGTTCCTCATAGCCAGCAGATTACACTGAAACTTTGATACAAAGATATATTCAATAGAATGTAGCTCGTCTCAACATAAGAGCCCACACAGTTGATTCAAAACTTGTGGTGAGGGGCTGATGTAGTCTCTCTCGCATGCAGAAACTTGCCTTAGATAAACTAATCTGCTAGAGGAAGCACGTTGGTCAATAATAATTCTACTGAATCTTCTTCAGATATTATGCTTACAGTAATAAATTTTGCGATGCCAAAGTGCGTATTTTCTAGTGAAGTATGTATCATAGAAAGATGTGTCGCAGATTCACAAGCGATAGATTTCACAACCAACTTACGTAAAATCATACAAAGAAAGAACCAACTACAACTATGGAGGCAGCACAGTACATATATACGAAGTCATCAAGATAGAAGAGTTGAAAACAGAGTATCGACTCATGGCCTGAAACCGAGTGGCTGCACTGCACCCATTGGGACTTTAGGAGTAACACACACAGGTCCAGTGACAAAGCCTACGCTCGATGTATAATGGATTCAGCTGAAATTAAGTAACTGATAAAATCCGTTCGATAGCTTGATGATTGGTAAAAATACAATAATTTATATATATACATCGACATATATGTCCACACGCTTGGATTTGCATTATGGAAAGGGGACAGTGCGGTGGCAGCAATGTTTCTTAGATTATTCTATATTTTGCCACAAATCACAATGTTATTTGTCTGATGGATTTTTTTTTTTTTTTTTTTTTTTTTTTTTTTTTTTTTTTTTGCGAAACTGTCTGATGGAAATTAGGTTTACAGATTTCCAAAATCTGTGAAGTCCGCAATGCTAATACTATAACTGCAGACTGCAAGAGCTGCTACCGCATCATCATTCGTGGCCTATGATAGAAGACGACATGGAAACAGCACATGGAAAGAGAGTGTGTCAGGAAGATATTGTCAAATGAGGAATGACCAATTAATGTGGTTACTTCCTACTGAATAATCATACAAAGACATTTTATAGAATCTCAAGTGACAGATTAAACAAGCGACTTGTGTATAAATCAAACGAAGGAACCAACCTTCACAGTACATATTATATCAAGATAGGAGGCTGAAAAATAGAGTATCGACTGGTACGGTGGCCAGAAACAGAGTGGGTGCAGCCACTGGCACTTTAGGAGTAACACACACTTTGCTTAATGGAAAAAGGCAACGGTGCTGTGATAGTACTGTGCGTTTCTTAGATTATTCTATATTGCCAGGAATCACAATGTTATTTTTTTGACGCAAATGTGGTTATCAGAATTTAAAAATCTGCAAAGTCGGCAATCTGCAAAGAGCTGTAACCCCGTCTATGACAGAAGACGGAATGGAGAGAGTACGTACATTGTATGCGGGCATACTCTGGATCCAAATTTGGATCTGTTTAAGAACTTGCTGGGCTTAGTTTGCCCAAATCAGTATCAGCAGTCTCAGAGGCCACCTCCTCCTCCACCTCCTCCCGCTGCTTCTCATCTTCTTTGTCGTGTGGTGGTTGGAAATCCAGATTAAACAAACCTTAATTGAGTAAGACAGAAAAAAATACTGTACATATGCTAAAAAAGAAAACAGGAGTAAATAAAGAGATATTAATGTGATCGGATCCAGTGCAAAATAACCGCCGTACCTCATTAATCTTATGCATACCAAGCGATCTTATGCATACCAAGCGTCGGATGGTTGGGATGGAGCTTGCATGCGTTTCTCAGCGCAGCCAACGCCGCATCCACCTCCGCAACAGTCGTGCCTCCACAGTTGATCGACCCTCTGAGTTCTTGAAGGGAAGGCAGGTAGTCCAAGCCAATATTCCCACAGTCACCGTTGTTATCTTTTAAGGCCCGCAAAGGGACATTAAACCGAAGCACTTCAAGATTTGGCATCACGCCGAAGGGTACAACTTCTCTGCAGTCATTGCTTTTTCTACAGGTAAAGTATGTTGACGCAAAAAGCTAGGGCTTCGCACCAACACACCAAGAGGGCCTTGACGCCCACGAAGGTTGTTAAACAACCTAGTAGCAGCGAGCACCGCAGCGTGATCACCCAAACCGATCTAGGGATCGGTGGGGGCAACGTAGAGCTTCGGTGGATACCGAAAAACTCGAACGCGCCTCCGGGAAGACCCGTCGGGAGACACGCACCAAGGGTTGTCCTAGGGGGCAGCGGATGCGCCCTAGAACGCCGGGCGGAGAACGCGGAGTTCGTCGTCGAACAGCAATTTGGGGGTTGGAAGAGATAAAAAGTTGAGAGATATGTTGTAATATGACGATTGGATGTAGATGGGATCAAATCGGCCATGAACCCCTTCATTATATAGGGAGGGTGGTCTTATCCTTTTAGGAAGGCGTCCCTAAGACGTTTCCAAGTACCAAAAACCGACCAAAACACGATTGGAAACAAATCGGTTCGGATCTCGTACGGACCACGGGCTGCGTCGCCGGTGACCGGACGCTGGTCGAGCCCCCGACCGGGGCGCTCGGCGGTGCGCGTCCGGCGAGAGGGTCTGCGGCGCGACCCGACCGACGCGCCGATCGGACGCTGGACCGACGCCGACGCGCGCGTCGGCCGGTGTCCCAAGCCGCCTCCTTCTCGCAGGCGCGACCGACCGACGCTGGGCCGACGGACGCTGGACCGACGCTACCCGGTGAGTCCGGTCGGTGAGTCCGGTCACCTTCCGAAAAGCCGTTTTCGATCCTCCTCGAGAATTTGGCTAAGTCTGAAATTTTGCGGTGGTTTAGCCTATGCCATTTTTGGGTGTCAACATATGCCCCCCCTTTTTCAGGTGAGAAGTGCACGAACCTGAAAACAAAACAAAAAACCAAACAACACGAATGCCCATCGTATCGGTTGTCCAATAACTAAGGGCGATACTATGTATCGGCCATTTTTGTTCTAAGGGCGATGCATGCATCGGCCATTGTTTGAGAGCACTAGACCTCGGCGTGTGGCGGTGAAGGCTCATAATCCACCAACTCTTCATCCTCAATCGGCACTTCAATGCCAACCAAGGCGGCGACGGTGGCGAAAAAATCTTCAGCGCACTTGCGGACACATCGAAACAAGAGAATTCGGTTCAACCGACTTCGAAGTCGGTAAATCCGAAGTTTGGGCAATAACATCCCCGTCAACCGCCTCGGTTGAGTTATCAATTTGCTCATTTAGCTTGGCTGTCCCATCCGCTAAAAGTGCCAAAAGATCAACTTTTGGTTCGGGCATCTTCTCCACAAGCTTGGGCGGCTGCTCTTGAACTATAATCCACTTCGACCGATTTAGCAATCGGTTGAGACATCCTCTTGGCGGCGGCAAATCATCTCAGCCTCTTTGTCCTTGATCTCTTGCACAATCTCTGACAAGATTAGCCCTTCACCTTGTGCGGCAGCCAAACGTTTGAGCATCCTTTGTCTTGCTCGCTGAAGCTTCCTCTTTTGTGTCTTATTGATATCAACTGGGCACCACTTGGGCCGCAAGAAACGAGGATCCACGTCTTTTTCTTTTTATCTTGAGCTTCACAACCTCCTCCATGACTTGATCGTGAACGTTCTTAGGAGGCTCCTGCTCCTCAATCACAATCGGTTTGTTGACATCAACAATACGAGCTATCATCGAACCGATAATGACGGAAGGAAGAGGAGTAGAAATTGGCGCAGCTTCTCAACAACTTCAATCTTCTTGGGAACATATGCCTGCCGCGATAGGCGCCTTTTCCTTTGCTCGAGAAGTGAGTTCCCGGGATGTGGGCACCTCCTTCTTCTTCGTACCGCTAGAGCTCGATTGTGGACCCAATCGGCTAAAGACGGTAGGCTTGGCCATGTTTGTAGTGCCGCCTTCCTTCATAGGACCCGAAGGATAGGGAATAAACACTCCCTTCGGTCCCCATTGAGGTGGTGGTGCCACTTGTGATAATGGTGGCCCCCAACGAGTCATCTTTGGACATGCAACCTGCGAAGAAAAAAGAAACATTTGTAGGAGTTATAGCCACTTGCTTATTTCTCCCTTCATCACGCTTGGGAGGCGTAGACTCTCTCTTTTTTTGGTTGGCCGATTCTTGGAATCGGTCTTTTCCTTCTTGTATTTCGCCAAAAGTCTCATCAAATTCACATAATTGCTTGATATGCTTCTTGACCTTTGGCTCACTAGTCTTCCAAACTCCAACCTCCGGTTTTTGTGGAACGAATGTTTTTATCGTATGCATACCGGAAGCAAGGGAACTAGAACCCTCGGAAGAGTGGCGGATCCGACTAAGGTAGTCGGTTCAACCGGCTTAGTTAGCGCTGAGCTTGATCGTCTTGGCGATTTCTTCAATCGGCCTAGCTGGTCTTGTTCCAGGCCGCACGACCATCTAGCCACGCTTGACGCCGTAATGCTTGCGCCGAGCTAGCCACAATGGTAAGCTTCTCTTGCCTTCTTCGGTTTGGTTAACCAACACTTGCCGTCCCGAATTATTAGGAACATTCGGTACGGGGCGAGGCTCACCAATGATCACGTTCTTGCCTTGAGTTGTAGAAGCTTGCTCAGGACGGATCAAGATGGCAGGAGCCTTGACTTCAAGTGTCTTAGCTTCAGGGCTTCTTAGCTTCAATCACATGCACTTGGAAAAGGATTCTTGTCTAGTTGCATGTCGGTAAGACTTAATCGGCCCTCATTAAGAGCCGATTGTACCTGCCGAAAAAGCTTGACAATCGTTAGTTGCATGAGAATAAGATTCATGATATTTGCAAAAAGCCCATTTCTTCAACACATCTGCAGAAGGCATAACATATTTAATCTTAATGTATCCGATTTTCAATAATTCATCGAATATTCGGTCACATTTAGATGTATCAAAAGTAAACTTTACTTCCTCATTCCGATTCCTATTAATCGGCTTGAGAGAAGGGCAAGTTACTTGTTTATTTTCCCCGGCCACCTAATTTCAGCAGCCAATACCTCTTTGCTCTCATCATCCGATGAAGAATGACCTTCGAAAGTGTGTGCACATTGGCACGATGAGAACGATAGTTGCCATCACGAGAATCTTTAAGGCGATTCAACCGAAACGGCCCTCTCAATCAATTGATTCAAAGTATTAAATTGCTTTGGAACTCAAGTTTTTCTTTAATATTAGAATGCAAACCAGCAAAAGCAAAATCAACTAAATCCCTTTCGAGATATCGAACATTAAAACAACGACTTCTAGTTTCCCTATATCCCTTAAAGAAATCTAGGACTAACTCATCACGCCCTTGTTTAATGCATGCAAGATGGGACAATCTAGTCTCTTGGACTCCACAATAAAAGTGAGCATGAAATTTCTCTTCTAAAATAGCCCAGGACATAATGGAACAAGCGGTAAAGATGAAAACCATGAAAAAAGCAAAGTACCCAGTAAGAGATAAAGGAAAATTGCGAATCTTCATATGTTCCAAGGTACTAGCCGTTCCTAGTTGAGCAAGATACATACTAATATGTTCCATGGTAGTTTTATTATCATTACCACTAAATTTCTGAAAATCGGTACCTTCCGATAACCTACGCATTCATATAATCAAACGCGGAAGGGTACGGTTTTTGATAAGAGGTATCGAAAGAATCAAGACGAATTCCCGATTTTTTCTCCATTGATTTAGAGAAGTCATCTCTAAATTTAGCTAGAATAGCATCTATGCTATCGGGAACTGCCGTGTTTCCCGCATTCACAACTTGATTATTCACATAATTAAGTGGCGGTTGTGGCATTGATTGCCCCCGGTAAAGGAACATTCATCCCCGAATTGTGTGCGAGGATTGGGGTTAAGATTCGGTAATGGAGGTTGCCCCCCCCGAATTTAGCACGCGGTGTTATGCACCCCTGAATTCTGGATGCCTCATGATCGGTTCTCAATTGAGCCGATCCTTTATTGCTCAGGATGTGCTAGCTCCACCCGTGTCGGTTCTAACGGCGTAAGCCATAAGAGCCGATTGTGGTTGAGGAATATGTGGAACCATATCCAAAGGCATACCATATTGATAATTGAGTTGTTGTTTGGGGCACAACAACCGATGGTGACACTAAACCGTTGAGGTACAGACCTCCGATTGTGTGTTATCGGTTGAAGTCCCTTCTATGATTTGCAAGCGTTTATCTAATTTATCAATGAGACCTTGCATCATATCAGCTAAACCAGAATTCTGGTCTACTATTATCTTAGCAACACCATCATGAGTAATAGCAACATCATTATTTATAGGTTGTCGCTCAACGGGATTACCTCTTTTGATGGTGGCTCGCGCGAGAGCAAGTGCGGTGTAGACGGGCTTTGTGTATTGATGTACACGATCTTGCCTATCCTTGTGACAACTCTTGAAGAAGGCCGTCTGCGGGCGGCGTTGATTGCGTCCCCCGGAGCCGCTTCTTCAATTCTTCGAGGAGCTCATCCGCGGATTCGGTCGCCGTATATTGGTTTCGAAATTTCGATGATGATCCTTGTTCTTGCTAGCTTCATCACCGAGCCATGACGCTAGCTTCGAACTGGAGTTGACGTCTAGTCTTCTTCCCCAGCCGAGTCGCCAAAAGTATGTTGACGCAAAAAGCTAGGGCTTCGCACCAACACACCAAGAGGGCCTTGGGCGCTCACGAAGGTTGTTAAACAACCTAGTAGCAAATGAGCACCGCAGCGTGATCACCCAAACCGATCTAGGGATCGGTGGGGGCAACGTAGAGCTTCGGTGGACACCGGAAGACCTTCGAGAACGCGCCTGCGGAAGACCCGTCGGGAGACACGCACAAGGGTTGTCCTAGGGGCAGCGGATGCGCCCTAGAACGCCGGCGAGAACGCGGGAGTTCGTCGTCGAACAGCAATTTGGGGGTTGGAAGAGATAAAAAGTTGAGAGATATGTTGTAATATGACGATTGGATGTAGATGGGATCAAATCGCCATGAACCCCTTCATTATATAGGGGAGGGTGGTCTTATCCTTTTAGGAAGGCGTCCCTAAGACGTTTCCAAGTACCAAAACCGACCAAAACACGATTGGAAACAAATCGGTTCGGATCTCGTACGGACACGGGCCTGCGTCGGTGACCGGACGCCGGTCGAGCCCCCGACCGACGCTCCGGTCGGTCGCGTCCGCAGAGGTTCTGCAGCGCGACCCGACCGGACGCGCCGATCGGACGACGACCGGACGGGCGCGAGGGCGCCCGTCGTCGGTCGGTGTCCCAAGCCGGCCTCCTTCTGCAGGCGCGACCCGACCGGGCGTGCTGACCGGGACGCTGGACCGGACGCGCCGAGAGTCCGGTCGGTGAGTCCGGTCACCTTCCGTAAAAGCCGCTTTTCGATCCTCCTCGAGAATTTGGCTAAGTCCGAATTTTGCGGTGGTTTAGCCTATGCCATTTTTGGGTGTCAACAAAGGGCATATCATCTTTTCCATTCCATATGTGCAATGAAATCCTAGTGTCCTCCTCATTGGGCTGCTCAAAGAGCACAATTGTATTGACCCCGAAGTACCTCAATTTCTGGAAGCAGGAGCCATCACTAGCATTAATATTACTCGCTGTTACTGTGGAATCTGTTACAAGCCAAAGATAACAGAGTGCTGGCAGCCTAGCAAGGAGGTTCAGGTCCTGCTCAACCATAGTAATTACCGTTAGACTCAACTGGGATAGGTTGGGCAACCGTGAGGGATTAATGCATGACGGGAATTTAGAAAATTTAATAGGAAACCACTTCAAGTATTGGAGAGGTTGTGGGAGCACAAAGCCTACTGCTTCCCACATGGCTGTATCTACGTCCCAAGGAGAACCGGACAGACTTATATACTGGATCTTTTGCAAATTCCTTAGAGAGTCCACAAATTCTCCCTGCATGTTCTCATCAAACCCATGAGTGGCAAATTCGAGCCGCCTCAGTTCTCGCAGGCTGCCTAGCTCCTTAACAAATCTCTTGGGATTATCAATGCAACCATTTGTTATTCTGAGCTCCTCCAGGGAAACCAACAAACAAATCCCATCCGGTACCTTGTTCCAAGCACATAGCCGAACCAGCTCTGTTAGGTGCACAATGCTTGCTGGCAACGTTCCCACCACATCAAGTGTTTGCAGTAACTTAAGATTCCCTATTTGTTTTGGGAGCTCAATAGCATCAGTGCCTTGACATGTTATCCGAAGATATCTCAAGTGAAGTAAATCACCAAGATGCTCAAGGTGGCGACCTTCCAAGTTGCGTCTACTGCTATGTCCAAAGACGCGCAAAAGTTTAAACCTCAAAAAACTGGTCCTGGATACCAATAATACACTTGAAAGTAGTATATGACCTCACTTTTGGCATACCAGTAACCATGGCTTCAGAATTAATGTGCTCAGTTACTCTATTTTGGTGTGTCAACCGACGGACATTGCTTAGTGAAGATGTTCCTTCAACATTGTCACCTTTTATAGCAATAAAGTTTTCTTCGAAGGACAGCTTACGCATCAGATCAAGAACCATATCATGAACACGACATCCTGATACTGTTCCATCCCACTTATCCTCCACTGCTTGGATCAAGTTTCTATTGATGAGATCATTGAAGTATCTTTCTCCAAGCTCAAATAATCTTGTACCTTGTTTCCCATTGATAAAGCCTTCAGCAACCCACTTCCATATCAAACAATCCTTTTCAATCTCATGATCTTCTGGATATGTACTTAGATATAGTAAGCATGTCCTCAAATGTGGAGGCAGATCATAGTAGCTATATGAATTTATTGTCATGGTCTCTTCAGCTTCCCTATTACCTTTGGATCCAAAACCAATAGAGTTCAAGACCTCCGACCATTCGTACTTTTGTTTACCAGCCATCAAACTTGCCATTGTCATGATTGCTAATGGTATACCTCCACATTTCTTTAGAATTTTATTGACGACATCTTCTGGTTGGTTATCATGGTACTTCCCCTCTACACCAAATATCCTTGTATGGAATAACTTCATAGAGTCATGATAAGAAAGTGGTTTTAGCTTGTAAACATCACCAGCTTCATTGGCCACATCAAATTTACGAGTAGTTGTGATTACTATACTTCCACAATTATTCTCAACAAGTGACAATTTGATTGCTTCCCAAGTGCGCACATCCCATACATCATCAATTACAATAAAATACCTGTCCACATGAAAGTCCAAGAACCATTAGTCAAGTAACATTTGCAGCTTCGTAGAAGGACCTGAAAGTTACTAAGGTTAAAAAAAAAATCGGCATGACACATCAAGCATATGATCATGCTAGTAATTTGTTGTTGTTTCAAAATCTTTAGGCCTCACAACCGGCACAATGGGTAATTATTGAAGAGTCAAAAAAATTAATTGTACTACTTTTGGAATACTTATGGAAACTGCACACCAAAGGGCCTATTGAAAATTACTTTACAGTATCTCAGAAGGCACTAACAAATTACAATTTGCAATTATGAGTGGCTCATGGGTACCTCTTATTTTTCAAGAATTCTCGGAGTTCCTGAACGACGAGATCAACACCTCTTCCTGCGTTATGAATAGTATGATACTTGTCTTGGTCGAGATGAAAGAGAATGTCCTTGAAAAGTGTAACCAAGTCACGATCGCGACCTACTGACACAAAAGCTCTGCATTCATACTCTGAACTAACTTTGTCATACACCGCTTTGGCAAGAGTGGTTTTGCCCAATCCCCCAACTCCAACAATAGAAACCTTCTTCATAATCTTCTTCTTGAACCCATCGTTTTCTGTATGGGATGGATTCAACAGAGAAATGACATCCTCCATTGACTTGTCCATGCCAATAAGTTGTGCCATTTCTTTGTACATAGCACTAAGGCGAGGATCAATAGATGACTTTGTTGTGTCATGCTTGGACATAATCTCGTCAAGATTGTACCTTTGACGCCTTTCAGCTATCTCCTCAAGATACTTCTTGATGTCTTCAATGGCACCAGCAATACCACGGCGAGCCTTGGCCTTGGTGAAGACTTTACCCATCTTCTTCATGACATGTTTGAGCTTGCTCGGATCAGCAGGATCGCCACCATCAACACGCACGAGGTAGGTGTCGACGACATCCTCCATGTCATAGGATGCCTCCCTGACCTCACGCACCCATACGTTGACTTGCCCATTGAGCCGATCCCATGGCACCTCCGAGACCTCGCTGAGGAAGGCATAGATGCTCTGTAGCTCGCTGTGGAGCCACTCCACCTGCTTTCTGACACCCTTCTGGAGCTTGTACTCACCATGGATCAGCAGAAGAAGCTTGGGGGCGAGGTTTCCCAACGCCCCCGTCACCACACTCATGTTTCCTCTCTTGGTTTGTTCAGATCTGAGAATATGGATTCGTAGTGCTAGTGGTGGTGTGGCAATGGCAAGACTTCAAGTTGAGGCATATGCTGGCTGGGCGTTCTGCTCACCATAGCGCAAGCAAGCTCCAATGGACAGGAGGACACTGCCGAGTTAATACTCAGGCCTTGTTTAGATGGCTAAAATTTCTAATCTTTTCTCCACTTTCTCCATCACATGACATTAAATACACCAAAAAGACATATGTTTGGAGTATTAAATGTAGGTAAAAAATAACTAATTACACAGTTTAGATGTACATTCCGAGACGATTCTTTTGAGCCTAGTTACTCCATGGTACGATAATATTTACCACTAACAAACAAAACGTGCTACAGTGTCCGATGTGACATTCGGTTCCAATTTTTAGCCATCTAAACAAGGCCTCAATGGCTTTACTGAACATTGATGCAGAGGCAGGCATCGTCGTTTCAGACTTGTTACTCAGCACATGTGCCTTCACAGCGATTGCAGATGAGAGGGGGCCAACGACTTGACTCGGTGGCCGCGGTCTGGGTCTCCTCCATCCATGTGCTGTCGTCCTCTCCGCTGCAGGCCGCGGGCCTTCACGTGTCGCCCACATTATTGCCTTCGCTGCGCTGAGAGCTTGAGGCGTACGGGCCGTGGCTAATGGTTTGATTAGCCCTACTAATGGCTTGAAATTCGAACTGAACCAACATAACCATGCATCTTAAGCACATGCACATTACAGGCAGCTACAGCCCGAATGGTCTGAAGCCAGGTCAAGCACTATCTTAACCCATTTTGCCAATCTTTTTGTTTGGATGCCATGTTTTGGCTTGTCACCCATCACCTTTAGCCACTAAATCTTGCTTGGGATTTAAACTAGCCCAATTATATCATAACTTTGTATTATAAAAAGTAGTTACATTTGATTTGGGCTATATCGGGGTCTGAAAACACCAAGAGAGCAGAACATGTACCTAAAAAGAGGGGAATAGAATATATGGGCCAATAAGCTATTGGGTGAGACAAGTGGGTGCATAGGGATGGCCAGAGGCAAATATTGAGCTTATTTATTCTATAGCATAGGAAATAATAATTTGATGTTTTGTATGATATTATGCATTACATCTCCCGTTGCAACGAACGGGCAATTTTTCTAGTACTTTCTAATATCAAAACATTTGTTCCTATAAATTACATACTATGAGAAATTATAGATACGGTCAAACTATGTTTTTGAAGGCCAAACCAGGTCAAATCGATCCTTATATTTGTGAATGGAGGAGGCAGTAGTAACTTAATTTTAAGAATCATTTGTTTAATAAAACAACACTGAAACGATACAATAAATTCAAGATCTTGGGTGTTATGGTGCATTTTGCCATCAAATCAGTAGACATTAATCACCGATGCAAATAATAGTGAAGAGGTGCTACATAAAGATAAACAAACTTTACATATAAATCAATATTTGATAGATTGTCACAATTGAATATAGAGTACTTATTATAGACGTTATTTTAGAACATTAGTGAAAAAAATATATTTAATATGCGCCATTCTTAATAGTTAGTGTCTTATATATATTAAATAGTATCTCAATCCCGGTTTAGATTTATTAGTTGGATGGTGTTTAGATGCACAAGTTATGAAAAAAAATGAAGATAACTATTAATTGTTGTCTGATTTGGTCCAACTATGAGAGTTATTATATACTTCTCTAGAGGTGGAGCTAACAATTACCTATTTTATTAGCTGAAACTTTTGGATCCAAAAATATAAGAAAAGAGTTATTTATCGAAATGGACTCAGAATTGGCCTAAGTTTAGGAGAATAATATTTAAAATTTTGGAAAAAATATTCTATGCTGACCAATGGCGACATTAGAAATGAAAGAATCAGTACAATAAAAAAATATTCTACTTAGGAGAAGAATATTCCATGTGGTGTCAAAAAACAAAAAAATCAATCACAATAAAAATATTCTCTGTTTTGGAAAATAAAATGTTGGGACGATGCGCTAAATGCGCCTCGCCTGCGCCCCTCCCATCCCATCACTACCAAGGCGCCGGCCTGGCCGCGGCGGTCCCACGATTGCCATAGAACGAATCTTTACGCTACGTAGCGTGCTCGTTGTTTTCCCGTGACTTTGAACACCGGCGGGGACGACCTATCATGGCTGCCTGTCCCTGGTTAGCTTAACCTCGTGGTCCTCGTCTCTCACCGTGAGGCATCGCCCGCTTGACAGAACATGTGGGTTTTCTCACCCAAAAAATAGACCAGTTATTTTATTATTTTTATTTTTCTTGCCCGTGAGTTCATCTTTGCAACCCAAGCGAGAGTAGAGAGGCAAGGATGCCTGTGTTGTCAATTCTGAAATCTCAAATTCTCAATTATCCTTCACTAAGTGCTTCAGTCTGACTTAAGGATTGTCGCCAGCTGTTGCGAACAACTCTTAGCCAGGGTGGAGCACACGACTTTTTCCCGCGTCATCTCCCCAAGCGAGGCGACTCGTGGGTGACACCCGCCGCCGCCGCCGTTGTAGGTCTAGTCGCGGCGGTGGCGGCCCGCGCCTAAGCTCCGAAAAAAGGGGCACATCGGCACCTTCCTCGCCCCCTCTCCTCTCGCCCCACCTTCTCCATTCTTTGTTTTCCGACAAACAAGGTTGTCCGCCGACGAGCTAGGGGCGCCGGATCCATGGTCACTGAGCACAGATCGGGTCCCTCCAACCCGGATCTGGTGTGTGGATAGCCTGCTACTCCTTGGTGGTCGGCGGGCAGCGCTAGCGCCACTACCACTACTACACGCATTTGCAGGTTTATCCTCGGATGAACAATACACTACTTAACGTGATTTCCAACCGCAACCGGGGCTAAAGCCGACATTACTCCGGTTAGAACTACTTAACTGGGACTAAAGCCCTCTAGGCATGGTTGGGGGCGGCATGAGGGAACCTTTACTCCTAGTTCTTGGCTGCGCAACGGGACTAAACATTAACCTTTAGTCCCCTCGTTCTTGCCTCCAACTAGGGACTAAAGTGTTAGTCCCGGTTTGAGAGTAGCACTAGGACTAAAGGTTTTGGGTTTGGTCTAGGTTAGAGTATCCAACCGACTAAAACTCTTTTAAGTTGTACTCTTGCAATGTCCTTTTTGCACAAAAGACCCCGACGATTTTGTATGTATGCACATCCATCCTTAGCGTAATATGTAGCAAAGCTTAACATGTAGGAAAGCGTATATCCAGGAATTACGTTTTCAGAACTAGAAAGTACTTTCAGATATCTCATATTCAAAATGTGTTTTCACTTATTTACAGATTTGCCATTCAGATTCAAACTCTTTTATCTTTTGTTTTTAAATCCGTTTCAATCTGTTCTAGTTGTGTTTTTTGACAACCTTCTTGTTGCGTTAGATGTGTATTTAACTTTACTACACGCTCATGCTACTATTTTAACTAATTATAAGTATTAAAATTCAAGGTGAGATTTAATTAATTTTTTTGTTTGTGCGGTCCGTGCACTTTGCAAAGTGGTATTGACCTCAAACTTTTTCTCGAGGCTTTTATATGGCTTGTGTGAAGGAACCACCAAGTTTGAGATTTTTCTAAACTGGCAATTATACGTTGAACTGAGACCACCCCCGAAAAGATCCGGAACGGTGCCAAACTTTGCCACAAGGTCTATGGTGCCCTTGTAGACAAAAAGTTTGTGGAGGCCCCTCGAAAATTCTTGTGGTTCCAATGTGTAATTCACCACATTTGGTCTCACGCGACACGGAAAAAAATTCAGTAATTCAATTAAGATTAGAAAAACTTAGTATCTTGCGTGGGACCATATTTTGGGCGTAAATGAGTGCAAAAAAATTCAAGCCATTTGGACATAAGCGGAGTAGACGTGCTTCACAAAGATATATAGAACCTTTCACCGAACCCTATCCATACACTTAGGTTTCTCATGGTCGTGGTGGTGCGTGGTACTTTGCAAAGGAGGTTTTGACCTCAAACTTTTCATCAGGCTTTTAGATGACCTGTGTGAAGGAACCACCAAGTTTGAGATTTTTCTGAAATGGTTTGGTACTTTTTCCAGTTTAATTGAATTTCCGCACGACTTCTCCAAGTAATTATATGTTGAACTGAGACCACCCAAAAAAGATCTGGAAGGTGCCAAACTTTGCCACGGGGTCTTTTGTGCCCTAGGAGACAAAACTTTGTGGAGGCCCGTGCAAAATTCTTGTGTTTTCAATGTGTAATTCATCATATTTGGTCTCACGCGGCATGGAGAAAAATTCAGTAATTCCAATAAGATTAGAAAAACTTAGTATCTTGCGTGGAACCATATTTTGGGTGTAAATGAGTGCAAAAGAATTCAAGCCATTTCGACATAGGCGGAGTAGACGCGTGCTTCACAAAGATATATGAAACCTTTCACCAAACCTATCCATACACTTAGTTTTCTCATGGTCGTGTGGTCTGCATTGCTTTGCGGTGAGGTTTTGACCTCAAATTTTTCCTCAGGCTTTTAGAAGACCTGTGTGAAGGAACCACCAAGTTTGAGATTTTTCTGAAATGGTTTGATACTTTTTTCAGTTTAATTGAATTTCCGTGCGACTTCTCCATGTAATTATATGTTGAACTAAGACCACCCCCGAAAAGATCTGGAACGGTGCCAAACTTTGCCACAGGGTCTCTTGTGCCCTAGGAGATAAAAGTTTGTGGTGGCCGGTACAAAGTTTGTACACTCATGCTCCTCTCTTGGTTGGTTCAGATCTGAGAGTATGGATTCGTAGTGCTAGTGGTGGTGTGACAATGGCAAGGCTTCAAGTTGGAGGCATATGCTGCCTGGGCGTTCAGCTCACCATGCTAGCGCAAGCAAGCTCCAATGGACAGAAGGACACAGAAGGACACAGCCGAGTTAATACTTGGCGTTACTGAACATTGATGCAGAGGCAGGCATCTTCGTTTCAGACATGCCTTCGCAACGATTGCAGATGAGAGGGGGCCAACGACTTGACTCCTCGGTGGCCGCGGTCAGGGTCTTCTGCATCCATGTGCGGTCGTCCTCTCCATTGCAGGCCGCGGGCCTTCACGAGTCGCCCACATTATTGCCTTCGCTGCGCTGAGAGCATGAGGCGTACGGGCCGTGGCTAATGGTTTGGGATTGCCCTACTAATGGCTTCAAATTCGAACTGAACCAAACATTACAGCCAGCTACAGCCTGAATGGTGTGAAGCCAGGTCAAGCACTCTCTCTCTAGCCATAGCCAGTCATCTGTGTGCTTCGTCTCTGCCATTATTGTTTAAGTTTATTTTAAGGTATGTAGTACCGTGCCCAAGCTAGCCAAGTCAAATTTTGTCCATTTAACCCATTTTGTCCATCGTTTGTTGCATGCATGTTTTGTCTTGGCACAGATCACTTATGGCCTGTTACACCAAATCATTCTTGGGATTTAAATTAGCCTAATTATATCATAAGTTTGTAATATACAAAAAGTAGTTACATTAGATTTGTATCTAAAAATACTTTCTACAGTGAAATGCGCTATGGGCCCTTAAACTTTTTCCCACCGCTCATCCGAAATCCATGAACTTTTGTTTTGCTCATCTAGGTCCATAAACTTTTCCTCACCGGGCACCTAGGTCCAAAACCGTTCAAACTACCCTCCCTGACAGTTTTGGATGGCGGATTTGCTACAGTAATCATAGTTTTTTATTTTTCCCTTTTTTTATTTCTGCGAATCTTTGAAAAATCATAGTGACTCATAGAAAAATCATAAAGTAAAAAATCTAATTTTGTTGGACTCCACATGAATATATCTACACAAAGAAATATATAATATAATATAATATAATATACTTTAGTACAAAGTTTTTGAACGGTTTTGGAAAGTTCAAGAGTGGTTGGATGACGGTCTTGCAGATGCGCCCATCATATATGGCGGCATATGAAGAGATCCGATCCGCTAGTTACGGGCTTCGGCCTTAGGCCAGCCTCAATGCGTGTTTCACGGGGTTTTTATGCACATTAAATACAAAGGCCACCTCAGCCAGAAATCTAGTTTTTGCATGAATTCTTCACAGTAACTTTTTGCATTAAAATTATGAATTCTTCACAGTAAATTTTTGTTGATCTCTTCCAAATTTGTGGCCTTCACCACTGTTTTTCTCTACCTTGCCATTCGTTATGCAGTTGGTCGATCTCATCCAAATTTTTGTTTGTTTATTATTAGCTGTCACGTGAATGCTGGACATCGATGAGTGATGAGTTGAAAAATCTACTCCCTTCATTTCAAACTGTGTACATTATTTTAGTTTTGCTCTAATTTAATCTAATTTCAAACGGTGAGATGGAGCTGCTCTCACGTCAGTGGATCCGTCCAAGAAAATCTTAATAGGATATGCATATGCTGGCCGCGGTACACTAAACAGTTACTGATGGGCGAACTGAAGACACGTACTATGGTTACTGTAGCAAATCCATTCTCCAAAACAGACGGGTGGGTAGTTTGAACGGTTTTGGACCTAGATGAGCGGTGAGAAAAGTTTATGAATCCGGATGAGCAAAACAAAAGTTCATGGACCTAGATGAGCGGTTGGGAAAAGTCTAAGGACCCATGATGCATTTCACTCTTCTTTCTAATATCAAACCTTTCTTCCTATAAATTATATACAATGAGAAATTATAGGTTAAACTATGTTTTTGAAGGCCACACCAAGTCAAATTGCCCCTTATATTCGGGGATAGAGGCGGGTATTAGCAACTTAATTTTAAGATTTATTTGTTTAATAAAACAATACCAATACGATACAATAAATTCAAGATCTTGAGTGCTATGGTGAATGTTATTTTAATAAAATAAAATATGAAGTTTTGAATAAGCGCTACAAAGCCTACAATAAGGAATAAATATATTACAACAACTACACCAAAAGGTAAACATTAAATTTTAGATTTTCAAGAATCAACAACTAGAGTTATTATGTTTCAACTAAACATATGGTGCTAAAAATAATGATCATAAAAAATTAATGACTCATGAAACCGGTAGAAATTAAAAAGATAGATCCTAAAATTCTTACAAAAATATGAAGCATTTTGCCATCAAATCGGTAGACTCTAATCACCTTTGCAAATAATAGTGAACAAGTGCTAAATAAAGAAAAAAAAAAACTTTTAGATATGGTTGAAATAAACATATAAATTAATATTTAATAGATTGTCAAAATTGAATATAGACTATAGAGTACTTATTATAGATGTTATTTTTGAACATCAGTGAAGAAAATATATTTAATATATGCCATTCTTATTTGTTAGTGTCTCATACTATTCTAGCCCGTGCAAGAGCACGGGTTGGTCAACTAGGATCTAAAACCCTGTTTGGATTCATTAGCTGCTAATAGATAGAGCTAGCTGAACTATTAGCTACCTATTAGTTGGAGGGTGTTTGGATGCACTAACTTGTGAAAAACATGCTATTAAAATAACTATTAACAGCTAATGTCTGATTTGGTCCAACAATTGAGATACTTATTACCTACTCTTCTGGAGGTCGAGGTACCAATTACCTATTTGTTTAGCTAAAACTTTTGGATCTAGAAGAGATAACTATTAGCAAAGAGTTATTATCCAAAAAGATTTAATATTGAAGTTTAGGAGAATGATATTTAAAATGCAGGAAAAAAAATATTATATGCTGACGAGTGGCAACATTATAAATCAAAGAATCAATACAAATAAAAGTTTGATTCATAAAGCTCATGTTCTAGTGAAGAACATTACATTTGGCGTCAAAAGAAAAAAAACTTTCCAATCACAATAAAAATATTCTCTGTTTTGGAAAACAAAATGATGGGACGACGCACTAAAACCGCCAGTGCAGGTCAAGGTCTCCTCCATCCATGTGCTGTCGTCCTCTCCGCTGCAGGCCGTGGGCCTTCATGTGTCGGCCACATTATTGCCTTTGCTGTTGAGGGCGAGTGAGAGAGAGCTGGAAACTGGAGCCGTTGGGAGTTACCCCTTTAATTTCTTTCTCGATTGATCCAACTAATTACAAATTCCTTTTATTTATAGTCCAGGGAAGACTTGCATCTAAAGAAACCCTTGACTCGATTTCCTATTTTATTTCTTAAATATCTATTACTTAATTGCGAAGTAGATGATGATGACATGTTGGCGGGCGAGTGGCGGTGGCGCCCGGCACGCAGCGCACGCGCTTAGGCTTTGGGCCCCTAGGGCGACGGCGCCCAACTTGGGCTGTGACATCTCCCCCCTTTCCCACACGCTGCTGTATTGTTGTCCGGTTGTCACCGTTGATGGTGAAGTCAAAGCGGCATATCCCGAAGAATGTCCGTGTAGTAGGAGTATGGCCCATCCAAGCCGGGATGCTCTTCGCCCCGCCGCCTCCAAGTAGGTGTCATGCATGGAGTCGCTTGTTGTCGAAGAAGAAGACTGGCACCGATGGCATGGATGGCGGCGGATGGCCCGGGCACCGCGCACTACCCCTTTTGGGTCAAAGGCGGCGGCGGTTAGGTCCATGTCCTGTGATATTTCCTCCCCCTTTTTCGCATAAAGGCGTCCTCACACCGTGGTTTTGCACGGGTTGTCGTTGTTGACACGGCAATCAAAGCAGCATGGCTCGAAGATTGTTGCATCCACTTGTGTCGAGGGAATGAGCTGGCAAAGAGGAGGATGCTGACCTTTTGTGATGCTAGTTCCATGGATGGAATTCAATTACACTCCTGGCTTATGGGAATGTTGTAGATGCTTTGGTGGAGTGACGACCGTGGTCGCCATGTTTTTGCCAAGGCGTCTGCGGCGAATGAGGCGAAAGAATGTCCGAGTCGACGAACGAGTTGGATCGCGGTGTTCGCCGTGGCGGGCGCCTCCCCTCCGTAGTTTCTCCCATGGTGTAGCGTGAATCCCATTGGCGAACCCGAAAGTGCCGATGTAGTCGTACAGGGCTTGTTCCATGTCGAGGGCGTGGATGTGGTCGATCATATCGCCGCCCTCTCAAGGCTGCATGAGGTCGCTGGTGGTGTCGCCATTGCTCGCAACTCAAAGCCGCAAAGGAGACATCGTGGGGGGGTGTACCAGTCCTCCAGTGGCGCCTGGCTTGGCATGCAGATGTACCAGAGAAGTACTGCTATTGTAAGGTGGATAGCGGCATACCTCATGTCTTTGGTAGAGCTAATGTTCCATTGTTGAGGTGCTGATGGGGGCGTCTTCTGCGCCGGAGCTGGAGCTGGTGCTGGTGTTACCAGGAATAGGACTGCCGGGAGTGGGGTGCCTGCTCACGTACATGCCGGGGGTTGAAGCCACGATAGGAGTCGTAGCTTGCTTGTCGACGTTCTCCGCCATAGTGGATGTCCACCGGGCGCCCAAAGGGTGTAGCGGGTTGATGTCGTTGTTGGAGTTCAAATAATCGCGACACGGGGTGGTGGCGCCCATGGGGGTGCGCGTCGTTGGTGATGTTGACGCTGGCGAGCATTCCCTCGATGAGCTGAAGACAGTTGGCAATGGAGCCAATGTCGCCGATGGTAGGCGTGGCGGTGTTGAGGACGTCATGGTCGATGGCGGCGCCCTTGGGAAGGGCGCCATTGCCGCTTGGTTGTGCCCTTGGAGGTGTCGTCGATGTCGAGGGCGTTATGGTGAGCGACGTCAATGGCGACGTCGGGTGACGTCGTTGCGAGTTGATGATAAAGGTAGCCGCTGCTTTGTTGAGTAACATGGACTTGCTTGGTGCATGTGGAGTGGGTGGTGTTCTGATCGAGGGTGTTGTCGCCGTTGGTGTCTATGGTGCTAGCATTGTCCGAGATGTCAACGTTGAGGTTAGTGACGTTGATGCCGACGTCGGGCGACGCGTCGATATGCTGCCTGTGATGGTATTGGCGTTGCTGCTCCCCGGTGTTCCCAATGTCGAGATCATGTTGTTGGTGACAGGGAACTTATCTATGCCATTGTAGTAGCCGCAAAGACGTTTGCCTAGTTGGGTAGGCTTTTTTCATCGAACACCGGTGGACGTCGGTGGTGGCCTCCGATCTGATCCGAGCTATGACCGCGGGGGTGTCCTTGGGGTAGGTCTTCTTGTTGCTTGCAACGCCACTAATCGAGGAGGGGACAACGCCGGTGGCGCCCGTGGTAGGAGCTGCCGTCGAGGATGTTGTCAAGCTCGCCGGCTGCCTTCATGCGGGCGGTAGGTGGCCTAACAAGATGGTGTTGTGCCGACCGGGAGGGTGGAGCCGCACCTCGTGTTGATTTAGTCGGAGATTGCAGCCTTGTCGTGAGTCGTCCTCGACCGAGTGCGCGGAGTGCCTCCATGATCATCTCCGGTAGGGACGGCAGCGGGCGCCATCAAATCGGACGATGGTGGTTGGAAGCCATCGGTGGTGGGAATCGCCCCGGTCTCCGGATACCCGCCGTCACGCGGCCGCCTTTGAGGGGCGGGCGGCGACGGACGCCGGCGACGGCACTGGCGGCGCAAGGGTAGGGGCGGCATATGCGGCGGTGGCGCCAGGGTTGAGGCCGCGAGAGAGAGAGAGAGCCGAGACATGAGTTGTTGGGAGTTACCCCTTTAATTTTTTCCTCATTGAACCAACTGATTCTAAGTCCCTTGTA